>CM032335.1:29809893-31009893 GCA_019022515.1 Quercus aquifolioides | reverse complement strand
ATGATACTTTTGAGTTCTAAATAGGGGTTATATTCAACAGTGTATTTCCATGTGGAAATGATATTATGCATAGACAATAGGCAATTGAATAGGATGACTGTGAGGAATAAATATCAATTACCCAAGATTGTCCGTAAATCAGGTTACCATCAACTCAAAGTTAAGAGGGAAGATATTCTTAAGATTGCCATTCATACATGTTATGGATAGTACTGAGTTTTAGTGATGCTAATTTGGTGGACTAATATCTCTCTCTATTCAAGGTCTAAGGTACGTTAAGTTTAGAGGACTAAACTTATTTTAAGGGGGGAAGAGTGTAATACCCCGATTTGATTTTATGATCATCACCGTCATCGTCATTATCAATATAGAGTTGAGGTACTATATGTGTGTGCATAGTAGGATGGGAGTAGACAATTTTATGGTATTACAAAATAGGTGAGAAGATTAAAGTTTTAGTGCATACAATTTAGTGCTATAGTTAAATAAATAGATAAAAGAGGAAGATGTTTTTTGGGCCTCTTGGAAACTAAAGAGATAAGTTTAAGTGGGTTTTAAACTACAGCCCACTACCCCACTAAGCCCACATCTCTTATGCATCAAATATAAAGTAGATGAAGAGATTTTTTCATAAGAAGGGTTTCATCACTAAGGAGGCTAGGAAGTGTGTTGTTCCCTTGGAGTTTAGAACAAATACAATTGAAGAGAAAAAAATTGTTCAAGGTATGATTTCTCATTGATAGAGACAAAAATTAAAAAGGTTTGCATGATTATTCCATATGAACACATGAATAGGTGATAAGCCCTTAGAAATTTTGCGTCTTACAATTTTAGTAATGTCGTTTGGATATGGCCAATATATAGATTCAACAATTCTTGCTTTTATGTTATGAAGTGAATTTTTTTACGAAATCTCTGAATGCTCATAAAAGTGCAATGAATAGAGATTTTATATATATATATATATATATATATATATATACAGAAATATATAAAAGGATTTAGTCTCAAAAGTTCCTGGAGTTAACGTAACCTTGAAGTAGTGCTGAATTCTTGACTCTTATTGTAATCTATAATATTGTTTCGTGAAAGGTTTTTAGACCCCTTAAAACACAACAATTGGATTAACCTAGTTTATTTAGCCAAGTGATTAACTTAGTCAAATTATGAAAATTTAGGTTAACACAAACAATTAATCATATCAAGATATAAAGCAGCGGAAATATAAAGAACACAAAGATATGATGACCTAGGAAAACCAAACCGATAAAAAACCTGTGGAGGATTTAACCTAGCTATCCTCAAGGTAAAAAGCAAATCCACTATATGAAAGAATCGAAGTTCATACAATAAGACTTACAAGCCCCCACGCTCGACTTCTTATTGCTACCCACCAGTAGAACTTACTGACACGATCACGTGCAAGCTCCGAATCCACAGACTCCTTCTTTCTTGGATTCTCCACAAGATACAAGCATTCCTGCTTGTGTTTCTTTAAGCTCCAATGGCAGCAACTGAGTTGATCATCAAGATGTTGATATAATCTCTACCTTGAAAACCCTAAGTTTATGTGAAGGAAAGCTCCTCCAGGATCTCACAAGAGATTCACACAAACTGCAAAATATGAGCAACAATACAACCAGAGCAACCCTAAAAAACATGGCTAGGGTTTCCTTTATATAGTGTGAGAAGTAGATCTGAAACCCTAATCCTTAATGGGCTTGGGCTGAGTTGGAAAATTCTGCAGAAAAACGTTATGCCCGAGATTCGATTAATCGAATCTAATTTTCGATCGATCGAGACAGGCCGAAAGTCACTAATAATTCTGCAGCCACTCGATTCCAACTTTACATAAAACGCCCACACTTTGAGCAAGTCTAAACAAGACTAACAACTTGTTTTGATCATAGTTTGCCAACAATACACATTAGAGTTCTAAATATATAAAATCCTAAGTCTTTAGAACCTAACATTTCGAGTTTCAAAAATTATGGTCAATACATGTTATAGGTTGCTAGGTCCTGTGGGTAGAGATTTTCTATGGATACTATATATATATATATTTGGATCTTATAGAGTATTTTAGGGCTGCCTAGAATATTAATTGTGGTTATAGAAATTTGTTTGAACTCTAGGAGTACAGATTAGTTTTGGGGAAATATTGTTGCGGTGAGACTTTGATAAGGAATATTAAATTGCTTAATTCAATGGTATATACGAAAGTAGTTTTCATACCTGATTTTTGTAGGACAGTAGGAAAGAAAAGGGTTGTAAGGATTAGATTCCATGCTTACTGATTAAAGCATTCTTTTGTTTAGAGCTTACGGAAGATTAAAGTGTTCAGCTGTGTTCAGAAGTACTAGCAAGAGAGGTAAGTAATTATGCATAATATGCACAAGTTTTGTCCATTAGGTTCTTAGAAGTTAAAAGTTTTCAAAAGTTTTGTATTTCAAACTTATAATTTCTAAAGTTTGTCAAAGGTATTTTCATCATTGAAAGAGAAATTTCGACTATTAAATAATGTTTTAAAGAGATACTTCGAATTTTAAATAACGTTTTGAATGTCCAAATCTCATTTAAAATATGATTTCTAAACTAAACTATTTTCTGAAAATAATTGAGTTTCAAAGTAAGTTTTCTAAAAAGATTCTTGTTCTTTAAATTTGTTAAAACCAAGTGATTTCAGTCATATTCCTATTCTCCAAATGGTATTTAAAATGTTTCTTTTAGCAAATTAAATTTTTAGATTTACTCAAGAGTTTTAATATATTTACATAAACTCCTCAATTTCTATTCGTTCCCCAAGAGAGTCAAGCATCCTTTGATTTATGTTTTATTCGATATTATGATCTTTGATATGCCTTTGCATTTGGATTAGTGCCCTTAAATCCTATTGTATGATGCTACATATGATATTAAGTGTGACATTATGTATGACTTAATATTATGATTAATAAATTTGTTTTATTATTATCTGAAATAATGGTAACATGAATATTTGGACATTATCATATAGTCCATGAGATGCATAGTATGTGATTTAGTCACAGAAGATATAAGTCACAAGTTCTTTGTAAACTCATAATTTTAGTTCGTAGTCGGTGATGAAATTGGGCATTTCATCTGCGAAGATTATAAAATATCAACTAAGATGATTTGTCTTGATTATGGAAGTGGAGACTTCTAGTTGATATGTTGATATATTTTAAGAGTTAAGACATATTGAACTGGACCGTTGTGAGATTTATTATTCTCTTAAAGACTGTCAAATGAATAATAAATCTCACGACTTATATTTGCATGAACTCTTAATACTGAGAGAATAGTGGACCTGATTATAAGGTGTAGGTTGCTTTGATATATTAGGAGTGAGATCTAAAGTAACGGTCGAAATCTCAATATGTTGGGCAGCCACATTTAGTGTTGATGGAATACATATTTTCAAGATGGAATTCATAGTCTCTTAACGGAGATACAAAATATTCCCTTGAGATAAAATTAATGGGTTTGTTATTCAGAGAGTTAGGCCTAACCACTTTAGTAAGAAATCACTAAAGTATATATTCATGGAATTGGATTTCATAAATATATGATGAATAACTTAAAAGGATTAAACCGGGTACTTAAGGATTAAGATGTAGTAATCTATAAAGTGGCAGTTTACATTTATGACTTTGTATTACTACGAATATTTTATAAAGGGGTTACATGTACAATAAAGTTTTGGGATATAATTTATTAATAAGGCCTAGAGTGCAACTATATTTATATAGTGGTATTAAATATAGTTAATGGTAACTTTGGACTTGTCAAGAGTTGACAGAAAAGCCCAAGGCCCATTGGAGCTAGTGTCTTATTGGTCCATTTTGATCCCACTCCAAGCCACATACTAGAGCCCAATTGGAAAGGCCCAAAAAGCCAGCCCAATTAGATAATCAGTTATAATGAGAGAAACATACATAATTTTTTAAGTAAGAACATGAAATGGTGTATGTGAGTGTTGGACACTCTCTAATTCTCTCTTGAACAAATTCATAGAAACTGATTGAGAGACCACACTTCTTGGGCGTTAGTGGAATTGGAGTGAAGATTAAAAGTATTCCCAAGTGCTAACAATCTTTGTTTTGAAATTCACCACACCAAGGTACACTCTCTTGTTCTTGTATTCTGAAATTTATATAGTGCATGTTATCAATTTCGAATGATGTAGATCTGTTAATTTTCCACTGCGCACATCCATTTTTCCATCAAATGGTATCAGAGCGGTTTTCAATTTCGAATTGTATAACATGTTTTGTGGATTTTGGAATTAGAGGTTATAGTTTCAAGTTGTTAGAAGATTACACATTTAATTTTCTGCATGGTTGTTGAAACTATGATTTGATAAAAACTGATATTGGTGTTATGATATTGTTTAAATTTGAATTTAAGTATGTTAAATTGATCTTTAAGGCTATAGCATCAATGAAATTCAGTTTTGATATCATTCTCTGACTATCATGTTCGTATGTTAGTTGTTTGTTCAAGAAAAACCGTAGAAAACTGCCTTGGAAAATTTCTGGAAATTCGAGTTTCACAAGTTTCGATCGATCGAAAATCACTTTCGATCGATCGAGTGAAACAGTGATCAGACTTTTTAAATAGATTGATTTTCGATTGCTAGTCGATCGATCGAAAGAAAGAAAATCAGAATTTTTCCTAAGTGTTTTCACATGTATAAAGAGCAAGGCTATGTGTAATTAGATTGTGCATGTTTTATAATTAAAAACCTTTCTTTTAAAACATCTAGTGGGAGAGAGATACAAGGGTTGGATCTCATGGCCTCCATTGTCGGTTTATAGTAGTGTGATTAAGCACCTCGCCTTGGCGTATATGCCTTGCTCCCTTCGGAGGGTGTTTAGTTCATGATACTACAGGTTAAACTTCTTAATGATGGATGAAGTGTGCTTTTACATTGAGAACAACTACGCTTCCATAGAGTTACTTGGTGATTCACATTGATTCTTGGCAATGGTGTACACTAGACTAAGTATAATGTTAACCTCCTTTCGGAGTTATGTCATTATTACTTAGAGGCTGAATGAAAAGCGGCAAATTATTTTTGTTTAGTAAGAGTTATCATGATAGCATTAATAATGAGAATAATTCTTGCCTGATCATAGTGATTGGTATGACCTCGCTTCCGAGGAATATTAATTGCGGGATTAGGTTGTCGTTGCATATATTATATTATGGTTTTATTAAAGTTCCATACTATATGTTTATATGCTAAATTAATAGTGTCCAGTTTACTTAATATATTCATGTCTATTGTTTTCAGATTTGAACATGGCATCATTTAGCCCACTTGTAATTATTCTTAATCAAAACAAACTGACTGGATCTAACTATGTTAACTGGAAAAGAAATTTGGGCATTGTTCTCACTATTGAAGAGCACAAATATGTGCTTACTAAATCATGTCCTAGCTTTCCTTCATTAGATGCGCCTCTTAAGGAAAAACAACGATATGATTGTAGGCAGAAATCTAATGAGATGGCCAAGTGCTACATCATACCATCTATTTCAAATGTTCTACAGCATCAAATGCAGGAAGTAGAACTAGCTTCAGACATCATGCTAAGTCTGAAGGAGATGTTTGGTGAGCAAGGCCGTTTTGCAAGGCAAGAGACCATGAGACAAATTTATAATACCAAAATGGTTGAAGGTAGTTCAGTGAGAGAGCATTGTTTTACAATGATCTCTAATCTGAATACATTGGAAGTTTTAGGTGCGGATATTGATGGAGAATTCCAAGTGGATATGATACTCTAGTCACTACCAGAATCATTCAAGGAATTCAAACTTAACTATAATATGAACAAAAAGATTTATACATTGTCTGAATTAATGAATGAGTTGGTAGCAGCAGAAGGCATTCTTGGAACTTCTAATGTTGAAGCCAATGTGGGTGAAGCTTCTACTTCTCAACCTAAGTCGAAAGGCAAGGGTAAGAAGAAGAAGAAGAAAGACTTCACCAAGCAAGAGGGTGAACAAATTGCCTTAGGGGTTGCTGATAAAGGAAAGAAGATCAAAGGAAAGTTTTTCCGTTGTGGTGAGAAAGGACATTGGAAGAGGAATTGTCCAATATTTAAGGCTGCCAAGAATAAAGGTATGAATAATACATTCCTTCTTGAAATATGTTTGGTACAGAATCCCACGGATTCCTGGTGTGTGGATTTAGGTTGTACTAATCATATTTGCAATTCCTTGCAGGGGTTCTAGGAGACCAGAAAGCTTAAAGAAGGGGAGTTGTTTCTTACTTTGGCTGATGGGAGCAGGATTTCGGTTGTAGTTGTTGGTGTTTATAATTTATGTTTTAAATCTAGAGTTCTAATATTAGAAGACTGTTTGTCTAATGTTCGAAGGAATTTAATTTCTGCTACTTACTTAGGTAAACATGGATATTGTGTTATCCTAAAAGACAATGTTGTAATAAAGAAGGATAAAGTGTCTATCTGTTCTGGCAAATTGTGGATGGTCTTTATATTTTAACTCCTGATAAGCATGAATTATATAATTCTAAATTAGATAATAACTCTCATGTGAAATCATTAAAGAGAAAGTTTCCTTCTACTAGTGATGCATATCTTTGGCACTTGTGTTTAGGTCATATTAATTCAAATAGGATTCAAAGACTGATCAAAGATGGACTCTTAGAGCCCATGGACTTTGATGAATTTCAAGTTTGTGAATCTTGTTTGGAAGGTAAAATGACCAAACGATCTTTTAATGCAAAAGGTAGAAGAGCCCAAAATTTGCTAGAGCTAGTGCATTCTGATGTATGTGGTCTTATGTCAACTCAAGCAAAAGGAGGTTATGAGTATTTCATCACTTTTACCGATGATTACTCAAGATATGGTTATGTGTACCTAATGAAACGGAAGTCCGAAGCCTTTGAAAAGTTCAAAGAGTTTAGGGCTGAAGTTGAGAATCAATTAGGTAAACGCATAAAAGCCATTCGATCTGATCGTGGTGGTGAATACCTTCTTGGGGATTTCAAGGATTACTTAACTCAAAATGGGATTGTATCCCAATTGGCTGCACCTGGAACTCCCCAACAGAATGGTGTAGCAGAAAAAAGGAATATGACTCTTTTAGAAATGGTTAGGTCCATGATGAGTTACTCAACTTTACCAATTTCTTTTTGGGGTTATGCCTTAAATACAACAATACATCTTTTGAATTTAGTTCCATCAAAATCTGTTCCCAAAACACCCATGGAATTGTGGAGTGGGCGTAAGCCTAGTATGAAATATCTTCACATTTGGGGTTGTTTTGCACATGTGTTAAAAGGGAAGCCTGATAAATTGGAACCAAAATCAGAAGTGTGTTTGCTTGTAGGTTATCCAAAAGAAACTAGGGGTTATTTATTCTATAGTCATAAAGATAACAAAATTTTTGTTAGTACAAATGCTAAATTCTTGGAAAATGACTATATGAATAATTTTACTCCTAGAAGTAGAGTTGTGTTGGCTGAAATGAATGAACCTGTAAATGAACAACCAATGGATGAAACTAGGGATGATGTGGCTGTATTAGATACACCACAAGATACTACTCATGACATGTCTAGTACACAGGTGCCTCGTCGTAGTGGGAGAATTGTTCGGCCTCCTATAAGATTCATAGGTTTAGGAGAAACTTATGAAGCTATCTCAGAAGAGGCTGAATCGGATCCCTACACTTATGAAGAGGCAATGAATGATATAGATGCACATCATTGGGTCCAAGCTATGAAATCTGAATTAGATTCCATGTATTCCAATCAAGTATGGGATCTTGTAAAGGCGCCTAACGGCATTAAACCTGTTGGTTGCAAATGGGTTTACAAGAGAAAGAGAGGGATAGATGGAAAGGTTGAAACCTTTAAAGTAAGGCTAGTGGCGAAAGGGTATACACAAAAAGAAGGTATTGATTATGATGAAACCTTTTTTCCAGTAGCAATGCTTAAATTTATCAGAATTCTCTTATCCATTACTGCTCATTTTGATTATGAGATTTGGCAAATGGATGTCAAGACTGCATTTCTTAATGGCAATCTTGAAGAGGAAATCTATATGTTGCAACCGGAAGGTTTCATAGCAAAGAACCAAGAGCATTTGGTATGCAAGTTAAAAAGGTCCATTTATGGACTTAAGCAAGCATCTAGGTCATGGAACATCAGATTTGATCAAGCAATCAAGTCATTTGGTTTTGAGCAAAATCTTGATGAACCATGTGTGTACAAAAGACATTAAGATAAAGTAGTAATGTTCCTAGTACTTTATGTTGATGATATTCTACTCATTGGAAATGATGTAGGGGTAATGTCATTGGTAAAGGTTTGGTTGTCAAGCCAATTTGATATGAAGGACTTGGGTGAGGCTAACTTTATTCTAGGGATCAAGCTTTAGCGAGATCGTAAGAATAAGATGTTAGGCTTATCACAAGCTGGATATATATATAAGGTTTTAGAACGGTTTAGCATGCAAAACTCCAAGAAAGGATTACTTCCTTTCAAACATGGAGTTCCTTTGTCTGATGACCAAAGGCCTAAGACTCAAAGCGGAAGAAAATATGATGAGACAAGTCTCTTAT
Source organism: Quercus aquifolioides (assembly GCA_019022515.1). Classification (NCBI taxonomy): domain Eukaryota; kingdom Viridiplantae; phylum Streptophyta; class Magnoliopsida; order Fagales; family Fagaceae; genus Quercus; species Quercus aquifolioides. The sequence continues at coordinate 31,001,274 of CM032335.1, read as the reverse complement.
GCTTCTGCAGTAGGAAGTCTCATGTATGCCATACTTTTTACTAGACTAGATATCTGTTATTCAGTTGGCATGGTCAATCGATATCAATCAAATCCAGGACCAAAACATTGGCAAGTTGTAAAGCATATTCTTAAGTATCTACAGAGAACGAGAGATTATATGCTTGTTTACCGGTGTGAGGATTTGATTCCCATTGGCTATATAGATTCAGATTTTCAATCGGATCTAGATTTCAGAAAATCCACTTTAGGATGTGTTTTCACCTTGGGAGGTGGAGCCATAAGTTGGCGAAGTATTAAGCAATCTTGCATTGCAAATTACACCATGGAGACAGAATATGTTGCTGCTTGTGAAGCAGCAAAATAAGCTGTATGGCTCAAGAAATTCCTTTCTGACCTTGGTGTAATAAGAATGGAGGAAGTTCCAATCACATTGTTTTGTGACAACAGTAGAGCAGTTGCACAATCTAAAGATCCAAGGAATCATAAGAAAGGAAAGCACATTGAGAGGAAATACCATATCATTCGAGATGTTGTTGCTCGTGGAGATGTGGTGGTAGCAAAGATTGAAAGTGCAAATAATCTAGCAGATCCATTTACTAAAGCCTTGCCTCAAAGGACCTTCGAGTCACATTTGGAGGGAATGGGAGTTAGATTAGTGCACAATAGTCTTTAGGGCAAGTGCGAGATTGTTAGGATTAGTGCCCTTAAATCCTATTGTATGATGCTATATATGATATTAAGTGTAACATTATGTATGACATTATATATGACTTAATATTATGATTAATAAATTTGTTTTATTATTATCTAAAATAATGGTAACATGAATATTTGGACATTATCATATAGTCCATGAGATGCATAGTATGTGATTTATGAGATTTAGTCACAGAAGATATAAGTCACAAGTTTTTTGTAAACTCAAAATTTTAGTTCGTAGTCGGTGATGAAATTTGGCATTTCATTTGCGAAGACTATAACATATCAACTAAGGTAATTTGTCTTGATTATGGAAGTGGAGACTTTTAGTTGATGTGTTGATATGTTTTAAGAGTTAAGACATATTGAATTGGACCGCTATGAGATTTATTATTCTCCTAAAGACTGTCAAATGAATAATAAATCTCACGACTTATATTTGCATGAACTCTTAATCTCAAGAGAATAGTGGACCTAATTATAAGGAGTAGGTTGCTTTGATATATCAGGAGTGAGATCTAAAGTAACGGTCGAAATCTCAATATGTTGGGCAGCCACATTTAGTGTTGGTGGAACACATATTCTCAAGATGGAATTCATAGTCTCTTAACGGAGATACAAAATATTCCCTTGAGATAAGATTAATGGGTTTGTTATTCAGAGAGTTAGGCCTAACCACTTTAGTAAGAAATAACTAAAGTATATATTTATGGAATTGGATTTCATAAATATATGATGAATAACTTAAAAGGATTAAACCGGGTACTCAAGTATTAAAATGTAGTAATTTAGAAAGTGGCAGTTTACATTTATGACTTTGTATTACTACGAATATTTTATGAAGGGGTTGCATGTACAATAAAGTTTTGGGATATAATTTATTAATAAGACCTAGAGTGTAACTATATTTATATAGTGGTATTAAATATAGTTAATGGTAACTTTGGACTTGTCAAGAGTTGATAGAAAAGCCCAAGGCCCATTGGAGCTAGTGTCTTATTGGTCCCTTTTGGTCCCACTCCAAGCCACATACTAGAGCCCAATTGGAAAGGCCCAAAAGGCCAGCCCAATTAGATAATCAGTTATAATGAGAGAAACATACAGAATTTTTTAAGTAAGAACATGAAATGGTGTATGTGAGTGTTGGACACTCTCTAATTCTCTCTTGAACAAATTCATAGAAACTGATTGAGAGACCATACTTCTTGGGCGTTAGTGGAATTGGAGTGAAGATTAAAAGTATTCCCAAGTGCTTACAATCTTTGTTTTGAAATTCACCACACCAAGGTACACTCTCTTGTTCTTGTATTCTGAAATTTATATAGGGTATGTTATCAATTTCGAATGATGTAGATCTATTAATTTTTCACTGCGCACATCCATTTTTCCATCAAATAAAGCCTAGATATGCCCAGTAAATACTCGATGTAGGACTCATCCCACACCCACACACATCACACAATCAATCAAATTGGGGCATCACTCTATTGTGATGCCCTAATTTGATTGATTGTGTGATGTGTGTGGGTGTGTGATGAATCTCACATTGGGTATTTACTGGGTAGATCTAGGCTTTATTAACAGCCACAAGGAGCCTTAATTGTGACTAGTTCTTTTGAGGTATAGTGCAGATGTGGCTAGCGCCTTTTCCTGGGTTGTTACATATGGTATCAGAGCCCACCCAGTAACCCCGTATGGGCTCGGAGACACTACCCCACAAAGTGGGCCCTAACGAGTACGTTAGAGATTTAAGTAGGGGAGATTGTGATGCCCCAATTTGATTGATTGTGTGATGAGTCCCACATTGGGTATTTACTGGGTAGATCTAGTCTTTATTAACAATTACAAGGAGCCTCAATTGTGACTAGTCCTTTTGAGGTATAGCGCAGATGTGACTAGCACTTTTCCTTGGGTCGTTACAGAACCGGCCAAGGATCCTTCGACGGTTAAGTCAGTTCCACTCTAGGACTCAAGTATGAAAAGTAGATGAATGGTTGTGCGTACCTTGGTTTGGTGAGGCTTGGTCCCTTTTATAGAGAGTTTGGAGTGAGTCTACTTGTTAGGTGCCACTAACATCGTGGGAGATGTGTTGACTTGGTAGGGAGAGTGGAGCGAATTTTGGGAATTCACCCCACGTCTTGGAATAGTGGATCGTGTCGCAACTGTTCTTGGTTTACATAAAACTCCATAGAATTTACCACATGTTCGTTGGTCTGTAAAGTTATTATTTACAACTATATGTTTTTGTTGTCTTATATTCCGTACCAAATTTGATTGTTATTATATTCAATCTGTTGTATCCTGTATTTGTTGTGGGATTTCATTGTAAGGGTTGTGTGTTAGAGAGAGAGAGTGTGAAGACTCAAGCATCTGAAGACTGGAGATTTCTCGCGGGTGTCTCGCGGCTTAGCTTCCCGAGAAGTGATACATGTGCCCTGCACATGTTGGAATGTAAAGAGTCAGGCCAGGTGGAGACAGCTGTGTCTCGCGAGTATCTCGCGGGTAAGGCCTTCCCACGAGACACCCGCGAGGCATTCTGTTCTGTCAGGCTGTCCAGTCTGAGTCACACTTTTTGTACCCACATTATTTATACCCACATTACCCACAATTAAGATGAGAGCCTCTGAGAGAAAACCCTAGCCAAACACCTTGAGAGTTAGAGATTGTTATACCCACAATCCTCTACACATTTGTTTTGGGAATTTCCTCATCTCCTACCTCTTCATTTCCATACCATTGAGAGGTTGATAGCCCAAACACTTACCATACCCTTTTAGAGTGTGAAGTGACGTTTTGGTGCTACTGGGAAGCATTGGAAGAAGCTGATGATGGCAGATGCAACATGGAGCTTGTTGCGGGATCCGAAGAATTAAGACAAGACACGGTTCCGAGAAGCCTTGTTGGAGTAGGAGCTTGGAGGGCTTAGGTACATCGGGTAGATTAGGCTTGGAGGGTCTCTTACTAACCCATGTATCCCAACTGATTGTCTAGTGGATCGATTTCTGCTTGGAAGGCGGCGGAAAGGTTTTTCGCCGAGTTCTTCAGTTTCCTCTTCGATAACACGTTTCGGTGTTATCTGTGTTTGCATCTCTCTTCCCTACTCTTGTTCATTTCATTTTTACTGTTGTGTTGCTTTAAATATGGATTAGAGTAGTTGTCTTGCTTATACGCTTGTGTTTACACTAATCCACACTTAGTATTAGGTTAGTGTAAAATCAACCAAGCCGTAACTTTAATTTGGGGGTCTAAACCGCTCGTGTTTTTTTGACACATTTCTGAGCTTTCAATTGGTATCAGAGCGGGTACATTCACTATGGTTTAAATACCTGAGTGTGATCCTTGACCCTTTTTGAGATGGATAGGTCTCAATCCCTAAATGTTCCACCATTTTTTGATGGTAACAATTATGCTTTCTGGAAAGTCAGAATAAGGGCATTTTTATGCTCTATTGATGATACCGTTTGGGATGCGGTTGAAGTAGGTTGGACCAGGCCGGAGGCTACAAAATCCACCTGGGATAAGGCAGCTCTTGCAGCGGCTAATGCTAATAATAAAGCCTGAAATGCTGTTTTCTGTGGTGTGTCTCCAGATGAATTCCACAGGATATCTCACATGACAGTTGCTAAGGAAGCTTAGGAGATTTTGGAGACCACATATGAAGGTACAAAGAAGGTTAAGGACACAAAGCTTTAGATGCTTACCACCAAATTTGAAGAGCTCAAGATGGGTGATGATGAATCTTTTGATTCGTTCTATGGGAAGCTCAACGAAATTGTAATTGCTAAGCTCAGTCTTGGTGAGAAGATTGAAGATACTAAGGTGGTGAGAAAAATCTTGAGGTCCTTACCGGAGAGCTTTCGAGCAAAAGTCATAGCCATAGAGGAAAGCAAAGATTTGGATGAAATTAAGATCCAAGAGCTCATTGGGTCTCTTCAAACGTATGAACTTGGACTGTCTTCCCATAAGACGAGTAAATCGCTTGCTCTCAAAACCATCACCGAAAGAATGGATGATTCCTCTGAAGAAGATGGAGTGGAAAAGGAAGTAGCAATTCTTGCAAAGAACTTCCGCAAATTTTTGAAGATGAAGAACAGTGGGAAACCATTCAACAGAGGTGATAGGAAAGAGTTTAAGAGGAAAGAGGGGAAGGATTCTCAATCGCCTTCAGACATTGTGTGTTATGAATGCAATGGCCATGGACATCTCAAGAAGGAGTGTCCAAATTATCTAAGAGGAAAGGGTAAGGCGTATGCCACAACGCTGAGTGATTTAGATTCTTCGAATTCGGATTCTGAAGAGAGTTGTGATGGAGAAGGAAACTATTCCGCATTCATGACCATTGCTCATGTGGATTCCTCAGATGATTTGGGTGCACTTGTGAAGGAGCTTGGTGAGCACTTTTATTTGGAATCAATTGGAATAGTTGAGGAATCTGAAGATGAGGTAGATGGAGAAGAAGTGGATCTGCAAGAGACTTATAATTCCCTCCTTAATAAGACCAGTGGACATGCAAAGGTGGCTAACGCAGCCATCAAAAAGATAAAGAGGGCTGAGGAGGATTACAAAAGCCTTCTGATGCGATATAAAGAGGCAAAGTGTGAGATTGAAACACTAAATGGTGAGCTATTAGAAGCTTACACAAAAGTGAGATTTCTTGAGCAAAAGGTAGTGCAAGCACATGCCAAGATAGGAAGGGTCTCCTCCAGGAAGTTAGATGATGTTATCTCATCTCAAAAACCTTCCTCAGACAAGTCTGGATTGGGATTCACCAGAGGTAGCAGCTCATTAGCCAATGTCACCAAAGAGGTGAAGTTCGTGAAGGCCAAAGATACAGTTAAGAGCCGAATCCTGAGAAAGTTAAGGTTGAAAGAAGAAGGTAGCTGATCAACGGGTGTTTAATAAGTCCCGTAATCAAACAGATGCCAGATTTAGATCTAGAGGAAGATCACTTCCAAGATCGCAACAGGGTCCTAGAACGAATTATTTGTGTCACTTTTGTGGATTACAAGGACATACAAGACCCAACTGTCATAAGCTGAGAGCTTTGAACAATGCAAGCGCTCCTCGGTCACGAGGAAGGAGAAATGACGAGAGGTCATGGGGTGGTGAGCAAACAAGAAGTCAAAACCATAACCCCGGAATGATGGACGTGATGAAGATGATTGGTGCCTTCATCAACTGCTTGGAAAGCTTCACACGGAGGTTTTAAAGTCCCAACTCTCGTACCCAATCCGTCAAGGATATCACCCCAAACGCACGTGACGTGTGGGTGAAAAGGGGTACTCATGCATAAGCATTATAACATGTCCATGCACTAATTCTTTCAATGATTAGGGACACTTGTTGTTGCATCTTATCATGCATTGTCTTCATTTTATAGCATGTTTCTTTTACCTGTTTGGCTTGTGTCGGTTTTGTTTTTGCTTTGTTGATCTTTCTTTATTTCGATTTGTTTTTAAGTGTGTTCAAAAATTCAAAAACCTATAAAAATTGAAAAATCTCAAAAAGTTTAATCACTTGTTTTGTGTATGTCACATGTGAGTTTGGCCTTGTACCTTCGTACTTATGGCATAGTACATTTATGATCTTAGCTTGTTATGTATGCACATTTATCTTTGTGGAAGAAATCCTGAAAATTATGTGTGACTGTTGTAAATAGATCTTCAAGCTTGTCATGAATGATTGGTCAATAGTCTTGACGGTGTTGATACTTGCATAGACTTGTGTCTATATCTCTTCCCACTTTATTTTTTGTTTTTGCAAAAGAGCTCGCTAAATGTAAATCTCCAAATGAAAAGAGATATCGAGTTGCAAAAGCTTGTCGCACATACTAGTATTTGACTAGGAAAATGGGAAAGCGACTTATGTTTTGAAATGTATGGTGCTCAAAAAAGCCAAAGGCTAATCATCAATATTGAAATATCAAAAATTTCAAGCACCAATCTCAAAAAGAGATGTTTTGTCCAAAAATGGATAAATTGTTTTGCTTTATGCAGAAGCCAAATGAAAAGCTTCCAAGTTATGTAATCAATTTGTGGGAGATCATATATACTCATTTCTATAATTGAGATAGTCCACTTGATTTCGTATCAGTTGTGTAAGACTTGATTGAATTGATCATTGAAGCTTCACTCTGGTCTAAGGACTATTTCACACTTGATACTCACCCACAACACACAAGACTTTGATTCAATGAATGATTATCTCATTTGTGTGATTGTACATGTTCAAATGTGATGTGTATGCTCAAATACTTGTTGATCAAACCCAAAAAGATTTTTGAGTGTTTTATATGTTTTTGAAAGTGATTTCATACTTTTGTGTGTGTATTTTTGGTCAAAATGCATTTTGTGTAATTTCCATCAAAATCTGGTTCAGAGGTTGTTTCGCGAGAAGCTCGCGACTTAGAGCTTCCCGCGAAAAGTGTTTGAGGGAAATTTACATAGAGACTATCGCGACTATCTCGCGACCAACAGCTTCTCGCGAAATGCTATTTGGCAAAAACTGGATTTTTCCAAATTCAGTCAGAAAGTATCGCGACTATCTCGCGACTGTATCGCAACCTAGAGCTTCTCGCGAAATTTCTTGTGCTTCAGTGGCCATTTTCGTGACTGTCTCGCTACTCTCTAACCCGCGAAAAACGCGTGTTTTCAGTTTATATATAGCAGATGTGACAGTTTTTCAAAACTTTCTCATTTCCCTCGCTCAACCTCTCTCGAACCATTTTCAACCCAAATCACTATTTCATTCAAACCCCATCATTTTCAAGCAAAATTTCTGCACAATCCTTTCAAGGTATGTACCTATTACACTTTTCTCATCTTTTATTTTCGGATTATGCAGTTTTTATGCTTAGGGTTTGAAAATTGGGGATTTTCAACAAATTGTGTTGGGTTTCCTTTTAAAGTGAAATTTTTTCTATTTCTTTGATTGGGCTGAGTCCCATTTGTCTTTTGTGCATCTGTGTTGGCCCCTTGAGGCATTTTAACATGTATTTAGGCATGATTTCATCATGTTCATGCGTTATTTATGCATGTTTTGCTTTGTTGCATGTTAGGTGTTTGACAAAATGTCTAAGTGACAAACTGTGCATGATTTCATCTTGTTTCTAGGTTTTTTTTGTCATGTTTTTCATGCTTTTGTCAATGGCTATGTGTTTTACACACTTTGCCCATTTTGTGCCTCATTGCCATGCCATGCACACACTAGGCACACACCTAGGCACCCCTCATGCATCTCTTGTTGCACACACATGCATCAGCACATGCACACAGACGCACACACATGCACAGTTACTTATTTTCATGCATTGTGTTTTTGTTTTATTTTTTTTATATGTTTAGCATATTGTTTAGAGTTGAATATGCTCTGTTTTAGGCTAATTTTACCTTTGTTATGGAACTAACTTGAATCTAATCAAGTATTTTGTTCTATTTGTGCTTTGTGTTCTTGGTTCTTTTCTGGTTCTGTTGCTATACAAATGGCTCCAACCAAGCATGCAGCTACAAAGAAACCAACTTCAAAGCGTGCACGCACTAATTCTGATCATTTCAAGTCTGCTAAAGCAGATATGAAGTATAATGACTGCTATAAGGACAAGACGATCATCATGGAGAGGGTGGTTCAGTTAGAAACTCTTGAGGACACATTCATCCCTGAAGTGTTCAAAGATAGAACTTGGACCAAGCTGTTGAATCCAGTTGGGGTTGTTTATTCTGAGATAATCAAGGAGTTTTTCTCAAATGCAATTGTCAACGGAGATCGTATCGAGTGCTGGGTAAGACACAAAGAATTTGTGATTACTAGAGAGATCATCCAAGACTTTTTGGAAATTTGTCCTCCATCTCTCCCAATTACAATTGCATATGAGGATAGATTAGGCTCTACTGCTGAGATGATTACAATTCTTAGTGGTGAACCGAAGAAATCATCCATGAACACAATCAAATTTACTCCGGAAATGAGGATACTGAGTTATGTGATGATTCATAATCTATATCTGGTCACCAACCTCACCATATTATCTGCTCCAAGAACAAGATTCCTGTATGATCTCTTTACCCATAAGGAGATAGACATTTGTGGCCATATCATCCATGTCCTGAAGAAGAGCATTACAAAGCAGAATACAAGGACTGTAATGCTGTTTCCCTCTCTGATCATGGAATTGACCTCATAGTAGTTTAGAAAGACTACCCCATTGGTAGTCATACATTGACTAAGAGCACAGCACACATCAAAGGCTCCGAGACTGGTGCGCATACCATACCACCACCACATGTTAAGCAGGACGAGGGTGGAGATACAGAGGAGGAGATTGACAGGTTCACTTCTGCTCCAGAGGCTGCGGATCAACCATCATCTTCGGCTCCAACACAAGGCTTGAGTAAACTTGATCTCTTGCTAGTTAAAATGGACCAGATGTCTGCAGTGCTTGATTCCAATGTACATCACACCGCGACCCAGTTTGCATACCTCCAAGGACAGATCACTGCATTGTCTTCATAGATACAAGACTTGGAGCGGGCTCAGATTCAGAGTCAGATTAGTTTTAGCCTCTTTGGCCATTCCAGTCAAAAAGGGGGAGAAATTTTTGAGGGGGAGCTGAGGAAGAGCTTGCACAGTGTTAGGGGGAGCATACTTTAGACTTATAAGCATTGGTTATTGGTTCATAAACGGTTTACATTTGTTTATGCTTACTGTTTTTACTGCTTATGTTTTAAACTCAAATACTCTGGTTTAATCTCAGTTTTATTTCTGTTTAATTTGTGATTCTCTCAATGCTTTTGTAGCATTTTTTTGTAATTTTAAGATATTTCTATTATGTCTTAAGTACCTCACTCTTGTGCCCATGTAGGATTTTTCCTAGATGCACATACTTCATGTACTGTGCATTGGTTGAGTGTTGGTCATTCAAGTGATTTGCCTTGAGTTTGTCAACTTGAATGTCTGGATGTTCATTCCAAGTGTGAATGAGCATTGTGATCACTATTGTATAAGTGATTGCTTGTTTGGTCAAGCCATGGTCTATTGTCTTTATTCCATTTTGCTTGATCGCTTTGTGCCTGTTCCATCTTTCATTACAAGTTTTTCTACATAACAATGAACTTATTGTGTTGTTGTGTTTCAGGAGATACTTGTCACTATGATTCAAGAGCTTCATAGTTTCTAGATTAGGTGTGAGTGAGTTTTGCCAATGTTCCCAAACTCACGTTTAAGTCTAGAGTCTGTTTTAGGGGTTTTGTTACTGAATAGCCAAAGGGGGAGATTGTAAAGTTATTATTTACAACTATATGTTTTTGTTGGCTTATATTCTGTGCCAAATTTGATTGTAATTATATTCAATCTGTTGTACCCTGTATTTGTTGTGGGATTTCATTATAAGGGTTGTGTGATAGAGAGAGAGAGTGTGAAGACTCAAGCATCTGAAGACTGAAGATTTCTCGCGAGTGTCTCGCGACTTAGCTTCCCACGAAGTGATACATGTGCCCTGCACATTCTGGAATGCGAAAAGTCAGGCCAGGTGGAGAAAGCTGTGTCTTACGAGTATCTCACGGGTAAGGCCTTCCCGCGAGACACCCGCGAGGTATTTTGTTCTGCCAGCCTGCCCAGCCTGAGTCACACTTTCTGTACCCACACTATATATACCCACATTACCCACAATTGAGATGAGAGCCTCTGAGAGAAAACCCTAGCCAAACACCTTGAGAGTTAGAGATTGTTATACCCATAATCCTCTACACATTTGTTTTGGGAATTTCCTCATCTCCTACCTCTCCATTTCCATACCATTGAGAGGTTGATAGCCCAAACACTTACCATACCCTTTCAGAGTGTGAAGTGACATTTTGGTGCTACTGGGAAGCATTGGAAGAAGCCGATGATGGCAGATGCAACATGGAGCTTGTTGCGGGATCCGGAGAACTAAGACAAGACATGGTTCCGAGAAGCCTTGTTGGAGTAGGAGCTTGGAGGGCTTAGGTACATCGGGTAGATTAGGCTTGGAGGGTCTCTTGCTAACCCATGTATCCCAACTGATTGTCTAGTGGATCGATTTCCGCTTGGAGGGTGGCGGAGAGGTTTTTCGCCGAGTTCTTCGGTTTCCTCTTCGATAACACGTCTCGGTGTTATCTGTGTTTGCATCTCTCTTCCCTACTCTTGTTCATTTCATTTTTACTGCGTGTTGCTTTAAATATGGATTAGAGTAGTTGTCTTGCTTATACGCTTGTGTTTACACTATTCCGCACTTAGTATTAAGTTAGTGTAAAATCAACCAAGCCGTAACTTTAATTTGGGGGTCTAAACCGCTCGTGTGTTTTCGACACATTTCCGAGCTTTCATGGTCATCTACAGTCTCTCATCTCGTAGCCAATCTATCTTTCTTAGACGACCTTTCTCCTTGGTGTTAATGTTTTTCCCTCTTCCTTCCAGACCATTATCTTGGATGAACCTTGTTCTTGTGGACGATTCATATAGACAATAAACACTTTTTAATTACCCATCAATTGCCCCCTTGTCCATGTCTTTGTCGAAGATACCTTGTGTCATTTCTCATCGAGTTTGTGCTGAAGCGTATTTCTTCTCTTCTTCTCTTCTTCTTCTTTTTATTTTTTTTAACACATGGCACGCTATGATTTGATGTCGAGATGACACATGACGCGTCATGATTCATTAGTGGTTCACATCGCTTTGTTGCTTGGACCAATTGACATGTGGCATTCTTTGATTTATTGGTGTCACTCCGGTGCCCTGCTTGGTTGCCTAGATATAGGCCAATTCTTTGCTTGCACTCTCCATTCCTCTTATTTTCCTTCTTGGCACTCTACTTTTGAGCTAGTCCATTGCGCTTCGTCTAGGCTCTGTTTCTCATCCTCAGTCTTCTTCGTCTAGCTCCAGGTACAATCTCATCTTCCGCTACTTTAGGTTTTCATAGAACTTTACACTATGGTTGAGATTTTACTTTCTTTGTCTAGTGAAATGAGTAGTGGCTGCGATAGTGATAGTGGTAGTAGTAGTAGGAATAGTAGTTCTTCAGAGGGACTACCTCCTTTGGACATTCCAGGAGTTGATATAGACATTGTTTATAAGGGATTGAGGGTGAAAGCAGTGTCTTGATTGTCTACTTGTCCGTCCACAACTCCAATTGTTCCTCCTATTGTTTCATCTACTTTTCAAGAGGTAGATGATGAAATGGCGTGTTGTGCTGTAGGGGTCTGAAGTTCCATAGATGCTGATAGGTTGTTATCGACGCCTAGCGGCTGATGTTGACCACCCATCATGGCGACGCTCGCGCGCCTTATGTATGTGTATATCTCTCGGCGTGAGAATGTGGATGTGTGTCGTACCTTGGGTGTGTGACCGGAATGTGAGTCGATTTTAAGAAAATTACCAAGGGTAAGTGAAGTCGCCACCAATCATTTAGTTTTTTCTAAGGTGTGATTGGTCACCTAACTCTATTTGATTTTATTACCGATCCTAGGTTAAGAAAAAGGGTATTTTTCCTAATTTAATGTGGATGAGCAAAAAATCATGATTCTTGAGTTTAGAAGTCTAGTTACATGTAGGGAATGTGTTAGGCACCCCACAATGCCTGTCCATAGATAGTCCTTTGTTTTGGTAAAATAATAATTTAAGAACAATGGCAATTGAAAACAAGCTATTGTCATTAGCTTTCGGGGCTTTGAATGTACTAGGCTTTAAGGTTTGGTTTTAGAATGGGTGTGGTCTCGATCGATACTTTCCAAGTATGTTTGAAGTCGTTGCTAGATTTCTACGTTGAAAATCTGGCAACATTTTGCCTTATTTTCGTGGCAGAAATCCAGCAGTGCTCTGCCTTAGATGCATCATAGCACGCCAAATGCTATTCTTGCCAAGCTTTTCAATGTGAGAATGCGGCAATGGGGATGCCCTATTTTCATGGCAAAAATCCGATAAAGTTTTGCATTTGGTGCGCTGTGGCGCACCGGCAGGGTTTCGGGTTTGTGTATATGGCTCGTATTGACATGCCTACACCATGGCGAGCCAAAGCCCTCCAAAGTCTTAGAACACATTGATACATGTCGCATACATGGGGAAACCAATGTCACTTGGTGACATGGATTAAGACAATCACACCATGATGATCGTGCACACAATATAGCATGAATATGCACTAACAACAATCGCCATGAGCACATACTACAAGGTCAAGAGCTCTCATAACTAGAAAGGGTCACTCACATAGCCACAAGAGTCCATCACACAAAGTGCACAATCACCCGCACACACGCAGGTAGATATATATATATATATATATATATATTCATGCATCATGTACAATGCTATCACACAGAGCGGGAAAGTAAACCTGGCATTGCCAACGTTCCAAGGGTATGGCCCAACAAGGTACAAGAAATGTAAATCAGACATTGCCATACCCAGGGAACGCAACCCAAGCAAGAAACAGGAAAATAAAAGGTGCACATGGAGGGGGACCCTAATACATGCTCTAGAGAAAAGGCTTAAAGAGAAAGAAAGAGAAGACCACTCTGGAGGGGCTAGGCCCCCTAATCTACTAATCATTTCCCTTTGTGGGCTTGCATCCTCTTGCTTTCATCCTTGCCCTTTTTAGCTTGCATTTGGAAGTTATGCCCTTGCTCCAAGCATGTACATGCAACAACAAAGAAAACACAAAACCAGCAGACAAGCGAGATAGCAACGAAACAAAGGAAGCACACAAAGGGGCAAACAAGGTACGGAAGCACACAAAGGGGCAAAAAAACGAAAGAAAGAGAGCATATAAAGGAGCCAACAAGCACGTTATCAAAAAAAACAAGCAAGAAAGGGTGTCCTAGAAGGAAAAATGTAGGATTGGATTTGGCGTCCGTAGTTCCATTATATTGAAGTACGGACGACACGTGTGCCATCAAGCAAAGTTCCTAAAAGGGACTAGGGATCTCGTGCACAAAAGACGGGTGCGAACTCGCACAAGATTGTAGGTAGGAACTAAGCTCGATGACATAAACAAGCACACAAAGACGAATGCATGAACAAGTAAACAAGGATGCAAAGATGTAAACAAATGAAGAAAGCCAAACAAGATGGCACAAAGCAAACATAGCAAGCATAAAGGAAGCAAAACATGTTACCACACAAAGGGGAAGCGTAAACATGTTAAAAGGCACATATAAAGGCTAACATGAGAAACCGTAACATGCAAAGCTTAGCAAAGGAGAGAAAGGCAAAAAGCAAGTTAAACATCACGAAGATGTACTCCCAAACATGGTTGTATCCAAAGAAGCCACCAAAGGGGATGGATGCAACCAAACAAACAGTGTGGCCCCAAAGACTAACAAGCACAAACCCACCAAGGGAAAACAAACAAGAACATAGCAAAGGCCTAGATCTAAGCAAACAAGCATGGATCCAAACACAAAGGCATGGAAAAGAACAAACAAAGCATAAACATGCAAAAAGGAACTAATCCAAACCCTTTATTGAAACTTAGGTGTATGAATGTAGGCCTAGACCACTAGATCTATATCTACACCCTACCCAAATGCTAAAGCACAAGAAAGAGGCAAAAGCAAGAGATATAAAGCCATAAAAGCACTAGGCATAGCATCCAAAAAAAGTTTTAAGCACATAAACATATAGATCTAAACACATAAACATGGCAAGAAGCACATAAACAAAAAGGTAGACATTTCCTAGCCCAAGAAGGCTAGGCCAACAACATCAAAGCAGTAAAACTTGTTAAGAAAGCAAGTAGACATGTTTGGAAAGCTATAAAACATGCTAAGATGCAAGATAAAGCAAGAGATATGCAAGATAAAGCACAATAAAGCAAAAAACATGCTAGGAAATTAAATGGGTGAAGATAGTAGCTAAAAAGCTACATCTACACCCCCAAACCTCAAATCCAAGATACCAAGACCAAGGAGAGGAAAATGAGAGCAAGAACTACCTCTTGATAATTGGGAAAAGTGAGAAATTAAAGGATTTTGTATATGTTTTGGAGAGAGTTTTGAGAGAAAGAGAGAGAGAGAATTTGCCTAGAAAATGCTCCAAAATGCCCAATTTTTTTTTTGTTTTTTGGTTTTTTTGAATTCTGGGGGCTCTGGGGTATTTATGCTGAAAAAAGGGCTTCTGGTGGCCATTGAAGGGTCGTCTATCAGCTTCAGCGGCCCTTGAAGGTGCGCCAGGCAATTTTGCTGATATCAGCAATTCTGTCTTTTTCTAGTTTTGATTTTGATCGCATATTTGAAGGCCTTCTTGGACTCCATTTGAGCTAATTTTAGTGTCCCTGGAAAGGTATGGATGTCTAGTTTCCAGAAAACTTAAGGAAATGAAACTCCAACTGTCAGATTAAAAGTTATGGCCTCAAGAAGCGTGCTAATGCGCCCAGCATGGTTTTCCAGATATCTCAACCGTTTTAACTTCAATTTTGACACATGAGTAGTTGTTGGAAAGGGAATTCAATAATATTCACAATGGCGTTGGTTCCAACCATTCTAACAATTGGATCAATATTAGGTTTTCTAGTGCTCCTAGGAGTCAATCTCGGGTCAAAGTTGGTCAAAGTTGACAAAATCTTCGAATAGCTCGGGTTTAATGTTAGAACATGAAAAATGTAGTTTTGGGGTGATTTTGACCATTTTTGACTTTTGGTATCTATAGTTGTCTACAGTATCTACAATTGCCTTCCTTTAGGGATAGGTATCAATTCCCCAATGATGTACGCACTCATCTTGATGCTCTAGATTAGTGATGTTGTTCCCCAAGGTCTTCTAGCATAGGCATATATGAATCATATATTTTAGCTGGCCTTAGGTTTCATTGGAATTCCTTTACTAGAGAGCTCTTCCATAGGCTGGGCATTACCCCTAGCCAACTTAATCCCAATGGTTGGAGGATTATTGTTACAATGCAACTCCTGTGGAGGAAGTTTAGTGAAGGGAATTGTCAACTAACTATGGACGAATTTCTCTTCAATTACAAGTCTATTAAAATCCCCAAGTCGCCTGGTTTCTTCCAATTTTCTCCTCCGTATAGAACTTTTAAGCTTATCATGTCGCTGTCATTGTTTGATAGAAAGTGGAAGTCAGAGTTTTTCTTTGTGTATAGTTTTTGGATTGGTGATCCCATTGAGGTGGGAAGAGACACATTCCCTCTTCTAGACTGTGCGTGGGGTCGTCCTCGTCCTGAGGGTATGCATTTCTTCTTTTTGTGCATATGCATGCATATTATATCTTCGTCTGGCGCATTATCCTTTTCCTTTTTAGCTTTAGTTCGTCTTGTCTTGGACAACTTCTTTGAGGCTAGAGTTCACAGGGCATCCCTCTTCATGAAAATATTTTCGTTCTTTGGTAACCCTTTATAGTCTAGCTCATTGGAGTTTAGGACCTGAGCCTAGTGAAATTGCGCTTGGTTACGAAGCTACCACTCAGAGGAGTGACTATTTCATGATTTCTTCTAACCTTATTTCATCTTGTTCTCTTCTTCGTCTTGCATGTCGTCTAACTTGTTAGGGATGGTGACCGTGAATAGAAACAAGGAGTTAATGAGTGGTGATGAGGTCATCCAGATCGAGGAGACCACTCAAATTGAGGCTCATCCTACCATCTAGAAAAAATTAAAGGTCATCCCTCCTGTTGTTTCAGGAAAAAGGAAGGCTATGAGCAAGATAGTTGACACGGGAAATCTTCCCAGTTGTCGGGGCTCCAAGAAGCAGAAGGTTGATTTGTCGGCTCTGGACTTGTCTACTTTTGATGTAGTTCCAAGTGAATATACCATCCTTACTGATCCTTCAGTCATTGAGGCCAAGCCTTCTAAGACTTGTACTACTTCATAGCCTGGTTTACGTCTTCCGAGCCCTCGTCTACTTGTCAACTGAACGAGGCTGGTGTTGTCAAACCTCCATCTTTACTATCGGACATTGATTTGGCTTGGCAAAAGGCCGAAGAGGTGGTTGACTACTATGATATTGAGAATTCCTTTGAGATGCCTGTTAGGGAATTCGAGAGGTCCACTGTCTATGACTTGTTCAAGGTAGCTCTTCATAAAGTTTTGCTACAACTTTTTGGCGAAACTACAATATTGGTCCCTCAAGTTTACCTTGTATGTGCAATTGGTCCCTCAAGTTTGAAGTGAGCACAATTAGTCCCTTAAGTTTTAAAACTGAGTTATATTGATCCTTTTACTAGCTACTGTTAACGGTATTATTTATATGGCTAACGGAATAATGACTAAGCATTTTTTTAATGACGTGGCATGTTTTTAATTAAAAAATTACAAACTAAATTAACAAGTGAGAAAAAATATTC
The DNA here is from genome assembly GCA_019022515.1 of Quercus aquifolioides. NCBI lineage: Eukaryota > Viridiplantae > Streptophyta > Magnoliopsida > Fagales > Fagaceae > Quercus > Quercus aquifolioides. Next base: position 30,984,269 of record CM032335.1, on the reverse strand, counting down.
ACTGGTACCAAATTAAAAAAAAAAAAATTATTTTCTTCCTATTGGAAAAACCCACAACGACACAAAGAAGGGGGAGGGGAGAGAGGGAAGAAACCAACCCCTAGCCGCTGCCTGAAATCCCATGCCCAGCTGCCGCCGGCGACAGCCACTGACCCGCCTTCGTCCTCCTCTTGAGGTCAATGTAAGATTGAGACAGTTGATGTTCTCCCATCAAAAGTGCTAGAAAGTAGCTTGTACATCCCTGCAGCGGTAGCATCTCTAAGTCTTTGAACAACTACATTTATGCATATCTGCAGTAGCGTATGCTTAGAAAGTGTATTGATGAGCTTTGCTATTAACCCTTTATGTGTGCGGCATCCGATTAATGTAGTACAAGTCACCCACTAAAACAATGTCTTCCTATAATAGATGGCATGTTCTGAAGCCATGTTTTCTCTTTAGATCAAAGCCATGACTTCTGAATTTACATAAACACAACCAGCTGCCAAAATCCATAACACCAACTAAGAATTTTTTGATAAATGGGAGAAGGGAGGCGGGTCAGTGGCTGTCGCCGGCGGCAATTACGACTTGTGTTGTCGCCGGCGGCAATTACGGCTTGTGCTATTGCCGGCGGTGGCTGGGCATGGGATTTCAGGTAGCGGCTAGGGTTGGTTTCTTCCTTTTCTCCCCTTCTTTGTGTCGTTATGGGTTTTTCCAATAGGAAGAAAATAATAATTTTTTTTTTTAATTTGGTACCAGTGAATATTTTTTCTCACGTGTTAATTTAGTTTGTATTTTTTTAATTAAAAACATGCCACGTCATTAAAAAAAAAAATGGCTAGTCATTGTTCTGTTAGCCACATAAGTAACACCGTTAACAACAGTTAGTAAAATGACCAATACAACTCAGTTTTAAAACTTAAGAGACTAATTGTGCTCACTTCAAACTTGAGAGACCAATTGCGCATACAGTGTAAACTTGAGGGACTAATATTGTAGTTTCACCTAACTTTTTAAATTGCGCAACCTTGCCTATGAAACTTTTCTTTACCTCATCCTTTTGTTTGCAGGCTTTGGTTAAGTTCATGGATGCAAGTTGTCAAGGACGAGAATTGATCAAAGACAATGAGAGGCTAAGTAAGGATAACAAGAATCTGGTCCACAAGCTTAAACATCAAGTAGAGAGGAATGAAACTATGGTCAACAAGGTGAGAATCTTTAAGGGCCAGATAGAAAACCTGAAGGCTGATATTGTTGAAAAGGAGTCTCGTTTGGATCGTCTCTAGAAGACAAATGATCAGCTTCTTGATTCTTTGGAAGAGGCTAAGGATGCTACTATAGACAAGGCTAAGGATGTTTTAGATCAGCATTATGCTGCGGGTTTGGAAGATTTTCGTCAGGAGGTGATGGAAGCTTTTCCGAATGTGGATTTCTCCAAGATCAAGCCAGCCCCAAGACGACGCCTCCAAGTGACTTCTTTTTATTCTCACTTGCAAAAAATATTTATTTCCAGTAGTTTCCATGGGATCCGTTGTTTTGGATCATTTTATTGTTTGATAAGTGATGAAGTATGAATTCGTCAGTCACTGAGTGTTGCCAGGCGATGAACTTAGCCTCCTGGAAAGAAGTGTCTTAAAGACAGTCACCGGTGTGGTGCCTGCCACAACACCTCCGATGCTCAAGTTAGAGTCAAGAATGGCACAAGAATAATATCTCAAGATAGCACAAATCTAGCAAAAATATCGCACCTCTTCCATGGGAGAATGTGGAGGATATATATATATGTTGTTGTAGGTTCTAGCCGTTGTACCATTTATGGAGGCTTAACTTCCCTCCAGGTAACGCTTCCTGGCCTCATCATGTGGCTTTAACTAGGTCCCAACGGTCTGTCCAGCTGGGTCTGTAACTGTCATTGTTATTTACTAAGGGCATTGAATAGAATGTTATACTCGTCAGTCTCATGTTTCCTCGTCATTGAAGACTCTTCTCGTCGGTATGATTTACCTCTTACAGGGCCCACTTCGTCAATCCCATCAGTTGCCCTCGGATTCTGAGGTCGTCAAGACGTGTCGTGACGACCACGGAAGGTGAAAAGTTTCTAGGCAGTAGGCGGTTGGGTTTTCGAGTCGTATTTAATGTGCTGTGGCAGTTCCTTTTGGGTTGTGGCCCACGTGGCGCTTTTTGATTGGAGGAATCAATGCTTCACATGATGAGTCTCCTTGATTTTCCCGCTGGTTTTTCAGCTTCTCAATCTTTGGTTTTAAACTCCCCTCTCCTCATTATTTTCTCTTTACCTTTTTGAAAAAGAACTCCTCCATTGTTGCTCTGGTTCTCAGCTTCTCCGCCTTCTTTTCCAGCGGTTTTCTTTTTGCGTAGTTTCCTTTTCTGAGGTGAGTTTTTCCTTTTCTGCTTCCTTTTTACCTTGTTTATTTTTGCTATCATAAATTTCTGATCTTTTTATTTCTTCTTTGCTTGCTTTTTCTTCTTTGCTTGCTGTGTCTTCTTTGCTTTTCTAGCTTTTTCATGGTTAGTAGCTCTGAGGTTAAGTTAGGGTGCCCTTCAATTTCATTCCTCTTCGCTCGATTAGGAGGGGGTTTAGGAACTTTTCCTTACCTAGAAAACTTTGTTTACGAAGGCAATAGTTTGGCTGTAGCGTTGGCTGAATTATTGCCAATCCTACATCAATCCGTCGAGTGGTTTGAGGAATTAGTGAAGGAAAGGACGATGTCAGTGGTCAGGTCTAGCGAGCTTGAGACTGGGTTGTCGCCTAGCGGCGGCCCAGTAGAAGGGGATACGGCCATTTCTGTCTCTCGTGAGGTTAGGGCTTTTTATGCTCTGGAGGAGAGGTGTGGGTTGGACGATGATACCCTTAGGAGATTTCGGGATAGATTCCAATTCCCAGATCGGGTTAGGGTTCGTCTGCCCAACAAAGAGGAACGGGCTTGCCACTTCTCTCCAGGCGAGGTGTGCTTTTATGAGTCCGCCTTCGTCTGTGGGTTAAGGTTTCCCGTCCACCCCTTTGTGATGGAGCTGCTAAACCAGTTTGGCATTGCTCCCGGGCAACTTATGCCAAATTCGTGGAGAATATTGGTCAGTTGTATGGGAATATGGCTGGCTGCCCTGGACGGAGATATGCTTAGGGTCGATGAGTTCACTTACTTGTATCGCCTGAAAGCGTCGAAGGAGCACGGGTACTATGAACTGGTGCCTTGGGAAAGGAATACTAGGATCGTCAAGAATTTACCTTCGTCCTTCAGATACTGGAAGTCCAGATTTTTCTTTGTATCTGGGGACGATTTTGAAACTCCCTCGGGCGAGGTTTGGGGTGATCTCCCGAGGTTGCATCGTCGGTGGGGAACCCCGACTTTAGGTGCGTTAATACTCCCTTTGATATATTAATCTTCTGCAACTTTACCTTTATTGTCACTGACTCTATTGTCTCCTCTCCTGTGCAGTTAAGAGACGACCCAAATTGAAGAGCAGGTACAGGAGTCGGGTCCAGAAGGCGATCGAATACGCACAGACGATCGAAAATTGGGACGACCTTATTGATCCCAGGACACTTGCCTTTTATTGTCTTGGGCCAGATCCGTCTGACTTTGTTCGGAAAAATCTTGAAATTGAAGGAAAAAGGAGTAAGTATTTAGTTCGTCAGTATTTGTCTCTTACGCAGCAGGTTGTTTTTTTTTTTTTTAACAAGCGCTTCCTTCTTGCAGAGATGACGACAAAATTTAACAAGGAGATGTATGCCAAAATGAGATCCAAGAAGGACGAGCCCCTGTCCAGCTTGGGAAAAAGGGCTGTGCGTGTCACTGGGAAGAGTGGCTTGGCGCCTCCAATTGCTTCCGTTAGCCCAGTCGTGTCAGGGGTGGCAACGACGAGGACTGCTTCTCCCACGACTTCGGTGGAGGAGATCGAGGGTACTCCATCTTCAAAAAGACCGAGGATGACTGAGAAGGAGAAGGAGAAGAGCGTCCCTCGTCCATCCACCCTCTGGAATGATGAGAGGCTAGCTGTGGATAGGGCCCACGAGGTGGTGACCGCTGTGGACCTGAAGGCTTTGTCGGGTGTCCCGTTTAATGATGTGGCGGCTCGACATATTCACAAGCTCGTACAGGTTAGCTTATTTCTGCTCCTTCTCTCCTTCGTCCTCTTATTCGTTCCATTTCTTTTATTGAGGAAAAAATTTTGTTTAGGTACTGGGTGAGAGCATGCACATTGCTTCGGAGTATCTCACTCAGGAGACGAAGGTAGCCTCTATGACGTCCAGGATGGAGACCTTGGAAGCGGAGAACTCCAAACTGCGGAGAAGTCTTGTTGACTCTATGGGTGAGTCTGCTTCCCTGAAGGAGAAGTTGAAAAAACTAGATGACGATATTAAGGTGGAGCGTCAGTTGACGCAAGAGAAGGACGAGCAGCTCTCAAATGCCAGGGAATCACTAAAGACGATAGCTGCGAGGTCGGTTGAGACATTCCAGACAACCGATGAGTACAGCACCGTCTTGTTCAGCTGGTACTTCAAAGGGTTCGAGCTCTTGAGGAGGTACCTGTTAAAACATCCTACTGGAGTGGACATGGAGAAGCTGGATCTGGAGGAGATAGACCAGGAGATGTCTGCTGACGAGGCTGGCCAGTCTTCTGCCATTGTTCCCTTTGCTCGTCAGGATACCCCCGTTGACGATGCTCCAGCTGGTGACGATGCTGCCAACGCCTGACCCTGACACTTATGAAAATTTTTGTTGTGCTAAATTTTTTTTTTTTTTATATATGGGTGCCCATCGTGTTTTCGGGCCAAACCTTTGAACAATCTGCTTGTTTATTTTGACAACGATATTAGCAGCCCAGTGTTTATGGGTTTTATTGTGAAAACAAATGGAAATTGCCCTTGGTTTGGGGACCTTTACTGAATATTACATGCTTATTTAGATTTATAACAAGCTTACTTGCATTTCATGATTGTCTATGTATCTGATGAGTTTTGACCTGGCCTCACATGCTGTGCTGAGTACATTGTCGTCAGTAGTTTACATCCGTCAGTGCGGAATCTTACTACTTAGCCATTTTTGGCTTTTCAACAACTTAATTTGTTGTCGTCAGTAGTTTACATCCGTCAGTGCGGAATTTTACTACTTAGCCATTTTTTGCTTTTCAACAACTTAATTTGTTGTCGTCAGTAGTTTACATCCGTCAGTGCGGAATCTTACTACTTAGCCATTTTTGGCTTTTCAACAACTTAATTTGTTGTCGTCAGTAGTTTACATCCGTCAGTGCGGAATCTTACTACTTAGCCATTTTTGGCTTTTCAACAACTTAATTTGTTGTCGTCAGTAGTTTACATCCGTCACTGCGGAATCTTACTACTTAGCCATTTTTTGCTTTTCAACAACTTAATTTGTTGTCGTCAGTAGTTTACATCCGTCAGTGCGGAATCTTACTACTTAGCCATTTTTGGCTTTTCAACAACTTAATTTTTTGTCGTCAGTAGTTTACATCCGTCACTGCGGAATCTTACTACTTAGCCATTTTTGGCTTTAGGTGACTTATACCCGTGTTAGGGATATTTCCTTCGTCAGTTACCTTCGGTTGCATACACCTATTCACAGAATAATATCAGCTGAATAGATTCTTTATTGATTTTGATAACAAGTACATTTGAGAGTTACGTCTACTGATGATACTTCTTTAAGTGTTCAATGTTCCATGGCCTCGGGAGTCTTTGTCCGTCCAGAGTCTCAAGGTGGTAGCTTCCCTGTCTGGAGTAATGAATAACCCGGTACGGTCCTTCCCATGTGGGGCCAAGTTTCCCTTAAGTTGGATCTTTGGTCGCCAGAGTTACTTCGTGCAGGACGAGGTCGCCGATGTTGAGTCGTCGGAGTTTCACCCTTTTATTGTAATATTCTGTCATCTTTTTCTTGTAATCTGTTATCCGGCTGCAGGCTTTATCTCTGACTTCGTCTAGACAGTCCAGGTTGACTCGTAGGTGATCGTCGTTGTCTTCCTCGCTGAACATCTCTCGCCTGGTGCTAGTTACTCCGACCTCGACTGGGATCACTGCCTCAGTTCCATAAGTAAGCCTGAACGGGGTTTCTCCCGTCGGGGTTCTTGCTGTTGTTCTGTAGGCCCACAAGACGTTGGGTAGCTCGTCTGGCCAAGAGCCCTTTGCGTCATCTAACTTCGTCTTTATAATTTTGAGTAGAGTCCGGTTCGTCACTTCTGTCTGTCCATTTGCTTGAGGGTGGCCAGGTGATGAGAAATGGTTCTTGATGCCCAGACCAGAGCAGAAATCCTTGAAGCCTTGGCAGTCGAATTGTCGTCCGTTGTCCGATATGATCGTCCGTGGAATCCCGAACCTGCAAACTATGTTCTTCCATACGAAGTTCCGGATCTTTGCTTCGGTAATAGTTGCCAGTGGCTCTGCCTCAACCCATTTTGTGAAGTAATCTATAGCGACGAGTAAGAATTTTACCTGGCCTTTGCCCAAGGGTAATGGGCCAACGATGTCAATTCCCCACTGTGCAAATGGCCAAGGGGACGCTATAGTCGTCAGTCTTTCGGCTGGCAGTCGTTGAATGTTCCCGAATCGCTGACACTTGTCACACTTCTTGACGAACTTCATTGCGTCCACCTGCATAGTAGGCCAAAAATAACCTGTTCGCATAATTTTGCTTACCAAGGATCTAGGGCCTGCATGATCTCCGCAGATCCCTTCATGGACCTCTCTTAGGATGTACTGAGCGTCTTCTTCGTTCACACACCTTAAATAGGGCATGGAGAAGCCCCTCTTGTACAGAGTGTCATTAAGAATTGTGAATCTGGCAGACCTCTTCTTGATCTTCCTGGCCTCATTTGTGTCTTGAGGGAGGTGTCCATCCTGAAGAAAGGATACAATGGGCGATATCCAGCTACTTGTGCTCTGGATTGCAAAGGTTGAAATTTCCTCTATGCTGGGGTTCTTCTGTTCTTCCATCATCAGGTCAGCATTCGACCCCGTTTCTCTCGACGAGGCTATCTTCGATACTTCGTCTGCTGCCATATTCTGGCTTCTGGGAATCTGGATGAACTCTACCTCTTCAAACTCTTGAGTCAAGTGCTTCACCAACCTGAGGTATTTCTGCATTCTTTCTTCCTTTGCTTCGTATTCTCCCTTGATCTGCCCAATTACTAGCTTTGAGTCGTTTTGGACTAATAGGGTCTTTGCTCCAAAAACTTTCCCTAGCCTTAACCCCGTCAGAATCCCTTCATACTCGGCTTCGTTGTTCGTCGTCGGTAATATCAGCTGAACTCCATACTTCAACACTTCTCCGTCGGGGGTGGTTATGACGACCCCTACTCCTCCCCGCTTTTGGGCTGACGAACCGTCGGTCTGTATTACCCAAGGTTTGCCCTTACTGGCAAAGTTTTGTTCGTCCGGAAGGGTGAATTCGGCGATAAAGTCTGCCAGAGCCTGTGCTTTAATGGCTGCCCTGGGATGGTACTCTATATCAAACTGGCTAAGTTCGATTGCCCATTGGACCATTCTCCCTGCTGCCTCGGGTTTGCTCATGGACTTCTTGATAGGTTGGTCCGTCATTACCCAGATTGGATTTGCCTGGAAATACTGCCTGAGCTTGCGTGAGGCAACTATCAACGCGAACGTGATTTTTTCGATTTTTGGGTACCTGGACTCAGCCCCCTGGAAGGCTTGACTGATATAATAAACGGGGAGTTGTATTCTGCTTTCTTCGCGGATCAGGGCTGCGCTGACGGCTGTGGACGAAACAGCTAGGTATAGATACAGGTTCTCTCCTTCTTTTGACGGGCTTAGGAGAGGTGGATTGCTCAAATAGCGCTTGAGCTCTTGGAAAGTCGCTTCACATTCGTCGGTCCAGGCGAAGGCCTGCTTCAGGGTCTTGAAAAAGGGGAGGCATTTATCCGTTGCTCTAGAGACGAATCTGTTAAGGGCGGCGATCCGTCCTGTGAGCTTTTGGACCTCCTTGACGGTCTTGGGTGACGCCATGTTGATTATGGCCTGAACCTTCTCCGGATTTGCCTCTATTCCTCTCTGGGATACCATGAATCCCAAGAACTTCCCTGAGGCTACACCAAACACACACTTACTTGGATTCAGCTTCATTTGGTATTGTTTGAGAGTGGCAAATGTCTCTCTGAGGTCGTCCAGATGGGTAAGCTCTTCCCTGCTCTTGACGAGCATATCATCCACGTAAACCTCCATATTCCTGCCTATCTGCCCGCTGAACATTCTGTTCACTAACCTCTGATAAGTAGCACCTGCATTCTTTAGTCCGAAAGGCATTACCTTATAGCAATAGAGGCATTGGCTGGTGACAAAGGCCGTTTTCTCCTCATCCTCGTCAGCCATTTTTATCTGGTTATATCCTGAGAAAGCATCCATGAACGTCAATAGCTTGTGCCCGGCTGTGGAGTCTACGAGCTGGTCTATTCTTGGAAGGGGGAAACTGTCCTTCGGGCAGGCCCTATTCAGGTCTGTGAAATCTACGCACATCCTCCACTTCCCATTTGCTTTCTTTACCAGAACAGTATTGGCCAGCCAGTCTGGTAGTACACTTCCCTGATGAAACCTGCAGTCAAGAGCTTCTTCACTTCGTCAGCGACTGCCTGATCTCTTTCTGGTGCGAAGACTCTTCTTCTCTGCTTGACGGGTTTCTTCTCTGGGTCTACATTCAACCTGTGTAGGATGATTTTCGGGGATATACCTGGCATGTCGTCATGGCTCCAAGCAAAGACGTCCAGGTTTTGTTTAAGAAACTGGATGAGCTTTGTTCTCATTTCAGGGCTCAAGGTCGTCCCTATCCTGGTTGTTTTGGTCACTTCTCCCTCAATTAGTTGCACTGTTTCCAGAGCCTCCACTTTTTCTTCTTGCTTCTCTTCAATTATCCAGGTGTGGTTTTCCTTTGCGGCCAACACGGCCTGGTAGCATTCTCGAGATAAGACTTGGTCTCCCTTAACTTCACCAACCCCGTTTTCCACAGGGAACTTTACCTTTAAGCAGTAGGTAGATGTGGACGCCTTCCACTTGTTGAGGGCAGGTCTTCCAATGATGACGTTATAAGAGGAGGGGCAATCCACCACTAAGAAATCCAGCTGACGGGTCAGTTGCTTTGGGTATGTTCCCACTGTCACTGTCAGCGTTACTATGCCCTTGGGGTAGACCCTGTCACCACTGAAACTGACGAGGGGGGAGTCAAAAGGACGTAGCCTTCTGGGGTCCAGCTTCAACTGTTGAAATGCAGGGAAGTAAATGATGTCAGCAGAGCTACCATTGTCCACGAGGATCCTTTTGGTGTTGAACCCTTCTATGGTAAGCATTATGACCAGGGGGTCGTTGTGGGGCTGTTTTACTCCCCGGGCGTCATTTTCATTGAAAGTCATGTCTTGCTCGGTTCGTCTCTGCTTCAACGGGGGAGTCGTATGGACGCTGTTCACCTGACGTTGATATGCTTTTTGGAGGGACCTGAACGAACCTCCGGTGACGGGTCCACCTGTGATTGTCTGTATTTCCCCGACCACATTCTGAGGAGGTTGGGACTGACGGTCACTACCTCGTGACGAAGCCTCGGGTTGGCCTTTGTTCCCGTCTCGAGATCTACTATATTCACCCTTCTTTATAAATTTATGCAATTTCCCCTTTCGTATCAGCTCTTCTACCTGCTCTTTGAGATCCCGACAGTCCTCAGTGTAATGGCCATGGTCTTTGTGGAACCGGCAGTACTTGTTCTTGTCACGAACATTTGGAGACGAGTGTAACGGCCGCGGCCACTTTAGGTAATGCTCGTCCTTAATCTGCGTTAGGATTTTATCAACAGGCATTACAAGAGGAGTAAATTTTACCGTCCGAGGATTCTTTTCTTCTTTTCTTCTGCTTCCGTCATTGATTCGGTGATCTGGACGCTCACGCTTTTGCCCCTACGGTCGTCTTCCTTTCTACCCTTGTCTCCTGGCCTCTCAATATCCCCGATGGCGGCCAGTGCGTCTTCCGCGTTCATGTACTTCTGTGCTTTGAGGAGCATTTCAGCCATTGTTTTCGGGGGATTTTTTGCAAGTGACGAGACTAGTTCTCTGGATCTCAAACCAGCCTTAAAGGTTGTTAGCTGCACCTTGTCATCAGCCTCGTCTACCTCCAGTGTTTCCCGGGTGAAGCGTTTCACATATGACCTCAAAGTTTCCCTCTCTCCCTGCCTGATGGTGAGTAAATGATCCGCGGTTCTTTTTGGCCGTTGTCCTTCAATGAAGTGACGCAGGAAGGCACTGCTCAACTGTTCGAAGGTGTCGATGGACGATGTGGGCAGCTTTGTGAACCATTCCCGTGCGGCTCCCTTGAAAGTGGTTGGGAAGGAACGACACAAAATTTCGTCTGGGGGCTGCTGGAGTCCCAGGGTCGTCTTAAATGTGTTAAGATGATCCTGGGGATCTTTTAGCCCGTCAAACGGTTCGAGTTGGGGCAGCCGAAATTTCGACGGCACTGGACAGTCGAGGACGGCCACAGTGAACGGCGAATCTGTTGCCCTGACCAGTCGGTCCACACTCCGTTCAGTTTTTTCTTTGATGGCGTTTCTAAGCTCGTCCATCTCCTTCCTCATCTCCTGGAGTATATTCGAGTTCTGCTCGGTTGGAGTGGTAGGCCTTGGATGGTCGATTCTTCTATGACTATCACCCTCGTCCTCTCGATTTCCCTTGGACCGATGCTCTTCCTGCTGAAGCCTCTGCTTCATTTCCTCATTTTGTTTGGACAATTCCTCGACGGTTGCTGCCAGGGCCTGAATTTGCTGTGCCAAGGCCGCAGAATCTTGATTGGACTCCATATGAAATAAGTATTTGACAGGAAACTACCTTTTTTGCAACTGAATGAAAAAATGTCGTTCCCCACAGACGGCGCCAAACTGATGAAGTATGAATTCGTCAGTCACTGAGTGTTGCCAGGCGATGAACTTAGCCTCCTGGAAAGAAGTGTCTTAGAGACGGTCACCGGTGTGGTGCCTGCCACAACACCTCCGATGCTCAAGTTAGAGTCCAGAATGGCACAAGAATAATATCTCAAGATAGCACAAATCTAGCAAAAAATATCGTACCTCTTCCATGGGAGAATGTGGAGGATATATATATATGTTGTTGTAGGTTCTAGCCGTTGTACCATTTATGGAGGCTTAACTTCCCTCCAGGTAACGCTTCCTGGCCTCATCATGTGGCTTTAATTAGGTCCCAACGGTCTGTCCAGCTGGGTCTGTAACTGTCATTGTTATTTACTAAGGGCATTGAATAGAATGTTATACTCGTCAGTCTCGTGTTTCCTCGTCATTGAAGACTCTTCTCGTCGGTATGATTTACCTCTTGCAGGGCCCACTTCGTCAGTCCCATCAATAAGTACATTTCCTTCGTCCATGGTTTGGACTTACTTTTAAAGGGTTTTCAGACGCTGGTCGTTTACCCTTATTTCTTATTTAAAACAAGCTTCATATGTATATATGTTCATCCATGGTATGAACAGATTGTGTTTAAGGGCTTTTTTGGATGTTGGTTGTCCACCCATATTGTTTATTTAAAATAATATTTTGTATGTTTGTTTGTCCATGGTTTGGACTTTGTTTAAGGGTTTTGAACGTTGGTCGTCCACCCATATTTTTTATTGAAAACAAATTTTTGTATGTTTGTTCGCCATGGTTTGGACTTTGTTTAAGGGTTTTGGATGTTGGTCATCCATCCATATCATCTATTAAAATGATGTTTTCGTTTCATTTGAATTTCATTTTTTGCATGCCATATTTTTTTTCTCGTCTTTCACTTTGTGAATTCTGATGATTATGTGAAAGATGTTTGTTCCTTCACTTTATACCTTAAGGTTTTGTTCCACCGTTGGTGGTATTTTTCCTTTCCTTCGTCTAAAGATGGCTTTTGACAATATTCCTCTGCATCCAGAGATTTTATTCATCTATGTTAGCCTTTTACAGATTATATACAGTATTTTGAGAATACTTAGTAGAAAATCCAAACTACTTTATATACAAGTTGGGAACTTTGTATATAACAAATTGAAATCCACAAGCATTGCACATGCTAGTAGCTTGTGCTTTTTAGGGAATTAAAATTCTAAAAAACCTAAAATGTTGAAAGATAACATAGATAGACTAATAGTAGCAACTGGTAGTTGTGGGCGCAAAGGAGAGTACGCCCCGGCCGAGTGGACTATGGCAGAGAAAAGTGTAGTCACCACCTAGATCAGGTCTAGGAACCATATTGGCCTTTTGGGCGAATCACTTACATACATGGGTCCATATATTAGATTATGGGTCCGGAGTTTGGGTACGAATTGGGAAGGTGTTAAGCACTCAAGACCACCTAGCTTGTGGGCTGGCCTCCATTATGTGTTCTTAGACCATATTTAATTAAAGAGTTTATTAAGAGAGCCCTAATCCTTAACCTAAACATACATCATGCACTTAAGGAAATAACACACACAACATATTAAGGATCACAATATAAAAGGAAACAAATAAAACATAATCAAACAAAATAAATTAAACATGGCAAGTTGACAATTAAATATAAACACACAAGGAAAAAGATAAACTAAATATGGAAAAAAGATAAACTAAATATGGCAAAAAGATTCAAATAAACATGGAAAATAATTAAACACAATTAATTAACCTAAACATAGTAAAAAAAATCAAATAACATGTGAAAAAATAACAAAATTAACAAAAACAAGAATTTTGTCCCAATCTGGGTTTTTGTCCCAATTTTGTTAGTTTAGTGTTTAGAGATTTAATCAAACAAAGATATAACATGTGAGATCAAACAAGCATGTTAGAACCCTAAACACTAAACTAACAAAAAGAAAATAAAACAAACATCAATATAAACAAATAAACATGAAACAAAACAAATATACTAAACTTTCTGCTATAGAATATACAAACATCATATGTAGCAAGGTGGGAAATCATGGAAAAGAGACTCACCTTGCTTTAAAATCACAAACTCAGTACCTACAATACAAATATTAGATGGAGAAGACAACAATAATCAAAGAACACAACAATAGTTAGTAATCACAACTCAAGAACACAAGGTTTTGAAAAGGTTTTAGAAATCAATTTTGAACGCAAACTTTCGGTCTTAGAACTAACTAAAGAGAGGTTTTAATTTTGTAAAAAATTTCTAAGGTGATGCCCTAGGGTTTTGAAAAGAGAAAAAAAAAAGGTTTTAGAGAATATGAAGGCCAAAAATTCACTCTCTCTAGCTAGGGTTTTAATTGGAGACATGAGATAAGTATTTATAAGTTAAAATTAGGGTTATCGAGGCTTTTTAATAGTCTTTGGACGTTCCCAAGGGTCTAGGGGCTGGCCCACATCAAAGAATGATGTTTTAGGCCTTTAGAAATGAAGTTCCACTGCCCAGAAAATCGGCTTGCGTACGCATGTTTTAAGGACTCTACCTAAAGTTGGGAGACCACTCGAAGCGAGAAATTTACGTCCAAACACAAATAGGCCATTCAAGAATGAGAAATTTATGCCAAAAGGGACCACTCGACTGAGCAATTTACGTCCAAACACAAACAGGCCACTCAAAAATGAGAAATTTACGCCAAAGGGACCACTCGACCGAGCAATTTACGTCCAAACACAAACAGGCCACTCAAGAATGAGAAATTTACGCCAAGGGGACCACTTGACCGAGCAATTTACATCCAAACACAAAAAGGCCACTCAAAAATGAGAAATTTACGCCAAAGACACAAATAGTCATACATGACTCACACAAATACACAATCACACAAGGTTTACAAAAACAAAACATAACCACACATGACTCACATAAGAAAAAGAACAAACAAACACACAAGACTCACATAAAACATCAAACAAACATGTGATCACAAAAGATCACAAAAAGGATGAACACAACAACGTACGAGGCAGACAAACATAACAAAGCATGCAAACACACAAAATGCTAAACAAGACGGGCCTAGGGCCCAAGATAAAACCAGGATGGGCCTAAGGCCTGACACAAAGCATGGAAAGGCCTAAGGCTCAAACGGAGTATGAGATGGGCCTAAGGCCCAAGATGGAACAAGGACACAAACAAGCAAACAAACACACGACATAAAAACAAACAGCAAAGATCAAAGACCAACTGCAAGGATTGCAAACAAACATGAAGACACCAAAGACAAGGAAAAACACGACAACTTATAAGAAGTGATAAATGCACAAAACAAAGGGTAACAAACATGACAAGGACATAGAACATGAGGTCCAACAGACTCTAAGAAAAGAAGACACGAAGTAGGACCATCCTAAAAGGCATGGTAAAAACTTGGAACCAAACACTTGATTCATTAGAACACATCCTCCTTGTGGATTCCACCTTGCCCCTAGCTTGACTGATTCACTTTCTTTTCTTTTCTTTTTTTCTTTTTTCTTTTTTTTACCCTGACTTTTACCTAGGTTGCCCTAATGGGTTTTCAACCTAGTGAGCATTTTTTACTTTTTTTTTATTATTTTAGGCCTTAACTTTTGCCTACATTGCACTTGCGGGTTTTCAGCCTAATGAACTCTTTCACTTTTACAAGAAACCAACAAATGGCAAACAATGAACAAGTGCTACGACTTATCCTCAAAAAAAAATTTGTTGATTCAAATTCTCAATGTGTGAGTTGCACAATTGACATGATGTGATTTGGCTACACCTCACAAGGTGGCCTACGTACCCAAAAGGGATCAAGTCTAACGTCGTACACATGAACAACTTCAATTGATCACAAAGGACTTTTACTTGGCTTATAATGAAGGCTTAGGTTCTCAGCTCACAAAGAAATAGATAACAAAGGCTTAAACTTACTTCCTTGAGGGTTATAACTGTGTCAAGGATTACTCTGCCATCACTTTTGATTTCACTTCACTTTCACTTTTTCTTTTCTTTTTTCTTTTTCTTTTTTGTTTGCATTTCTCTTCACTTTACTTTTTCACTTTTTCTTTTTTTGGTTCAATTTTGATTCACTTCACTTCACTTTTTTTTTTCTTTCTACTTCCACCATATTATTCCACTTCTTGCCCCTAATGTAGGGGGTAATCCTTGATAAGGGTTACTTTGAAAGTAAATAATTTTGAAGGCTCAAAAGGGGTGAGCAAAGGGAAATGTGTTTATAATAGCAGAATAATGACCTCTTTTAATCCCAATTTCCATTGTTCAAATGGGCAAACATGCAACGTCACATATTGAGAATCAAATGAACTTGAAACTTTGAGAACTTATCATAACACTCAAATTATTGCAAACCACTTTATTGATGAATTAAAGGAGTACATGTATTGAAAGACTCACTTAATTGAAATAACAAAGACATACTGAATTGAAACAACAATGACACTTCTGAATTGAAAAACACACTAAGATGAAAAAAATCTTGTGGATGCAATAACAAGTACTAAACTTCTCGATCAATCAACCCCAAGTAGGAGGAGGAACAGCATGGTAGTCGGGGAGAGGATTACTCTTGATATTTGGGAGGTTGATGGGTGGCTTAGGGATCTTGCCAGATTGAATGAGGTCTTCAATGTCATGATGAAGATGAGTGCACTTATCAGTAGAATGACCATGGTTCTTATGATATTTGCAATACTCACTTGCATTGTAGTTTGGAGCAAAGGTGTTTGGAGTATACCTTCCGAGATCCAATGGCTTGATAAATCCTTTGGTTGAAAAAGTTTCAAGTACTTGGGATAAATTCATTCCTAATTGATTGAACTCTTTTCAAACATTAATAGCATTAACTTCACTTGTATTACCACCATTGTTACCACTATTACTTGAATACCCTACCCCAAACTTCTTTTGAGGTTTTGCATCACTCTTCTCAATAAGTCCACCATTAATAACATCCTCAACTTGTATACCAGCATCATACAGATCAACAAAAGTCTTCAAAGGATTGGTGCAAGTTGGCGCCTATAAGTAGGTAGAATGTTCTTCATGACCATCCTCACTTGGTCTTTCTCACTAGGATGATTAGGCATCTTAGAAGCTTTTCCTTTCCACCTCATCAAAAAATGACTCATTTCTCAATTGCTTTGTAGTCTCCAAGTCTCTAAGGCTCACATCCAATTGAACATTGTATAAATATTATTGTGTAAGGGCCTCAACCATCTTATTCCAATCATTCATCTTAGCATTTTCCAATGAGAGATACCATTGTAGGGCTACACCACTAAGAGTTTGAGGGAAACACAAAATGGTTTGCTCTTTGG
This sequence comes from Quercus aquifolioides, assembly GCA_019022515.1. Classification (NCBI taxonomy): domain Eukaryota; kingdom Viridiplantae; phylum Streptophyta; class Magnoliopsida; order Fagales; family Fagaceae; genus Quercus; species Quercus aquifolioides. Next base: position 30,968,019 of record CM032335.1, on the reverse strand, counting down.
TAAGACCTAGAGGCTTTATGACAAGAACATATTGCTTCAAATGATTCTTGGGATTTCCAGTACCATCAAAAGAATCCATTTTTGGCATCTTCAACTTTGGGGGGAGTTGGACGTCGGGAAATGGACACAACTCGTCAATATCAAGCATGTAGTCCTCCATACCTTGTGATAGGCCAAAAATGAATTGACCCCTTGTGATAAATTAACCAGTTAATTAATTAGCCAAGTTATTAATTAATCAATTAATCATGCAAACGTGTGGTAGCACAAACAAATCACCAAATAACTAAATATGCAGCGGAAATTAAATGACATGGTAATTTATTTACGAATGGGGAAAACCTAACGGCAAAAATCCCACCGGGTGATTTTCAGGTCACCACTCCCGAAACTCTACTATTATCACAACAAGCGGTAACAAGTAAAGGAATCCCAAGTACCTTACTAACCTACAGTTGAACCTTTACCCCAATACCCAATTGGACTTGTTCTATAGTGACAGTTCCCCTTTTGATGCACGGCTCCCAAGTACGTGACTAATCAATTTGATGTGCGGATCCCAGTACGCGGCTTACTCCTTTGCACAAATCCAAGTACGTGACTAATTCCACAGCAACCCTTTGATTGTTGTAGTTGATTTGCAGCAGCTTCACAAAGAAACACCAATAAGATCTTCAATGTTGGTGCAAGAGACTTTGCTTGGTTACAGAACCCAAAGGCGTATAAGAAATGCAGTAAGAACTCTTTCTTCTGTAGGAGAAGGCTAGGGTTTTAAAAAGAAAACCTTATGAAGCTCTCTAGGGTTAGGTTTTTCTTTTTCCACCTCCTTTAAATAGGAGCTTTAATGAATCTCTTATTCCAAATAGGTTTACACAAACCTTGGGCTTTCCTAGTCCAATAAGGATTATACAAACCCATAAACAAATAGCCTTTTAGAATAAAAACGTTGTGGCTATAATCTGAAAATCCATAAGCTCGATCGATCGAGACATCTATCGAGCTTTAATGAATCTCGATAGATCGAGCTTCTGTCGAGGTATCGAGACTTGCAGATTGCACTTTTCTTAAGTAGTTCTTGAGTAATCTTCATGCCTTCAATTTAACCACTTGTGATGATCATCTTGAACCTACTTAGATTTACCCAAATACAAGTAAAGTGCGTTTTGTCAAAGGATATGCCAATTACATAAAAATATGTCCCCAACACCTTGGGACCTCTTAAGCAAACCTTTCATCTTCTCAATTTCTTGACTCATCTCTTTGGTTTCCTTTGACTTTTCTTTCTTCTTAGGTTCCTTATTGATCTCAACTTCTTTTTCCTCAAAACAATCATCATCAAAGATAGAGTCTTAATCTTGAAGTTTTTCTTTCCTTGAGCACCCTTAAGATGGTGAAGCCTCTCAATGATAGAAGCAGTCATCATTTCTTCCATCTTCTTCAAAATATCTTGGTCACTTGATGCCATTTGGTCAATAGAAGTAAGATCAGTTCTTATGAGGCGATTATCACAGGTTCGAGACCAAGAGGGTTGTGCAATACCCTTTTTAGGAGCAATGATGGGTCACCTACAAGAGACTTATCCTTATGAGAAACATTTCATGAAGATCACCAACAATAAATTTTATGTTCAATTCCCACTTAACCATGCCCCTAGAATGAGACCATAAAGTTTAGACAAGACCCAAAAGAATGAAACTTGAAGACACAACAATGAAGACACCAAAAGATGACAAACCTTGACAAGACATGGGCCTAATGCCCTTAGACAAACAAGAGTGGGCCTAGGGCCCAAGACAAAAGATAAAATAAGGTAACAACCCTAGACAACACGACATGGGCCTAAGGCCACAAAACAAAAACAAAGAAAGCTTAAAGCTTAGACAAAACCAAGGATGGGCCTAATGCCCAAGATGACACAAGGATGGGCCTAAGGCCTAAGACAAGACAAGACATGGATGGGCCAAAGCCCAAGACACGACAAATGATAGGCCTAAGGCCCAAGACAACACGAGAATGAGCTTATTGCCCCTAGACAAGACAAAGGTGGGCCTAAGGCCCAAGACAACACGAGAATGAGCTTATTGCCCCTAGACAAGACAAAGGTGGGCCTAAGGCCCAAGACGACATGAGGATGGGCCTAATGCCCCTAGACCAAACAAGGATGGGCCTAAGGCCCAAGACAAGACACGGAGGGGCCTAAGCCCAAGACACAACAAAGGGAAGACTCAAAATATCAAACAAAAATAGGCTACTAGAATGGGCCAATCTTTGAAAAAAATTATACTAAAGAAAAACTCAAAAGAGTTTTTTTTTTTTTGAAAGAAACTATTTTTTGAAAACTCAATTTGATTTTTTATTTATTTACAGAAAACATGCTTTTTATTTTTTTTAGGAATTTATATTAAAAAAATCTCACTAAAAAATCGCTTTTTTTTTTTTTTGAAAATTTTTTATTTTGAAAGCAACTCTTTCTTGAAAAAAAAAATTTATTTACAAAGAAAGTCACTCTTTTAAAAAAAATTTGGAATTTATTTAAAAAAACCTAACTGAAAACTCACACTTTTTTTTTTCTTTTGAAAAAACTTCACATTTTTTTTTTTTTTTGAAAATTTTTATTTAAAAAAGGAACTTGAAATTTTGATTTTTTTTTTTTTTTGAAAACATAAAAGACTAAAAAAAAAAAAAAAAGATGGATTAATTTTATTAGCCCAAAAAACAATTCAAACAAAGCACACACAATTAGGTAACCCTACATGGTTGGGTTTTAAGATCATCTATTTGTAGGTAAACTCCTTAAAGCTAACGAGACAGATTCGTAGGTCACTCACAACTAGGTGGGCCATGATTCTAACCATGGGCCTAAATAGACCGTTGTGGATTGGTGGCAAACTATTAACGTACTCAAAGCCCATCATAGGCGATGGCATAGATTTTGAGTTGGTGGGAAGAACTCCGAAAGATTTTGGCCTCAATGGAGCCTGCACCTTCCCACTCATCACAAACTGGGGTTAAAGAGACAAAAAGAACCAAGTGAAGTGTGTGAAAAACAAAATAAAATAGGATTGGGCTCAATTAATAAAATCTTTATTTAATTATGGCCTAACAACACGTCGGAGTTAAACTTCATCTCTATCCCTAGCAGAGTCAGCACTATGGGCGCAAAGGAGAGTATGCCTCGACCGAGTGGACCATGGAAAAGAAAAGTGGAGTCGCCACCTAGATTATGTCTAGGAACCATATTTGGCCTTTTGGGCCAATCACTTACATACGTGGTTCCACATACTAGATTATGGGTCTGGAGTTTAGGTACGGTTTGGGAAGGTGTTAGGCACCCAAGATCGCCCGGCTTATGGGCTTGCCTCCATTATGTGTTGCTAGGCCATATTTAATTAAAGAGTTTATTAAGAGAGTCATAATCCTTAACCTAAACATACATCAAGCACTTAAGGAAATAACACACACAACATATTAAAGATCACGATATAAAAGGAAACAAATAAAACATAATCAAACAAAATAAATGAAAAATGGCAAGTTGACAATTGAATATAAACACACAAGGAAAATATATTAAATAAACTAAATATGACAAAAAGATTCAAATAAACATGGAAAATAATTAAACACAATTAATTAACCTAAACATAGTTAACAGAATCAAATAACATCTGGAAAAAATAACTAAATAAACAAAAACAAGAATTTTGCCCTAATCTAGGTTTGAGATGCATACACATACTCAATGGATGTGCACTCATCCTCTTAACACGGATTCGAAAAATTACATTTTTAGAGATTTAATCAAACAAAGATATAACATGTGAAGCATGTTAGAACCCTAAACACTAAACTAACATAAAGAAAATAAAACAAACATCAATATAAACAAATAAACATGAAACAAAACAAATATACTAAACTAACATAAACTAAATATGCATGTTAAACTTTACATGAAACCAAAATAATAAAACAAGAACAACCTAAAACAAATTATAAAAAACATAAAATCAAATTAAAACATATCAAACATAATAAAATCAACAAGCAAATAAAATAACTAGAGAAACTACATAAAAAACTCATGTCAATCATATGTAGCAAGGTGGGAAATCGTGGAAAAGAGACTCGTCTTGCTTTAGAATCACAGATTTGAGATTGTTTTAACCAACCCTCAATGCCTACAATACAAATATTAGATGAAGAAGACAACAATCAAAGAACACAACAATAGTTAGTAATCACAACTCAAGAACACAAGGTTTTGAAAAGGTTTTAGAAAACAATTTTGAAAGCAATCTTTCTGCCTCAGAACTAACTAAAGAGAGGTTTTAATTTTTTAAAAAAGGTTCCAAGGTTCTGTCCTAGAGTTTTGAAAAGAGAAAAAAAGGCTTTTGGAGAATATGGAAGCCAAAAAATCACTCTCTCTAGCTAGGGTTTTGATTGAAGACATAAGATAAGTATTTATAAGTTAAAAATTAGGGGTTTCAGGGCTTTTTAATAGTCTTTGGACATTCCCAAGGGTCTAGGGGCTGGCCCACATCAAAGAATGATGTTTTGGACCCTTAAAAATGAAGTTCCACTGTCTAGAAAATCGGCCTGCATACGCATCTTTTGAGGGTGCGCATGCACCCTTGATTCATGTGTACACATGCCCTAATTCCTGACTGCTTTGATGGCCTGATTTCAAATGGTCATAACTCTCTCAATATAAATCTAAATTAGGAAAGATTTGTATTCAAATTAAAGCCCAGGATGTCTACTTTCCAATGAAATAAATGGCACTTAAAAAGTATTTGTGGATCAAAAGTTATGGTCAACACAGTGAGCAAAGATCATTTTTTAGTGTCGATTTCAAAGTGATTTGAGCACTTTTGAGTTGTGATTACTTCCAAACTATTGTGTGCTCTTTAATTACCCTTGTTTGACATATTTCAAGCTCATCATTGGGGCTAGGGACTAAAATTTCTAAATGAGTTCAAAATGAGGTGTCTACAGTAGTCTGTAGGGACGCGAGTCATCCATAGTAGCCTCGTCTATTGGTCCTTACTAGTAGTACTTCCTTAAATGCTCCACATTCCATGGATGTTGTAACTTTCATCCATCTAGGGCTTCTAAGTAGTAAATTCCTCATCTTTTGTAGTTGACGACCTTGTATGGTCCTTCCTAGTTAGGCCCCAACTTTCCATGAGCAGGGTCCTTAGTAGTTAAAGATACCATTTTTAAAACGAGGTCTCGAATTCCAAGTAGCTCCATCTAAGCCTTGATCCTATAGATGAAGTAAGGATGCATGAAAGATCAGTGAGCCACTCATCCATCTAGAGGCGCTGGAATACATGCAAGAAGGAAGAACGCAACCGGAAGGCATCGGTGGGGTGTCGGCCTTGATTTAAGTGAGGTTTGGCCTTTATATAGGGGACTTTGAGTGGGTCTCCTTATTTTGTGTCACTCTATTCATGGGAGATGTATTGGCTAAGTGGAGTTAGTAGGGGTGAATTTCAGAGACATTGCCCCCACGTTTTGAAGTAGTGGACTTGTGGAGTAAATTTCATTTGTAGCATCTAAATGTAGCTGAATTCGTCTAAGTGCAGAATGACCGTTACCTTAGACGATCATAATGTGGACAAACCTTATGGTATGGACCATTGTTTATAACCCACTTGTGTAATTAGGTGATCCTTTGTATGGACGGTCATAAATGCGTTGGACGACACCTTAGATGAGACTGTTACTTTATTCCTTAGAATGATCATCTATATGGAAAATTCTTATGTATGGACGGTTGATTAAGGTCTTATGGTGGAAATAGGAAAAAATTTCCTATTCTAATCGACCAACATGAGATGGGCGAATAATTCTGGATGGATGGTTTCTTTAAACGAGTGAAGCATTTATCTCTAGTATTGAGTCGTCTCTCGTTGGATGAATAAGTATGATCATCAATGGGTTATTGCCTATATGGATGAGCAAATGAAAAGTCCCTTCTGGAAGAGTCTCATCTAAAAGAGCTAACATTTTTTAGATAAGGTCATTTGGGAGAGTTTCCCTTTTCAAATGGAAGGTACCGTGGTCGTCCATGTGGTTAGACGACTTACTTGGGGTGGTGGTGATGGAAGGTTGGCTTGGTAGACATTTTGGACGAGTTTATTATAGTGGCAGACAATTGCTTAAGGGGTGAAAATATTATCCTTATCAATTGCTCCCCATTCCACAAGTGTCTGGTGTACCTTGTTTAGCTGGTCATCGAAATTAAAAGCTATTATTGTTGGCCTCTAGTTTATGACGAAGTTGTTGATGAATAACTTGCTTGACTCCTAGAATGAAGTTATAATATTTGGTGGTAATTTGTCAAACCATACCCTAACTAGGCCCTTCAAAGTTGTAGGAAAGGCCCTGCACATGATCTTGTCCGGAATGCATCATTGACTTAAATGTAGCAATGTAATCGCAAGGATCTCGTGTTTCATCATACGAGTCTAAAGTAGGCATCTTGAACTTGGAGGGTAAGGGATGATTTATGATTAATGCGGTGAAAGGAGAGTCAGTCTTGTGGATGAGGTCGTCTATATCTTGAACCTGGTCCACTTCTCTCTCCAAGTGTGCTACCCAGCGGGTATCGGTTCCCCTTGACCGATCTTCTCCTTCAATGCCACTTTTTGCCCTCCTTTCCTTTGGGTTTCGTCCAAACTCTTCTCGATCTGCATGTTGGCATCGGCGATGCCTCTTGTTATGGACATTTCTAGTGATGATGCTAAAATCGTCAGTCGATTCGTTCGTCCAGATAAAAGACCGTCCACTGCTTGCGCTAACCCTGAAGAATAGTCAAAATGGAAGAATCGCTAGTGGGGTGCTCCCCACTACGCCTCCGATGATTAAGTCAGAAGCAGATTAACAAGAAAGTAGAGTGTAGAGAAAGCAAAAGTGAGAGTAAGGTTAAGTGATTTTTCATACCCTTTCTGGATCTCGTTTGAGGATATATATAGGCTATTCCGATGTCCTTCTAGCCGTTGGCCTCGTCATTATGAGGTTATTATTGCTTGATTTTGTAACGCATGTGCCAGGTGTTGGATTGACCGGCGCGCCTTCAATGATGTCGGCATTTATTGCAGCTAGTCATAACGGCTGTCCTTGGTTGGGTTGTTCAGGCAGCTCTATTCGTGCCGTGATGGTAATGACATCGTCCTTACACAGATGGACGATCTATCCTTTTTCCTGGACCTATCAGTTGCCCCCCTATTCCAAGGTCGTCTGTAACCTTGGACGATCTTGGGAATACAAAACGATTTTTTTTTTTTTTTTTTTTTTTTTTTTGACGCTTGGGAATGCGTTCTTTGCATTAACTGCCTTGTGGCGGCGTGGCGTACTTTGTGGCCACGTGTCAGGTTTTCAGCAGTGGGGAGGCCTTGTTTCCGGCGGGTGTCTTTTTGATTTCCCGCTATTTCCAAGGTAAGCTTTTTAACTTCTACTTTTCATAAAAAATTCTTTCTCTTTATTTCTGGTGTTTTCTTTTTCTTCTTTCTTCTGCGTTTTCTGCTGCTGCTGCTTTGCCTTTCCGATTTCAGATTTTCCTCCTTTCCTTTTTAAGGTGCGTATCCCCTCTTCCTCGCTTCTTTCCTTTTGTTCTCTATATTTTTTGGTTTGCTTTCCTTTTTCGAACCGCACATGCCCCTTTTTTAATGGTAGATTATACGGATTTTGAGAACATCTCCCCCTCTATTACTTTCTTTTTTACTCGATTGGGGGGATACCTGGAACTTTCCGGTGACCGGTACCCACAATCTGGTGATTTCGTGGGAGAGGGGAGTGGTTTAGGTTTAGTTCTGAGGGATTTGTACCCACTGTTGCAGCAGTCTCTTTCTTGGTTCAAATCCACCCGTGGGGGCCGTAGGAGGGAAAAAATGAGTTCTGTTGCAAGATCTAGAGGTTTCGAGGGGGGTTCGTCCTCTGGAGTGGTCGCGGACGGGGCTGTGATGGACACGGCCACCTCCGTGCCCCCTCCTTTGTCGCTACCTTCCACCTCCGTCGCCGTACCTCCGTCCTTCCATGCCCTCAAGGAAAAGTGTCATTTGAGTGTAGATGTCTTTAGTAAATTTAGGGATAGGTTTCAATTCCCTGTAGAGACCAAGGTTCGTCTTCCCAGGAAAGGTGAAAAGGCTTGCTCCTTTGCCCATGGTGAAGTTTGTTTTTACGAGGCGGCCTTCTTGTGCGGCTTAAGGTTTCCCGTCCATCCGTTTATCATGGAGCTCCTAGATCGAGTGCAGATTGCTCCTGGGCAACTTATGCCTAATTCTTGGAGGATCGTCGTGAGTTGTATGGTGATCTGGATGGTCATAGCTGAAGGGGAAATGATAACCGTGAACGAATTTACCCACCTTTACCGTTTGAAAGAATCTAGGGAATTTGGGTATTATGAATTCGTTCCTTGGGATAGGAGATCCCGTTTAATAGTTGATCTTCCTTCGTCGTTCCGCTATTGGAAGTCGAGATACTTTTTTGTGTCAGGGGACGGTTGGGAGACTTTGTCGGATGATTTTTGGGGGAATATTCCCAGATTGCTGCGACGGTGGGAGACCCCTCGTCTTGGTGCGTTCGTCTCTAATGCCCCCCTTTCTTCTATTGTCCTGAATATTTTCCTTTTTATTTGACCTTTACATCTTTGAATGATTTCCTCCTTGTGCAGTGAAAGAGCGTCCTGACTTGGAGAGTCGCTTCAAGGAGAGAGTTGAAGAGGCCACTAGGTACGTTAAGACGATAGACTACTTCGACGAGCTCGTCGATCCGCGAACTTTGGCTCGTCACTGTTTAGGGCCTGAACCTTCGCTTTACGTCATTCAGGCGATTGATCGAGAGGAACGAAAAAGTAAGTGATTTTAACACTCAACGTTGTTCCCTTTTTTCCGTTGTCCTAACTCTTTCTCGTCCTTCTATATATATATTTTTGCAGAGATGACGAGTAAATTTAACAAGGACCTTTACGCTAAGGTTAAGTCAAAGAAGAACGAACCTTTATCAAGCATCGGGCAAAAGACTCTGAGGTTTACTGATAGAGGCAGAGAGAAGGAGAAAGAAAAAGAAACGACGGAGAGGGGTTCGTCTACCCCAACTCTGGACGAAGAGAGGACAGCTTCTCCTGCAATTTCTCTGGAGGAGGTCCCTGCTCCAAAAAGGCAGAAGACCGGGAAGAAAGGTAAGGAGAAAGTGGGCTCTTCTATCTGGGAAGATGCTGACACCGCCATTGCCAGGGCAAATGATTTTTTTACTCCCGAGGAGAAAAGGGAGGCTTCTCTCGTGCCTTCTCATCAATTGGTAAACCAGCACGTACACAAGCTTGTTCAGGTACTGTTTATGCTGTCTTTGTCAGGAAAAGAGATGTATATTCCTTTTTCTTCCTTTTTTGTTGTTGTTTTTTTTTTTTTTTTTTTTTTTTTTTACTCAAGTTTTCATTTTAGGTACTGGGGGAGACTATGCATCTTACCTCCCAACTTTTGGCGAGTGAAGAGAAGGCCGTCATGGCTGCCTCGAAAGTGGAGGCTTTGGAGGCAGAGGCTTCAGTCCTGAGGAAAGACTTGATTGCCGCGATGGACGCTCATAATTCTTCTGCGGAGCAAGTCAAAGTCCTGACCGGGCAGCTCGAGGCTGAGAAATCTCACGTGAAACAAAAGGACGAGCTTCTTGCTGCCGCAAGTCAGAAGATGAAAGCAGCCGTGGCCAAGGCCGTCCTCGCCTTTCAAACTACCGACGAGTACAACACCATTCTTTTTCAATGGTATTTCAAAGGTTTCGAGTTGCTGAGGAGGTATTTGGTCAAACACGGGCAGGGGGTCGATCTGGACGATCTTGACTTTGAAGCTGTTGATAAGGAAATTGAGGCGGACGAGGCTGCTTCGAATGCTCAGGCCTCAGGTGGAGACCCCCCGGCGGCTGACGAAGGTGGAAACGACGCTCCAGCTCAGTGATCAAGATCACTTCTTCTCTTTTTTTTTATATGAGCCCTGTGTGTTTTGGGCTGCCATGATTAAAACAATTATTTTGGTCCCCGTTTGTTTTGGGGTTGTCTTTTTTCTTTCCTTTGAACGGTCTGTGTTTCTCGTTGCATATATTTAAGTCTGTGGCTTTCTTTCATATTTGTGGTGAATTTTCTTCTCTTTATACTTAGAGAAATTCAACTTGGGATTAACTCTTCGTCGCTTGGAAAATTCCCTTCGTCTCTCTGTGGACTTGGGTAATTTTAGCGACTGATTACCCGGGCAGTGTATGTCTGCTTGAAAGACCCTAACTTTCATTATTTAGGACGGTGTGTGCCCTTTTGAATAGATTTCATCGTCTTTTTAGATCTGGACAATGTTTTATTCCCGGTGTGGGTTTCATCGTCTTTTCGATCTGGACGATGTGTATTTTTCTTGGAGGAGTTTTTATTCCTCTTGCGAGCTTTTCCGCTAAATTCGTCTTTTTGATCTGGACGAATGTTCGTTTAACTTAAAGGCAGTCAGAATATGACGATTTCTTTGAATGAGACGATTGAAATGTTGGACAATTGCTGATAGAATCCTGAATAACCTCTTATACACTTTTTATAAATGCATAACTTGCAGAAAAACAACGCATATAAATTACTGGTTTTAATGGAAAGTATGGCACTAAACTGTGGTAATTTCTTACAATGGAGCCACGGATTATTTCCTGTAATACCTTTTTAGGTGTTCGACGTTCCATGGACGAGGTAGCTTGTTTCCGTTCAGAGCCTCCAGATGGTAGCTCCCTTGTCGTGTATAGTCAACGACCCGGTAAGGTCCTTCCCAGGTTGGGTTCAACTTTCCTTGCGCGGGGTCCTTTGTCGCTGTAGTCACTTTCCGGAGGACGAGGTCACCGATGTTGAACCTTTTCAACTTCACCCTTTGATTGTAGTATCGCGCCATTTTTTGCTGGTACCTGGCCATTCTTTGGGAGGCCTGGTCTCTGACTTCGTCAAGGCAATCCAGGTTCAACCTTAACTGGTTTTCATTGCCTCCTTCGTCAAAAAACTCCCTTCTGGTGCTAGTGAGACCTACTTCAACTGGGATGACTGCTTCCGTGCCGTAGGTTAGGTTGAAAGGGGTCTCTCCGGTGGGGGTTCTTGTCGTCGTCCTGTAGGCCCATAAGACGCCAGGCAGTTCCTCTGGCCATGCTCCTTTTGCCCCCACTAACCGGGACTTTATGGACTTGAGTAAGGTTCGGTTAGTTACTTCCGTCTGTCCGTTGGCCTGAGGATGTCCTGGCGAGGAGTATTTGTTCTTGATACCTAGGCCTGAGCAGAATGATCTGAACTTCTGGCTGTCGAACTGACGGCCATTGTCCGATATGATCGTCCTCGGGATCCCGAACCTGCAAATAATATTTTTCCAAACAAAATTTTGTACCTGAGCCTCTGTGATCGTTGCAAGAGCTTCTGCCTCGACCCATTTTGTAAAATAATCAATTGCAACCAGGAGGAACTTCACTTGTCTCTTTCCTTGAGGTAGGGGACCCATGATATCGATTCCCCATTGTGCGAATGGCCAGGGTGAGGAGATAGTCGTCATTCTTTCTCCTGGAACTCGCTGGATATTCCCATATCTTTGGCAGCTGTCACATTTCTTCACAAAATCTGATGCGTCCTTCTGCATCGTTGGCCAGAAGTAACCTGCTTGGACTATTTTTCTGACGAGAGATCTTGACCCCATATGATCTCCACAAATTCCTCCGTGCACCTCCTCCAGGACGTACCTGGCCTCTTCTTCTTCTAGGCATTTCAAGTATGGTTGGGAGAAACCTCTTCTATAAAGTTGGTCGTTCAATATGGTAAATCGGGCAGCTCGTTTACGGACTTTCCTGGCCTCTTCAGTGTCCGATGGTAATCGTCCATCCTTGAGAAAGGACAGGATTGGGATCGTCCACCCTTGAGCTGTGTGTACGGAGAAGTTGTGTAGTCCCTCAATGCTGGGAAGGTTTTGTTCTTCCAATTTCCATCGGCAGGTCGTGCCTAGAACATCTGTTGAGGCGCTCCGTGCCACTTCGTCAGCTTCTACGTTCTGCTCGCGCGGGATTTGAATGAACTCTACATGATTAAAGTTGCTAACGAGCTGGTTCGTCAGTTGGAGATATTTTTGCATCCTTGCTTCCTTTGCTTCGAAGTCTCCCCTGGCTTGTCCAACGACGAGTTGCGAATCACTCTTGATCACAACATTTTCAGCTCCTAGTGCCCGAGCCAGCCTGAGCCCTGTCAGTAAGGCCTCATATTCTGCTTCGTTATTGGTTACGGGGAATTTCAGCTGAACCCCATATTTGAGAACATCTTTCTGGGGGGAAACAATGACAACGCCTGCCCCTCCTACTTTCTGTGTGGACGATCCATCTGTATTAATCGTCCAGATGTCTTCTCGATCTTCTCCCTGTTCGTTGATGGTGAACTCGGCTATAAAATCTGCTAGCGCCTGGGCTTTTATGGCTGTTCGTGGGCAGTACTCAATATCAAACTGGCTAAGCTCAATTGCCCATTGCACCATTCGTCCAGCTGCCTCAGGTTTATTCATGGCTTTCTTGATAGGTTGGTCCGTCATTACCTTGATTGGATTTGCCTGGAAGTAGGGGCGAAGTTTTCTCGATGCCACTATTAGGGCGAAGGTGATCTTCTCTATTCGTGGATAACGGGCTTCAGCTCCTTGGAAGGCCTGACTGACATAATACACAGGGAGTTGTCTCTTATCTTCTTCCCTTATTAAAGCTGCACTTACAGCCGTAGCAGATACTGCCAGGTACAAGAACAGATCTTCACCTTCTTTGGACGGACTTAATAGTGGGGGATTACTCAGGTACTGCTTCAAGTCTTGGAATGCTGCCTCGCATTCCTCCGTCCAGACGAACGCCCTCTTCAGGGTTTTGAAGAAAGGGAGGCACTTATCCGTCGCCCTAGAGACGAATCTGTTGAGGGCTGCTACACGGCCTGTGAGTGACTGCACTTCTTTAATCGTCCTTGGTGACGTCATTTCAAGGATGGCTTTAACTTTTTCCGGGTTTGCTTCAATTCCTCTTTGCGATACCATGAATCCAAGGAACTTCCCTGAGGAAACTCCAAAAGCACACTTGGAGGGATTCAACTTCATGCAGTATTGTCTGAGTGTGTTGAAGGTTTCCCTGAGGTCGTCTAGGTGATCGTCCTCTTCTTTGCTCTTGACGAGCATATCGTCAACGTATACTTCTACGTTTCTCCCGATCTGTTTTTTGAACATTTGATTTACCAACCTCTGGTACGTGGCCCCTGCATTTTTTAAGCCAAAAGGCATGACTTTGTAGCAATAAAGCCCTTGGCTGGTGATAAAGGCTGTTTTTTTCCTGATCTTCCTCTGCCATCTGTATCTGGTTGTATCCTGAAAATGCATCCATAAATGTCAAGAGCTTGTGCCCAGCGGTAGAGTCGACGAGCTGATCAATTCTGGGCAGGGGGAAGCTATCCTTTGGACAGGCTTGGTTTAGATTGGTGAAGTCAACGCACATCCTCCATTTGCCGTTCGCTTTTTTGACCATGACGACATTGGCCAACCATTCGGGATAATAAACTTCTCGAATGAAGTTGGCAGCAAGTAGCTTGTTCACTTCGTCCGTCACTGCTTTGTTTCTTTCGGGAGCGAAAACCCTTCGCTTCTGTTGGACGGGCTTTTTCTCCGGGTCTACATTCAGGCGGTGCTGGATGATATTTGCAGGAATCCCTGGCATATCTTCGTGGCTCCACGCGAATACATCGAGGTTACTTTTCAAGAAACGAATGATTAATTCTTTCGTTCCCGGGCTCAAATCCGTCCCTACTTGAGTCGTTTTCATCGGATCGTCTTCGACCAACTTTACTGTCTCTAACTTCTCCATGATCTCAGGTGATTTATCCTCGATCACCCATGTATGATTCTCTCTGGATGCCAGAACCGCCTGGTAACACTCCCTTGCCAAGACTTGATCCCCTCTTATTTCTCCAACCCCCTGCTCCGTTGGAAACTTTACCTTCAGGCAGTATGTGGAAGTTGCAGCCTTCCACCGATTAAGTGTAGGTCGTCCAATGATCATATTGTAAGACGAAGGGGAATCTACGACCAAAAAATTATGCCTGTTGGTTACTTGTAAGGGGTACGATCCGGCAGTTACAGTCAATGTCACAATACCTCGGGGGTACACCTTATCCCCGCTGAAGCTGACGAGGGGTGATTCAAAGGGTTGAAGTCTATTTGGGTCTACCTTTAATTGCTGGAAGGCAGATAGGTAAATGATATCCGCTGAACTCCCATTGTCTACCAAAACTCTCCTCGTGTTGAAGCCCTCAACCATGACCATGATAACCAGTGGGTCGTCATGAGGCTGCTTTATTCCCCTGGCATCTTCTTCTGAAAAATACATATCTTGATTCGTCCGTCGTTGCTTGGACGGGGGTAAGCTGTGAACACTGTTTACTTGCCTTTGATATGATTTCCTAAGAGACCTGGTCGACCCTCCTATGGACGGTCCCCCCGCAATTGTCTTTATTTCTCCTCTTGCATTCTGTGGGTGGGGTGGCTGACCTTCGTTTCTTTGGAAATCCCCTTGTTGTTCTCTTTTACCAAATCTGCTGGCTTCCCCCTTTTTTACGTATTTCTGAAGTTTCCCTTTCTGGATGAGTTCTTCTATTTGCTCCTTCAGGTCTCGACAATCTTCTGTGTAATGCCCGTGATCCTTGTGGAAACGGCAATACTTTCTCTTATCGCGTACACTGGGCGGCGATTGAAGTGGCCTGGGCCATCTCAGGCTATGTTCGTCCCTTATTTCCGCCAGAATCTGATCAACAGGCATTGCTAGTGGTGTGAATTTCGTTCGTCGAGAGTTTTTATCGTCTCTTCGTCTGTTCCCATCGTCACTACGTCGTTCTGTTCTATCCCTCTTCTGTCCTCTCCTGTCGTCCTCTCCTTCTTTCTTCTTCTCCTTTGTTTTTCCTGTCCCATCTATGGCAGCAAGCGCCTCTTCAGCGTTCATGTACTTCTGTGCTTTCAACAATGCTTCCGCCATTGATTTGGGAGGGTTTTTCGCCAGTGAAGCCACAAAGTCTCTGGATTTTAGCCCGGCTTTGAAGGTCGTGAGTTGCACCTTATCGTCGGATTCGTCCACCTCCAACATTCCTCGAGTGAAGCGCGTCACATAGGACCTCAAGGTCTCCCTTTCCCCTTGCTTGATTGTGAGCAAATGGTCGGCTGTCCTTTTTGGACGTTGACCTCCTACGAAATGACGAATAAAAGAACTGCTTAGTTGCTCAAAGTTGTCAATGGACGACGTTGGCAGCTTGGTGAACCACTCCCTGGCCGCCCCTTTTAGGGTAGTTGGGAAGGACCGG
Source organism: Quercus aquifolioides (assembly GCA_019022515.1). Classification (NCBI taxonomy): domain Eukaryota; kingdom Viridiplantae; phylum Streptophyta; class Magnoliopsida; order Fagales; family Fagaceae; genus Quercus; species Quercus aquifolioides. The sequence continues at coordinate 30,952,658 of CM032335.1, read as the reverse complement.
CATAGAATCTCATCAAGGGGCTGCTGGAGGCCCAGCGTGGTCTTGAATGTATTCAAGTGGTCTAACGGATCCTTCAGTCCGTCGAAAGGTTCAAGCTGCGGTAAACGGAATTTAGAGGGTACCGGACACTCTTGAACTGCCACAGTGAAAGGAGAATCAGTTTTCCTGATAATCCTCTCCAGTCCTTGATCTGTTTTTCCTTTAATAGCGTTTCTTAATTCGTCCATCTCTTTCCTCATCTCCTTGAGGAAACTCGAGCTTTCTTCCTCTGGAGTGTTGGCCTTCTTTCTGTGGCTGTCCTCGTCCCCATCTCTGTTGACTTCTGTGTTGCTATTTCCCTGTTGTAATTGTTGATTCATTTCTTGGTTCTGTTTAGTGAGCTCTTCCACTGTGGCTGCAAGTGCTTGAATTTGCAGGGCCAATGCAGCAGGGTCCTGGTCAGAACAGGATTCCATCTCGTTAGGATTGGAGGATATTCCTAGGCTGAATGCTCTGGAACAACGAATATCGGATGAAAAGTATGGAAAGTTCCCCACAGACGGCGCCAAACTGATGATGCTAAAATCGTCAGTCGATTCGTTCGTCCAGATAAAAGACCGTCCACTGCTTGCGCTAACCCTGAAGAATAGTCAAAATGGAAGAATCGCTAGTGGGGTGCTCCCCACTACGCCTCCGATGATTAAGTCAGAAGCAGATTAACAAGAAAGTAGAGTGTAGAGAAAGCAAAAGTGAGAGTAAGGTTAAGTGATTTTTCATACCCTTTCTGGATCTCGTTTGAGGATATATATAGGCTATTCCGATGTCCTTCTAGCCGTTGGCCTCGTCATTATGAGGTTATTATTGCTTGATTTTGTAACGCATGTGCCAGGTGTTGGATTGACCGGCGCGCCTTCAATGATGTCGGCATTTATTGCAGCTAGTCATAACGGCTGTCCTTGGTTGGGTTGTTCAGGCAGCTCTATTCGTGCCGTGATGGTAATGACATCGTCCTTACACAGATGGACGATCTATCCTTTTTCCTGGACCTATCATCTAGTTTTATTGCGTTAGCTTCGTGACCGTAGCTGCCATAGACTACAACTATTTCTGGACGGAAGTTGGTGGAGGGTTATCTCCGTCATCTGGATGTTTTGGTCTAGTGGCCATTGATCTAGTCCGTACCATATAGCCTTTTGTCATCGGGAGCAAAGTGGTAGTAACTCACTTAATCCCTACAAATGGTGCCAACTGATGATGTTTGAAACTCAGTAGGCCATACACTCCGAACTCCAACGGCACATTAATAACTTGAAAGAGAAAGAAAGACTACCTAAGGTGACTGGGGTGAACTAGCCAAGAACCCTCCAACGGTTAAGTCAGTTTCTCTCTAGGACTAAAGTATGAGAAATGGATGAATGGTTATGCGTACCTTGGTTTGGTGAGGCTTGGTTCCTTTTATAGAGAGTTTGGAGTGGGTCTACTTGTTAGGTGCCACTAACATCATGGGAGATGTGTGGACTTAGTAAGGAGAGCAAAGCGAATTTCAAGGAATTCACCCTACGTCTTGGAATAGTGGATTGTGGTGCAACCGTTCTTGGTTTACATAGAACTCCTTAGAATTTACTACGTGTTCATTGGTCGTCTATAGTCTCTCGTCTCATAGACGATCTATCTTTTTAATTACCCATCATATACTATTAAAATTGATTGACAAATAATAATAAATACACGATGTTGTTTTGAATTAATACACTATTCATTTTAGTAGCATTAAACTCACAATATTTCGTAACCTATCATGAATATTATTAAAGTTGTTTTTTCTACTCTTGGACTTCCCAAAATGTTTATAGGAAGTTTTAGTAGTATTAAAAACACAATATTTGATTAATTGTAACCCATCATTAATATTATTAATAGTTTTTTTCCTCTCTTGGACTTGCTAGAACGTTTAGGGGAAAAATTACTTATCTTTATTATTTTTTTCCCGATTATATTTTTTAAATCAAAATGGATCATAAGGATTTTAACATGTGTCATTCTCATATATGAGAATTGCTACTAACACTCTAGCATATATTTAGAACCCTCATAATCAAAATTTTATGGCTTAATCACTTTTAAACCTACACTACCAATAAGTCCAATGTAAGTGATTATCCAAATTTTATATTTTAAGTATACACATATATGAACTAAAACATATAAGAAGCAATATAAAAATGTGGAAACATAAACCAAACCAAACTAAACACCAAGGAGTGTTTAAGAAGAGGATAACCAAGCACATGGGTAGAAAAAACTCTCCCCCCAACCACACAAAAAATCTCCACTAGCATGAATAGTTGCAGTCATGTAAGACTATGCACCCTTCAAGTCCATATCCCCCTATGTACTTGAGCCCTCCAAGCTCTAGCTAGGTTTCACGGGGCCCTTTCTTCAAGTAGTTGATTGGAGACACCATCGTTGAGCCACTAACGAAAATCCACCAAAGTATCTGGATTTGTAATGGCTCCAAAAGTTTCCAAGCCTTCAACAAAACTCATAATAGTCAATTTTTCACTAGGATGTAACAATGGCGGTTGATGTAGAGACCTCATTTTGTATCATTTACAACTTGATCCTCCATTCCTTGATGACAATATCAGGGCCCATGATTGGTCAAGGGCCTAAAAACATCCTAAGTTGAAGGGCATTTTAGTGCTTTAAAAACCTTGCAGAACCCTAGCCTTACATGAGCAAGAACACAACCTGCATACACAACTTAGACCCTGTGTGCGGAAACTTCAAGTTTGCGTATGTAGGTAGAGGTTGGCAAAACATAGTAAGGAAAGTTTTTTTATGGAATTGCATACAAAGCTAATCCCACATTACTTGGGAAGAGCAATGCTAATCCCACAATATGTCGATACCATATTTTGTCTGCCCTCGATTTACGGGCCAAATCTTAGAAGTTCCAAAAAAAAAATCATTTTCTCACTGAAGGACTGCGGGAACATCTAGATCACTATAGTTTAACCCATTTGGACATCGGAGCATTCAAAGTACCATTTCAAGTTAAAATAACCAAAATGCCCCTAGTCAACCCAGGGTCGATTGAAGGTCAAAATTGGTTAGAACCATACCAAAATAACATTTCCCATGTTTTTACATCAAACCCGAGGCTATCGAAGATTTTTATCAACTTTGACCTAGAGTTGACTTTTTTGCGGCAACCGAGGGTTAACTTTTGATCCAATTGTCTGATCAGAATAAAATCGACACCATTGTTAAGAACGTTGAATTCCCTTTCATAAAACTACTCACGAGTCAAAATCGAAATTAAAACGGTTGAGATATGTAAGGTTGAATTTATTCAATCATTTTGTTGACTTTATTCCGTGCCAAATTTACTTGTAATTCAGCATTTAGAAACCCTATATTTAGGTGGGAATCATGTAAGGGTAGTGTGTGTGAGAGTGTGAAGAAAAGTTTAAAGTGTGCACTCAAGAAGTGCATCGCTACTGGATCTCGCAACTGGCAAGTCACCAAAAGTGGCACACGAGTGAAGCATGCAAGGTAGCTGAAGAGTCATGCTAGCTGTTGCACTACAGCACAAAACTTCCAGTCTGGCCAAGCATTTAGCTCGTGACTCAAACTCGCGACTCATTCCAGTCGCGAGCTCGAGTCGCCAAAACACCCTGTTTGTTACAAAACTGACTCTTCGCATTCCATACACACCCTACTATAAATAACCTTATACCCACGTATTGTAGAGTGCTTCCAGAGAGAATTTTGAGAGAGAAACCCTAGAGAAAAATAAGATTGACTCATCCACAATCTTCATCCTTTGATTCTCTAAATTCCTCTACTCTCACCCTCTCCATTGATACATTGTTGAGAGGTACATTAGCCAAATCCTTATCTCACCATACTCATATCTGTGAGAATGTATTTTGGTGCTTGGAAAGCAGTTCAGAAAGGACCAATTCATTTTGGTTGATACAATGGGCGATTGCGGGATCCAGTAAACTAGAGAAGACAGGGTTCGGCGTAACCCTATTGGAGCAAGAAGCTTGGTGGGCTTAAGTGCACTGGGTAGATTAGGCTTGGAGGGTCTTCTGCTATTCATGTATCCCAACTTTATTCTCTAGTGGATTATTGACCGCTTAGAGGGCGGCAGAAAGGTTTTTTGCGGAGGACTTCGATTTCCTCTTCGATAACACATCGATGTGTTGTCTTTGTGTTTGCATCTCTCTTCCCCTTAATCTTTGCCTTTTAATTACTGCTGTGGTTGTGATTAATTTCGGTTTAGATTGTTTTATCAATTCTGTTTTAGCTTATTTTCATATTCTGCACATATATTGTTTGATTATAAGCTTGTGTTGGTAATTTGTGAATTGGGGTCCTAAACGTTCATAGGTGTTTTACATACTATTTGAACATTCAATTGGTATCAGAGTGGGTGCACTTGCTGTGGTTTAATTACTTAAGTGCGATCCTTGACCCCATTGAGATGGATCGATCTCAATCTCTCAATGCTCCACCATATTTTGATGGAAGCAACTATGCATTTTGGAAAGTCCGCATGAGGGTATTCTTATGTTCAATTGATGAGATTGTTTGGGATGCAATAGATGTAGGATGGACTAAGCTGGAGGCTGCTAAATCCACATGGGATAAGGCGGCTTTTGCGGCAACTAATGCAAATAGCAAGGCACTAAATGCTATTTTTTGTGGTGTTTCTCCAGATGAGTTTCACAGGATTTCTCACGTAACAATTACCAAGGAGGCTTGGCAAATATTGGAGACCACTTATGAAGGCACAAAGAAGGTGAAGGACACTAAGTTGTAGATGCTAACCACTTGATTTGAAGAGTTAAAAATGTGTAAAGACGAGTCATTCGACTCATTCTATGGCAAACTGAATGAGGTGGTTATTGGCAAGTTTAACTTGGGGGAAAAGATGGAGGACTCAAAAATTATGAGAAAGATTCTTCGATCATTGCCGGAGAGCTTCCGTGTAAAGGTTACAGCAATTGAAGAGAGCAAGGACCTTGATGATATCAAAGTTCAAGAACTAATTGGCTCACTTCAAACTTATGAGCTATCATTGCCATCACAAAGGAAGAGCAAAATCCCTTGCTCTAAAGATGATCAATGAGAGGGTGGAAGCTCATGACTCATCGGATGAGGATGAGGTAGAGAAAGATGTGGCATATCTTGTGAAGAATTTTTGAAAGTTCTTGAAGTTCAAGAAGAATGGAAAATTTGCCGAAAAGGGAAAATTCCTAAGTTTCGGAAAGGCGAAAAAGGACTTCAAGAGGAAAGATGGGAAGGAGTCTCAATCATCTCAAGGAATCACGTGCTTCGAATGCAACGGACATGGACATCTCAAGAAAGAGTGTCCCAATTATTTGAGAGGGAAGGGCAAGGTGTATGCCACTACTCTTAGTGACATCGACTCCTTTAGTTCAGATTCAGATGAAAGCTGTGACAGAGAGGGAAACTTCTCTGCATTCATGACCATTGCTCTAGGAGAATCTTCTAATGATTTGAGTGTGCTAGTGGAAGAGCTTGGAGAGAACACAGAATTGGAATCAATGGGGATAGTAGAAGAATTCGATGTTGAGGATGATGAAAGAACAGTGGGACTACAAGAAACATACAATTTCCTCCTTGAGAAGCCAGGAGAATATGCAAAAGTGGCTAAGGCAGCAATTAAAAAGATGAAGAGGGCAGAGGAAGATTATAGAAGTCTTCTAGTGCGATACAAGGAGACCAAATGTGAAATGGAGACGCTGAACGGAGAGTTAACCGAAACTTACTCAAAAATCAAATTCCTTGAGCTTGAGGTGATTCAAGCGAATGCTAAAGTAGAGTGGGTCTCCTCCAAGAAGCTTGATAAAGTGCTCGCTCATCAAAAACCCTTCTCCGACAAAAGCGGATTGGGATACACCAGAGAGAGCAGTTTGAGTGTCAAAGTGTCCAAGGATATGAAGTTTGTGAAAGCTAAGGAATCAGTGGTAGAAACTTTAGCTGTTGAGAAAGTGAAGCCAGAAAAAAAGCGGAATGTGACTTACCAATGATTTTTGACTAAGCCTTCTAACCAATTAGTGGTCAAACCTAAGGCTCAAGGGAAATCACTCCCAAAGTCACAAAGAGGTCCGAGAACTCAACATTTCTGCCATCACTATGGAATTCAAGGACACACCAGACCGAATTGTCGTAAGCTTTGGGCATTAAAGAATGGCAACTATCAAAGGCCAAGTGGACAAAGAAAGGATAAAGGGAACCCCAAGCAATCGAATGGGGGAGAAGCTGTGTCTACCATTGGAGATGTAATGAAGATGATTGTTGCATTCACCGCCTGCTTGACAAACTTTAACAGAAGGTTTGAAAGTCACAACGATCCTACCCAATCCTCTAGGGATATCACCCCAAATGCATATGCCGTGTGGGTGAAAAGGGGTACTCATGCATAAGCATTACAACATGTCCATGCATTAATACTTCCTATGCTTTGTGACTTTGATTGGTTGTGTGCTTTTTGTTATCGTTCCAGCATGTGTTGAAAATTGTGTTTGTTTGCTATTTGCTTTGAATGTTTTTACATTTTTTTCTGGTTAAGCTTTTCTTGCTTTAGTGTCAAAAATCCAAAAACACATAAAAAGTAGAAAATCCAAAAGTTTGATCGACATTATTGTGTTTTGTCACAAACATGTTTTGCCTTGTACCTTTGTGCTAATGGCTTTGTGCATTTACGAGCGTAGCTTGTTCTTTATGCACTCTTATCATTGTGGGAAAAATCTTGAAATCTATGTGACTGTTGTAAATAGATCTTCAAACTTGTCACGAATGATTAGTCAATGACTTTGTTGATCTTGAAACTTGCATAGACTAGTGCCTATATATCTTCCCACTCTTTTATTTTTTTGCTTAAAGAGCTCAACACATGTAAATCTCAAAATAAAAAAAGATAATGAGCTGCAAAATCCGTCGCACACACTAGTATTTGACTAGGAAAAAGGGAAAGCGACTTTTATGAAAAATGTATGATGCCCAAAAAGCCAAAGGCTTGCTTATGAAATTGAAATATTAAAAATTTCAGGCATCGAACTCAAAAAGAGATGCATTGATTCAAAATGATCAAAAGTTAAGATGTACATGGAGCCAAATGAAAAGCTTCATAATGATGTTATCAATTTTTGTGAGAGGTCGTATATGCATATTTCTATAATTGAGATAGATCACTTTTCCTCGTGCTAATTGTGTATGTCTTGGTTGAATTGATCATTCAAGCTTCACATTAGACTAAGGACTATCTCATATTTGGTACCCACACACATCACAGATGTCTATGTTCAATGAATGCCTTATTCATTTGTGTGATTGTACTTGATTAAATATGTTGCACATGCTTAATTATATGTTGATCAAACACAAAAAGATTTTTGAGTGTTTTTATTGTTTTTGGAAAGTATTTTTTATTTTAAAAATGTCAAAAATTTCAAAAACTGTGTAGCCCTGTTTTGGCGACTTGCCTCGCGGGTCAAGCCAGTTGCATACCCCAGTCGCGAGCTTACACAGAAGGTTTTTTGCGACTCTCTGGCGGGTAAAGGTCCTAGTCGCGAAAAAAGACTTAGAAAATTTTTCAAAAATCTGGTTTTTAGATTTCTTGCGACTCAGTTTGGTGACTTGTTCGCGAGTGGAAGCTCCAGTCACGAGGCGTACTCAGAAAGTTTCGCGACTACCTCGCGAAAGAACCTTCCAGTCGTAAAAAATACTTGAAATTTTTTTTCATACTTTGTCTTTTTTGGTTTTTGGCAACTTGAACTGGCGACTTGTTCGCGACTCAATCCAATCACGAAAATCGCGTGTCTTGTACAATGAAGGTCTTTTTCAAGGTAGGTTTCAAAACTTTTCATTTTTCCCTCGCATCTCATGACTATTCATCTTCTTGTCCGTCTTTCCCTCTTTCAAAATCACCGTGTTAACACACAAACTCTCCATATTCTTCCTCACTTCTTCACCAATCTTCAAGAAAAGGTATGGGTTCTGTTTCTTTCTCAATGTATTTCACATTTCTTGCCTAAGATTTCTTGAATTGGGTGTTTTTGATAATCTGTAATTATGGTGCTTGAATATGGGTATTTGATGCATTAGTGAGATTATTGTGTGGGTTGTGTTGGTTATGTGTTGTTACACTTTGCCTTTTGTTGCACATTGTGTTATTTATGGGACACACACATTCTGTGACATGATTGAGTCCTTATGATTTTAGGGTTTTCTTCAATATTCCTATTTTGGGACTAACTTAGTGCTAATAGAGTTTGTTGTCTTGTGTGGTTTTTGTTGCTCTTTGATGTAACATGATGCAGCGTGAAAATATCTCCATTCAAAAGATCTACTGTGAAAGGAGGCAGCAACAAAGGGAAAGAGCCCATGATTGATGTTGATAATCTTTCTCCTAGGTTAAAGAGGACCCGATCACCAGCGGGAGTGTATGACCCTAACCAGTTCAGATCTTATGCTGCTTTTTAGACCTATGAGAACTACTTTAGAGAAGCTTCATTGCTGGTTGAAAAGGCTATTGACCAGCCGTCTCTCCTGGACACCAACATCCCTAAATGGTTTGCCACCAAGGATTGGAACTTCCTTCTCTCCAACCTTAATGATGCATATGAGAATTTGGTGAAAGAGTTCTATGCTAATGCCATTATTGAGGGAGAGGAGCTCAAATGCTAGGTTAGAGGAAAGATTTTCTTAGTGACTCCCGTTTATCTGGCAAAAATCCTACACATCAACCAGCCGATGTTTGCTAATCCACCGGTATATGATGATTTGAATTCGGATGAGGATTTACTTCGGGACGCTCTTGGAAGGAACTTGGAATTCTCACCAAATGGGAACCTAATTAGTGTTTCCTCACTATCTCCGGAACTAAGGGTGCTTACCATAATCAAGTTCAACAATCTATATCCTCTATCCAGCACCGGTACATGAATCTCGGGAGAGCTCTGTTCCTTCATGATCTGATTACTGATGAAGAGATCGATATTTGTGCTCATATCTTTCATATTTTGTGCAAAACTGTCGCAAGAACTGACTCAAGGACCTGCATTCCTTTTTGCTGCCTCGATTCAAGGATATTGAAACTCAAAGGCATTCATCCATCAGAAGATGAGTCTCCCTACCTGAAGCCAAGTCCAATCAACATTTGTACGCTCAACCCTAGCATTGGTCATAGTCGGAAGGGAACCAAGACAGACACTCCGGCTTCTCATAATGGTTCACGATCTAGCTCATCCTCCTATGATGAGAAGTTAGACAACATTATGGCATCAGTCCACGACATGAGCACTAAGATGTCCGGACTTGCCTCTCTCCTACACCATCACAACATCTGTTGTGATACGAAGTTCACTTCTCTCCAAACACAATTGGACCAAATTCAAAGAAAGCTAGAAGAAAATGAGGAATAGTTATTCCATGACAAAAAGGAGGAGATGGTGATGATAGGGGGAGTATAATGAAAGGGGGAGAAAAGTGCTTGATCAAAGCGGGAGTATTGAAGTTGAAGAGCAAGAGAAGCCTAATATTTTGCTTTATATTATCTTATATCAGGATCTTTGTTGTGTACTTGAACTATGCTTTATGTTTTGTATTTGTACCCATGCTTTGTAGCTTAGTAATTTTTGTTAATGTTATGCATTTTTTTAAGTACATCACTCTTGTGCCCTTATTGGATTTTATATCCTTGATGCAATTACTTTGAGTTTTTGTATCGGTTGAGTGTTGGACATGCAAATGATTCTTTGCATTGAGCTTATTAGCTTGCATGTTCGGATGTTCATTCCTTGTGAGAATGATCATTGTGGTCACTATTTATAGTGATTGTTCATTTTTGGTCAAGCCTTGCTTTATTGTTTCATTCCTTCTTGCTTGATCACATTGTACTTGCTCCATATGCATTTCAAGTTTTCTGCTTACAATGATCATATTGTGTTGTTGTTTTCAGGAAATACTTGTCCGTATGGTTCAAGAGCTTCACAGAGTCTAGAGTTAGGTGTGAGTGAGTTTTGTTCATCTGTTCCTAACTCACATGTTACGTCTAGAGTTTGTTTTAGGGTTTTGTCACGAAATAGCCAAAGGGGGAGATTGTAAGGTTGAATTTATTTAATCATTTTTTTGGCTTTATTCTGTTCCAAATTTGCTTGTAATTCAGCATTTAGAAACCATGTATTTAGGTGGGAATCATGTAATGGTAGTGTGTGAGAGAGTGTGAAGAAAAGCTCAAGAAGGGCCTCACGACTAAATCTCGCGACTGGCGAGTAGCCAAAAGTGGCACACATGTGAAGTATGCAGGGGAGCTGAAGAGTCACGCCAGCTGTTTCACTACAAGACAAAACTTCCAGTCTGGCCAGGTAGTTAGCTCGCAACTCAAACTCACAACCCATTCCAGTCACGAGCTCGAGTCGCCAGAACACCTTGTTTGTTACAAAACTGACTCTTTGCATTCCATACACACCCTACTATAAATACCCTTATACCCACGTATTGTAGAGAGCTTCCAGAGAGAATTTTGAGAGAGAAACCCTAGAGAAAAACAAGATTGACTCATCCACAATCTTCATCCTTTGATTCTCCAAATTCCTCTACTCTCACCCTCTCCATTGATATATCCTTGAGAGGTACATTAGCCAAATCCTTATCTCACCATACCCATATCTGTGAGAAGGTCTTTTGGTGCTTGGGAAGCAGTTCAGAAGGGACCAATTCATTTTGGTTGATGCAATGGGCGATTGTGGGATCCAGTAAGCTAGAGAAGACAAGGTTCGGCGTAACCCTATTGGAGCAAAAAGCTTGGAGGGCTTAGGTGCACTGGGTAGATTAGGCTTGGAAGGTCTTCTGCTATTCATGTATCCCAACTTTATTCTTTAGTGGATTATTGACCGCTTGGAGGGCGGCGGAGAGGTTTTTCGCTAAGGACTTCGGTTTCCTCTTCGATAACACATCGCTGTGTTGTCTTTGTGTTTGCATCTCTCTTCCCTTAATCTTTGCCTTTTAATTACTACTGTGGTTGTGATTAATTTTGGTTTAGATTGTTTTACCAATTCTGTTTTAGCTTATTTTCATATTCTGCACATATATTGTTTGATTATAAGCTTGTGTTGGTAATTTGTAAATTGGGGGTCTAAACGTTAATAGGTGTTTTACACACTATTTGAACATTCAAGATATCATCAAAATTGTGTCAAGTGCATTAGCTCGCTTCTCGAGGACATAACGTTTGATTCGACCATCTAATTTTCAAAACATCAACTGATCTGGAAACTAGACATCCATATCTTTCCAATGCCACTGGAATCAGCTCAAGAGAATTTCGAAAAGGACTTCAAATAAGCAATTGAAGTTAGAGCCAAGAAGCTAGAAAAAGACAAAACAACTGACATCATGCTAACGTCAACCACGTACTACCGGTGTGCACTAGTTGCACTCCAGGCACCGTTTTGCCTATAAAAAGCCCAAAATGTCCCCTCCCCCTTAGATTTCAATAGGAACAAAATTTGGGGTCTTAGGGAATCTTTTCTGGGCAATTTTCTCCCTTTTTTCTCTATATTTCTCTCTCAAAACACACACCAAAAAAGAACATTTGATTTTCTCTTCCTCCATACATCAATAGGTAGTGTTCTTACTTCCATCTCCTCCTCCTCCTTGGTACTTCTACCTTGGTTTTGAGGTTTGAAGGGCGTAGATATAGCTTTTTAGCTACAATCTACACCCATTTAATTCCTAACTCTTTAGTGCTTCCCTTTCATTTCCTGGCATGTTTTATTGCTTTATTTAAATTCTTAGCATGTTTTATTGTTTTCTTCTCTTTTCTCTAGCATGTCTCTTGCTTCCCTGCCTCTCTAGCATGCTTTTAATGCTTTGATGTTTTGGCTTAGCCTTATTGGGCTAGGATATACCTAAATTTCCTGTTTTATTGTTTACCATGTTCATGCTTAGATCTACGTATTTGGATGCTATGCTTGAGTGCTTTATAGCTTTCAATATTTGTTTATGCCTTTTTCTTGTGTCTTTTGCCTATAGGTAGAATGTAAATCTAGATCTATTGGTCTAGGCCTACATCCAAATACTCATATTCAATAAAGGGTTTGGATTAGAGTCTTATTTGCATGTTTGTGCTTGTTTGGCCTTTTTACATGCTTTTACTTTCTTTCTTTCTTAGATCTATCTTTGTGATGCTCTGTTTGGATGTTTCATACTTAGATCCATGTTTTCATTTTCAAATCCATACTTGTAGGCCTAGATCTAGTTTCTTGCATCCTTGCCTGACTCCACATGCTTCATTCTCCTTTTTAGTATGTGTTTGTTTGCACCTTTTGTGGTTTTCTTGTCTTATTTGGTTGCATCTTTTCCTTTTGTTGGTTGTTTGGATGTAACCGCTTGTATGAGATCTTATCTTGTTGATGTTGGCATGCTTGTTTCCTTGCCTCTCTCTTGCTTAGCTTTGCATGTTAGAGTTTCTCATGTTAGCCTCGTATATGCATTATGACATGATTAGCTTCTTTCCTTGTATGTATGATAACATGCTTTGCCTCCTTGTGCTTATTGTCTTGCTTGCTTTATGCCATCTTGTGTGATTTCCTTGCTTTAGCTGCATATTTGCATCCTTGTTATCTTGTTCATGCATGTATCTTCACTTGCTTGTCTTTGTCATCAAACATCGCTCCTATCATTGATTTTGTGTAGGTTCATACCCATCTTTACACACGAAATCCTAATTCCCATTTCAAGAGCTTTGCTTGTTGGCACAAGTGTAGTCTGTATTCCAATGTAATGGAACTACGGACACCAAATACAAACCTACATTTGTCCCCTTAGGATACCCTGTCTCTTTGCTTGTTTTTGTGATGGCATGCTTCCTCTGCTTTGTGTTCTTTTGTATGTTCTCTATGTTTGCTAGCAGGCTTGTTCCCTTTGTGTGTTTGTTTGCAAGCATGCTTCTTTCCTTTGCTTGATTGTTTGATTGCTTGTTTGCTTGCTTTCTACTTCCCTTCTTTGTACCTTTGCTTGTTCATTTTCTTGTTCAACTTTTGAATGCAAGCGAAAGGGCAACAATCAATAGATTAGGTGGTTTATCCCCTTCGTGAGGTCCACTCTTCCCTAGCCTTTCCATTTAGAACCTTGTTTACTACTTTCTTAGATTAGGATTTCCCTTCCTTGTACCTTGCTTTGGTCACACCCTTTGGGTGTGGATATGTTTGCTTTTTCTTTTTTGCTCTATGTGATATATATATTATGCATGCTAAGTACGTTGTTCAAAGGTAGTCATGTACTTCAGATGATGGACATACATGGTTAGGGAGGCATTGAAGCAACCCCTCCTTAACCATGAATGCTCTTGACCTTGGAGTGTGGGTATACATTCAAGGCTTGTGTTGTAAGTGTATATTCATGCTTCATTGGATGCATAACCTACCACGTGTGTGGTTGCCCATATCCATGTTAGCTAGTGACATTAGTTTCCCAGTGTGTGCGACATGCATCATATATTTAGCACTTTGGTGTGCCCCGGCATGCCTTAGTCCAAGCATATTGACGCATGATGTATACACAAGAATGAAACCTTGCTGATGCGTCGTAGCACATCAAACATGAAACTCTATTGGATTTTTCCCATGAAAATGTGGCATCTTTTGCTATATTCTCATCGTGAAAGCTTTGTGAGAATAGTGTTTTGTGTGCTATGACACACCTAACTTGAAATGCTGCTTGATTTTCATCGCTGAAATTTGGTAACAATTCTAAATGTGCTAGTAAAGCATCAATAAAGGCTACATACCCTTCCAAAGTCAAATTTCTTCAAAGCCCCAAAAGCTAATGCCTGTAGACACCTTATTTTATACCCAGTTAATAAACATTAGTCCTCAATCCCAAGAGCTTGACATGTCTACAAAAGGTAATTGAAGTTATTTTGATAGGTGGACAGGAAGAAGAATGAGATGAGTCGAACCTGGGGAGAGAAATAAAATAGATTGGTGCCTGTCACTTACTCAGGGAAAGGAACGGAATGCTTTTAACCCTGCCTCGAGACGGAGGGAGAAGGTTGACCGGGGCACCGTTCGAGAGAAATGGAAGACTGTATTGATAGGGATTGGGAGAGGCGTTAGAGGCATGCTTAGCCGCGGATGGAGCCACTGATGGGCTGGTTCGGATGGATAGGCTGAGGGTGGTGGAGAGAACCTTGATTGAGATGGTCTCACTTCCGCTCTTTTTCACTCGATGGGTGGCAAACAAAGGAACTTGGCAGAAAGCCAGTTCTGGTTCATGGCTTCCATCCGGAAATGGTGATTATGGTGCCCTGAGAGCTACAGATCGAGAGAACCCGCTTCTGATGCCCCTATTCCCCTGTAGCACTTCCATATGGAGAAAGATAGGCTTACCACGTTCCATCAATAGCACATAACCTAGGCCGATTTTGGAGGACCATGCTCCACCCCAGTGAACTCATGTTGTTTCGATGTGCGTAGAGGCCAGAAACGAATCCATTCACAATCTGTAGGACCAACAGCATTTGAAGGTGGGCGGCCTGCCTCGCCTAAAACAGTCATGTTTGACTGGGCTTACACACATTCACTCACTTATGATGTCCCCCCTTGGCTCACTAAATCAATCAGTAGATCTAACTTCCCTTCCCCCATACCATAGACGGAAGGGATGGCATATCTACAAAAGAGAGAGTACGAGCCCTTACCCTTAATTTTGTTTAGACGTGGCTCGAATGCCTTTACACTTTAGGCTGTGTTAATCATGCTTCTATTTTGACCAAAAAAAAAAACTCTTTTTACATGACAATAGTCGCAACTATAAAGGGCAGGGCGGTAAGCTTTCTATCAACAACTGGGGGGTTATTCTCCTTTGTCAACTCCTTGCTTGTGTCGTTGACAAAGTCAACCGAGCCTAACCAAAGCATCACAACAACATCCAAAGGTTGACAACGTCAACACTAAATAAGGACCAGGGTGAGCAGAATTCAGCAAAGGCTTGAAGAGGGGCTTCTTAAGTGAAGGGCCGAAGGCAGCTTTGCTATCCATCCTACTATACTATCGAAGGGTGGTAGGCAAAGCTGCAAGGAGATATTGTAGCTTTCTTTATTCTCATGACAAAGTGAGGGGCATTATCCATCCGCCAATAGAGCCGGCTTATAATGAAGATCCGCTCATATACTGTATGAGTTAGCGATCAAGCGAAAAAGGACCTGCTGGCTTCTTTTCTTTTCGGAGCAGAGTTGCCTTACTCGTAGCTCTATATTAATATGAAAGGGGATGCAGGGTGAAAGGAAAATAAGAAGCAAATCTTAATGGAGTAAAAAGCCACCTAACAGTGGTTCTACGCCAAGTGCGATCGATTGTCCTTCCTTTATAGATTGAACTATCGTAACTCCACTAAACCAATAAAATGAATTCCATACTCAAAGTTGAGTTATTGTACAAACTCAATATCTATAAAAACTAAAGGGGAAAAGTTTTTACTGAAGCTGAAAGGTATCCTAAAGGAATGGTAGGCACCACAATCCACCCTGACATAGCCATCATAAATGGTTCGTGCAATGGCGGTGGAGGCAGGTTCGGGATAATCCATTCAATCTACTTCTTTTTTTCTTTTCTTTTTTTCTCTTTTTTCTGAATTTTCCTCTTCCCATGGAACTCCCTCTTGATACATTTCTAGAGACTCGAGTCTTATTTCCTCCTCTTCTTTCGATGGCTTTAAGGGATAGGGGGGAGAGAAGCGTACAAGAAAGCCCCTACTCCTAACAAGTTGCGGAGTTCTACCAATTGTTTATTCGAAATGGCTTGAACGAATCCGACGAAGAATCCCTTGCTTGATAGGGCTTGAGGTTATAAATCCAAGATGAAATCTCGATGCATCAGACGTGGAAAGTGGCCTATCAACTAGCTCTAAAGGCCGAGGAAAAGCTAAAGAGAAGGACCACAAGGAGGCACCGAAGGTGATAAGGGATCGACCTCTACCATCGGGCGAGGAAAGAGACCCCCTTTTCCCTTCCCTCAAGATATATGGCACGCTTTACTAATATAATAGAAAGTCAAGGCTCTGGGCAACGAGTAGGATGGAGTGGAGCCTTGACTTGCGCATTGTACAAGTGCTTAAGGCTCCTTCGGGCCATGGCCACAACTATTATATAAGGCAAGGCTTGGAAGCAAGCTACCAGTAGTGGGCACAAGCGCCCGCGACCGTTGGGAAGTACGCCTTGGCCTAGAGTGGACCATGGAAGAGGGTGTAAATAGAGTCGTCACCTAGATTAGGTCTGGGAACCATAAATAAAGCGTACTTGTAGAAGGGCTAATCTGTACCAGAGCACATGTCCAGAGTTCAAGTATGGGGATAGGAAGGTGTTAAGCACCCAACCCCACCTAACCTATAGGTCAGCCTCCACTCATTGTGTTCCAAGTCTTAATCTCATTAAAGGCATATTTAACATGTTATTCTAACTCACACACACACACAAACATGCATCTAAAAGCAAACAAACATGGCATATCATCCTCAAACCTAACATTCATCTATCATGGCATTTAAACAAAACAAAACCCTAATCAACATTAAAAGGATAAAACTAAACAAAACAAAGCAAGCTAGAAAGACAAATACTCAAAGATATGAAAACTAGGTTAAACATGGGCTAAACATGTGAAAGAAAACAAAGGAAACCAAACAGAAGTGAATTAGGGTTTTTGGGCATGAGTATGTGTGCGCATACATAGGGTATGCATTCGCATCCTAACTATATGCATAAGCATACTTCAAGTTGATAGGCCACAAACGTATTGACCCCTTATGATTAAACCAATTAATTAATTACCAAGTTATTAATTATTCAATTTAACATGCAAACGCGTGGTAGCACAAACAAATCACCAATAACCTAATTAAGTAGCGGAAAATAAATGACACGGTGATTTGTTTACGAATGGGGAAAAACCTGACGGCAAAAACCCCACCGGGTGATTTTCAGGTCACCACTCCCGAAACTCCACTATTATCATAACAAGCGGTTACAAGTAAAGGAATCCCAAGTACCTTACCAACCTACAGTTGAACCCTTACCCCAATACCCAATTGGACTTGTTCTGTAGTGACAGTTCCCCTTTTCAATGCACGGCTCCCAAGTATGTGACTAACCAATTGCGCGGATCCTAGTACGCGACTTCAATCACCAACTAGAAAGAGTTGTTGGCTGCAAAGTTCTTCAGTTCATCCACGATGAAGATCAAGAAGATGCTTGGTCACAAAACCCAAAGGTGCACATACACAGCAACTTCTTCAGAAGAGATGAACTAGGGCAAAACTTTGTCTCCGGTCACAATTTGCTTGAACAAAGTTTGCTCAATGCTTGTGCAACTTGTGAACACTTTGACGGCCCTTAAAACAATCCTTTTATATGCCTAGGGTTAGAAGAAAAGAAGGCCCAAAGACACATCCACGGATCCCAAGAAATCAGATCAGAAAATCTGATTTTATAAATCTCGACAGATAGAAGCTGTCGAGAAGCTATCGAGCAGGTGTCGAGCTTTAATGATTCAGCACTTCTTCAGCTTGTTTCTTGGACAGACTTGATGACTTCAACACTTGATCTTGAAACCTTGTTTCTTGAAGTATTAAAAACATCTAGAACTACCCAATTACAAGTTGAGTGCATTTTGTCAAAGGATTAGCCAATTACATAAAAGAATGACATATGTTCTTTAACAAGTGAAACCACATATGTCCTAACAATCTCTCCCTTTAGCAATCCGTGACAAAACCACAACAAACAAATGAACATATGAGAGAAGTCATAAATCACTCAACTCATATTCACTTGTTGAATACAATAAAATCTATCCTAACACAAACTCTTGAAAAACTTTGCAAGAAGAGAGTTTATGGCAAGTAGACTTTGACAACCTGTATTTCTGAAACACTTTAAACAAAACTCATCAAGGCATCTTTGTGTAAAACAGAAATAATAGATTGCATACAAGTATAAGAAACATGTGTATAAAGATAGAAAAGAAACAACACATGTAGAGATAGGTGAAAGAAACATACATCCACATATAGAGAAAATAAGTACAATGTATGTAAAAACTGGTCACAAGACCCAATGTACAAGAACAATGTATCTAATAAGGTAGAAAAGAAAAAGATACATCATATCCTCACTACATCCCTCATATCAACACTCTCCCCCTAACAAAATGTCCTACACTAACTCTCCCCCTAAGTATGACTACTCTCAATATCCAAAACTACTCCCCCTTTTTGTCACGAGTGACAAAGGGTAAGAGTGTCAAGTAGACATCTCATTGGTAGAGCTAGCATCTCCATCATCATCCAAAGCGTCATCGTCATCACCATCATCATCATCATCCTCAGCATCAGAATCAGAAGCCACTGGCGGAGGTGGTGGAGGAGAAGCCTCAGGAGCAAAACCACCCATAGTTGCTTACCGTCGTGCAATACGACCGACACGAACGTTCACTTGATACAACTCAGTAGAAAGTGTATCAAGGCGAGCATCCATGCGCTGCAGCTGCGCCATGATGTCTCCAAGTGATACATCACGCATGGAAGTGGAGGGAACGGATGTGGATGGAGCTAAACGAGATGGAGCCAGACGGGAGGGAGGAGTGGAATCCGACTGTCGCAACCTAAACTGTGCTACACTACGTTTTACGGTAGCGGCGTCTATGGCACAAATGTGTGTGAAGTGGTCAGACATAGGAAAAGGGACAAAAAAATGGTGTAAGATCCTCGTGATAACGGAAGGAAAGATGAGCTTATCACGGGACACCGAATCTAAATGAACATCTATGATAGAAAGAATGAAATGAGAAGGAAAATCTATGGTAAGATGCTCAAGAAGAGATAGCAAAAATCGAGTATGAGGCTCTGTGATGGAGTTGTAGTGAGAGAGAGGATGGAGTACAAAAGTTATCACCATGTTTATGAAACAAGGGCCTTTAGAAAAAGCCTTACATAGTGTATACTGACGCTCACCCCAATCAGCAAGTCGCTCACAAAAAGCAGCCACGAGCTCATCTTTGGACACAGTCCGTAGACGCTCACAACTAGAATAGTTAGGATGCTCTATCCTAGGAACTCGAAGCACATCCGCAACAAGCTGCGGTGTGATAGGAATGCGCATACCTCGAACGCGAGTGAAAAAAAGAGGTACTGAACGATCAATCCCGTGCATGTTGGAGTAAAACTCCTGAATAAGCACGAGAGGACAAGTGACCGGGACGTCACACAGTGACTCCCATCCCCGACTGTGAATGACAGAGGGAAGGTCAGTGTCGGCGAAGTCCGCCAAAATGACTTGGCGTTCCGAATGAACACCTCGTCTAGAGAAGTTCTCCGAGAAAGCCTTACGAGCATCCTCATCACGGAACCGAATGTTAGAAGGAGTAGGATCAGAAGATGAAGATGTCCTAGAACGCAGAGGGTTCTGGGACGGAGCAGACTTACGTTTAGGTGCCATAGACACGACTAACGTAAACAAAGAGAGAGAGAGAGAGAGAGAGAGAGAGAGAAACACTCAGAAAAGTCCCAAGCAATTCAAATATATCAAATATATTGAAAAGAGAGTACGTATGCATAGGGAATGCATGAACATGTGACATGCAAAAGAAAATTCATCATGGGCTCAGCCCAATCCAATCCTACCAGCACACAAGCATATTTCACACATCTAAATGCATGAAAATACAGTTATAATGTATATGTGATATAATGTATGAGGTTTTAATCACATTTAAATGAAAACCCAACCCAAAATTACAATAAACACTCATCAATTTTGAAAAACCCCAAAATTTTTCAAAAACCCCAAAACCTAGGTTTTATATCATGAAATGCATGAAGAATGAAGAGATAAGAGAGCATACCAAGTGATTTGAAGCAAAGAAGAGCCAAAAATCACGTGGATTGAAGGTTTTAAGTGAGAAAAAAGTGTTTGAAAGAGAAAAGAGAGAATCTGTCGAGAGAGAGATCGAGAAAAGTGAGAACCGGATCGCGCTGAACAAATATATAGGAGTTCAGTAATGCTCGATAGATGAAGGTATCGAGAGGTGTCGAGGAAAAAGGCTGTCGACAGATGCATGTGTCGAGGAGGTGTCGAGGAACAAAACATCAAACACAATAAGAGAAGCTCGATCGATCCACCAGGTGTTGAGAAGGTATCGAGGAGGTAGGAACTTTCTCGATCGATCCACCAGGTGTTGAGGAGGTGTCGAGATTACGATAAGAAAAAGGCTTGAGAATCTCAACAGATAGCTAGGTATCGAGGAGGTGTCGAGCCAACTTTTCAAAATAGTTTTTTGAGAAGTGAAAAACACAGACATGAATGCAGTTCAACAGGCAACTCAACCAATGATCCAATCAACATATTAAGCTCTTAAAAAATTATCTCTCAACAGAAAATATAAGCACACAGATCCTTAAAAAAACACACACTAAACAAGTCTAACCAATTTTATATTTCAAAAACAAGTCAAAACAGTTTAGTGAGCATACATTAGCACATGTAACACCTTTGTGATGGCCAAATCACATTGTACCTGCACATGTATCAAGAGTAGCAAAGAATATTGCGTGTTGTGTGTGAAAAACATAGCAAGATTGCATATGTGTATACATGTTATGACGATCTGAGATATGAGAAAATAACTTTAACTCACACAATCATAATTGTTTGATGGGGACTATCACCTTCGAGGTACATCCTATAACTCCCACATCTCCTAGAATACACGCTTGCAATCATATTTAAAGTATTTTTGATCTTTTTGCTTTTTATTTTCTTTACATATTTTCTTTTATTTTAGCATATCATGCATGGGCATATAAAAGAGAGAAAAGAAATACCCAAGATGTTAAGCATTTGACACTGCACTTTTGCTATGCCGAAGCATACGGGTGTCTTTGACACTACACTTTTGCTATACCGAAGCATACAAGTGTCATATTATGATTGGCGGGCAACAGTGGTGAGATGGTTATTTATGCCTTTCTCTTAGGATTTTCTAGTCCTACTCGTCAAAAAGAGTGATATGAGTGTTAAGTTCAAGAAATAACTTAATCTTACTCATCACAAACAAGAGCCATAAAGCTCACTTGCTTAGTTGTGCATAGGTATGCTCATCTAAGCTACAAAAGATACAAAATTTAGAAATTTTGTTTCAATGGCCATCCAAGGTACACAAGTACCAAAGTACACAAAACACACACTGTTTTTGTATTTTTCTGATTTTTCAAATTTTTATTTTATTTTTATATTAAAAACAAAATAAACAAAACTGAAAGCAAACACACAAAAACATGTTAAACAAAGCAAAGCATAAAACTAGACTGACTCAAAATAAATGCAAAACACACAAATAATGCAACAAACAAAAACAAGAAAGTAGAAGAAAGTGATAAAATCACTTAGAATCCTTTTTCTTCCACACCTTGGAAGAACCTTTCCTTTGATTAAACTCTTGAACTGGTGGTGAGAGGAAAGAATTGAAACTGTTCAAGTTCGAAAGGAACATGAAGGCTTTGAGAAGATCACCAAGAGGAGCAAGAGATGATTGAAGCTGATTATGGCTTCCAGATGCGATCATACCGTTGCTCTGTTGAGTGGCTAGCCACTTGTAGCAATTTGGTCAAGTATGACCGGCAGCTCTACAATGATAATAGAGATGCTGCTTCTTCTGTTTAGGCTTTTGAGAGTTAGCCTTCTTAGCCCTAGGGGTTTTAACATCTTTCTTATCTTGCTTAGAGGGTGCTCCTAAGATAGATTTACCCTTGTCTAGGTTCTCACTAGCTAATTCAATTTTAACATCAGTGTTCTCAATTTCAGTATTATTAGCAGGAGAAACAAAAACAGTAGCACTAGTAGAAGCAGTATTAAAGGAAGAAAGACCATACCCTAAGCCTGTTCGATCCGAAGCAGATTTCTGAATGCTGAGCATTTTATCAAGCTTTGCACTTGAAGTCCTCTCCAATTGAGCTTTGACTTGAAACAGCTCCGCTTCAAGCTTCTTTTTCTTCTCTGCCAAGAAATTGTTCTCAAACCTCAGTGCACCAATTGTTTGATTAGCTTCATCAAACTTTGTGGAAAGCTCCTCACGATCAAGTTCCACATCACTGAGCTTCTTGGTGGCCAGCCTATACAATTTCTCATGCTTCTCAGAGAGCTTGTAAAGCTTCTCATAAGCTGTATGGATATCATCTTGATCATCCATCTTCTCACACTTAGAATCCACCAATTCTTCTTCTTCTTCCACGTCTTCAACAATCCCTTCAGTAGATTTGACTGCGGCAGTGAAGGCATTTAAGATTTCGTCATCCTCATTATCGGAATCATCTTTAGGCTCAGTGTCACTCAAGGTTGCAGGAAGTACCTTACTCTTCCCAATGCTCTTGAGATATGTGGGGCATTCTTGCTTCATGTGACCGAAGTCATGGCACCCAAAGCACTTAGGTCCTGTGGGAATAGTGTACTGACTACCATCCCTTGCATCCTTCTTCCCTTTGTCTTGGCTTTTAAACTGGGTAGAACTGGATTGCCTGCGGTCCTTGTCGAAGTTCTTTCTATTGGCATTCTTCATAAACTTCTTGAACTGCCCTGTAATGTAGGACTTCATCTTGGAATCTTCATCATCAGAGGACTCATCTGTGTCATTGCTCTTTGCCTTCAAGGCCATGCTCTTGCCTTTACCCGACTTGCCAATCCTAGATAGTCCTAGCTCATAGGTTTGCAAGTTTCCAACCAACTCAGTCAAAGGAATCTTGTCAATATCCTTTGATTCCTTGATTGCTGTAATCTTTGCATGGAATCTCTCAGGTAGAGATCTGAGCACTTTCCTCACAATCTTGGGTTCAGGAATGGTTTCCCCAAGATTGAAGGCTGAGTTCACTATGTCCTTGAGCTTGGCATAGAACTCATCCTCCTCCATCTTTATTTCTTCAAAGCTTGTAGTGAGCCTTTGAAGCTTTGAATCCTTGACAGCCTTTGTACCCTCATAGGTTGTCTGGAAGATGATCCATGCTTCCTTTGCAGTTTCTGTGGAGGATATCTTCTTAAACTCCTCATTGGTGACAGCACTGAATAAGGCATTCAATGCTCTGCTGTTGAAGTTTGCTGCCTTGATCTTTGCTTCATCCCAATTGGCCGACGCTTCTTTTGGCTTGGTCTAGCCAACCTCTACAGCTTGCCACACTTTCTTATCTAATGACTGCAAGAAAGCTCTCATGCGTACTTTCCAGTATGCATAGTTAATGCCATCAAATAAAGGAAGTATGATTAATGACTGTCCTCTATCCATGACAAACAAGGGTCAATGGATCAACACAGCAAAGATTAAACCTAATCAGAGTGTGCCTGCTCTGATACCACTTGATAGGCCACAAACGTATTGACCCCTTGTGATTAAACCAATTAATTAATTAGCCAAGTTATTAATTAATCAATTTAACATGCAAACGCGTGGTAGCACAAACAAATCACCAATAACCTAATTAAGCAGCGGAAAATAAATGACACGGTGATTTGTTTACGAATGGGGAAAAACCTGACGGCAAAAACCCCACCGGGTGATTTTCAAGTCACCACTCCCAAAACTCCACTATTATCACAACAAGCGGTTACAAGTAAAGGAATCCCAAGTACCTTACCAACCTACAGTTGAACCCTTACCCCAATACCCAATTGGACTTGTTCTGTAGTGACAGTTCCCCTTTTCAATGCACGGCTCCCAAGTACGTGACTAACCAATTGCGCGGATCCCAGTACGCGACTTCAATCACCAACTAGAAAGAGTTGTTGGCTGCAAAGTTCTTCAGTTCATCCACGATGAAGATCAAGAAGATGCTTGGTCACAAAACCCAAAGGTGCACATACACAACAACTTCTTCAGAAGAGATGAACTAGGGCAAAACTTTGTCTCCGGTCACAATTTGCTTGAACAGAGTTTGCTCAATGCTTGTGCAACTTGTGAACACTTTGACGGCCCTTAAAACAATCCTTTTATATGCCTAGGGTTAGAAGAAAAGAAGGCCCAAAGACACATTCACGGATCCCAAAAAATCAGATCAGAAAATCTGATTTTATAAATCTCGACAGATAGAAGCTGTCGAGCAGCTATCGAGAAGGTGTCGAGCTTTAATGATTCAGCACTTCTTCAGCTTGTTTCTTGAATAGACTTGATGACTTCAAGACTTGATCTTGAAACCTTGTTTCTTGGAGTATTAAAAACATCTAAAACTACCCAATTACAAGTTGAGTGCATTTTGTCAAAGGATTAGCCAATTACATAAAAGAATGACATATGTTCTTAACAAGTAAACCACATATGTCCTAACACAAGTATGCGTACGTATGCATGAAGTAAGCGCACACATACACACCCCAAAACCCTAACCTAGACACTCAGAACAGAAAAACAAAGAAAACAAGAAATCTAGCAACCTAGCATGCTTCTAACACAAACACGAAGTAAAACCTAAACCAAACAAACATATTTAAGTATTAAAACATATAAACAAACAACAGAATGAAGAAAAGTGAAGAGCCAAAGTTAGAACCTTTACTACAACACAAAGGCTCTCTAGAGCTTGATTTTGACCATTCCCCTCAATTAATCTATTCACAATCAAATCAAATTAGGTTAGCAAACTTTAAAACTTGAAGATCAAGACCAGAATAGGTCCCAATCAAGTAAAATTTGACTTAAGGATGTTTTGTGAAAAACTCCCTCTTTGATTTACTATTTTTTAGTGAATCTTGCCTCTTTTTCCGTATATTTGAAAAAGTACCTTTTATGGCTTTTTATAGTGGTAAAATAGGGGTGTGGGCCGGCTCCCAAACGATGTGGGATTCATTTCAAACCAAAATTAAGTGTAAAAAACCTTCCTTACATAGTTTCTAAAACCCTAACTGCGTACGTATGGCTTGAGTGCACGTACACTGTGTGTGCATATTTTAGGGTTTCTAGTGGCCTTTCTTTTCCAAAAATAGTTTTATTCTTCCAAAAAATAAGTTACATTTTCCATAAAGATTTCCTCAAGTCAATTTTCACGAGATTGGGCCCTAAATCAACTTTGGGCCTTAGAGTACTACCATCATTGGGGAACGGGGACCGAGTCATAAGGGGTACAAAATGAGGTGTCTACACCAGCACTTATCGATGAGAACTAGGCTCAGCTTGGTTAGTAGTGCCCGCCAGCCGGCCCATTAATTCTTCAGAGTGGGCCGGCTGGCCGGGCGGACGGGGACCATCGAAGAAGTGCCTCGACGCGCCGCAGCCATGGCATGCTTAAACCATTATCGAATCTGGCATGATTGTTTGGTGTATGCCATGTACATGAAGCCTTTGGCCAGTCCCACCTTAAAGTGGTGGTTGGGTTGAGGTGCTCCACTTAACCCCTATCTTTGAGCTTATATTATTCACTTCTTACATGAAGAAATGCGTCCAAAGGAGCTCAAGTTGATACCAGATGACCTCTTTGCCACCGAAAAGGTCAAGGACTTTCTTGAGTGATCAATCTTACGGTCACGGTCAAAGGAGTGTCTTTCTGAAGTCCAATTATAGAAGGGCACCTGGTCTTGAGTAATGGACCATGGCTACTTGGAGGAATCTCCGGTCAGTCTTTTATGTTATAGTCCCAAGGTACTACCTATCCTTGGGCTAGTAAAGGTGTCATGGCTCCTAGTGTCACTTTGTGGCCTCCCTTGCTTAACCTTGTAACAGAGGTGTTCGAATATATAAGACTCCTTCTCTTCTTAAGACCTATGAATCGAAGCTAAGCTTGGATCAGAGTGGGGTAGACTATTCTTATGTTAAAAGAAATTACTTGTATTTATATCTTGAAGAATGGGCCAGTACTCCTACCTATAGGAAAAAGAGCAAACCTTTATGCCATAGCCATACTACTCCTATCGCCCTGAATCTACTGATCGGAGGAGACTAATAACTAATACCAAAGTGCATAGAGGCACACCCAGCTAAGAGAAAAAGGAGCAATGGAGCTCAATCTAGGCAAGGAAAAGCTAAATAAACCTTATTCAAATATCCATAAAGAAATTTTGAGTGAGATTTATTTCACTAGAAAGTAGACATCATGGGATTCAATTTAAACATCAATTATAACTAATTTGGATTTATATTGAGTGAGTTATGGCCAATTGAAGTCGTGCAATCAAAGCTGTTAGGAATTAGGGTTTTGGAAGTATGCATATGCATGAATCAAGTGTGCATGCACACATTTGAAAGATGTGTACGAATGTTGATTTTTTGGGTTTCAAAACTTCAATTTTGGGCCCCCAAAACATCATTCTTTGATGTGGGACGGACCCTAGACCTTTAGGAATGTCCAAAACCCTCTAAATGAGTCTAAAAACCCTAGTTTGAGCATATAATACAATCTTATGCCTCCAAACTTAAACCCTAGCCAGAGAGAGTTGATTTTTCACCTACACTCTTCCAAAACTCTTTCTTTCTCCTAAGCTTCTGAATATACAGTCATGAGCATGTTTTTTAAAACCACTATGTAGTGTTCATTCTAGAAGAAACTAGGTTTTTTAATCATTGAATCAAAACCTTTTCAAGAATGATTTTTATTTTGAGTTGTGATAACTAAGAACTGTTGAAATCTTCTATTTTCCTTTGAATCTTGTTGTGTAGGCATTGAGGGGCCAGTTAAATCTCTACCAAGTTGTGACCCATAAGTAAGGTGAGTCTCTCCCCACGACTCTTCCTTAGTTTGGGTTTTCATAACTTGTGTTCTTGTTGTTCTTAATTTGATTTATATGTTATGCATGCTTAGAAACTTGTTTTTTATTTGTTTAGTTTAATATATTGTGTTATTTTCTGTCCATATTGAAGAGTTGAATTAACTTATTAGAATCATGCTACGTTTTGTTTGTTTGTCGTTTGGTTGTGCTTTAAACCTATGTTTTTTGGTGTGCATGCATGCACATGATTCATGCATGCGTACGCATACTCAAGACATGTGTACACACACTTTATGTATACACACGCATACTCGTGCCCAAAAACCCAAGTTTAGGTCCTGTTAAGTCTAGTTTTCACATTTTTAGCATTAGAGTTAGTAGAATAACATGTTTTACATGCTTGGATTGATAGATTAATGATTAGGGTTTATGCTTTGATGAACCACATGAACATTCATGAGAACTTGAACATGCATTGATATATAGGTGTTGAGGTGTTATGGTGCAGCGAGGTAAGTGAAGGTCAGTCATGCGTATGAATGTAAACATGCTTCTTTGAATATGATGATTGGCCTCTTTGATTAATGAAATCCATGATGCTATGGTTGAATGATTGAATATGCTTGATTAAATGTCTTGTTGTTGCTACTGCCTTGGATATATTTGCTACCCTTGGATATATAAGTGTGTGTGTGTGTGTGTGTGTGTGTGTGTGTGTGTGTGATGAATGGTAGGGTTTTATGCTATGGATGAGTGTGGGACATATGCCACGTTTGGATGTTAGATGCATGTTAGTGTGTGTGAGTGTAGAATAACCTATTAGAAAACCCTTTGATGGGGTTAGGATTTGGTACA
This sequence comes from Quercus aquifolioides, assembly GCA_019022515.1. NCBI lineage: Eukaryota > Viridiplantae > Streptophyta > Magnoliopsida > Fagales > Fagaceae > Quercus > Quercus aquifolioides. The sequence continues at coordinate 30,925,051 of CM032335.1, read as the reverse complement.
CAATGAGTGAAGGCTGACCTAAACTCCGGACACATGCTCTAGTGAAAATCATTCCTTCCACAATGGTGCTATATATATGGTTCCTAGACCTAATCTAGGTGGCAACTCCATTTACAGCCTCCACCTGGTCCACCCTAGGCCAAGACATACTTCCCATGAGGAAACCACTCGTTGTAGGCACTTGCGCCCACAGCCAATAGCTTGTTTTTATCTACCAATGATCAAAAATTAAGATTTTACCAAAACAAAGGATTGTCTCACGACAGGCGTTGTAGGGTGCCTAAGACCTTCCCTACACATAACCAAACTTCTGAATCCAAGAATTAAGATATTTTTACCATCCATTTAGATTAGGAAAAATGGCCTTTTTTTTAGCCTAAGATTATAGTCAAGTGACTAATCACATCTAGAAAAACCCAATGATTAGTGGCGACTTCACAACCATTGGTAATAACCAAGTAAAAATGACCCAATTAGCCAGTCACACACCAAAGGTTCTCACACAGCACCTGAGCCTGTCACCACCCACTAGGGAGGGGTGCAAGTGTCGCCTTTCAAGGTGGTTGACTGCCATGAGGTATCGACACTATAAAAGGTCTCCTAAGCTCTTTTCCCAAAACACACAAAAATCACTTCATAAATAGTGATTCAAGATGGGGTTTCTCTTTTAAAACACCTTCAATTCAAAGTTTTCTTGGATTGGACCATTTCTGGCCTAAGACCTCTAGTTAAAGCTTACTAACTTTCTGGGTTTTTGTCTTATAGATTGACCAAGGGGAGCAATCAAAATCAAGCTCTAAAAGCTTTTTATTTGATTTATTTTTCTTGTCTTTTATTTTTATTTTTATTTTATTATTTATTTTCCTGCATATTTACCTGCTTAGTTTACGTTTTTTTTTTTTAATAGTTCAGTCACATACTATGTTAGTTTAGATGTAGTTTATTTGAGTGTTATATCCTAAGGTTCTAGGTTAGGTTGCAAACATAGGTTCATCCTTGCATACGCAGCTGCACAAGCCTGTGTACACATGCTTCTACAAGCGCATGTAGGATTAACCCAGAAACTCATAATTTGTTTGTTTATTTGCTTTTATTTCTATTTTAATAGTTTAAATGCATCTCTTAGCTTCTATTTTAATCTCTGTTTAGTTAATAACGTGTTTAATTGCTTAGTTAGCCTATATTAATGATTAGGGTTTGAATGTGCTTAAATGAACACATGAACATGATCATGCATTTGTGTATGGGTGTTGTACTGGTCCAACAATGGTAAGTGCATACATAAATATATGAACATACATAGATAAATGAGATGAACATGATACATTGGTAAATGTGTGATCTAATGCTTTCTGCCATGTTATGATGATGTGATATGTTTGCTGCAAGTTGGTAAATGTGTGATCTAATGCTTGCTGCCATGTTATGATGATATGATATGTTTGCTACAATGTGATGATGATGTGATATGCTTGTTGAGATGATATGATGATATGGATGATATGTGAATATGTTTGCTTAGATGTATGCTATGGTGTTGTATGTCTTAGAACTAGAGTGTGCGTGTGTTGTATTACTAGGATAGTCTATTAGAGAGTTCTTTAATATAATTAGGATATGGAACATAATGAGTGCAGTTCGGCCCACATACAGAATGGGGTTGGATCCTTAACACCTTCACATCCTAGTACCTTAACCCCAGGCCTAGAATCTAGATATACAAGGCCCTCTGCAACGAGCCCAAAGTTTGATTCCTAGACTTAAACTAGGTGGGGACTCCCACTAAACCGTTCATCGCTGGTCCACTCGGTTGAGGCGTATTTCCTAGAGCACACAATATGTGCATCAAGGGTTAGGAATCCATGAATGGGCGCTTGCATCCATAACCATTCACAAGATTAACATAATAGTGCTTGTTTTGTTTGTGGCAAGAGTGGGCATATTGCTCGATTTTGCAAATTTTGGAAACGTGAATATGTTCCATAGGCTAACATAATAAAAGAGCCTTTAGTGATAATGATTATAAACATCAATATGGTGCAATATGTTGAAAGGTGGTGGGCAGACTCTAGTGCTAATAGGCATGTCTGCTATGACAAAGATTGGTTCAAGGTCTGCATTCTATTTGAAGAAGAAAAAGCTATTATGCTTGGTGACTCTAGCAAAACCAAGGTTCTTGGGAGTGGTGATGTCGAGTTGAAATTCACCTCTTGATGCGTGCTAACATTGAAAGATGTATTTTACACTTTGTCCATGAGGAATAATTTGATATCAAACTCTTTGCTTAACAAGGCTAGCTTCAAGCAGATTATGGAATTTGATCAATATGTAATCACTAAAAAGGGATTATTTGTGGGAAAGGTCTATGCTTGTGATGAAATGTTTAAATTGAATATTGAGATTGATAAAGCATCTACCAATTCAGTTTATATGCTTTCTTATATTAATTTTTGGAATGCTCGTTTGTGTCATATAAATAGTAAATATGTGGGAATCATGAGTAGTTGAGGGTTAATTCCTAGATTGTCAAAAGATTTTTAAAAATGTTAAATTTGTAGTCAAGCTAATAAAAGTGTTGAAAGAAGTACCAAATCGATTGATTTAATTCACATTGATTTATGTGAATTTGAGAGAATTTTAATTCATAGAGGAAATAGATATATTATCACTTCTATTGATAATTTTTAAAAATATAGAAATATTTATTTGTTGAAAAAAAAAAAGTGATGCTTTTTAAAAATTCCAAGATTTCTTAAGAGAAGTTAAAAATCATTCTGTAAGAATAAAAAAATAAAAAATAAATAAATAAATAAAAGATGAAAAAATAAAAAGTAATAGAGGTCGTGAGTAGGAATCAAGTGCATTCAACTCATTTGTTCAGTCATTGGTATTATCCATGAAACTACTCACCATATTTGCCTACTTCTAATGGAGTGGCTGAAAGAAAAAATTCTGCTAGGTGTTTGAGAAAAGGCCACCAATAGGTACTTTTATTTTTTATTCTCATTCAATCTATCTTCTTTTGTTTCTGTATCGGTAAATCAGCTATGGTGGACCTTAATGCTCTAAAACAGTGAAAGAAAATCGCAAGTCGCATATGTAGTTAGTGCTTTCCTAAGTCCAACACGGTCTTTCTACTGTTTTACTTTTTTTTTTTTTGAGAATCAAGACAGTAAAATATTATTAGCTTAGGCTACTCAAATCAGCCATGTATACAGAGTTAAGTTCTGGTGGTATTTCTTCCATCCAGATTGACAAATCAGGGATAGAGGATGCTCATCTAGCTAAGGCATGTGCCAAACTATTACAATGTCTCCTAACATGAGATAAACTAAGCGATGAAAACCGAGCCATGAGCATACGAATGTCTGCAAGTAAATGACCATAGTGAGCCAGAGAATTGCCACCTTTCGCTAAAGATTTTATCAAAACTTCAGAGTCTCCTTCAAGAGTGATGTTGTCGAAGCCAAGTTCAAGTGTAAGCTCCAATGCTTTCCGTGCCGCCAAGACTTCCACCTCTATAACTAAACCGGGTAGAGGTATTTGCTGAGTAAGAGAAGCCATGATCAGTCCATGGTCGTTACGGATCACAACTCCCAAGCCAGCAAGTCCTTCTTCAACAAAAATCGCGCCATCGAAGTTGACTTTATAAGTATCTTGAACCGGTGCCTGCCAAGCTGCTACCTGATGGGGTCGGGTTTGGTGGAAGCCAACGCTGTAAGAAGCTCTCTCTAAAAGTTGATCTTGAGCAAATTCAACCACCTGACCGAGTGAGAGTGCAGGCTTGCCCAGGCGCAAATTATTCCTCCTATTCCATAGTGTCCATAGCACAGCAACAAAAAGATCGGGCTCCTTATTACCTGCAAAAATAAGCTCAAAAATATCAGTGAAAGAGGAGCACGCCTGAAGCGTGCTGTGATTCCATTGAGCTCGAGACCTCCAAACGGGTTGCAAAGCTGGACAAAGGAACAAGGCATGAACCACATCCTCCTGATGCAATTTACAAACATCACAGCAGCCCTCAGTAATGACCTTTCTGTGGATCAGATTAGTCTTGGTTGGCAATGAATCCTTACAAGCCTTCCAAGCCAGGTGCTTGACTTTATTTGGAACCTGAAGTCCCCAAATTTTCTTCCAAAGAGGCGTGAGCACCGAATTGTCTGAAGGCCCAGGCAGGCCATGTTGCTGTTGCTCATGAAGATACCTGTATCCGGATTTGACAGAATAGACTCCATCGGGGTTAAAAGGCCAAATTAGGACGTCATCCTGTATGGAGCGGCAGAGAGGCATATTTTTTATAAGGGTTGCTTCAAAGTCATAGAACAAATTATCGATGACATTGACCTTCCACTCCTTAATGTCTGGGTCGAATAAATCAGCCACCAACCTCACTCCCCTCCCTTCAGCTCGTGGTGATAAGACCTTGGGTTGACATGAGTTGGGTAGCCAGTTCTCACCCCAAATAGGAACAGACTTGCCTGACCCAATCCTCCATTTTGCTCCTCGTTTAATCACGTTCCTACCCTTCATAATACTCTTCCAAGCATACGAGGAGTTGGCTGGAATTTTGGCCTCCATAACCGATGTATTAGGGAAGAATTTTGCCTTGAAAACACGGTAGAATAAAGATGACTTGTCATGGAGCAAGCGCCAAGTTTGTTTGGCCAAGAGCGCATCATTGAATAGAGACAAATCTTTGAACCCCATACCTCCCTGTGTCTTAGGTTTACAAAGTTCCGACCACTTCACCCAATGAATCTTCCTATTATCACCCCGTTGCCCCCAAAAAAATCTACAAATCATGCTCTCAAGTTCATGACAAAGTGAGGTAGGAAGTTTGAAGCATGCCATGGTATAAGTTGGGAGTGATTGCACCACCGCCTTAATTAGTATCTCCCGACCCGCCTGACTGAGTAACTTACCCTCCCACCCTTGAATCCTCTTCCATACTTGCTGCTTGATGTAGGTGAAACTTTCCTTTTTATTTCGGCCAACTAATGAAGGAAGTCCAAGATATTTCTCATAATGCTGAACAACAGTAACACCCAACAAGTTTTGAATCATTGTTTGAGTATCTGCATTGGTGGATTTACTGAAGAAAATAGTGGTCTTAGTACGGTTGATTTGCTGCCCAGAAGCCCTCTCGTACGTGGCCAACACCTCAAGTAAGCTTTGACATTCCTCTTCTCTAGCTCTGCAGAAAATTAGGCTATCATCGGCAAAAAGTAGGTGAGTGATTCTAGGTCCATTCCGGCAAAGAGAGACACCCCGAATGTCACCATTGTGGGCTGCCTTACTGATTAAACCATGGAGACCTTCAGTACACATGAGGAAAAAATAGGGGGACAGTGGATCTCCCTGGCGCAAACCACTGAGGCTCCCCATTAATTAGTACTGAGTAAGAGGCTGTAGTGATACACATCATCATCAATTTTATCCACCTGGAATGGAAACCCATCTTTATCATTACTCTTTCCATGTACTCCCACTCCACCCTATCATATGCCTTACTCATATCAAGCTTCAAGGCCATAAAGCCAAATTTCCCCTTATTGTGATTCCGCATATAATGTAAAGTCTCAAATGCAACCAATATATTATCTGAAATCAACCTATCAGACAAGAATGCACTTTGATGCTCTGAAATAAGATTAGGCATAATAGCTTGCAAACGATTAGTGAGAACCTTAGCAAAGATACGATACAAAACATTGCTCAAGCTAATAGGTCTAAATTCAGAGACATATGTGGGATCCTTTACCTTAGGAATCAATGTAATAAAAGAATGGCAAAGGGCTTGGGGGAGAGATCCCGAATTGAGATAGTGCAAAATAGTGGTTGACACATCAGACCCAAGTAAGGACCAATAACTTTGATAAAAGAGAGGGGGCATACCATCCGGACCGGGGGCTTTTAGGGGTGCCATCTGCTTCAGAGCAATCTCCACTTCCTCAATTTTGAACTCAGCCATAAGCGAATCATTCATCTCACCAGTTACCACATGTGGAATAGTCTCAATAACCTCCTCAAAATTGCTAGGGCTACCCGAGGTAAAGAGATTTTGGTAGAAGTATACAATGGTGGCATTAACTTGATCCTGGCCTGAGCACCATCCTCCATTAGCATCATGCAGCTTGGTAATATAGTTCCGCCAACGGCGTTGAGAGGCCTTACTATGGAAAAACCGAGTATTACGATCACCATCACGGAGCCATGCAATTTTGGACCGCTGCCTCCACATTTTCGCTTCCTTATCAAGAAGTTGATTAACCTCATACGGCTTGCATCTCCAGACCGGATAGCATGTTTCTCAGTTGCTTTCAGCCGTTTACGAGCAGATTCTAATTGTTTCTTGACACTACCAAAGGACTTTTTACTCCATTTTGTCAAAGCATCCCCACATGATTCTAGCTTCCTTAGTACATGGGTATCCCATGTTGCATTGGAATTTATACTCCATACAGCCTCTACAGTGTCACTGCAACCCTTGTCAGTCAACCACATTTGTTCAAAACGGAAGGGTTTCTGAAAATTGCAATACATATGCTCCGGTGAGATCCATAATGCCTTATGGTCTGATGATGTGACATCTAAATGGTGCACCTTTGTACCTGCAAACATTGAGAACCACTCATTAGTAGCAACTGCTCGGTCTAATCTTTCCCATATAGTAAAATTAGGATAGTGTTTGTGCCAAGTGAATGGGAAACCAACAAAATCAAGGTCCATAAATCCACACTCGTTAAGGATATCTCTAAAAGCCTGCATTTGATGGTGGGGCCGAGAACGCCCACCTTGTTTCTCAAATTGCTGTATGATTTCATTAAAGTCCCCCGCACATAACCAAGGTAGAGACCCCTGGTTTTTTAGAGCCCGTAACTTAGACCATGCTTCATGTCTCTTAGTGGTATCCGGTTCTCCATAAAACCCAGTGAACCTCCAGGCATTCTCCTTGCCCTTATTGATGACAATATCAATATAATTCTTTAAATATTTTCCTACTTCCAAGGGAAATCCTTCTTTCCACAGAATGGCCAACCCTCCCGCTTTGTTACAACAGGGAACCACAAAAAGATTTTTAAATTGAATACGTCTTTGAACCTGTTCTAGCCTTGCTTTATCTGCCCATGTCTCGGCTAAAAACACAACAGAGGGATCTTTAGCCCACACAAAATCTGCAAGCTGATCTTCTGTACGCAGGTTCCCAAGCCCGCGACAGTTCCAAACTAAGAGACTCATGGCTTCTGGCAGGGCTGGTAACCAGCTCCCGCCAATATCTGTTTATTGTCTTCCACAACTTGTGAAACCGCATGACGTTTACTTGGTAACACAGGCTGATCCTCATTTAGAGCACGTTTACTGCCACTGATTGGGCTCAAATTGGGTGTGTGTGCAACAGTGGCTCTAAAAATTCTTTTCCAAGATGAGGTGTGACTCGGGTGGGGAGAGGAGTTTGGGTTGGTTGGGAAATTTGGGTAAGAAGTATGGGTGGAATTTGTGAGTGGGGGGTCAGATGATATTGTGATCAGGTTTGGGGTGTCATCAACATCTTGGGAATGGTGGTGTGGAGAGGTAGGTTGAGATGGCAAACGGTATTGTGAGGTATGTGGGATAGGTGTAACGTGTATGGGATTGTCAAATTTCATCAAGTCTTTGTCTATGGCTTCTAATTGTTTATCAAAGGTTAAGTTTGAGTCGAAAACAGGTCCTGGGTCCGTGTGTAAGTGTGTAGGGCCAGCTGTATCCTTTTCTACATGGACAGGGTCAGTTGACATAGAAATAGAATGAGATTTGTTTTGGAAAGAATCAGCCTTGACCGAATCAGAATAGAAGTTACCATATTGGGCTTGTAACCTTTCAGAGGTCGGTGTGCTTGGTGTAACCCTAGCCGCCGTTGGGTTTCCTGTTTCATCAGACCGCCGTTGGCCGTCGCGTTCTGCCTTCATCTTCGAGTAAAAACCCGGCACCTCAACTACTGAATTACGAGCTCCCAACCATGGTGAAGCTTTCAGCCATGCCCCATATTCCTTGTCTGCATCAGTAAGTGATCCTTCGCTCTCAATCCAACGATCACAATCACGGTCATTATGTGTGAGACGTCCACACCAATAGCAAAGGTTGGGTAATCTCTCATATTTGAAGGAGACACAAAGTTCTCTACTGTCATCAAGTGTAACCACCCTCCCACGGCAAAGTGGCAGTGAAATATCCACCATAACCCGAACTCGCATGAAACCTCCACATTCTTCAGTCTTCGCGTTTGGTAGCTTCAAAATCTGCCCAGCAGGTTCACACAACGTTTCTGCCACTGCCGTAGTCATAAACTTCACCGGAAGACCGTGTAATTGAATCCAGAACGGGGTGCTATTGAAGTCCAAGTCCTCAATTTTACTAACCCCATCATATTTTTGCAAAATCATCAAGTGTTTGTCAAAACTCCATGGGGCGTTTGCAAGGATAGTATTGACCTCTGTTTCACTGTCAAAAGTAAAGAGCATGATATGGTTTCCCAGGTTCTTTATTTTGAAGCCTCGTTTGGACCTCCATATAGGCGTAAAGGTGGCTGCAACGGCCTCAGGGTTAAGTGCCCTCTTGGTGAGGAACTTGGCAGCGATAATGGAAACAGAGGCAGCCATCTCCTCTTGTAATCGAACCTTGGGACCTTCTCTCTGGGATATGGTGAGGCCGGACCACTGCTTGGTGAGATCATCCATGGAGAAGTTGTTTTATTTCCTACAACCCGTGAAAAGAAAAGAAAGAACAAAAGCCCTAGGGTAACTGTATTACTCTAAGGGTACAACAAACTCTTCCAGGAAGAGACGACGATTCTACAGCCTAGGAGAAGATGGAGTTCCCACCTTTCACTAGCGACAGAGAAACCCTAAAATCTAACTTCTGAGACGGTTCTGGGAGCACTTTCTACTGTTTTACTTAGTGACATTTAGTGCTGCCCCTATTTAAGTTCAACTGAATTGGTGATTCATTTTTGTTTAATTGAAGTCATCTGCAATTTGTAGAGCCAAGGATAAATGTCATGTTAATGGAATATTGGATTGATGCAACATGTAACTGATTAGTGAATGTCATTGATTTATTAAGCAATTTGTATTTAAAGTTTAACTGCAAATTTGTTTTTTTGAATTGGTAAAAAGGTGCTACTTAATCTCATTACTTTAACATAAGTTCGACATTCTACATAACCTTCTTATATAGTAGCTAACAACGTTATCTGCACTTTTCTCTCGTTAGCTCTCTCTCTTGAGAAGCCTACGATGATGAAACCCTAATGCATATCCTCGCATAGGCCACTCTTTTCCCCACATCAATGGAACCAAGGGATTTTCTTCATATCCCCTCCTCCCCTCCTCTTTTTCCCTCTTCTCTTCCACTCTCCCTCTACTTCCTAACCATGGCTGAGCTCACCGGAAAATGGGCCTACCAATTGCTCAATACAAAAGAGAGTTAAATGGTCACCTTGGCTCCTAATGTTGAGAGTAATAGCAAGGTTATTGTAGACAAACTGTTCACAAAGTGTAGGGTTAACATGGAAGCCCCATCAAGAACTCTTAAGAGTATGTGGCGTTCAGTACAGAATTTTGAAGTTCGGGACCATGGCTCCGACATAGTTTTAATACTCTTCTCCAAGGAAGATGACACACATAAAATCCTTTCCTAACAACCGTGGTCCTTTGATAAATATCTGATTGGTTTGTATAAACCTACTGAAGAGGAATCAGTAGATGACACCAAGTTTAACTCTATATCCATCTAGATACAGATTCACAACCTTCCCATTAGCTATATGAATAAAGCAAATGATGAAGCTATAGGATAGTCCTTGGGTAAAGTTGAACAAGTTGACGCTTCACCGAATGGAGAATGTCGCGGTTGATGTATCAGGGTTCGGGCTAGTATTGATATAAGCCAACCTCTTTGTCGAGGCTGGTTTGTGGACATGGGAGACTCAGAACCACTTTAGATTTCTCTCCAATATGAACGGATGCCCATCTTCTACTATTGGTGTGGTCTCATGAATCACAATGAGAAAGATTGCAACTCTGGACTGACAGTGGTGGTACTCTAAACAAGGATGGGTAGCAATATGGGCCTTGGCTGCATGCTAGCATGACCAATATCCAACAGCCCTAAGTTGTGAACACTAAGACTACACAACCCTCAGAACCACCTCCCAACCACCGCCCAACACCTTCACTGTGCACAAGACCTGCTACTCTAGCAGCTAAGGGTGCAAGACAACCGCCACCGATATTGCCATCGGATTCCACTGTGATTCCAGCAACAATCCCTGAACCTACTTCAACAAATAAGGAAATATTATCAAACCCTGATCCTTTTCGTACACATATCTCAGACATTAACCATGGTTTGAAATATTTTCCAAATTCAAATTCCCATCTCCAAACACACAGCTGGCACAATCCATAGTTAAAGATACCAAGAATATTTCTTTTACTGGCTCTCTAAAGGAAAATTTGGATTCTATGGCGACACTCCAGCTGAATATTCTTCCTTTTATAGCAAAGCCAAAATTTTCTGATATACAGTACACTACCAACAATTCCACACGCTCCACTACTGAAAACTCTTTGGGCCTGAAACTTGGTTCATGGTGTAGACTTGGGCCACTAAACCATGCAATGGAAACTAGTAAAGCAAGTGAACAAATCCTAGGCCCAAAATGTAAAAGCCAATTACTGGAGACATAGGATGGTATTTTCATTGACAAGAAGCAACGACTACTACATGAAGAAACAAAGCTTTGGGTAAGCTCATGGTAAACAATTTGGGGTCAGCGGTGGCTGCTCTGTAGCACTACCAAGCACAATGAGTATCTTGAGCTGGAATTGTCGGGGGCTTAGAAACCCTCGAACAGTTAACACTCTTAAAAGATCATTGAATAAAAAAAACTCCCATTTGTGTATTCTTAGTAGAGACCAAACTCACGACTGAGCAGTTAAATAACATGAAGAAGAATTAGGATTACAACCGAGGCCTTGTGGTCTCAAGTGATGGTCTTAGCGGTGGCCTATCCCTCTTATGGAAACTTGAAACTCAGGTACATGTCCAGAATTTTCCCGATTGGTTTATTGATGCCCATATAGTTTGTGCTAACACGGGCCTAAAGTGAAGACTAACCGGATTCTATGGACACCTCAATTCAAGCAAGCGTGAGGAAACTTGGACTCTACTAGAATCTTTTAAACACTCTAACAGCCTCCCATGGCTGTGTCTTGGTGACTATAATGAAATCATCAGTTGTACTAAAAAGAATGGGGGAGGCTTAAGGCCAACCTGACAAATGGATCAATTTCACACTGCAAGTCATCACTATGGCTTCAAAGACTCAGGCTACATTTGGTCTTCTTTTACCTGGTCTCAGAACCACTCTATTGAAGGTCTTATACATATTCGCTTAGACCGAGCACTTGCTACAACTACATGGAAATCGATTTTCCTGGGAACTACTGTTCACCGTGCCTCCATGTCCACCTATGATCACTCAATGCTTATGGTGCACTTACCCACAGCCAGACCTCAACAAACTTAAACCAAGCGTCCTTTTCACTTTGAAGTAATGTGGATGGAAGGACTATACAAGCTGGATGGTGCCTATATCACAAACTTCCTTGACAGTTGCAAAGCCTGATTATCATCATGGAACATGTTGGAATTTAGTTATGTGGGACACCAAATACCACAGCTGGAAAAAGAACTGCAAGCTCTTGAACAAAACCCACAACATAATTTTGAGTATATCTAAGGGGTTCGTAAGGCTCTTAATTGTTAGCTTCATGCTGAGAATGCCATATGGCACCTATAATCCAAGCACATGTGTGGATCACTAATGGAGATCGAAACACTTCTTTTTTCAACCAAAAAGCCTCTAATCGTAAGCAAAGAAACTCCATTAAAGGGATCACTGGTGGGAACTGAGTCTGGCAGGAAGATGATTAGATTATGGAAGGGAGTATAATAGATTATTTCTCTAATATTTTCCAATCTAATGACCCTTCTGACACAACTATTGTTGCAGCAATTCAGCCTATTGTAACTAACTCCATGAACATATACTTGTTCCAACCTTTTCAAGCAAAAGAAATTCAGAAGGCACTAAAACATATGCATCTAAAGAAGTCACCAGACCCCGATGGTATGTCCCCGCTATTCTATCAACACTTTTGGTCTTTATCTAGTGAGTGCATTACTAAAGTTGTACTTGATTTTTTTAAATTTTGGAATTGTCCCCCCAAAATTTAATAAAATTCATTTTATCCTTATCCCTAAAGTAAAAAATCCTACAAAGATAACACAATATAGACCCATAAATTTGACTAATGTCATCTCTAGACTAGCCTCCAAAGTTATTGCAAATAGGCTAAAATGTTTCCAACCTAATATAATCAGTGAACACTAGAGTGCCTTCATGTCTGATCGTCTTATTATTGATAATGTCTTAGTTGCCTTCGAAAGTATGCACCACCTAAAACAAAAAAGAAGTGGTAATACCAGGGAGATAGCCTTGAAACTTGACATGAGTAAAGCCTTCGATAGGATGGAATGGGGTTGTCTATGTGAAATAATGCAAAAAATGGGCTTTGATGCTAAATGGGTAAATCTTTTGATACAATGTGTTACCTCTGTTACATACTCCATCAAATTAAATGGCAAGCCCCGTGGCCACATCACCCCCACTCGTGGCTTGAGGCAAGGGGACCCCATTTCCCTATTCCTTTTTTTATTCTATGCAGAGGGACTTTCATCTCTTCTCTAACAAGCCACATCAATTGGTTCACTTAGGGGAGTAGCAACTTGCCCACGAGGCCCATGGATCTCACATCTCTTTTTTGCAAATAAGAGTATAATTTTTTGTCAAGCCACCAAGGATGACTGCAACTGCCTTGAACAAATCTTGGAAACTTATGAACAAGCATCAGGCCAAAAAAATAAACTGAGAGAGGACCTCCTTATTCTTCAGCCAAAACACCGCACAAGAATTACTGGAAGAGATCAAGCAACGCTTTGGAGAAAAAGCTATACGTCAACATGAAACATACCTCGGCCTACCCTCTCTGGTGGGTAAATCAAAGAAAAATACTTTTCGTGCTCTAAAGGAAAGGCTGGACAACAAACTATCAGGGTGAAAAGAAAAGATGCTCTCTCAAGCAGGAAAATAAATCCTCATTGAAGTAATGGCTCAAGTTATCCCGGCTTATACCATGAGTGTCTTTATACTCCCCGATACTCTTTGTGATGAAATGAGTAGCATGGTTCGTGCCTTTTGGTGGGGTCAATCAAACAAAAGAAAAATGGTTTGGTTGAGTTGGGATAAGGTATGTGTACCAAAAAGGGAGGGTGGCTTAGGCTTTTGTAACCTAAAACTTTTAACTTGGCACTCTTAGCCAAGTAGGGTTGGCGTCTACAAACCAATACATGCTCCTTAGTCTATCATGTCCTTAAAGCTTGCTATTTTTCCAACTGTGATTTTCTCCATGCAGAGCTAGGCTCAAAACCTTCCTTTTCATGGCGAAGCATCATGGCTGCTTAAGATGTGGTTAAGGCTAGATACCAATGGTAGGTAGGTGATGGATCCTCTATTCGAATTTGGCTAGATAAGTGGCTTCCAAAACAAACCACTTTTCAAACCATCTCCCCACCGAATACACTACCTACAGATGCATGAGTTAGCACACTTCTTGATAAGGATACAGGTGAGTGGAAAGCTAAAATGATAAAACAAATCTTTATACCAGATGAGGCTGATGCCATTCACAGCATCCCCCGAAGCTGTAATCAAGCTAGAGATCATCTAATCTGGGCCTACACTCCAAGAGGTACTTCCACAGTTAATAGTACATACAAAGCGACTTTTTCCTTATCTCCACAGGCCCACTCATGTAAAGCATCAAACGATCAAGATCATAATCTATTCTGGCGAACCATTTGGAGTCTCAACATCCCAAACAAATTAAAGACCTTTGCTTGGAGAGCAAGCCGTAATATTCTACCTATAAAGGTGAATCTTTACCACTGTGGAGTCCTAGATGATCCCACTTGTGAAGCTTGCGGCCTAGGCGAGGAAACTGATGGACTCTTTTTTTGGGACTACACAGCAGCTCGTGAAATTTGGGAAGCAACCAGAATACCTTTTGATATTAGAGGCGTACACTACAGGGAGTTTGTAGACCTTATCTAGCATCTTATCTTTGTATAGCATGTGGGAAAGGATTTGCTTAAGCTAATCATCACAATTGCTTGGTGCATGTGGTACAATAGGAATAAAATTTGGCTTGGTGCTCCAAGACAATCTCATAGTAAGATAATTCATAAAGCCCGATCCATGCTTGAGGATTTCCAGCTTGCACATCTCCAAAAACCTTAACACAAGGAAGCTGCAGACTCAGATTGGATCCCCTCAGCTTTCCCGTGGTACAAAGTAAATACTAACGTAGCTGTTTTCTCAAATACCAAGATGAAGGGAATTGGATTTGTGGTCCGTGACCATGAAGGTTTAGTGCTTGTAGCCTTAAGTTGACGCTTACTACTACTGCTAGGACCTCTAGAAGCCGAAGCTAAAGCCATGGATGAAGCAGTTTCTTTTGCTAGAGATGTTGCATTACAAGACGTTATTTTTGAAGCAGACTCTATCATTATCTCAAGTGCTCTCTTTGGTACAATCACAGTCCCAGTTGCTATTGATAACATCATTGCAGGAACTCTCCACAAACTGCAAGACTTCAGAAGATCCCCACTGCTACATGTTAGGCAACAAGGAAACAAACCGGCTCATACTTTGGATTACAAGACATTACTTTTGAAACAGACTCTACCATTATCTCAGGTGCTCTCTTTGGTACGATCACAGCCCCGGTTGCTATTGATAACATCATTGTAGGCACCCTCCACAAACTGCAAGACTTCAGAAGATCCCAACTGCTACTTGTTAGACGACAAGGAAACAAACCAGCTCATACTTTGGTAGAGCACGCCAAAGGAATTGATAATTTTGTAACTTGGATAAAAGAAACTCCATCTTTTATTATGTCCTTTGTGATTCAAGATGCTTTGTATTTATCCTCTTCTTAATAAAGTTACCGTATTTTTCATAAAAAAAATTTTTTTTTTTAAATATCAGCAGGCCTTCGACTAGTAAGATAAAGGGTAAATTATGAATTTAGTCTCTATCCTTATTGCTATATGTCAATTTGTTCTTAACGTTTCAAATGTGTCAATTTAGTCCTCTACATTTTGTTTTCGTGTCAAATTAGTTTATACCGTTAAGTAATGGATGAAAAATATTGACATGACTAACTATTAAAATAAAAATTAATTTTATGCCAACTTAGATGCCAAGTGTATTGATGATTAGGATTAAACTTTTTTTTTTTTTTAATGTTAAGGGGTCTCACATTTGCATCAAAACCCCTAAGTCAATTACACCCCAACCCCTCAAATATTTCACATGCCTATAGACAAAAGAGAAATCCCTGCAAAAGGAGTTCAAAGCAGGCAAAAGAGAAGTCCCAACAACAGCAATTCAGAGAATGCTTTATGTCATTAACAAAGGAATTCAACAGACCAAGGTAGATAACTGGGCCGTTTGGTTCATTGGGGTGGGTGGCATGATAGATTCAGCATACCATCCTCATTATTAGCCAACACATGGAAATGTGTCCACTACAGCTTAGTTGCAAACCTGCAAGTAACACCCACATCCACACGTACCCATACACTACAAGAAATCTGGGTTTAGGTGGCATTTTTTTTGGCGACATTTTTAAATTCGCCGCTATAAGTGATATACTGTGATGTTTCTGAAAAACGTCGCTATAACTCAAAATAATAGCGACGTTTTTGAAAACGCCATAATAAGTATAGTTTTAGCAGCGTTTTCTGGTTCATAACGACGTTTTCTTAAAACGTCACGGTAGGTTTTAAAAACCACTTCCAGCAAAGTGCAAAAGAAAAAAACGTCTTGCCCCCCACTTTTGACTTTTCCACACACACTTTTTTCCAGCAAAGTGCAGAAGAAAAATATCTTGCCCCCCATTTTTTACTTTTCCACACAAACTTTTGCAAAAATTTCATTTCCCACACTTTTTTCCCTCTGTGTTTTTTTTTTTTTTTTTTTTTTTTTTCACTTTGTTTTTTTTTTCTTTTCTTTTGTTCACCGTATCCCACACTCCCACTTCTATTCTTCTCCTTGTTTCTTTTTTTTTTCCTCCACTTTGTTTTTCTTTCTTTTTCTTTTGTTCCCTTCGTGTCCTACACTCTCAGTTCTCTTAGTTCTACAGTCTCTCTTCTCCCACTTCTCTAATCTCCAAAGCAGCCACACCTCCTCTCTCTCAAGCCACCACACATTTTCTCTCCTCCCTTGCCACCCCTAGCCACCGCTGTAGCAACCCCAAGCCATTGCTGACCCACCGTTTCTTCAAAGTGTAAGTTTTTGTTTTTGGCTTATGGGTTTGCTTTGATTTGGTTTTTCTTTAATGGGTCATGGAGCTTTTGTGCTAATATTTGCTCTTTTTCTGTTTTGGTTGGAAAGATTTTGTTGTTCAAGTTTGTTTAGAGTGTAAGTCTTTGTTTTTTGCTTATGGGTTTGCTTTTGATTTCGTTTTTCTTTAATGGGTCATGGAGTTTTAGTGCTAATTTTTGCTCTTTTTTTGTTTTGGTTGGACATTGGTATAAAAAACTCTTATTCAAATTTGGCTTTTTGAGCAAAAGGACCTGAGGATCAAGAGCCGAATGATTGTAAATTTATGTACAAGTTTGTAAATCTTGTATTTTTTTTTCTACTTAATTTTTCTATAGTTTGTAGATTTCGAATTTTTTTTTGTTATTGGTTTTGTGGTTTAGCTAGCTTGAGATTAATTTTTAAAAAGAGCCTACTGCCCACTAATGTCTACAAGGAGATTCTTCCATTAGATGATGATTTTTGCTTAAAAATTATATCTTCATTGTGTTATCATTATTCAACATATATGTGTGTGTATGCTTTCTTTAGCTTTGATTTTTTAATGAAGAAAGTTTCTCTGCAATCTGAATTGGAGGAAGTCTCTCCAAACTGTGATGTGTCATTATCAGAGAGTGACACCTGTCCCACCCCACTAAGACTCAAATTCAAGAGATAACTGCTGTTAACTCAAACGTTAGCCACTCTCCCGTTCAAATTTTTCACCTTTCAGAGCAACCAAACAGACCACACAATAGCCATTTTGTGGTTCATCTGACAGACTCAAAAGCTTATTAAACAAAAATTCCAACAGAGAACCAAAAGGGCAAAGAGAACTCCAAACAAAACAAAAATTCAATACATCAAAATTCAGAAAATTGTTAATGTATAAAAATCAGCAAAAACATTTTCGATTTTGAGGAGTCAAACTAAAGAAGTAGAATAAATTAGTGCACTTTGTTTTTGAAAAGATTGTTGTTTTTGTTATTTTTTGTGGTTTCAGAAATGGAGGCTTGTTGGGTTACACGTGTGAGTGAAGTCCCACATTGAATAAAGATGAGAAGAATGAGTAGTTAATATGACATAATTGAGCACATACCCATTGGGGCTTAGGCCTTTTGGGTAAAAAAGTGTGTTTCTATATGTTATATTAATTACTCAAGGAAGCTCCCCAATGTGTTTATTTCTCCCTACCAATTGGTATCAGAGCCCATGGTGGTGTGCGGCGAAGGTGGTGAGGTGTTCATGGTCCCTACCCTGCGGTATGCAGCGAAGGTGGTGATGTGTTCATGGTCCCTACCCAGCGGGGACAGAAAAAGCCTAGACGGCCCACACACAAAAATCCTGGAGAAGAAAAAAGAAAAAAAGCCCAACAAATGAATATTGCTAATGGTGCTAAATAATGGTGTGATGCGAGGTTCCCATGGACATGGACGTGCGGGGTTCCCATGGATGTGCGTGTGGGGTTGACACGTGGTTCCCATGGATGGCGTACGAGAGACCCATGGATGACGCGTCGATGAAGTGAAAAGCCCATTAGTCAAGGGGGAGCAAGTAGGACTTATTCATGGCTTGCAAATGGTGCTAAACAATGATGAGGTGCGAGGTTCCCATGGACATGGACGTGCGGAGTTCCCATGGATGTGCGTGCGGGGTTGACACGTGGTTCCCATGGATGGCGTACGAGAGACCCATAGATAACGCGCTAATGAAGTGAAAAAGCCCATTAGGCAAGGGAGAGCAAGTAGGACTTATTCATGACCCACAGAGAAGTCTTGAAGCCCACAGAGTGGCAGAGACTCACACGTGAGGGGGAGATTGTTGGGTTACACGTGTGAGTGAAGTCCCACATTGAATAAAGATGAGAAGAATGAGTAGTTAATATAACATAATTGAGCACATACCCATTGGGGCTTAGGCCTTTTGGGTAAAAATGTGTTTCTATATGTTATATTAATTACTCAAGGAAGCTCCCCAAGGTGTTTATCTCCCTAACAAGGCTTTGGGTGGAGGCCTTGGCGGGCTCTGGAACTCAAACCATCCCTTCAGAAAAAGACCCAAAAAACCCGATTCCAAATCCAAATCCTCCTATTCCGCAGCTGCAACTGGCAGAGCCGGTTACCGGTTTCCATTGAAGCAAGCCGTCACGGCTGGCTCGCTCGCTCTTGCCGGCGACACCATCGCTCAGCTCAGGGAGCGGTGGACTAAGCGAGAACATTTGAACTCTAATTCCAATGCTCTCACTGATGTCAATGGAAACTCAAAGCTGCTCCTTTTTCTTTGTTTTCCCCCTTTTTTTTTGTTATACTGTGTTTGGTTGCTGAGAAAATGAGGGGAAAAGAAAGTGTGAAGTTTGAAACTTTTGAGAGTTATGTGTTTGTTGTCCTCTGTTTGGGTGCCAATGGAAGTGTTTATCTGAAAGTAGAAATAATTAACAATTTTCTGAATTTTGATGTATTGTTGTTTCGTTTGGAGTTCTCTTGCCCTTTTGGTTCTCTGTTGGAATTTTTGTTTAATAAGGCTTTTGAGTCTGTCAGATGAACCACAAAATGGCTATTGTGTGGTCTGTTTGGTTGCTCTGAAAGGCGAAAAATTTGAACGAGAGAGTGGCTAACATTTGAGTTAACAGGAGTTATCTCTTGAATTTGATTCTTAGTGGGATGGGACAGGTGTCATTTTTTTATAATGACACATCACAGTTTGGAGAGACTTCCTCCAATTCA
The DNA here is from genome assembly GCA_019022515.1 of Quercus aquifolioides. NCBI lineage: Eukaryota > Viridiplantae > Streptophyta > Magnoliopsida > Fagales > Fagaceae > Quercus > Quercus aquifolioides. The sequence goes on along the minus strand of CM032335.1, from coordinate 30,905,857 downwards.
GATTGCAGAGAAACTTTCTTCTTTTTTAATTGAATGCAGTAAAAGGCTGTTTGTGACTGTATATGGAATTGATTTGGAGCACCTGTTTCAGTTGAGACATTTAGGCATAATGGGTAAGTTTTCTCATGTGTACCAAATGACAAAGTTTTGATACAATTAAACTTCAAATATTATTTGCAAAGTAGTCTTTAATTTTCCTGCCTAATTGTACCAAGTCTCGACTCATTAAATTTTTTTGCAATGGCACCCTTATTTGCCTTCCACATCATTTAAGTGTCCTCTTTTATTTTACAGGTTAACCACTTACTTATTGTGATAAGTTTGGAATTTTTATTTTTGGAAAGGTGCATGCTTGGCTTGAGCATAGTAAGTAATTTTTGCTTAAAAATTTGTACTTGAGATGTTGATGATTGTGTTGGAGTGGATTGTTGAGTTGGAGCAAGCGGGTGGCTTGCATGGTGTTATAAGGCGGTTTACATTCATATTAGGAGTGTTTATTATTTTATGAAAATTTGGACTTCAATACTTGTAAACATTCTATAATTGTGATTATGATAATTGTATTGGTGGATTGTTGTGTTGGAGCAAGCGGGTGGCTTGCATGGTGTTATAAGGTTGTTGCAATTGACATTAGGAGTGTTTATTAAATTTGGAAATTTGGATTGATATGGTTGAGTTATATTTGTTGATTAATTTTTAGACTTCAATACTTGTAAGCATTCTATATTTGTGATTATAATCATTGTATTGGGTGGATTGTTGTGTTGGAGCAAGCGGGTGGCTTGCATGGTATTATAAGGTCATTGCAATTGATATTGGGAGTGTTTATTAAATTTGGAAATTTGGATGGATATGGTTGATTTATATTTGTTGATTACTTTTTAGACTTTAATACTTGTAAGCATTTTATATTTGTGATTATGATAATTGTATTGAGTGGATTGTTGTGTTGGAGCAAGTGGGTGGCTTGCATGGTGTTACAAGGTCGATGCAATTGATATTGGGAGTATTTATTAAATTTGAAAATTTGGATGGATATGATTGAGTTATATTTTTTGATTAATTTTTGGACTTAATACTTGTAAGCATTTTATATTTGTGATTATGATAATTGTGTTGAGGTGGATTGTTGAGTTGGAGCTAGCAGGTGGCTTGCATGATACTATAGGGCAGTTTACATTCATATTGGAAGTGTTTATTATTTTTTGAAAATTTGGATGGATATTTTTGAGTCATATTTGTTGGTTACTTTTTGGACTTCAATTTGTAAGCATTTTATATTTGTGATTATGATAATTGTATTAAATGGATTGTTGTGTTGGAGTAAGCGAGTGGCTTGCATGGTGTTATAAGGTCGTTGCAATTGATATTGGGAGCGTTTATTAAATTTGGAAATTTGGGCAGATATAGTTGTTGAGTTATGTTTGTTAATTACTTTTTGGACTTCAATACTTATAAGCATTCTATTGATAATTGTTTTGTGGTGGATTGCTGTTTGATTATTTCATTTCTTTCACATGTTGAACATGCAAACTAAATGACAATTGTCAACAGATATTGATTAGTTACCAAATGTATTAATAAATTACTTTGTGGTTTTGAATATGTTGTGCACTATATTTAAGCAGATGTGTAATTCTACTTCCATGGTTTTTGCTTAAATTTGTAGAGATTCAAGACTTAGTCCATTTGTGTGAATGAGGATATAGATAGACTTGATATTGTTTGTTTATTATATTCAAGATTATGTGTAATCTTATTTGCATGTTTATAAAACTAAGTGGTTTTGAATTTGTTGTGTAAATGAAGATATGGATATAGATAGACTTGATATGGTTTGTTTAGAATGTTTAAGATTATGTTTAATCCTATTTGTATGTTTATGAAACTATGTGGTTTTGAATATGTTGTGTACTATATTTAAGTATATGTGTAATTCTACTTCTATGGTTTTTGCTTAAATTTGTAAAGATTCAAGACTTAGTCCATTTGTGTGAATGAGGATATAGATAGACTTGATATGGCTTGTTTATTATATTTAAGATTATGTGTAATCTTATTTGCATGTTTATAAAACTAAGTGGTTTTGAATTTGTTGTGTAAATGAAGATATGGATATAGATAGACTTGATATGGTTTGTTTAGAATGTTTAAGATTATGTTTAATCCTATTTGCATGTTTATGAAACTATGTGGTTTTGAATATGTTGTGTACTATATTTAAGTGTATGTGTAATTCTACTTCTATAGTTTTTACTTAAGTTTGTAGAGTTTTAAGACTTAGTCCATTTGTGTGAATGAGGACATAGATAAAATTGATATGGTTTGTTTAGAATATTTAAGATTATGTTTAATCCTATTTGTATGTTTATGAAACTAAGTGGTTTTGAATATGTTGTGCACTATATTTAAGTGTATGTGTAATTCTACTTCCATGGTTTTTGCTTAAATTTGTAAAGATTCAAGACTTAGTCCATTTGTGTGAATGAGGATATAGATAGACTTGATATGGCTTGTTTATTATATTTAAGATTATGTGTAATCTTATTTGCATGTTTATGAAACTAAGTGGTTTTGAATTTGTTGTGTAAATGAAGATATGGATATAGATAGACTTGATATGGTTTGTTTAGAATATTTAAGATTATGTTTAATCCTATTTGCATGTTTATGAAACTATGAGGTTTTGAATATGTTGTGTACTATATTTAAGTGTATGTGTAATTCTACTTCCATGGTTTTTACTTAAGTTTGTAGAGTTTTAAGACTTAGTCCATTTGTGTGAATGAGGACATAGATAGAATTGATATGGTTTTTTTAGCATATTTAATATTATGTTTAATCCTATTTGCATGTTTATGAAACTAAGTGGTTTTGAATATGTTGTGCACTATATTAAGTGTATATGTAATTTTACTTCCATGGTTTTTACTTAAATTTGTAAAATTTTAAAACTTAGTCCATTTGTGTGAATGAGGATATTGATAGAAATGGATATAAATCTTCTTTTTTTATTTTAATTCTTGAAGGTATAAACGGAAATGAGAGGTTTAGTTATACGTGACGTTTTAGTAAGGTCGTCACAACAAGCCTCTAATGAAGCTAGTCGGGTATTAAATTTTAATGTTTAAGAATGTATTTGGTGTTTAAATTTTTTAAGTATAGTAACTATTATTTTGTTACTCGAAATGATTTCTTTATGAACTTATTAGATACTCTTAATTTGAATTTAGGGTGATTTCGATTTAGATCATCAATCTCCAACTCCTTATAGATCGCAGGCCTTCATCTCATCAAGAAACTAGCATATAGCAGTACATGTAGTGTTTTAAAGACTCTATAGGCTATTACATAGTTGTTTTGAACAACTACAATTATTTTGGAACTATTGTACTTTGTTTATAATATTATCATAGTTTGGGTGGGGTTTTTTTTTGGTATAGGTAGACAAGTGTTTTGTTACAATTACATTTATTTTAGGAGTATTGTACTTTGTTTAATATTGTTATAGTTTAGGTGGTTTTTCTTTTGTGTAGGTAGACAAGTGTTTTGTTCAATTCAAGAGGATACATGTATTGAATCTATGGTTAATGTGTTAGTGTATTAGTTTGGACATCTGATATTGTGGAATATAGATGGTGGAATATTGATGATAGGTATATTTCATCTATTACAAGAGTTATATAGCATTTCTAATATTTTTAAAGATAAGCAATGAGCAGGTTTTGCGACGTTTTAAAAACGTCACAAAAAAGCAAGTGGACAAATGCTTCTGCGACATTTTTTGAAAACGTCGCTATTGGTGTGATTATTTGTGGCGTTTTAAAAACGTCGCTAAATGTATTTTCCTAAATATATACAAAAATGTTATATTATTTAAAACGTCACTAAAAATTTTTGAACACCAGTAAAGAGTCACATATAGTGACATTTTTTGAAACGTTGCAATAGAACTATAGTGACCACTCTATCGCGACGTTTTTGAACGTCGCAAAAGAAAACGTCGTTGTAAACCATTTGTATCTATAGAGACGTTTTTTGGGTTTTTAGTAACGTTTTTCAAACGTAACCTAAACCCAAATTTCTTGTAGTGATACCTTTAAGAGTACATTCCCATAAAAGCAACCATTTGAATTGGAGATAAGAGAGTTTTATAGAAGGGCTCTGATCATAAGATTCATAACCATCCAAAGAAGTCAATTGCAACTCAATTCCCTTCTTTCATGTCCCAGGTCTCTCCAAGCGTGAGCTTGTCTGGCACTGTATGAGCATATCTGCTAAATATGTTTTCAAGATTCACATTCTCTTCTCTCTAGACCAAAAACGTGTAGCATATTGGGGATGGGGGCGTGATTGATTTAGGGATTTTGATCCCAATGTGAAGGGTTGTTCTATAGTACCCTCTATTTTTTTTAGTAGGTACGGTACTCGCTAATATCTTGACCATCAATTCTAATGTTTTTAGTGTCTGTTTGGGAACAACTTATTTAGTTGAAACTAAAAACTTTTTACTAAAAGTACGGTAGATAAAACTAAAAGTAGCTAAAATAGTATAATGAGACCTATGAATAGTACCAATTACCAGTAGAACAAGTTACCATATAAAACCAAAAAAGAAAACAAAAAACTTAGAACTAGCTAGATTATCTTCTCTCGCGTTCTCTGAATTCTAGGGGGCGAACCAAGCGGTTGCAAGACTAGCTAAAGAGGATTGATTGTTTTGATCTGAGTATATTTGTTTCTTCTATCTTGCGTCTGTGCATTGTGTCCATTGATCTCCTTTCTGCATCCCGATTTACTCACTAGTGAAGGTAAGGATCAAAACAAAACCCTGATTTCCAAATTATCTGTATCCTGTGTTAATGATTTGCTTGTGTACTTAGTGATTTTTTTTATTTTTTAGAGAAATAGCCTTGATTGGTTCAAAATGATTCTTTAATCTGTCCTGTGATTTATTATTGTACTATAATAACCCATTGAAGCCACTACTTTTTAGATACAGTCAAATATGCCGATTAAGGATATATTTACAATTGATCGTGAGAGTTTAAGATTTGCCAGGAGAATGCTTGAGTTTTGTTTGCCTATTATTTTGCATTATAGGCTTGAATATTTGTTTGGCTATTGCTAGGTACTTTGATATGTTGAAGATTCTAGAATAATTAAAATAATTTCATGGAGAGTTCTTATTGTAGACATCAATTTTGGGAAGTATCTAAAGTGTTCAGATGTATCTCACTCCTGGCTTTGATTCTTTGTTATCTGGTTTATTGGTGATGAACTACTCCCTCTTAACTTTATCTGATTCGATGGTTAAAGAATGGGATTGGGATTTATGTAATGTAGCAAAAGTACTTTTTTCTCTCCCCTTTGATCAACTTTTCATCTTTGCAATATGTTTTATTTTAACTTGTTGCTAAATGAAGCTGAATGTTCAAATAGTGTGTAAAACACCTTAAACATTTAGACCCCCAAATAACAAATTACCAATTCAAGCTTATTATCAAACAATGTATGTGCGGAATATAAAAATAAGCTAAAACAGAATTGATAAAACAATCTAAACCAAATAAAATCACGTCCACAGCATAAATTAAATGGCAAAGATTAAGAGAAGAGAGATGCAAACACAAAGACAATACAGCGATGTGTTATCGAAGAGGAAACTGAAGTCCTCAGCATAAAACCTCTCTGCCGCCCTCCAAGCGGTCAATAATCCACTAGAGAATGAAGTTGGGATACATGAATAGCAGAAGACCCTTCAAGCCTAATCTACCCAGTGCACCTAAGCCCTCCAAGCTTTTTGCTCCAACGAGGTTATGCCGAACCTTTGTCTTCTCTAGATTACTGGATTCCACTATAGCCCATAGCATCAACCAATATCAATTGGTCCCTTCCTAACTACTTCCTAAGCACCAAATAACCTTTTCACAGATATGGGTATGGTGAGAAAAGGATTTGGCCAAATGTACCTCTCAAGGATGTAACAATGGAAAGAGCGAAAGTAAAGAAATTTGGAGAATCAAATGATGAAGATTGTGGATGAGTCAATCTTGTTTTTCTCTAAGGTTTCTCTCTCAAAATTCTCTTTGGAAAACTCTCTACATTTCATAGGTATAAGGGTCTATTTATACTGGTGTGTGTTTGGAATGCAAAATGTCAGTTTTTCCCTAACAGAGTGGTCTGGCGACTCGAGCTCGCGACTGGAACGAGTCGCGAGTTTGAGTCGCGAGCTAACAGCCTGGCCAGCTGGAAGTTTTGTCCTGTAGTGCAACAGTTGGCGTGACTCTTCAGCTCCTCTGCATGCTTCACACGTGTGCCACTTTTGGCGACTCGCCAGTCGCGCGGCCCTTCTTGAGTGCACACTCTTGAGCTTTTCTGCACACTCTTGAGCTTTTCTTCACACTCTCTCACACATTACCCTTACATAATTCCCACCTAAATACAGGGTTTCTAAATGCTGAATTACAAGCAAATTGGCACGGAATAAAGCCAACAAAATGGTTGATTATGAACGGTTTTAGACCCCTTAAACGAACCAGATTAACCTAGTTAATTAGCCAAGTGATTAACTTAGTCAAATTATGCAATTCTAGGTTATCACAAACATACAGTCATATCAAGAATATAAAGCAACGGAATAATAAAGAACACAATGATATGATCACCCAGGAAACCACACGGTAAAAACCTGGGGAGGATTTGACCTAGCTATCCTCAAGGTAAACTGAATCCACTATGCTGAAAGAATCGAAGTTCATACAAAAGGACTTACAAGCTCCCCGCTCGACTTCCTAATGCTACCTACCAGTAGAACTTACTGACATGACTACGTGCAAGCTCCGAATCTACGGACTCCTTCTTTCTTTCTTGGATTCTCCAATCAGTTACAAGCACCCACGCTTGTTATTCTCTAAGCTCCAATGGTAGCAACCGAGTTGATCATCAAGATGTTGATACTATCTCTACCTTGAAAAACCCTAAGCTTTGTGTAAAGGAAAGCTCCTCTAGATCTTACAAGAGATTTACACAAAACAGAAAAGTATGAGCAACAATACAACAAGAGCAACACTAAAAACATGGCTAGGGTTTTCCTTTATATACCTAAGGTAAAAACAGAAAACCCAAAACGTTTAATAAGTTAGGGCTGAGTTGGAAAATTCTGCAGAAAAGTATTTTGGCCGAGATTCGATCGATCGAGTCTTTCTTTCGATCGATCGAGCCAGGTCGAAATGCACTAATGCATCTGCAGCCTCTCGATTCCAACTTTACATGAAAGACACAACTTTGAGCAAGCCTAAACAAGACTAAACAACCTGTTTTGATCATGGTTTGCCAATAATACAAATTAGAGTTCTAAATACATAAATTCCTAAATCTTTAGAACCTAACAAACTCCCCCTTTGGCAATCCGTGACAAAACACAAACACAAAGCTCAAAATTTACAAGTGAAAGCCCTTTACAAAAATAATGCTCATAAAAACTAAAATTCAATCCTAACTACTATCCATCAGTTGCAAGTGTAGATAGCATCTCAATCGAATCAACCTGTATATTCCTGAAACACTCAACAAAAGCATAAACGCATGTGTGGTAGAAAATAGTAAATAGACAGGTATAACATTCTTGTATGATTCACACAACACATAATAAAGATATATATCAATGAACAACTCAGAAATATAAATCAATAAACAGTGAATCCAAAGTAAACAAGAATCAAGAATATATCATGTATATAAAAAAAAAATGTTACTCCCCCTAACATGAATAGCCCTAAAAATGATATACAAAGTGAAGCGCCTAGATACAATCTAACATCTCCACTAACTCCTCAAAACACAAAAAAAATATACTCCCCCTAACTACAAAAACTCATCTACAAGTCAAAACTCTACTCCCCCTTTTTGTGACGGAATGCCAAAGGGCAATCACAAGCCATCATCAAAAGGAGGTGGTGAGGGCGAACGCAAATGCGCCAAATCAGCACGCAAAGCACGGATCTCGTCAAATAAGTCCACCAAAAGCTGACCATGAGCCGCCTGAACGGTCATGACAGTCTCCAAAGTGTGACGTCTATCAAAGTCATCCGATGGAGGTGGAGGAACAGCAACAGCAACAGCAGCAGCATCAGGATCAGGAACAGCCTCACCAGCAGGACCTATAGAAAAAAAGGGAGGAGGTGCGAAACCAGAAGGTGTAGACCTAGGGTGTTTAGAGCTAACTCGAAGGTGAGCATCCCTTTGTCTAAGAAAAGACACACCTATAGGAGCAATCACATGAACAGGCTCAGAGGAAGGAAAGCCACCAAGATCAAGATAAAGCAAAATCCTATGAATGAAAATAGGATGAACAAGGGCATGTGAAGTAGATGAACTCCTATACACTTCGTTCAGAGAACGAAGAAACAAATTGGGAAAACTGATAGGAGCATCAGTGACAAGAGCATACAAAAATACACACCGCTTGAGAGGAATGGTGTGAAGATGAGAAATGGGCCAGAAAGAGTGACACGCTATCCTAAAGAAGAGATAATGTAACTCAAAAAGCTCAGCAGTGGTGATCCTAGGATCAGAACCCCACTGGATAGAAGACCCAGTGATGTAAGATATGACATCACTCAACACAGGAGACTCATCATATGGGTAGACAGGATGCTGTACCAAAGGTACCCCTAGAGCATCAGCCACTACCTTAGGAGTAATGGTGTACTCTACGCCTCGTATCCAACTCTTTACCAAAGTGTTGGAATCATAGACGCGGATAGAGATGTTCGAAAAGAACTCTCTAATCAAGGTAGCAGGTGGAGGAGGATCAGAAATATCCACCAAGGGTAACCAGCCCCTACGCTCAAAGTTTGCCCTAATGGCAGGATCAAGCTCATCTAAGATGACAGAACGCTCAGACCATATCTTCCTCTTAAGGTTCAGTGTATCAAAAATCTCTTGGTTTTTCTCACTAGGAAACCTCTCTCGGTCAAAGGGAGGAGGGGAAGGAGTAGGTGAGGGAATAGACCTACGAACCCTAGTCTTCCTAGGCATAATGCTAAGGAAAGGACAAAGACACAAAGAGAAAACCAACAAAAAAAAAAAAAAAAAAAACCAAGGGCAGACTGCAAGTTAGCACAAAAAAAATATAGAGCAAAAAATCTATATGATGCATGAACAGTTATAATGTCATGATGCATGTACTAATGCAGTTAACAAAGTTCAATTTTAAGTTCAATTGCATAAAATTGGCTTGAGCATAGAGTTTCTAACAAAAATCCAAAAAATTTGAAAAACCACTTGATAATTTTGAAACAAATTGATGAATTGAGCATTACACAACACAACACACAGATTATAATGCCTAATTACATCAAAACAACAAGCCAATTTCATCAATTTCAACCTAATTGAACAAAATCCCCAATTCGGAGTCAATATAAACCCTAGAAATTTCAATTTTTCACAAAACCCAAAATTGATCAAATTAAACAACCAAGAACAAGTTTATATCATGTCCCAACAAAAACCCACTGATCAATTTCACAAAATAGGTCTTGAATCAACAAAAATCCCAAATAGAAAAGGTCCGAAAATTTGAGTGAAAAATGCATGAAAATATGAAAATAAACTCAAAAAGAAGGGCAAAAGAGTCTTACCGGCTTGAGGAAAGAGAATCTTTGCAAAAAAATTCGGAGGAAAACGACAAAAAATTGACTGTAGAACCTTGCCTAGTCGGAGAGAGAAGAAAAGTTTGAAAAACTTTTTGAAAAAGTGTTTGAATCAGTCAAGAATAGTGTTTTTAAAAAACCTGATTCGCGACTTTCGATTGATCGAAAATTACATTCGATCGATCGAATCAATCCGAGATTTTTAGAAGAATTTTAAGTATTTTCGATCGATCGAAAAACAGATTGGATCGATCGAAACAGGCAGCGGCTCACAGTATTTTGAGAAAAATCACAGTTTTGAAAAAATCAAATCAAATTTTGAAAATAACTCCTCAAAGCATTAAAATTGACGAAACAAAATGCATGAGTATGAGATGATATGGAATGTTTTTCTTTTCAAAAACCCAAATTTTAATCCCAGTTTCTCCAAAGAAAGATTTCAGCCAGTCTCCCTTTACATTCTCAAGCAAAAAGAATTTTGCATAAAACTCAAAGTATTTTCAAACTTGGTTGGTCAGACCAAAAACACACACAATAACATGTACAATGTTTAACAAAGAGTAACTTGTGTAGTGTGTGCAACTAGCAAAAGCTTGAGATACATGTGAGGTGATATGTGAATAGCAATAAATCACAAAGTCTACAAAATCCATCCCATAGAATTCAAAAGAGACTATCACCTAAAGAGTTACATCATATAACTCCCACATCTCCTAGAACATAAGCTTGCAATCATGTAAGTTTCTTGAATTGTGCCCCATAATTAGGTGAAATTTGGCATCAAACCTAATAGTACACACCAGTTTTAATCAAGTGAATTGGCATCAAGCCTAATAGTACACACCAATTTTAATCATTAAGCAATTAACCGAGGCTACACCTTATGTTCTTTTTGTGCATGTGCTACACTTTCTCGAGCACAAAATCTTATGATATGCACTAAGGTGTTCATGATTGGCTAGTGAACAGTGGTGGGATGGTTATTTATGCATTTCTCAAAAGGAACAAGTCCGACAGTCAAATAACATGTGACTTCAAGATTAAGACAAAGTGATAAACACCATAACCATCTTTTCCACACAACATGCACTACAAAGCTTCAACTAGTCAAGTACAATAAATAAGCTCATCAAAGCTAAACAAGGTATACAAGACATGTTATGTGTAATTAGATTGACCAACCTTGTTTTCAAAGACCAAGAACAATGGTGCCAAATACAATTTGCTTTTCCCTTCTTTTCTTTTCTTTTTTTTTTCTTTTTTTTTTTAAAGAGAAAACAAATAAATCCTAGAATGAAATGCATGAATGTAATGCAATGCAAATCCTAGAAACAAACAAAAACAACAAAAACCAAAGAACAATGGTCACAAATGAATGAGCAGTGAAGTACAAGGACCATGTCAGAAAGACTCAATTAGATCGAGTCTTTTGCATCCAAAACCTTTTAGATGCACCACGAGCATTGGAGTTCCTATTCACATTCGAGTGATTTCCAACTCCAGGATTGGAATAAAGGTTCAAAGCCTTTACCAATTCACCAATAAGTGTCATAGGATCTTGTGCTTGAGGCACAGACACTTTTGGTTTGTTTGCTCTCTTAGCATCTTGAAGCTTGTAACAGTTAGGACGAATGTGTCCAGACTTTCCACAATAATGACAAACCCAAACAGGTTTACCATGTATCTTGTCCTTAGAAAGGGTAGTTTCCTTAGGTTTAGCCTCTCCTAGATCAGCCCTAATCTTCCTAGGTGGTGAAACTTCCATGGGTTTGTCAACCTCACTCACAGGTGGTTTGACAGTATCACTCACAACCTCACTTACGAAAGGTTCAGAAGAAGATGAAGGAACAAAGTTTGTGGAATTAGGAGCAGACACAGAGATGCTTTCAACATATCCTAACCCAGATTTATCAGAAGGATACTTTTGAACATTCAGCATTTGATCAAGTTTAGAACTAGCAGATCTAGCAACAGATAAATCATGTTCCAAAGTTTTAACTTTATCAAGCAAGAGCATGTTCTCAGATTTCACAAGGTTCAAAAGATCATTAGCATCAAATAATTTAACAAGAAAAATTTTCTTTTCAAGCTCAAGAGAATCAATTTTCTTCAGGCCAAGTTCAACATTCATAGCATCCTTTGCAGCTTTGCAAAGTTTATTGTAGGCCTCTTGAAGATCTGCATCCTCAGAGAGTTCCCCATCAGAAGGGTTCTCTTCAACAGATATGCTTTCATTGACTACAGCAGTAGCAGTGAAAGTAATGAAGTTTCCATCCTCGTCACATCCAGACTCATCATCAGAAACCTCATTATCACTAAGAGTTACAGCCATAGCTTTACCCTTAGACTTCAAGAATGTAGGACATTCAAATTTAACATGACCGTACCCTTGACAACCAAAACACTGAGCACCCAAAGAATTATTTGAAGATTGACCAACTTTTTCTCTAGGTTTTTCAAAGTTATTAACCTTAGTGGGATCATTCTTCCTAAAGTTTCTAGGTTCAGCAGTGTTTGTATTTCTTGCCCTTCTGTTAGTATTCCTTAGAAAGTTTCTAAAATTCTTGGCAAGGTAAGCTATCTCTGTAGCAGAGAGCTCATCATCAAATCCACCAACATCATCAACAGACTTAAGAGCCATTGATTTGGATTTGTTTGCTTTGGGTAGGTTAGACTCATAGGACTGAAGAGATCTTATAAGCTCATCAACAGGGATGGAGTCCACATCCTTGCTCTCAGTAATAGCAGTAACTTTGGGTCTAAAGTCTTCAGTTAAAGATCTAAGAATCTTCCTAACAATTTTAGGTTGATCATAGATTTCACCCAAATTAAAAGCAGAATTAATAATGTCATTAAGTTTGGCATAAAATTCATCAAAGGATTCATCATCAGACATCCTAATGCTCTCAAACCTAGAAGTTAATTGCCGCAATTTGTTTATCTTAACTGCCTTTGTGCCTTTATGCACAGTTTGGAGGATTTTCTAAGGAGTATGAGCAACCTCAACATTAGAGATTCTCTTAAATTCCTCCTTGGAAACAGCATTAAAAATGGCATTCATAGCTTTGCTATTGAATCCAGCTGCTTCTTGTTGAGAAGTTTGCCACTCACTCACAGGAGTAGTGGGCTTCTCCCATCCGTATTCAACGGAATTCCAAACTCTCTCATCAATGGATTTCAGGAATGCTTTCATCCTTACTTTCCAATAAGCATAGTTATTCCCATCAAAGTGAGGAGGAACAACAAGAGAGTGACTGTGTTCCATGACAACAGGGGTCAAGGATCAGCTTAGAGATCAAAAAATCTTAGACAAGAAAAGAGCTACCCGCTCTGATACTACTTGAATGGTTTTAGACCCCTTAAACCAACCAGATTAACCTAGTTAATTAGCCAAGTGATTAACTTAGTCAAATTATGTAATTCTAGGTTATCATAAACATACAATCATATCAAGAATATAAAGCAGCGGAATAATAAAGAACACAATGATATGATCACCCAGGAAACCACACGGTAAAAACCTGGGGAGGATTTGACCTAGCTATCCTCAAGGTAAACTGAATCCACTATGTTGAAAGAATCGAAGTTCATACAAAAGGACATACAAGCTCTCCGCTCGACTTCCTAATGCTACCTACCAGTAGAACTTACTGACACGACCACGTGCAAGCTCCGAATCCACGGACTCCTTCTTTCTTTCTTAGATTCTCCAATCAACTACAAGCACCCACGCTTGTTATTCTTTAAGCTCCAATGGCAGCAACTGAGTTGATCATCAAGATGTAAATAATATCTCTACCTTGAAAACCCTAAGTTTTGTGTAAAGGAAAGCTCCTCTAGATCTCACAAGAGATTTATACAAAATAGAAAAGTATGAGCAACAATACAACAGGAGCGACTCTAAAAATGTGGCTAGGGTTTTTCTTTATATACCTAGGGTAAAAACAGAAAACCCAAAACATTTAATGAGTTAGGGCTGAGTTGGAAAATTCTACAGAAAAGCATTCTGGCCAAGATTCAATCGATCGAGTCTTTCTTTCGATCAATCGAGCCAGGCCGAAATGCACTAATGCATCTGCAGCCTCTCGATTCCAACTTTACATGAAAGACACAACTTTGAGCAAGCCTAAACAAGACTAAATAACCTGTTTTGATCATGGTTTGCCAATAATACAAATTAGAGTTCTAAATACATAAATTCCTAAATCTTTAGAACCTAACAGATTAAATTCAACCTTACAATCTCCCCTTTTGGCTATTCTGTGACAAAACCCTAAAACAAACTCTAGACTTAACATGTGAGTTGGGAACAGTTGAACAAAACTCACTCATACCTAACTCTAGAATCTATGTAGCCCTTGAACTATAAGAACAAGTATCTCCTTAAAAACAACAACACAATATGATCATTGTATGCAGAAAACTTGTAATGCATATAGAGCAAGCACAATAGGATTAAGCAATATAGAATAAAGCAATAAAGCATGGCTTGACCAAAAATGAACAATCACTATAAATAGTGAGCACAATGCTCATTCACATAAGAAATAAACATCCGGACATGCAAGCTATTAAGCTCAATGCAAAGTATCATTTGCATGTCCAACACTCAACCAATACAACAACACAAGGTAATTGTATCAAGGATATAAAATCCAACAATGGCACAAGAGTGATGTACTTAAAGAAATGCATAACATTAACAGCAAGTACTAAGCTACAAAGCATGGGTACAAAATATAAAGTACTGAATTAAATAGCTAAGCATAATCATGAACTATGAGCAAAACAAAAACATAGTTAATATAACACAAAGCTCTTTCTCTCTTTCTCCGCCTATCATATCACTCCCCCTATCATGAATCATAGGAGCTGTGATGAACTTAGAACATATATACCTGTAACTTGAAACACTTGCACAAAACACATTAGACCCTCAAGGTAAAGTAAGTAATAAAAGGACAAGTATAATATAACAAGTAAAATGCGATCAAGTAAATATAATGTGAAACATGTGAGCAACTTGATCATACACCAAAACAATCATACAGAAATGACTACAATGATCACATAGCAAAGCAAATGATCATCTGAACATGCATTCAATGAAGCACAATAGCATAAGAAAGTAAGCATGTTCAACACATAAACACGATGCAATGAGAACAACAAAGCATAGATACTAAACATAACTCAAAGCACCATAAAGCAAGCAAAAAAACAAGTATAAAGAGAAACAAACAAAACAAAGTTTTCTTATTAAGTCAATGTCTTCTCCCCCTTCGTATATGCATCTCCCCTATAGAATATCTCTCCCCCTACAAATGTGCATGAGAAATAAAATTTCTCCCCCTAAGAATGTGCACAAGAGTCATATAGAAATGACAAAACTCTCTAGAGTATACTTTCCCCCTTTTTGTCATGAATAGACAAAGGGTCAAGGAGAAAAGAGGGCAAGAGATGAAGGTATAAACAGTGATAATGATGCATGAGGGAAAAATGAATAGTTTTTGAAAACTACCTTGAAAATCACCTTCAAAATGCAAAACACGCGTTTTTCGTGACTGTATTGAGTCACGCACAAGTCGCCAAAGCAAGCCGCCAAAAACCCTTGTGACAAAATTTGGAAAAATTTGTCTAAGTGTTTGTCGCGACTGAAAGGTCCACTCGCAAGGAAGTCATGATGGGAGCCACGAAAGTTTCTGAGTACACCTCGCGACTAGAGCTTCCACTCGCGAACAAGTCACCAAACTAAGTCACGAGAAATCTAAAAACCCAGAATTTTGCAAAATATTCTAAGTCTTTTTCGCAACTGGGACTTTGACCTGCCAGAGAGTCGCAAATACCTTCTGTGTTAACTCGCGACTGGGGCATAAGACTGGCTTGACTTGTGAGGCAAGTTGCCAAAATAGGGTTGCACAGTTTTTGAAATTTTCTGAAAATTTTCAAAACAAAAACACTTTCCAAAAACAATTAAAACACTCAATTTTTTTTTTTTTTTTGTGTGTGTTTGATCAACATATAATTGAGCATGTGCAACACATTTAATCAAGTACAATCACACAAATGAATAAGGCATTCATTGAACATAGACATGTGTGATGTGTATGGGTATCAAAGATGAGATAGTCCTTAGTCTAATGTGAAGCTTCAATGATCAATTTAACCAAGACATGCACAATTAGCACGAGGAAAAGTGACCTATATCAATTATAGAAATATGCATATATGACCTCCCACAAAACTTGATTACATAATTTTGAAGCTTTTCATTTGGCTCCATTTACATCATAACATATGATCTTTTTGAATCAATACATCTCATTTTGAGATCGATGCTTGAAATTTTTAATATTTTAATTTGATGAACAAGCCTTTGGATTTTTGGGACATCATACATTATCATAAAAGTTGTTTTCCATTTTTCCTAGTCAAATACTAGTATGTGCGACGGCTTTTGCAGCTCATTATCTCTTTTCATTTTGAGATTTACATTTGGTGAGCTCTTTAAGCAAAAGAAAATAAAAGAGTGGGAAGATATATAGGCACAAGTCTATGCAAGTTTCAAGATCAACAAAACTATTGACTAATCATTCATGACAAGTTTGAAGATCTATTTACAACAATCACATAGATGTCAAGATTTTTCCCACAATGATATAAGTGCATAAAGAACAAGCTACGCTTGTAAATGCATCAAGCCATTAGTACAAAGGTACAAGGCAAAACATGCTTGTGACAATACACAATAATGCCGATCAAACTTTTTGGATTTTCTACTTTTTATGTGTTTTTGGATTTCAGACACAAAAACAAGTAAAAGTTGATAATAAAAAAAACAATGCATATAAATAAATGCAAGATACACAAATGCATGAAGATATGGCATCTAATGCATGAAGGGTCCAACAAAGATCAAAAGAATTAGATCAATGACCAAAAGAGCAAAAGTTCAACCATAGGAACCCTTCCTTATCCAAACGGAATGATTGTTTGGAATGAGTGTCTCATGAGAAGTGAGACGAAGGTTGGAAGAATGAGAACCGGAGATGCACATAGTCAAGGAGTTAAGAGCATTAAACACTTTCTTTAACAACATGCTATTTTCACTCAAATTCGGTTTACTCTTTTCAGCACAACTTCCAAAAAGCTCAAGTTTCTCTTTTCTTTTGATACTTTTAAGAGCATGAAACTTAGAGCAATGAGGTCTTAGATGACCAAAAGCACCACAATGGTGACAAACAATGTGTTTAGGTTCACTAGGCTTTTTAGGAAGAGATCTAGCTGTTGGAAATATGCATAAACGCAGCGGAAAAATTAACGGGTCTACTTCATTCAGAATTGATAACATGCATAATGTAAGTTTTAGAATATAGAACAAGAGTGTGTACCTTGGTGCAATGAATTTCAAAACCAAAGATCAGAAGTTCTCAGGAACACTTTCAATCTTCACTCCAATTCCACTATCGCCCAAGATGTGTGGTCTCTTAATCAATTTCCAAGGGAGAGTAATTGAGTGGCTTCACTCACACATACACACCATTTCACAAACTTGTTGTTTTCATCTGAAATTCTGTATTTTTTTCTCCTAATAACTGATTATCTAATTGGGCTAGCCTTTTGGGCATTTCCAATTGGGCTTTAGTATGTGGCTTGGAGTGGGACCAAAAGGGACCAATAAGACACTAGCTCCAATAGGCCTTGGGCTTTTCTGTCAACTCTTGACAAGTCTAAAGTTACCATTAATTATATTTAATACCACTATATAAATATAATTGCACTCTGGGCCTTATTAATAAATTATATCCCAAGACTTTATTATACATGTAACCCATTGATAAAATATTCGTAGTAATACAAAGTTATGAAAGTAGACTACCACTTTGTAAATTACTACATCTTAATCCTTGAGTACCCGGTTTAATCCTTTTAAATTATTCACCATATATTTATGAAATCCAATTTCATAAATATACACTTTAGTAATTTCTTACTAAAGTGGTTAGGCCTAACTCTCTGAATAACTGAACTCATTAAACTTATCTCAAAGGAATATTTTATATCTCCGTTAAGAGACTATGAATTCCATCTTGAAAATATATGTTCCATCAATACTGAATGTGGTTGCCCAACATACTGAGATTTTGACCGTTACTTTAGATCTCACTCCTGATATATCAAAGCAACCTACACTTCATGATCAGGTACATTATTCTCTCAGGATTAAGAGTTCATGCAAATATAAGTCGTGAGATTTATTATTCAGTTGACAGTCATTAGGAGAATAATAAATCTCACAGCGGTCCAGTTCAATATGTCTTAACTCTTAAAACATATCAACATATCAACTAGAAGTCTCCACTTCCATGATCAAGACAAATCATCTTAGTTGATATGTTATAGTCTTCGCAAATGAAATGCCCAATTTCATCACCGATTACTGTAAAGTTGTGATTTACAACTATGTGTTTTGTTGGCTTTTATTCCGTGCCAAATTTGATTGTAATTATTATCAATTGTTTATACCCTGTATTTGTTGTGGGAATTGATGTAAGGGTTGTGTGATAGAGAGTGTGTGAAGACTCAAGCAATTTGGAAGCTGAAGGAATCTCGCGGGTATGTCGCGACTAAGCTTCCCGCGAAGTGAAGCATGTGCCTTGCACATGCTGGAATGCGAAGAGTCAGGACAGGTGGAGACAGCTGTCTCTCGCGAGTATCTCGCGGGTAAGGCCTTCCCGCGAGACACCCGTGAGACATGCTGTTCTGCCAGCCTGTACTGACTGACTCACACATTTTGCACCTATCCTATATAAACCCTCATTACCCACAAATGTTGAGGAATGCTTCAGAGAGAAAACCCTAGCCAAACACATTTGCAATTAGAGATTGTCATCCCCACCTTTCTCTATACACTTGCTTGTGGTATCTCCTCAACCCTTCCCTCTCCATTTCCACACCATTGAGAGGTTGATAGCCCAAACACTTACCACACCTTTTGAGAGTGTTGAGTGACGTTTTGTGCTGCTGGGAAGCATTGGAAGAAGCCTGGAATGGCAGATGCAACATGGAGCTTGTTGTGGGATCCGGGGTGCTAGACAAGACACGGTTCCGAGAAGCCTTGTTGGAGTAGGAGCTTGGAGGGCTTAGGTACATCGGGTAGATTAGGCTTGGAGGGTCTCTTGCTTACTCATGTATCCCAACTGATTGTCTAGTGGATCGATTTCCGCTTGGAGGGCGGCGGAGAGGTTTTTCGCCGAGTTCTTCGGTTTCCTCTTCGAGAACACGTCTTGGTGTTTTCTGTGTTTGCATCTCTCTTTCCTACTCTTTTATATTCCATTATACTGCTGTGTTGTTTTGTTTAGTTTATGGATTAGAGTAGTTTATTTGCTCATCCGCTCGCTTTTACACTATTCCGCACGTTGTATTAAAGTTGTGTAAAATCTATCGAGCCGTAATTTTAATTGGGGGGGTCTAAACAGCTCTTGTGTTTTCAACACGTTTTCGAGCTTTCAATTACGAACTAAAATTCTGAGTTTACAAAGAACTTGTGATTTATATCTTCTATGACTTTTCACATAAATCACATACTATGTATCTCATGGACTATATGATAATGTCCAAATATTCATGTTACCATTATTTTATATAATAATAAAACAACTTTATTAATTACAATATTAAGTCATACATCATGTCAAACATAATGTCATACATAATATCATACATAACATCATACAATAGGATTCTAGGGCACTAATCCCAACAATCTCCCACTTGCCCTAAAGACTATTGTGCACTAATCTAACTCCCATTCCCTCCAAATGCGACTCGAAAGTCCTTTGAGGCAAGGCTTTGGTAAAGGGATCTGCTAGATTATTTGCACTTTCAATCTTTGCAACCACTACATCTCCACGAGCAATGATGTCTCGAATGATATGGTATTTTCTCTCAATGTGTTTTCCTTTCTTGTGATTCCTTGGATCTTTTGATTGTGCAACTGCACCACTATTGTCGCAAAACAATGTGATGGGAACTTGTTCCATTCTCATTACACCAAGGTCAGAAAGGAATTTCTTGAGCCATACAGCTTCTTTTGCTGCTTCACAAGCAGCAACATATTCTGCTTCCATGGTGGAGTCCGCAATACAAGATTGCTTGACACTCCTCCATGTTATGGCTCCACCTCCCAAGGTGAAAACACATCCTGATGTGGACTTTCTGAAATCTAGATCCGATTGAAAGTCTGAATCTGTATAGCCAATGGGAATCAAATCCTCACAATGGTAAACAAGCATATAATCTCTCGTTCTCCATAGATACTTGAGAATATGCTTTACAGCTTGCCAATGTTTTGGTCCTGGATTTGATTAATATCGGCTGACCATGCCAACTGAATAACAAATATCTGGTCTAGTACATAGCATGGCATACATGAGACTTCCTACTGCTGAAGTATAAGGAACTTGTCTCATCATATTTTCTTCCTCTTGAGTCTTAGGTCGTTGGTCATCAGACAAAAGAACTCTATGTCTGAAAGGAAGTAATCATTTCTTGGAGTTTTGCATGCTAAACCGTTCTAAAACTTTATCTATATATCCCGCTTGTGATAAGCTTAACATCTTATTCTTGCGATCTCGTCAAAGCTTGATCCCTAGAATAAAATTATCCTCACCCAAGTCCTTCATATCAAATTGGCTTGACAACCAAACCTTTACAGATGACATTACCCCTACATCATTTCCAATGAGAAGAATATCATCAACATAAAGTACTAGGAACATTACCACTTTATCTTGATGTCTCTTGTACACACATAGTTCATCAAGATTCTGTTCAAAACCAAATGACTTGATTGCTTGATCAAATCTGATGTTCCATGACCTAGATGCTTGTTTAAGTCCATAAATGGACCTTTTCAACTTGCATATCATATGTTCTTGATTCTTAGCTACGAAACCTTCTGGTTGCAACATATAGATTTCCTCTTCAAGATTGCCATTAAGAAATGCAGTCTTGACATCCATTTGCGAAATCTCATAATCATAATAAGCAGCAATGGATAAGAGAATTCTGATAGATTTAAGCATTGCTACTGGTGAAAAGGTTTCTTCATAATCAATACCTTCTTTTTGAGTGTACCCTTTCGCCACTAACTTTGCTTTAAAGGTTTCAACCTTTCCATCTATCCCTCTCTTCCTATTGTAAACCCATTTGCGACCAACAGGTTTAATGCTGTTAGGCGCCTTTACAAGATCCCAAACTTGATTGGAATACATGGAATCTAATTCAGATTTCATAGCTTTAACCCAATGATGTGCATCTATATCATTCATTGCTTCTTCATAAGTGTAAGGATCGATTTCGGCCTCTTCTGAGATAGATTTATTAGTTTCTTCCAGACTTATAAACCTTATAGGTGGCCTAACATTCCTCCCACTACGACGAGGCATCTGTGTACTAGGCATCTCATGAGTAGTATCTTGTGGTGTATCCAATACAACCACTTCATCCCTAGTTTCATCTATTGGTTGTTTAACTACAGGTTCATTCATTTCAACCAATACAACTCTACTTCTAGGAGTGAAACTATTCATATAGTCATTTTCCAATAATCTAGCATTTGTACTAACAAAAAACTTTGTTATCTTTACGACTATAGAATAAATAACCCCTAGTTTCTTTTGGATAACCTACAAGTAAACACACTTCTGATTTTGGTTCTAATTTATCAGGCTTCCCTTTTAACACATGTGCAGGACAACCCCAAATATGGAGATATTTCATACTAGGCTTACGCCCACTCCACAATTCCATGGGTATTTTGGGAACAAATTTTGATGGAACTAAATTCAAAAGATGTATTGCTGTATTTAAGGCATAACCCCAAAAAGAATTTGGTAAAGTTGAGTAACTCATCATGGACTTAACAATTTCTAAAAGAATCATATTCCTTCTTTCTGCTACACCATTTTGTTGGGGAGTTCCAGGTGCAGTCAATTGGGATGCAATCCCATTTTGAGTTAAGTAATCCTTGAAATCCCCAAGAAGGTATTCACCACCACGATTAGATCGAATGGCTTTTATGCGCTTACCTAATTGATTCTCAACTTCAGCCTTAAACTCTTTGAACTTTTCAAAAGTTTCGGACTTCCATTTCATTAGGTACACATAACCATACCTTGAGTAATCATCGGTAAAAGTGATGAAATACTCATAACCTCCTTTTGCTTGGGTTGACATAGGACCACAAACATCCGTATGAACTAATTCAAGCAACTCTTGGGCTCTTCTACCTTTTGCATTAAAAGGTCATTTGGTCATTTTGCCTTCCAAAAAAGATTCACAAACTGGAAATTCATCAAAGTCCAAAGGCTCTAGGAGTCCATCTTTGATCAATCTTTGAATTCTATTTGGATTAATATGACCCAAACACAAGTGCCAAAAATATGCTTCATTAGTAGAAGGAAACTTTCTCTTTAATGATTTTACATGAGAGTTATTATCTAATTCATAATTATATAATTCATGCTTATCAGGATTTAAAATATAAAGAGCATCCACAATATTGCCAGAACAAATAAACATTTTATCCTTCTTTATTACAACATTGTCTTTAAGGATAACACAATATCCATGTTTACCAAAATAAGTTGCAGAAATTAAATTCCTACGAACATTAGGTACATACAGACAGTCGTCTAATATTAAAACCCTTGACTTAAAACATAAATTATAAACACCAATAGCTACAACCGGAATCCTGCTCCCATCAGCCAAAGTAAGAAACAATTCTCCTTCATTAAGTTTTCTGGTCTCCTGGAACCCCTGCAAAGAATTGCAGATATGATTAGTACAACCTGAATCCACACACCAGGAATCTGTGGGATTTTCTACCAAACATATTTCAAGAAGGAATGAACTATTCATACCCTTATTATTGGCAGCCTTGAATTTTGGACAATTCCTCTTCCAATGTCCTTTCTCACCACAATGGAAACATTTTCCTTTGAGCTTCTTTCCTTTGTCAGCAACCCCTAAGACAATTTGTTTACCCTCTTGCTTGGTGAAGTCCTTCTTCTTTTTCTTCTTACCCTTGCCTTTCGACTTAGGTTGAGAAGTAGAAGCTTCACCCACATTGGCTTCAACATTAGAAGTACCAAGGATGCCTTCCGCCGCTACCAATTCATTCATTAATTCAAACAAAGAGTAAATCTTTTTGTTCATATTATAATTGAGTCTGAATTCCTTGAATGATTCCGGTAGTGACTGGAGTATCATATCCACTTGGGATTCTCCATCAATATCGACACCTAAAACCTCCAATGTATTCAAATTAGAGATCATTGTAAGACAATGCTCCCTTACTGAACTACCTTCAGCCATTTTGGTATTATAAATTTGTCTCATGGTTTCTTGCCTTGCAGAACGACCTTGCTCACCAAACATCTCCTTCAGACTTAGCATAATGTTCAAAGCTAGTTCTACATCCTACATTTGATGCTGTAGAACATTTGAGATAGATGCTAGGATGTAGCACTTGGCCATCTCATTAGATTTCTGCCAACGATCATATCGTTGTTTTTCCTCAAGAGGAGCATCTAATGAGGGAAAGCTAGGACATGGTTTAGTAAGCACATATTTGTGCTCTTTAGCAGTGAGAACTATGTCCAAATTTCTTTTCCAGTCAACATAGTTGGATCCAGTCAGTTTGTTTTGATTAAGAATAGTAACAAGTGGGCTAAATGATGCCATGTTCAAATCTGAAAATAATAAACATGAATATAATAAGTAAACTGGACATTATCAATTTAGCATATGAACATATAGAATGGAACCTTAATAAAACCATAATATAATATATGCAACGACAACCCAATCGCGCAATTAATATTCCTCGGAAGCGAGGTCATATTAATCACTATGATTAAGCGAGAATTATTCTCATTATTAATGCTATCATGGTAACTCTTACCAAACAAAAATAATTTTCCGCTTTTACTTCAGCCTCTAAGTAATAATGACATAGCTCCAAAACGAGGTTAACATTATACTTAGTCTAGTGTACACCATTGCCTAGAATCAATGTGAGTCACCAAGTAACTCCACGGAAGCGTGGTCCTTCTCAATGTAAACACACTTCATCCATCATTAAGAAGTTTAACTTGTAGTACCATGAATTAAACACCCTCCGAAGGGAGCAAGGCATACACGCCAAGGCGAGGTGCTTAATCACACTACTATAAACCGACAATGGAGGCCGTGAGATGCAACTCTTGTATATCTCTCCCACTAGATGTTTTAAAATAAAGTTTTTAATTGTTTAATACATATATAAACTAATTACACATAGCCTTGCTCTTTATACATGTTATAAACAGGTGTCAGAATTTTTGGCGACTGGTTTTGGCGACTTGCCCCAGTCGCCAGAACCAGTTGCGAGTTTTGGCAACTTGTTTTGGCGACTTGCCCAGTCGCCAGAACTAGTCGCGAGTTTTGGCGACTCACTGGCGACTTAACTCGCGACTCGCCAGTCGCGAAAAAACCCAGAAATAGTTGTTTTTCTGTTTAACCGTTTTTGACGTTTCCAATGAACAAAACACATTCTTAATGATCAAAAACAATGAGATTAAGATTAAAACTTGAATTTCATTGATGTTAAAGTGTTAAAATTCAATTTTACATGGTCAAAATCAAACTTAAACAACATCATAACATCAAAAACAGTTTTAATAAAACAATAGTTTCAAAAACTATAATATGCAGAAAAATGACTGCAGAATTTTCACAACTATGAAAATAGTTTTCTCTAATTCAAAAGCTCACTAAACATATTATACAGATTCGAAAATGAAGACCGCTCTTATACCAATTGTTGGAAATATGCATAAACGCAGTGGAAAAATTAACGGATTTACTTCATTCAGAATTGATAACATGCATAATGTAAGTTTTAGAATATAGAACAAGAGTGTGTACCTTGGTGCAATGAATTTCAAAACCAAAGATCAAAAGTTCTCAGGAACACTTTCAATCTTCACTCCAATTCCACTATCGCCCAAGATGTGTGGTTTCTCAATCAGTTTTCAAGGGAGAGTAATTGAGTGGCTTCACTCACACATACACACCATTTCACAAACTTGTTGTTTCATCTGAAATTCTGTATGTTTCTCTCCTAATAACTGATTATCTAATTGGGCTAGCCTTTTGGGCCTTTCCAATTGGGCTTTAGTATGTGGCTTGAAGTGGGACCAAAAGGGACCAATAAGACACTAGCTCCAATGGGCCTTGGGCTTTTCTGTCAACTATTGACAAGTCCAAAGTTACCATTAATTATATTTAATACCACTATAAAAATATAATTGCACTCTAGGCCTAATTAATAAATTTGTCAGGTTATTTAGACCCCTTAAACAACCAGATTGCGTAGCCTAGATTAATTAGCCAAGTTGTTACTTAGTCAAATTAAGCAATTCTAGGTTAAAACAATCAAATAATCATATCATGTATATAAAACAAATAAAGCAGCGAAAATAATAAAGAACACAAGATATGATCACCCAAGAAACCACACGGTAAAAACCTGGGGAGGATTTGACCCACCGATCCTCAAGGCAAACAAGAATTCACTATGAAATAATTGAAGTTCTTACAGAAGGACTACAAGCTCCCCGCTCGACTTCCTAATGCTACCCACCAGTACGAACTTCCTGACACGACCACGCGCAGGCTCCGAATCCACGGACTACTTCTTTCTTGAATTCTTCAATCAGCTACAAGCTCCCCGCTTGCTTTTCTTTTAAGATCCAATGGTTGCAACTAAGTTGATCTTCAAGATGTTGAAATCATCTCTACCTTGAAAACCCTAAGCTTTGTGTAAAGGAAAGCTCCTCTAAGATCTCACAAGAGATTTACACAAAACAGAAAATATGAGCAACAATAACAATATGGACAACCTCAAAAACGTGGCTAGGGTTTAGTTTATATACCTAGGGTAAAAACATAAAACCCTAAACGTTTAATGAAGTAGGGCTGAGTTGGAAATTCTGCAGAAAATTCAACCTGTGCGATTTTCGATCGATCGAGTCTAATCTTCGATCGATCGAGCCAGGCCAAAAGTCCCAAGTACTTCTGCAGCCACTCGATTCCAACTGTACAATAATAAACCAACTTTGAGCAAGCCTAAACAAGACTAAATACAATGTTTTGATCATGGTTTGCCAACATTACAAATTAGAGTTCTAAATACATAAAATCCTAAGACCTTAGAACCTAACAAACTCCCCCTTTGGCAATCCGTGACAAAACCATAATTAAAAGCTCAAAGTTTTACAAGTAAAAGCCCTTTACAAAAGTAATGCTCATAACAACAAATCCAACCTAACTACTATCCATCAGTTGCAAGTGTAGACAGCAGCTCAATTGAATCAACCTGTATATTTCCTGAAACACTAAACAAAATGCATAAACGCATGTGTGACAGAAAAGAGTAAAACAACAGGTATAACATTCTTGTAAGATTCACACAACACAAAATAAAGACATATATGAATGAATAACTCATAAATATAAGTCAATAAGCAGTGAATCACAAAGCAACAAGAATCAATGAATATAACATGTATATCAATCAATGTTACTCCCCCTAACATGAATATCCCCAAAAATGATATACAAAGTGAAGCACCTAGATACAATCTAAAAACTCCACAAGCTCCTCAAAACAAAAAGCAAAAAGTCTCCCCCTAACTACAAAAACCTCTCTACAAGTCAAAAATACCACTCCCCCTTTTTGTGACGGAATGCCAAAGGGCAATCACAAGTCGCCATCAAAAGGAGGTGGTGAGGGTGAATGAAGACACGCCAAGTCAGCTCGTAGAGCACGAAACTCATCCAGCAAGTCCACCAAAATCTGTCCATGAGCCGCCTGAACGGTCATGACAGTCTCCAAAGTACGACGAACATCGAAGTCGGCCGAAGGAGGTGGAGGAACATCAGCAGCAGCAGCATCATCACCAACTGGATCAGGAACATCCTCACCAGCAAGACCTGCAGAAGCAGAAGGAGGAGGTGCGCTACTAGAGGGCTCAGACCTAGGGTGTTTAGAACCAGCTCGAAGATGAGCAGCCCTTTGTCTAAGAAAAGACGCACCTATAGGAGCAATAACATGAACGGGCTCAGAGTAAGGGAAGCCACCAAGATCAAGATGAAGGAGAATCCTATGAATGAAAATAGGATGAACAAGAGCATGAGCAGATGATGAACTCCTATAAACATCGTTCAAAGAACGAAGAAAAAGATGGGGAAAACTAATAGGAGCATCAGTAACTAGAGCGTACAGAAATACACACCGCTCAAGAGGAATGGTGTGAACATGGGAAATGGGCCAGATAGAATGACACGCTATCCTAAAGAAAAGATAGTGTAACCCAGAGAGCTCAGCAGAGGTGATCCGAGGATCAGAACCCCACTGGACAGTAGTCCCAGTGATGTAAGACAAGACATCACTAATCTCGGGAGACACATCATATGGATAGACAAGATGTCGAACCAATGGTACCCCTAGAGCATCAGCCACTACCGTAGGAGTAAGGGTGTACTCTACGCCTCGTATCCAACTCTTGACTAGAGTGTTGGAATCATAGATGCGGATAGAGATGTTCGAATAGAACTCTCTAATCAAGGCAGAAGGTGGAGGAGGATCAGAAACATCCACCAAGGGTAGCCAGCCCCTACGCTCAAAGTTTGCCCTAATGGCAGGATCAAGTTCATCTAAGTGAACAGAACGCTCAGCCCAAATTTTTCTCCTAACATTCAGCTTCTCATAAATCTCTTGGTTTTTCTCACTAGAAAACTTCTCATGATCATAGGATGGAGGGGGTGAAGGAGAAGGTGAGGGAACATTCCTACGGGCTCTAGTTTTCCTAGGCATATTGCTAAGGAAAGGACAGAGACACAAAGGAAAAAACCAAAAGAACAAGAGAAAACATAACTAAGGGCAGACTGCAAATTAGCACAATAAAAAATATAGAACAAAAATCTATATGATGCATGAACATTAATAATGTTGTGATGCATGATCTAATGCAGTAAACAAATAAGTTCAATTGAGATTGAATTTGACAAAATTGGCTTGAACATGGAATTTTTTATCAAAAATCCCAAAAATTGAAAACCACTTGTTGAAATTTTATACCAAAAAGATGAATTGAGCATTATAAAACACATTACATAGATTATAATGCTTAATTACAACTACACAACAAGTCAATTTCATCAAAATCATCTCAATTTAACAAAAGCCCCAATTCGGATCAAGAACAAGCCCTAGATTTTTCAATTTTTCACCAAACTCAAATTTGATCAAATTAACAGGTAAGAATCATGTTAATGAAGTGTCCCCACAAAAACCCAATGATCAATTTCATAAATTAAGGCTTGAATCAACAGAAAATCCAAATTTTGCATATTCCGAAAATTACCCTTAAAAACATGGATTTATGCATGAAATGATGAAAATAAAATCAAAAGGAAGGGTAAAAGGGTCTTACCGGCTTGAGGAAAGAGAGATTGTGCAAAAACTTCGGAAGAAAACGACAAAAATCCCTAAGGTGGAGCCTTGCCAACGCGGAGAGAGAGAAAAAGTTTGAAAAAGATTTTGAAAAGTATTTGAAAAAGTCAGATCTGATCTTTTAAAAAAGCTTTTTCACGATGTTCGATCGATCGAAAATCAGATTCGATTGATCGAAACACACAGTCATTTTGAGACAAATGAGAGCACTTTTTCGATTGATCGAAAAACAGATTCGATCGATCGAAACACACAGTCATTTTGAGACAAATGAAAGCACTTTTTCGATTGATCGAAAAACAGGCTGGATCGATCGAAATGGGCAGAGGCTCACTAAATTTTGAGAAAAATCACAGTTTTGAAAGACAAACCAAATTTTAAAAAAAACAACTCCTCAAAGCATTAAATTACAGAAATAAAATGCATGAGTATGAGATGGAATGATTTTTCAAAAACCCAAAGTTTTAAACCCCAATTTTCTCAAACACAAGTTTCAATCATTCTTCCTTTGAATGTTCTCAAACAACAAATATGTTGTACACAAATCTCAAGATAATTTCAAACTTGGTTGGTCAGACCAAAAACACACACACTAGCATGTACAGAGTTTAACAAAGAGTAACTTGTGTAGTGTGTGATACTAGCAAAAACTTGAGATACATGTGAGGTGATATGTGAATAGCAATCAATCACAAAGTCTACAAAATTCATCACATAGAATTTAAAAGAGACTATCACCTAAAGAGTTACATCCTATAACTCTCACATCTCCTAGAACAAAAGCTTGCAATCATGTAAGTTTCTTGTATTTTTGCCCCATTATTTAGGTGAAATTTGGCATAAAGCCTAATAGTACACACCAGATTAGATTATGTGAAATGGCATCAAGCCTAATAGTACACACCAGTTTTAAGCATTAAGCATTTAAAGAGGCTACACCTTATGTTCTTTTTGTGCATGTGCTACACTTTCTCGAGCACCAAATCTTATGATATGCACTAAGGTGTTCATGATTGACTAGTGAACAGTGGTGAGATGGTTATTTATGCCTTTCTCAAAAGGATCAAGTCCGACAGTCAAATAACATGTGACTTCAAGATCAAGACAAAGTGATTAATAACCACAAACATCTTTCCCACACAACATGCACTACAAAGCTTTAACTAGTCAAGTGCAATATTTAAGCTCATCAAAGTTAAACAAGGTACACAGAACATGACATGTGTCAAAAGATAGACCAACCTTGTTTTTCAAAAATCAAGAAGAGTAGTGTCTAACATAATATTTGCTTTCACTTTTCCTTTTTTTTTTTTTTTAAAGAGAAAACAGATACATCCTAGAATGAAATGCATGAATGTAATGCAATGCAAGTCCTAGAACAAAAACAACAAAAAGACACAAACCAAAGAACAATGGTCACCAAAGAATAGAGCAATTAAGCACAAGGACCATAAAGACAAACACAACTTAGGGACACCGAAGAACACCAATCACCTGACGAAGCGTCTCAAACTTACTTCCATCAAGAGGTTTGGTAAAGATGTCAGCATTTTGACGATCAGTAGGGATATACTCAAGAACAACAATTTTCTTTTCAACCAAATCCCTAATGAAGTGATATCTAAGTTCAATGTGTTTGGTTTTAGAGTGTTGAACAGGATTTTTAGATATATCTATAGCACTAGAATTATCACAATAGACAACCATGGTGTCTTGAGGAATCCCATAATCACTCAAAAGCTTTTTCATCCAAAGGAGTTGGGAACAGCAACTCCCAGCAGCAATGTATTCTGCTTCAGCAGTAGATAAAGAAACAGAATTTTGTTTCTTACTCATCCAAGCCACAAGATTGGCTCCAACATAAAAACACCCCCCAGTGGTGCTTTTTCTATCATCAGCATTCCCAGCCCAATCAGAATCAGAAAAACCAGCAAGAGACAAATTTGACTCTTTGCTATAAAACAATCCATAATCACAGGTTCCACTCACATATTTGATAATTCTCTTAACAGCATTTAAATGAGAAACCTTAGGATTAGACTGAAATCTAGAGCAAACACCAACACTATAAGAGATATCAGGCCGACTAGCAGTTAAATACAAGAGACATCCAATCATGCTTCTATACAAAGTAATATCAACAGACTCACCTGATGGATCTAGTGTTAATTTTGCATTTGCAGC
This sequence comes from Quercus aquifolioides, assembly GCA_019022515.1. NCBI lineage: Eukaryota > Viridiplantae > Streptophyta > Magnoliopsida > Fagales > Fagaceae > Quercus > Quercus aquifolioides. Next base: position 30,875,446 of record CM032335.1, on the reverse strand, counting down.
CATTGGTGTTCTAGCATGAGCAGCTTTGTCCAGTCCAAATCTTTTGACTAAATTCTTTGCATATTTAGCTTGATTGATGTAGATGCCGGACTCTGTTTGCTTTACCTGCAATCCCAAAAAGTAAGTCAGTTCACCAACCATGCTCATTTCAAACATTGCCTTCATTTCATCTACAAAAGAATGAGCAAGAGAATCATTAGTAGCACCAAAAACAATGTCATCAACATAAATTTGAGCTACAACAAAACCAGTCTTATCCTTTCTTATGAAGAGAGTTGTATCTGCAGATCCCCTTTTAAATCCATGCTCAGTGAGATATGCAGTCAATCTATCATACCAAGCCCTAGGAGCTTGTTTCAAACCATAGAGGGCTCTCTTCAACTTGTATACATCATCCGGTCTGTGAGGATCCACAAATCCCTTAGGTTGCTCAACATACACCTCTTCTTGTAACATTCCATTTAAGAAAGCACTTTTGACATCCATTTGATACAACTTGAAGTTTAGATGACTTGCAATGGCCAACAGTATCCGAATGGATTCCAATCTTGCAACAGGTGCAAAGGTCTCATCAAAGTCAATTCCTTCCACTTGTGTGTATCCTTGTGCAACAAGTCTTGATTTGTTTCTAATCACGGTGCCATGTTCATCGGACTTGTTCTTAAAGATCCATTTAGTTCCAATCACATTTACATTTTCAGGCCTAGGAACTAATTCCCACACATCATTCCGAACAAATTGATGAAGTTCTTCATGCATGGAATTTACCCAATCAGCATCTTGAAGTGCTTCATCTACCTTTTTCGGTTCAAATTGGGACAAATAACATGAGTGAGTGATCACACTTAAGGCTTTTGATCTCAATCTCATGTTTTCATTCAGACTACCCAATATATTTGTGGAAGGATGATTCAATCTCACTCTAGAGGATGGACGTTTAACAAGAGATGTTGTAGTACCTTTCTGTTCAACTAGAGGACTGAACTCACTTTGTAACTGTCGAGTGTCATGAACCGGAGTGGATGGTTCTGAACTTGATGGTACTGAGACTGTATCATTCAACACCAGCAGCTCTTCCTCACTATGTTTCCCAACATACTCAGTAAGTGGAGACTCAGTTACCTCTACAGGCTTATCTTGAGCAGGAACAGTGCTTTCTGAACATACTTCATCATTTATCACAACATTTGAAGATTCCATGACTGTTTTGGTTCTCAGATTATAGACTCTATAAGCTCTACTAGTGGAAGAGTATCCTAGAAAGTATCCTTTGTCACTCTTTGCATCAAACTTTTCTAGGTTCTCTCTATCACGTAGAATGTAACAGTCACTGCCAAATATCCTGAAATACTTGACAACAGGTTTCTTCCCTCTCCAGAGTTCATAGGGAGTTTTCTTGGAGTCAGGTCTAAAATACACCCGGTTGAGTGTATGGCAAGCAGTGTTGACAGCTTCTCCCCAGAAGGACTTTGGCAACTTTTTATTGTGTAGCATGACTCGTGCCATTTCCTGAACAACTCTGTTTTTCCTCTCCACAATCCCATTCTGTTGAGGTGTCTTGGGTGATGAGAACTCTTGATGAGTGCCTTGATCATTGCAGAAGGTCGCTAGCTTGGTATTCTCAAATTCTCTTCCATGATCACTTCTGATTCTGGCTATCACTGTATCTTTCTCAACCTGCAATTTCTTGCACAGATGTATCATCTTCTCAGGAGCCTCAGCTTTATCTTTCAAAAGCACAACCCAAGTATATCTAGTAAAGTCATCCACAACAACTAGAATATACTTCTTTCCACCCAAACTTTGAACTCTGGCAGGACCCATGAGGTCAATGTGTAATAGCTCTAAAGGTCTTGTAGTTTGAACACTAGTCACAGACGGATGCTTGGATTTTACTTGTTTACCTATCTGACATGGTCCACATATGCACTTATCAATCTTCTCAAATTTAGGTAAACCGATAACTGCCTCACACTTGGAAATCTTCTCTAACTGCTTATGACTGGCATGTCCCAACCGTTGATGCCACAAATCAACTTGATCAATCTTTGCACTAAAGCATTTGTTGGTTACACTTGGTGTTATGCCATAACAGTTGTCAGCTGTCCTTACACCAACACACGTACAGTCACCTCCTCCATCAAGTATCTCACATTCATACTTGGTGAAAAGTACATTCAATCCATTATCGCAAATCTGACTTATGCTGAGTAAATTGGCCTTCAATCCATCAACATACCAAACATCTTCAAACACTGGCAATCCTGGAATGTCCACAGTACCAATGCCTCTAATCACAGATTTACTTCCATCTCCAAACGTGACTGTCCCAATCTTTCCTTCAAAGAGTGTCTTGAATAAATCTTTATTTCCTGTCATGTGCCTGGAACAACCACTATCCAAATACCAAAGACAAGAATCACGTGCCTTTAAGGCGGTTAAAGTAGTATAACATACATAATTCTTATCACATGTGATTATGCCAATGTACTTAAGGAAAGATTTAACAAACACAACAAAAGGCAAAGATAACAAATGGATAAGTTGACAAATAAGCAGAATAACTTTCCAAGAATCCATGACAACAGGGGTCAAGGATCAGCTCAGAGATTAAAAATCTCTAACACAAAGAGCTACCCGCTCTGATACCACTTGTCAGGTTATTTAAACCCCTTAAACAACCAGATTGCGTAGCCTAGATTAATTAGCCAAGTTGTTACTTAGTCAAATTAAGCAATTCTAGGTTAAAACAATCAAATAATCATATCATGTATATAAAACAAATAAAGCAGCGGAAATAATAAAGAACACAAGATATGATCACCCAGGAAACCACACGGTAAAAACCTGGGGAGGATTTGACCCACCGATCCTCAAGGCAAACAAGAATTCACTATGAAAGAATTGAAGTTCTTACAGAAGGACTACAAGCTCCCCGCTCGACTTCCTAATGCTACCCACCAGTACGAACTTCCTGACACGACCACGCGCAGGCTCCGAATCCACGGACTACTTCTTTCTTGAATTCTTCAATCAGCTACAAGCTCCCCGCTTGCTTTTCTTTTAAGATCCAATGGTTGCAACTAAGTTGATCTTCAAGATGTTGAAATCATCTCTACCTTGAAAACCCTAAGCTTTGTGTAAAGGAAAGCTCCTCTAAGATCTCACAAGAGATTTACACAAAACAGAAAATATGAGCAACAATAACAATATGGACAACCTCAAAAACGTGGCTAGGGTTTAGTTTATATACCTAGGGTAAAAACATAAAACCCTAAACGTTTAATGAAGTAGGGCTGAGTTGGAAATTCTGCAGAAAATTCAACCTGTGCGATTTTCGATCGATCGAGTCTAATCTTCGATCGATCGAGCCAGGCCAAAAGTCCCAAGTACTTCTGCAGCCACTCGATTCCAACTGTACAATAATAAACCAACTTTGAGCAAGCCTAAACAAGACTAAATACAATGTTTTGATCATGGTTTGCCAACATTACAAATTAGAGTTCTAAATACATAAAATCCTAAGACCTTAGAACCTAACAAAATTATATCCCAAAACTTTATTGTACATGCAACCCCTTCATAAAATATTCATAGTAATACAAAGTTATGAAAGTAGACTGCCACTTTGTAAATTACTACATCTTAATCCTTGAGTACCCGGTTTAATCATTTTAAGTTATTCACCATATATTTATGAAATCCAATTTCATAAATATATACTTTAGTAATTTCTTACTAAAGTGGTTAGGCCTAACTCTCTGAATAACTGAACCTATTAAACTTATCTCAAGGGAATATTTTATATCTCCGTTAAGAGACTATGAATTCCATCTTGAGAATATATGTTCCATCAACACTAAATGTGGTTGCCCAACATACTGAGGTTTTGACCGTTACTTTAGATCTCACTCCTGATATATCAAAGCAACCTACACTTCATGATCAGGTCCATTATTCTCTCAGGATTAAGAGTTCATGCAAATATAAGTCGTGAGATTTATTATTCAGTTGACAGTCATTAGGAGAATAATAAATCTCACAGCGGTCCAGTTCAATATGTCTTAACTCTTAAAACATATTAACATATCAACTAGAAGTCTCCACTTCCATTATCAAGACAAACCATCTTAGTTAATATGTTATAGTCTTCATAGATGAAATGCCCTATTTCATCACCGACTACGAACTAAAATTCTGAGTTTACAAAGAACTTGTGATTTATATTTTCTATGACTTTTCACATAAATCACATACTATGTATCTCATGGACTATATGATAATGTCCAAATATTCATGTTACCATTATTTTAGATAATAATAAAACAACTTTATTAATTACAATATTAAGTCATACATCATGTCAAACATAATGTCATACATAATATCATACATAACATCATACAATAGGATTCTAGGGCACTAATCCCAACACTAGCAACATGATTTTGTTCTCTCTTCAACTTATGACATTGAGGTCTTATATGACTAATCACACCACAATGGTGACAAGTTGGAACAAATTTAGATCCATCCAAAACCTTAGGTTGAGACCTAAACGGAGGCTTTGACTTAATAGCCTTTCTCTTCACCTTTTGATTTCTTTTGTGTGGAGGAATGTACAACGATTTGTCCTTTGAGGTAGAACACACAATAGGCACAAAATCGGGTACCATAACATGATTGCAACAAATATTTTCATCATTTTTAACAATAGGTTCAGCAATCAAACACTTGGCATGCATCTTAAGAGATTCATTTTCACATTTTAGCTCATCAACAAGTTTGTTAGACAAAACAAGTTTAGCATCCAAGTCCATATTCAAACATTCAAACTCTTTCAGCTTTTCAAGAGAATTTTCAGCAAGTTTCTTATATTCCTCAACTAATTTATTGGATTCATTGAGCTTAGCAATCAAATCATCATTTTCACAAAATAACTTGCTCAAATCCTTATGAAACTTCTTAGCATTTTTCTTCAAGAGTTTAATGTTAGGAATATCAACAACACCCAAGGATTCATGTAACATAGCATTACAATCATGAGGATTATCAATCGTAGAGGAATTTTCACAAACACGTGGCATGTTACATTCATCAACATCCAAAACATGCATAGAAGCTTACAAAGCACTATCCATGGCAAATAACACAAGGGGTTAAGGATCACACTTAGGTATTTAAACTACAGCAAGTGCACCCGCTCTAATACCAATTGAATGTTCAAAATGTATATAAAACACCTATGAACATTTAGAGCCCCAAATTACAAATTACCAATTCAAGCTTATTATCAAACAATGTATGTGCGGAATATGAAAATAAGCTAAATCAGAATTGATAAAACAATCTAAATCGAAATTAATCACAACCACAACAGTAATTAAATGGCAAAGATTAAAGGAAGAGAGATACAAACACAAAGACAACACAGCGATGTGTTATAGAAGAGGAAACCAAAGTCTTCGGCGTAAAACCTCACCGCCGCCCTCCAAGCAGTCAATAATCCACTAGAGAATGAAGTTGGGATACATGAACAGCAGAAGACCCTCCAAGCCTAATCTACCCAGTGTACTTAAGCCCTCCAAACTTCTTGCTCCAACGAGGTTATGCCGAACCTTTATCTTCTCTAGCTTACCGGATCCCGCAATTAGCTTATTGCATCAACCAATATCAATTGGTCCCTTCCTAACTGCTTCCTAAGCTCCAAATAACCTTCTCACAGATATGGGTATGGGGAGAAAAGGATTTGGCCAAATGTACCTTTCAAGGATGTAACAATAGAGAGGGTGAAAGAAGAGGAATTTGGAGAATCAAAAGATGAAGATTGTGGATGAGTCAATCTTGTTTTTCTCTAAGGTTTCTCTCTCAAAATCTCTCTGGAAAACTCTCTACATCTCGTGAGTATAAGGGTCTATTTATACTAGTGTGTGTTTGGAATGCAAAATGTCAGTTTTTCCCTAACAAAGTGGTCTGGCGACTCGAGCTCGAGACTGGAACGAGTCGCGAGTTTGAGTCACGAGTTAACGGTCTGGCCAACTTGAAGTTTTGTCCTGTAGTGCAACAACTGGCGTGACTCTTCAGCTCCCATGCATGCTTCACATGTGTGCCACTTTTGGCGACTCGCCAGTCACGAGATCCAGTCGCGAGGTCCTGCTTGAGTGCACACTCTTGAGCTTTTTTTCACACTCTCTCACACACTACCCTTACATGATTCCCACCTAAATACAAGGTTTCTAAATGCTGAATTACAAGCAAATTGGCACGGAATAAAGCCAACATGGTTGATTAAATTCAACCTTACAGAAGCTTCTCGTGTACGACCCATTTGCAAGAAATACAGTCTCTGTCTAATAATTATAGGTCTTCATCATCTTCAACAAGTAGTCCAGCAAGTAGGGTGACCTCAAGTAACTTTTTCTATTTGCATAAACCTGGTTCACTGAGACAACCCATCTCATTTGAGGATTCACCAAAATAGGAGGATACAGATGTTGATGTAAGGGTGGAGGAAGGAGGTGACTATGACACTATTAACATTACGATCACCCCAGCCTCCTCATCTCTCTCTCAAAGCTCAATAGTGGGTCCTTGCCATCTCCGCCACTACCCAAGGGTGTAGTTGTAGCAAGGAAAATTACAGGGGCTTCAATTGTTTGGAAAGACTTGACTGTCACAATAAAGGGTAAAGGAAGTACTCTGACAAAGTTGTGAAGAGTTCCAATGGTTATGCATTGCCAGGAACTATGACAGTAATCATGGGTTTTGCTAGATAAGGGAAAAGTCCACTTTACTAAGGGTATTGCAGGTATTTAAGCATGGTATCTATTGTCATTTCAATTGGAGCATTTGAATTATGTATTTTTCTTGGTCCTGTGGATGTTTGAAGCTTAAATGTTGTTCTCTCTTTAATCTAGGAAGATTGCACCACTCAACCAAAATGTACAGCGAAGTGTTTGTTAATGGGGCAAAATCGCACATGCCTTATAGTTCTTATGTAAGTCCAAGTAATTTCACTTCCTTTTAATTCTTCATTCTTCAGTTGTGGTTTAAGTATTTTCTTAATTATGTTCTTGCTATTGGTTCTCCATTTACCCCATTCATCTGCATTTTGCTTAAGGGGTCCTTTTTTGTGTTTTTTCCCTCCAGAAATCTAATGCAAGGCATATTGATCTAATATTTAATTATATAAGATGAAAATAAGCCCTGTTTTTGGAGTATTATGTCAATGTTGGATTTTAGAGTAACTGACTCCAACTTAGATGAAGCAAGCTGCACAACTACTTGAAAATGATTATATAATTTGGGGACTACAATTTATAGTAACTTACAAATGTGAGATAATATGGTGTTGTGACTTGTGAGTGAGACTGAGATTTTCATGTGCTTTGAAATCAGGTTTGTTGAATTTTTCTTTGGTTGGAAATTGTTTATATTAATGAATCTTTTTTTTTTTTCCCTAATTTCAAAAGATGCCCAATATCAGTTGCAGCAACAATCATTTACATTATTACTCAACTTTCAAATGATAAGAAACCTATGCCATTGTTTATTTGAATTTATTTTAAACTTATTTATATGATTTGGAACTAGCTGATATTTTCAAGTTGAGCTAGATGAGCCAAAGTTGTTGAATCATTTCAGTTATATAAATAAATAGTTAAGGCTCTATGCAAAGAGATGCGCTCTTATGAACATCTCATTTTTCTAAGTGTTGATAGTTATACCATGTAAATGCAGATATTTCATTTACCACTTGAGTTGCAGAAGGGACAATAAGAAATTCCTACAAGTTAGAAGCTACCCTGTTCAAAACTTAGGGATGAATGATCCAAACATGAAGACCCATTGAAAGCTGCTTTTGATTGTCTCATTTTCAATTATTGCCATGATGGTATTCAAATATAGATGTGAAGGAAATACATTGTAGTGGATTTCATTTGTAAATGAATTTTTTTCCTTCTTGTGATGAGCAAGCAGTAAAGTAAGTAGTAGTCAAGATACTTATAATGGATTTCTTTGTAGTCTGGCTTCTTCATTTACATACTTTACAACAAGAGACCTATTTGTAGTACATGAAAGTGGATTATAAATTTTGGGGTCAAATGTCCATAATATCTAGATTGATTATGATTGTCCTCTCCATTGATAATGATTATGATGGAGCAATAAAAATTATTTTTAGTTATATGATAAATTCATATTTTGCAAGTCCAAGTTGTAACTATTAGCAAATTATTAGTCTATGATGACAGATTTTTAGTCATCATCTTGTCAATTGGGTTATCAATAGCTTTTTCATTACCTTGTGTATTTATTTAAAATGTTACTAAAATGTAGAAGATTTAAGAAAAATAATAATTGGAAAAAAATATTTTATGATCTTAAATCCAATTCTAAATCCAATTCTAATGAATTTCAAATCTTGAGTTCTATAAAAAGACCCAAATTAGGAATTTAAAATTAATAGATTTTAAATCAAGGAATTTTAAATCCACTGATTTAAAATCCATATCCAAATGTTGCCATCCAAACACAACCTTAAGTTTTTTTTGCGGAAATTTCAAAATAAAACTTAAAAAAATGTGTGTGTGTGCGTGTGTGTGTGTGTACTAGATAGTTTTTTTATAGATAACTTATCATCTTTTTAATTACAATAAGTATACAACAAAATACAACAACTTAGGTTCCATAGGTTTCAAGGTCATTTCGGTCATTTTTAGGTTCTAAGGGTATTTCGGTCATTTTTTAGGTTTCAAGGTTCTATAGGTATTTTGGTCATTTTTTAGGTTTCAAGTGTATTACAGTCGTTTTTTAAGTTTTAACGGTATTTCAGTCACTTTTTAGGTTACAAAGTCATTTCAATCATTTTTTTTTTCTTTTTTTTTTAAGTTTCAAGGTCATTTTTTAGGTTTAGAGAGTATTTTGGTCTTTTTTTTTTTTTAGGGTCATTTCGGTCATATTTTAGATTCTAAGTGTATTTCAGTCATTTTTAGGTTTTAAGGGTATCCCAGTATTTTTTTAGAGTTTTGGGGTATTTTGGTCACATGTGATGTTGGTATTACCCAATGTGACAATAGAACCGTCAAATATGAGAAAAAAATAAGGGAACCATTGAATGTGATAAAAGTACGATCACATAAGATGTTGGTATTATCCAATGTGACAATAAAATTGTCAAATGTGAGAAAAAAAATAAGGGAACCATCGAATGTGATAAAAGTACAGTCATATATGATGTTGGTACTACCTAATGTGACAATGGAAACGTCAAATATGAGAAAAAAATAATGGAACCATCGAATGTGGTAAAAGTACAGTCACATGTGATGTTGGTATTGTCTAATGTGACAATAGAACTATCAAATGTGAAAAAAAAAAAATTTAATGGTGCCACAGAATGTGACAAAAGTACGGTCAGATGTCATGTTAGTACTGCCCAATGTGACAATAGAACTGTCAAAAAAAAAAAAAATTTAATGGTGCCACAAAATGTGACAAAAGTACGGTCAGATGTCATGTTAGTACTGCCCAATGTGACAATGGAACTTTCAAATGTGAGAAAAGAATGAGAGTACCACTAAATGTGACAAAAATACAGTCAAATGTGATATTGGTACTACCCAATGTGACGATGGAATTGTCAAATGTGAGAAAAAAATAATGGTACCACCGAATGTGACAAAAGTACGGTCATAAGTGATGTTGGTACTGCCCAATGTAATAATGGAACTGTCAAATGTGAGAAAAAAATAGGGTACAACTGAATGTGACAAAAGTACAGTCATATTTGATATTGGTACTGCCCAATGTGACGATGGAACTGTCAAATGTGAAAAAACAATAATGGTACTACCAAATGTGACAAAAGTACAATCATAAGTGATGTTAGTATTGCCCAATGTGACAATGGAATTGTTAAATGTGAGAAAAAAAAATAGGGTACTACCGAATGTGACAAAAGTAATGTTGGTTGCCCAGAAAATTAAACATGCAAAAATTCATTCAAAATCCCTTTCCTTCACCGAATCCTCCAACAAATCAAACCCATAAACCCAGAAAAATAATAAAATCCACATGAAAAAAACAAACCCAGAAATTTAAAATAAACACAGCAGCAACCCAAAACCACCAAACCCAATCAAATCTCATCCACCCCTCTTTTCACTCTCATCCACTTCTCTTTTTTCTGTCTAGACCATTCCCCAAAATCAAATCTCTCTATCTCTCTCTCTCTCTCTCCAAACCCAATCACACACACACTCTCTCTCTCTCTCTCTGTGGTGAAACCCTAATTCCCAATAGATCTGCAAATGCCGCCTCCAAACAACAAATCGATGATGATGAACACCAGGCCAAGAAGAATCGACGGCAACTTTGACGAATCGAAGACCTAGCCAGCGACGTTGCGAACTCAGATTTCATGGATCTCATTGCCTAGTACGGTACGCTCAATAGTGTCACCTCCTACTCTTCTCGCAGCTACGCTTTCGTCTTCTTCAAGTGAATCGAAGTCGCTAAGGCCGCCAAGGATACCTTACAAGGCGCCGATCTCCATGACCACCCTATCAAGATCGAGTTCGCTCGTCCGGTTTGTTCTCATCAATTTGTTCTTCTCCTATGTATATATATAAATACGATTTGTTTCGTGACTTTGAAATTTTGTGCAGATTTTTTATGTTTGTTATTGTGTTCTTTGTGTTTATAATCTTGTGTTAATGTTTAAATTTGAGTTTGTATTTTTTGTGTTTGGTTCTGGGTTTGTGCATTATGTTCTTGTGTTGATATTTAAATATGTGATTGTGTTTTTATTCAAAATAAATTAGATCTGAATTGATGTATTTTATTGTTTTTAATTTTTAATTTTGTTTTTTAATTTTGTTAAAATTGATTAATAATTTTTTTATTTATATTGAAGCTGACATGGCATTTTTTTAAATGCTAATTAAAATTTTTTATTATTTTTTAATTGGCCACGTCAGCATCAGTTTGCCACCTAAGCAATTTCCGTTGGTGGGCTAACGGAAAGGACCAAAATAGAACGCGTTAATTGATTTAGGGACTAAAAGTGGTAAAATTAAAATGTAGGGACTAAAATGGAAAAAAGCCAAAATGTAGGGACTAAAATTGCATTTACGCCAAAAAAAAAATGAAGAAACCTGTAGACAATGCATTTTGTACCCTTATGACTCGGGCCCCTATTCCCCAATGATGCCGAAATTATAAGATCCAAGGTTGGTTTAGGGCCCAATCAGATTACAAATTAACTTGATGTGTTAAATTGGAAAATATAACTTTTTAATGAGTAAAAAATCTATTTTTGGAAAAAAAAAATGCCAAAGAAACATAAAAAATGTAAGTTTTCTACATTAATGTTGAGGTTTGGAACGAATCCCACATCGTTTGGGAGTCATTTCGAACCCCCATTTTCATAATATAAACAGCCATGCATGGTACATTTTCAAAAACACACAGAAATCCTAAAGGAAAAATCTAAGATTCGCTAGAAATAGTGAATCAAAAATGTATTTTTTCACAAAACACCCTCAAGTCAATTTTATTTGATTGAGACCTATTCTGGCCTTGTTCCTCAAGTTTTGAAGTTTACTAACCATTTCTTTGTGGTTGTGAATAGATTTGACTGGGAGGAATAGTCAAAAATCAAACCTAGGAGTTTTTTTTGCTTTAAAGTATATATTTCAAACTTTTCTTTCTTTTCTACCTTTAGTTTGTGTTTTAATCTTGTTTATTTGCTTTGTTTATGTTATAACATGTTTGTTTAGCCTAGGTTTAGTCTTGTTTCTGTTTTAAAGCATGTTAAGGTGTTAGGTTTACAGTTTTAAGTTTTGCTCTGTTTCTATGTTTGCTGTTTCTGGGTTAGGGTTTTGGACAACCCTGAGCACGCATGCTTTATGCACGCATACGCAGGTCAAATCCTGCACACGCCGGTATTTGGCCTGCGATCGCAAGCTTCTATATGTGTACGCAAGCCGTTATCCAAAAACCCTCATTTATGTTTTGCTTTGTTTTCTTTATTCATTTCACATGCTATACTCCTGTTTTGATCCCCCATGTATCTATGCATAGTTTTGAGTCTCTGTTTCAAATGTTGGTTCTTAGTTTACCTTTAACATGTTTAAATTAGGGTTTGTTTTTATTTCTTTGTTTAAATGCTATGAACACGCATTCACATGTTCATGCATTGATGCCATAGGTGCTGTGATGCGGTGAGGTAAGTAAGGTAAGTCATGCATTCACATGTACATGCATTTGTTTGAATGTAATCTTGTTTAGTTTTGACGAGCATGATATAGTGGTTTGAATGAGCATGTTTGTGTTCTTGATGCTTTCAATATCATATTTTGATGTTGCCATGTTTATGCTTCTGCCTTAACATATTGTATGTATGTTTACCGCCTTGGATGCATATGACACTAGATATATGCTAGGGTTTATAAGTTGACATGTTTGTCATGCTAGACGGATGTTAGGGTTTATGCTTTGATATGAGATGCCATGCTAGATGTATGTTAGGATATTTTGTGAAGCATGATAGATGTATGCTAGGCTTGGGTTGTGATATAACATGATGGAAGTATGATAGGTGTATGTTTAGGGATGTTTGATGCCATGTTGATTGTTAGATGTATGCTAGCGCATGCGTGGGTTAGATAAACAATATTGGACATGTCTTTAATAGGATTAAGATGCAAGACACAATGAGAGGAAGTCAACCTTAGGGTTGGGCGGTCTTGGGTGCCTAACACCTTCCTAAGAACGTACTTAAACTCCGAACCTTATCCTCTGGTAATAAGATCAATGGTCCTTCTTCGAAAGGACACTATATTCATGGTTCCTAGGCCATTGCAAAACTAGGTGGCGACTCATCCGTTGTGTCCATTATACCACCGAATGTGACAAAAGTACAGTCACATGTGATGTTGCCACTAAATAATGTGAGGATGAAATCGTCAAATGTGAGAAAAAAATTAAGGAACTACCAAATGTGACAAAATTCTGTCACATGTGATGTTGGAACTACACAATGTGAGGATGGAACCGTCAAATTTGAGAAAAAAATAAGGGAACCACCAAATGTGACAAAAAAAACTATCATATGTGATGTCAGAACTGTGCATATGAGGATAGAACCGTCAAATGTAATGTTTTGGTAACCTAGTATAATAGGTTGTCAACTATTGGGTACTGTACCCCCAAAAAAAATAGGGTACCGTAGAATTACCCGCACTTTATCATTGTAGTTTGTCAAACGTGACAAATGCTAAAGCCCTTTTCGGTTAAAAATCTACATCCAAAACTCTATTACTTAAAGCTCTGCTTTTATAGCAATCCCAAACAGGCTCGATTCATAATTACGTAGTCAATGTCCTAGTACCTAGTGCATGAGGCTTTTACTTCTAAGATGGTCTGGGATAGGCGGTAAGTAGGCAGTCTTATCTCTAATTGTGATACCCGATTCCAAATAAATAAATAAATAAATAAAAGATTTTTTTTAAGGGTAACTTAATAATTCTGATATTGGGGTTAGCAATATTTATATCCTAGTTGTAGCTTGTAAACCCTAGCCACCCTAAGGATTTTGCTTTAGACGCCTAAAGATTTCTAAGAGGAGCTGCCATAACTCTCTCCCCTCATTTAAGTTTTGATGTTGCTCTCTCTCTCTCTCTCTCTCTCTCTCTCTCTCTCCTCCATTCACTCTTTGCCCTTGGGCTGTTCGTATATAGCCAGTACCTCTGATTACTTTTTGGTCTAACTAATACTATACACACCGAATTTTATTTATGCATTAATTTGAGGGGATAAATTTGGAGTATAACATGTTAATTTTTATGGGGTTTGATATATTGTGTTATTTTTAGATCAATTTGTTGGATTGAGAAGCCTACGGGTTCAAGCATGTATAGGGTTGGGAATGATTCAAGTGAATTACTTGATAGTAGAAGAGTTTGGGCTAAATTGGATAAAAAATTACTACAATGAAGGGAAGGGGTCTGGACTAGTTGGACTCTCGGTTGCTTAGTGAAATTAGTTACTCTATTGAATATATTTCGAGTATTCCTTGAATTGAGGTTTCTAGAGCGGAATAAATTAAGTTTAGGTAAATAGGCTTAAATTGGATTAAGTAGTTTTGTCTAAGTCTATGATTTAATTTGTGTATTGGATTGTAATAGGTTGAACTCCTAATTTTGGTGTCCTTTTGGTATGGCTTTTGGAGATAAGTAACATTTCTCCTAATTGGTTTTATTTTGCTTATATCACTGTAATTTAGCTACTGAATATTGGTTCACAAATGTTACAATTTTATTTCAATTGTTTTAGCTACATTGATTTAAAGTAAAGAATAAAGAATTGCCATAAATATATTTGGTAATTGAATATATGATTTTATATATGTATTTGACTAAGATATATTTTTGTTTGAATTATGATTTGATATATATGATTTTGGACAATCTGACTATGTTTTGACTATGATACCCAGTCAATAGAGTTTATTCATTGGTACCAAAACTAGTTCTATCTAGGGCATCACGAGCCTATCGTGTTTCCGGACCTAGCTAATGGGGGATATACATTAGCACAGAACTAGTTTCATTTGAATCTAATGCCTAGTCATGGGGATATAGTGTGACCATAGTCGTAAAAGATTGTTAAGAATGTGAACTTTGTCTGATTATTTGAACTATTTTGCACCGTTGAAACTACTTATGTGCTTTCGGAACCTATTGTAAATTACAACTTTTGATATATGGAAATAGTCGAGGATTAAGGCTTTGTGGGTCTTGTATCTTTCAGCGTCCTTGTACAAGGGCTTTGACTCCTATCTGGTCCATCCATTGGAAAGAAGTCAGTTGCTAACATGGACCAAAATAAGCATATGCAATTGTTCAATTCAGCCAGGACCGTATTTGGGGCATAATTATAGTATCAATATATTAATCATAGCTCATAAATATATTATATACAAATTATTAACTTTGATATATTGTCTTCATATTCAGAAACTTTAACAAGTATACAAAAATTGTTTAATTCAAGGTCTGTTTGGAATCCGTTTACTTTGCTGAAACTGAAAACTTTTAGCTAAAACTGAAAACTTTTTGCTGAAAGTACTGTAAATAAAGGAAAAACAAACTGAAATAGTACAGTGGAATTCATGAATAGTATCAAAAAGTGTAGTATGGCCAATAAATAGTAGCAAAAGTAAGTTGAATAATAAAATAAGCTAGTTTTTTAAGTTAAAGCCAAACACACACTCATTGTAAGAAAAAAAGAGCATTTCACATCACAGATATATTCCCTAATGATCTTTCATAGAATAAAATTTATCTAAGATCATCTATTGAGTGAAATTTTTGAAATTTTGTGCGATCTCCTTTGCTATATAACTACCAAATTATCTATCAAAGCTGATCCTCTTTTCTATTTAGTGTGTGTTTGGATACCGCTTATTTTGCTGAAATTGAAAAATTATTGTTGAAAGTGCTGTAGATAAAGATAAAAGATAAAAGTTAGTTGAAATAGTACAGTGAGACCCATAAATAGTAGCAAAAATAAGCTGAACAGTGAAATAATTTATTTCACTATTCAACTTATTTTTGCTACTATTTATGGGCTCTACTACACATTTTGGTACTATTTATGGGTTCCACTACACATTTTGGTACTATTTATGGGTTCTTCTGTACTATTTCAACTAACTTTTATCTTTATCTACAGTACTTTCAGCAATAATTTTTTAGTTTCAGCAAAATAAGCGATATCCAAACACTCTTAGTATTAAGAAGTCTTGTTCTTACAAAATTATGTTAAGTGAAATCTCAAATGAACTTTTTCTTGCTCACAAAATGTACCATTCTTGCAGTTGAAAATCTATAGCGACTATAAAACGATACTCTTATTGTTTTCAAATTCTCTTCGTCTTGATGAAGAAATTTACCTTGAGCTTAGTGTAATGAGATAAACATCCCATGAATCAACGTTTTTAGGTACAAAATGGTTTCTATTAAAAAGACAAAATTCTCTCCATTTCAAAATTTAGATTTTATTTCTCTCATCTAATAGTGTATAAAATATCATGTCATTTAAGATTTTAAATGACATAACACTAGAAAAATACACATTCAGATTTATAATTTGTACCATGAAATAGATCTATTTTGTAGACAATCTAACAGGGTGATCTAGCACAAACCCAAATCCCCACTTGTGGAGGTTCGAGGGCAGGGCAGATCAGATTTTCGATTTTCCACCTGGAGCCCATACCCGCACCCCAACACGTATAATAAAAATATAAAATATATTACACAACACTTGTTTTTACAGGTTCTGAAGGCACTAAAAAACCACAATTTTTCACTCCCTTCTCACAAGCAATCACATCACTCAGAATCCCACTACAATACAAATGTGAGAAGGGAGTGAAAATTTACTTGTAGGTTTTCGGTGCCTATAGCATTTTCTGTTCTTTAACCTAATCAATATCAAACCCGATATTTAATATAAATATTATTTTATTGTAGTATGGAAACTAGGATTGTATCTTGTATCCACCAAACATATATGCTAATGATAAATGTACTCAACAGAATTAAAAAACATAAAATAAAAGTCATAATAACGGAATAAACTTCAAAAGGACATAACAGATAGCAGTTCCAACAAAACCACAGGCTCAGAGAACCGCAGACTCACGATCATCTTGATCAGCCAACAACCAAATTTGATGCAGTGATAAAAGTTACCTCACACGATCCCCCGAACCAACGGAAATACCTAATATAGCACATTATTCTTTATGTGACTCTTTCCCTGCTGCTCCCATCCAAGACATGTTTCCAATAATTTTTTTTGGAATAATCCAAAATCTAGATGAAATCACCCAATTAAGATTCTTGGGTATTCCTGCAAATTTCTTCAAGAAAGAGAGACAATAGAGACAAAATAGCCAACAGGGTTAGGAATAAAAATTCAACCTAGTTCTGACTGAAAAAATAAGTAGAAGCATAGAAAAGAGAAGAAAAGAAATTAAAAAAAAAAAAAAAAACTTACATATATTTTGCAAGGGGTTTTGAGATCCAAGTTCCAACTTGGGGGGCAGCAGCAGCAGCAGCAGCAAGCTCGGGCATATCACGCACTGGTGCAGCCTTTTCGCCCCGTTCTCCCTGCACCAGCATTCGGGAAAATTTGATTGATTGCTATTCAGAATCATCATAAACTTCACCATCGTCTGAAAACTCATCAAATGATCTTATATCGAGCTGGTAGCGGAGTATTCCGCCAATCCCTCCAAAACCTCTGCAGAACTGGGATCCCTCTTGAGATTTGTTGGTGACAAATTCAAGTGAGCAACCAAACTTCCTATATTCAGTAGCGAACCACTCTAGCAGAGACGTCTTTTCCTGCACCTCAAATTCAGCAGAGCCAACAGGAGCACGGAAATTACTCTGATCAGCCTCTTGCTCCTTATTCAAGTGCTTTATGACAATCTCACCAGTAGTGCTATTTTTTAACACATACCTATTAATATCCAGATTTTCCCATACAATAAGTATCTCAACAGCACCCATCTCCAAAGTTTTCAGTGTATCATCCACACCAAAAACATATTTCCCAGTGTCCTGGCTAATCTCCTCAAAGTATTTGCCTATCAAGCGCTTCTCCTGAATAAATTTCACATTGGACAAGATCTCTGATGACAGCTCAATGGCCTGATTGAAACCATTCTCCCCTCCATAAGAGACGTCTACCACATTTAATATTTTGGCTTGAAGACGAGGATCAAACATGTCTGACTGACTAAGCTCAGTTTTGAAGTCAGCAGACCCAGCCAGTATTAATCCTGAGACATTGGGTTGGCTGGTGGCAGCATTGATGTAAAATTGAGTGGCAAGTTCCGCTGTCTTCCTCACATAGTTGTGGCGTTTCTCCATTCGAAGACGAGCAAACCGTAGAGCTGATTGCCCACCTCTTCCATGTTTCTTCGGAAGGTCAACACTAAATTTATGAAGAACCTCTCTAGTATTACCACTTAAAGTCCCAAAAAGGGTCCCATTACCGTCCATGATAATAAAACCAAACTTGTCATCAGATTCTAAAAGCTCATTCAGCGCTTCTGTATGAAACTTGTTGTCACAAAGGTAAAGGGATGCATTAATTGGCCTAAACGGCTCAAAATCGAATGTGACCTTCTTTTCCTTCCCATCATCAGTTACAATTGTTCCTGTGTAGAGCACAAGCCCATTGGGAGGAACTTTGTTGTAAAGTTTAAGCCTTTGCTGTGCAGATGTAATTGCTCCAAGCACAGACTGGCGATTCACCCTACTTTTAATGTTGGAGGCAGTACCAAATTCATCACCCAACATCTTGGTAACACGGGATATTTGATCTCTTGGAGGCATGATTAGAGAAATCATGCTTGTACCATTGCCTCTAGCAGCTTCCAGAGCTTTGATCAATTTCTTGATCTTCCATATCTCAATATTCTTATCAGCTTCTTGATCTGCCATTGTGATAGTAGATACAGAAAAAGTAGTTGATTACCTGCACAGAAAGCATTAATCAAACTACACATTTCAGAACAAAAAGGAGATGAGCAAAAGTGCTAGGACTCCAAAAATCTACAATAAAGAAAAAAAGAAAAAATACCCAAAAAAAGGGTCCCACATGCACCGACACAGGTTATGTAACTCACAAAGGCTGTGTATTAATTGGTAAATCAGAAAAGGTATCATCAGAACCAATCACCAAAACATTATTATCAATACAAAACGACTATTACCAAGGTGACACTATCCAGAATACCTATTTCAAGCGAAGTTTCAACCTTCCAACAAGAACTATTAACATATTCCAAAAGAACATGTGTATCTCCAGCCACATTACTGGCCAAAATGAGACAGTATCTCCTCATTACATATTATTATGAAACATGGTGTGAAAAAAACATAGCACTCTTATGACTTATCATGAGGTTAATACAACGCTACAGGTATTACTAAATACTAGAACTTTTACAAGCTTAACAAAAACATAGTTCCAAATATTAAAAAAAAGAAGGGGGGGAGAACACCCATAATCATTTTCCTCACACATGCAATGTTCCAGCGAAATTGATACCAGCTGAGTCTACTTGAAAATACTATACATGCTTACATATAGACATATACCACCACATGGATTCCGAAAACAAAATCTTACTAACCTGTACATGAGAATAAAATATAATCCCACTAGATATAATATTCCTTCAATGCCAAACTATTTTAACATTAAACTTAATTGTCAATTCTCCACTTGTAATACTAAAATAGAATTTCAAAAGTGCTTACTAGCCAAAATGCTTTAATACATTGGGTATCACATAAATAGGAGGTGTCAAATCAGTTTCTATGCTTTCCTAATTATAATTAAGTAATGTTATTGCTCCAAAAGTGTGTAAATAAGTATAATATCACACATAAATTGAGAACAGGGAGTAACATTAAAGCTATGACTTGTGTTTATCATGAATCTATGACAAGGTACCTCAACATTAAAAAATGTAGATCACAGAAACCAAATAGCTGAATAAATAAGGGTGACAAATTTAGCATAAGTCCAATAGCCACAGAACAATAAAGAGCAAATTCTTTAAATTAAAAAAACCCAAAAACAAAAATCAGAACAAATCAGAGCAAACAATCATAGCAAAACTCATGTTCACAATCCCAGCATATAATGTAAACTTTGCAAGCCCTGTTTGGAGCATAAAATTTTTCTATAAATTACGCATTTCTTTAGTAAGAAGCTCAAGAATGAAACAACCACCAAAACAGAAAAAAATAAAAATAGCCCATCATGGGTAAATGCCCATAGATTACCTAGCAACTGGTTCTGGCGGGGCGGGTAGAGTCAATTGCCCGTAGGTTTTACGAGCTAGAGACAATTCCAAATGGCTCTTCTTTATAAAGGTTTCCTATGTTATCAAAACAAATTAAAAATTAGATTTTAGCTGAAAATTTTGAAAATAATAAATATAATAATTTAAAATATATATATAATTCAAGCATTATATTGATGAACAAACATAACAAACAAAGAGCAAAAGCTCACACACAGATACACACAGAGTCCTTCAAAAACCACCAAACTAAGATTGCTAGCTTACAAATCAATAATAGTTTAAACAAATTAAAGAATATTTAATGGCAATAAAATTAAATTAAAAAAAAAAAAAAAAAACCACGACAATCAAATCGGGAAATTACATAATTTATAATCAGATATATCGAACAAAAATCAGCGATAAATAACATATTCGAATAATTAGAAATCTGAGAAATCAAAACATGTTCGAATCAAAGATCTTCAGAATCTTTCACGCATCAAAAAGGCAAAAAACAGAAGTAAGGTACAAAACAGTCTCGTACAGAAACGAAAGAGGTAATAAAAACCCTAATCAAACAACTAAGATATGATCAATTATAAGATAGAGAGAAAGAGAGATTGAAGAAAAATGGACGGACCTGAAGTGCGTGAATTCTAGGCCACCGAGGTCTGTTTTTAACAAACAAACAAAAGAAGAGGTTGTGAACTCATTTTGGCTCTCTTTGTGCTTTATATAATAATATCTCTTCTTTGTGGGTCGGTTTTTCGATGGATTGGTGGGCTGGGTTTGGATTTTGTTATGAGTTTTTGGTTTTGGGTCGGATTTATGTGGGTCCGCCCTTTGTATGTGGAGTGGAGGTCGGTCTTGAAACCCGCTTCTTACCCGAACCTTCAACCCTGTGGATACCCGACCCGCTTCTTAAGATCAATAGTTTGACTTATTCGTTGATGGCCTTGCTCTTTTCCGAATGTGACGTGAAATTGGAATTTGTACAAGGACCATAATCGGATAAATTATACCGACCTCAATGACCACGTCACTTGTCCATATTCAAAAAAGACTCCTACTAGCTAGTTTAAAATTGCGAGCCAGTAATCAGTTTTTTATTAAAAAAAATTCTCTATCCAAAAAAAAAAAAAAATTCTGACTCAATCATTTTAAACAGATGGGAGTCTTTTAGTGAAATGGTAGACCACGTCACTTGTCCATTATGAAGACCTTATAATTTCTTCATAATTGTTTTTAAGCTCTTTAATTTGAAGATAGTCATAGAACTGTATTGCCTAATTCACAAGGTACAAGGTTGTGTCCACATGAAATTCAACATATAAGTCTAGAATGGCCAAAACCCGCTCATTATCTAAGACTTATACTATACCCAATTGAACTACAGCTCTATTCTCAAACAAACCAATATAGTAATATGCTACTTTCTCAACAAAAAAAAAAAAAAAAATTATATATATATATATATATATATATATATATATATAGTCTATTTGAGAAGTGATGAAAGCTGAAGCTTATTTGATTTTGTAGCTTATTTTTGGTATTATTCATGGATCTCATGTGCACTGTTTGTGAGCCCATGAATTGTGTAATAAGCCAACTTCTATTTTGTGGAATATGGTTCTAATTTGGTGAGAGTTTTGCCCACTAATCACTTAATACGACACCATTTAGCAACGGTAATATCTTGATTTCTTCCCTTTTCCCCTTCAGCCCAAGCCGTGCAAATCTTGGCAGAGAAGATCACTTCAGGTCTTCAATACGACACCATAGACTCCTTTCTCTTCAATACTCTTCAATTTTCTATCTACCAGTTAAAAACTCAAATAACCTGTTCAAATTTGTCACTCTTTTTCTTTCTTTTTTGGACAAACCCCTAATAGTGAAATAGTGATTGGAAGAGACTGAGAGACCGAGAAAGAGATGGATGATGCCGCCATTGTGAGGGAGATGATGCCGTTGTAGCTTGTAAGGTGTTTGTGTCAGTGAGTTTTTTTAATTTTATATTTATTAATTAGTTTTTCCTTTTGTTGGGTGTTGATAAATTTTTTTTTTGTTTGCTAAAGATTAGATATCGATTTGTCTAGGTATTCTTTAATGATTATGATGGGTATACTTTGATGGTTATGAATGTCAAATATTATGATTTATTAGTTTGTTAAAGATCACTTTGTTAAAGATTTTGAATGTCAAATATTGTGATTTATTAGTTTTTGAGTAATAAAGCAAAATGCTTGGTATTTTCTCAAGGTTGTCTCCAGCAAGGCTGGCCATCGAAGAACAGAAATTGCACTTATAAGACTAATGTTTATTTTGCAATCCTATATAATCTTGTGTTTCTTTGGTACAAGATTTTATAGTTGATGTTGGACTCTGGTTGACCATTCAAACATGTTAGTGGGTCCTATGATTTTTTTGAAGTTGGGTTGGAATTAGTCTTTAAAGATTTGTTTGGTTGGAGAAGTGAAAAGTAGGAAGATAGAAAATGGGGAGCGAATAGAAAATTGGGAGGATAGAAGAGATTTAGTTTTCTATGGGAGGATAGAAAAGTGAAGAGATGAAAAACTTATTTGTTTGGTTGAGGAAAAAAAAAAAAAAAAAAAGAGGATGAAAGTGAAATTGGTATAAATTTACAATTATGTCTCCATTAATTAAAACAAAAAAGTAACACATTTTTTAAGCAAAAAAAATTGTGTATGTGCAAACAAAAAAGTAACACATTTTTTTAGCCAAAAAATTGTGTATGTGCAAGTGGTAAAAAAAAAAAAAAAAACACTGGGCGTGGACGAAACCTATGTGCATAGTGCACATGGACATTTTTGTCAACCCAATTTCTTTCTCCCTCCAGTTTTCTCCCTATCTTGGGGAGAAAACTTTTTGATGGGCCGGGAAGAAAACACTTAGCTCTTACCATCTTTTTTTCCTCTCCCCCTCTCAACCAAATACCCACCAAAAAGTTTTCCTTTATCATTTTTTTTTTCCTCATCCTCCCTAAAATCTACTCTACCAAAAATACCCCTAAAGTTTAGAGATTTTATCAAGATCAGACGATTGTATTTGATTCTAAATATTGTTATTTGGCTTCTATTTTTTGGGTTTAAAATTTTTTAACTTTCTATGGATACGACTATTTAATTCTGGATTGGGTTTTGCAATTCCATTTAGAACAATTATTAGTATGATGAATGTGCTATTGAGCTAGTAGTTAATTATCCATTGGCTATAGCTTAAACCAGGTGATTGGGTTTGAGCCATTGTAGTCTAGGTTATCATTTAGAACATATGGTCTGCACTCTGCACATGTCATGATTTCCTGTTTTTTCTCAATATCTATTTGAATTTTGATATGTTGTAGGTACACAAAAATCTATTTATCTCTATATATTAAGAGGATTCAGAAAGTTAATTATTGTCTTTTTGACTTACAAAAATACCCCTAATTTAATTAACTTATCCTTATTCCTAAAAAATAAAAATAAAATTAATAACAAAAAAGTGAAAAAAAAATAAAAACTTTTCACAATCCCCACCTTCTCCTAAAAAAAACCATCCCACCTTTTATTAAAAAAAAAACCATCATACGGTGTAAAAAAAAAAAAAAAAAAACTAAACATATTTCAATGCTATTTTGGTGTTCATTTTTTAGAATTAGTCTTATGATACTTTTGGCCATATTAGGGGTTCTAAACGTATAATTTTTGTGGGAAAATAAGTGTAAATCTTGAAATTGAAATAAGTGAAGAATTATAACACTAATCCAAAGAAAAAAAGAGCCTCATCACATGCGCGGAGGCTAGTTTATATTATGATTTTAGGATTGAACGTTTAAAATGATTTTGCAAAATTTCATATAAATAAATATTAAATATTTAGTACACAATAACAATTAGTAATAATAATAATAAAATGTACCCTACCTATAACGGTGCTCTTACATTGCCTTGGTTGGACAAATAAAACAAGCATAACTTGATTTTATTGTGCCAAATTAGATAGAAAACCAATTGATCCAATCAATTATCATTCCAAATATTCATTTAAAATCTCGATTTATATAATAGCTATACTAAATGAGAATTGTTTTAGTTGACAATGGTCAACACACGCCTACTTAGTAGACCTCAAAACCATATTTGCATGTCCAAACTCAGTGTCACAGGCTCTCAATGGATGATGATGCCCATATTCCCCCTCATAATTGCACTCTCCAACCTTCCAAACCGTATTCCCTCCTTTCTCTGTCTTTGGGTTGAGAACCCATTACTTGGATAATGGGTTTTGCCACGGAAATTAGATTGTTTTACCAAGGATCCAACATATTATGAGGGAATTATATCATGACACCGTCTTACGAGATATCTTCTCTTATCCTGGAAAGCTTGTTACAAAACATAGAAACTTGAGAGCATCATAAATAATGCATGTTCCTCCTGTTACGCGTGGGCCTCGTGGGCTTGGGTTAAAAATATAAGAGGTGATGGGTTTCCTATTTTCAGAGATTTAGATTGTTGCTAGGACCTTTTGTTTTGAGGGCTGAATGCTTAAAGTGTCGAGCCTGGGCTTGAATGTGGACCAAGTAGTATTGAATCATGGGTCATGCCCAATATCTTTTTTCTTTTGGGCTTGGGCTCCCAAGGTTCTAGATTTTCAAAATGAGCCCTCAACACACCCCTAATGCATTTAAAAGGCATATATGATACATCCCCAAAACTGCGAGGATATGCTAAATGGTTTCATCCCTTATTAATAAAATAATTTATAACCTTCTGAAAATTAAGCTTCTTTCCATTTTCTTTCTGATATAAATTTCCATGTATCTAGAATGTCCTCTAGCTTACAGCTGAAGAAACCCTTCTCTGGTACATGCCAGACTCCAACAAGTCGGTGCTTGACAAAGAAAGGACTCACCAATTGCTCATATGCACTACTGCCAAAGAATCCATAAACTAACCACAAGGTTAAAATACCAAGGTACCACATCAAAAAATTCAGCAAAAAAAAGAGGTACCCCATCAAAATACTGAAGTTCGGGATGAGCAACCAACAGATCAATATCAGCTTCATGTATGGCCATATAAATGTCCTGCCAAATAGGTTTCAAACAAAAGCAAATGAGAAAGAAAGTTAAAAAGTTAAAAATTGAAAGTATGAGCGAATACATCATTTTTTACCCTTATCAACCAATAAAACAAATCACACCCAAAGAAAACCAGGAGCTCTATTAATTTACAAAGACAAATGGCAATAATTTTTACCAACTTAGGACTTTGGCAAAGCTGTGCTCGAAGAGTGTGATCATGGAATGCAAAATCCAATAAGAAAGCCATTGTCGAATCCTAGAACGAGACCCGGTCTCAATTGCTATAATTGAGGCACATCTGGTAAAGAACAAAAACCACATATAGTGGGGTACTAGTCGATTATGATCACAAGCCTTACTAAGTGTGAGAACAACATTTTGCATAGTAATCATCAGCTAACCCCAAAAGGAAAAAAAGTTTTAGCGAAAAATAAGGTTCAAGGTAGTGGGAGAGGTAGAATTTTATTTTCAAATGAATCAAAGTGATATAGTGATACGAATTTTTTTTTTTTATAAATTTATAAGTTACTTGAATAATAATTTATCTTGACAATCCACTGTTATTGACAAGATAGTCGAAATCATATATGAAATTAACTCTTCTATGTATAGATATTACGAATAATTGTGTTAATTTGTGTAGTTAATCAAGTAATTAACTATCAACCACCAAACATAAAATAAATAAGTTAACAAACTAACAGCAAAAAGCTAATTTAAATGCACTATTAATGTTTTTTTTTTAAAAGCACTTTTAAAAGAATAGGCCAACCTCATTTTTATTTATTTTGGACTAGCATCCTACCTACACAACCCAAAAAAAAAAAAAAGAGGAAGATAAAATCTGGCCCTTCCAACTTAATTCCAAGTATAGAATTCCATCAAAGAAGAGAATCTACTTACAAAGGATAAAGAATACCAATAACGGGTCTGCAAATCAAACCACAAATTAAAATAGAAAGAAAAAAAGAAACACAAGCAATCTCCACCATATATATATATATATATATATAAATCTATAAAAAAAAATATAAAAAAAATGACGTACTCAGCCAAATTAAACATCAAAGTTTCTAAGAACGATTCCAAGAAAAGTTTCTGGTTTTCCGGCACATCGAGAATAAAATGTGTTATATGTGCACTCTTTTAAGTCTTAACTATATATGCACCCTTAATGTGATGGTTACTCTACGAGTATGAGTGTTTGTGGAGTGTCAGGAGTAAGAACCGGGTTCAAGTCTAAGAAAGTGTTGCACGCATAAAGAAAAATAAATTGCGAACATGCATGTTAGAATTGAACAAGGTTTTGAAACCCAGACCGGACCGTACGGTCCGATTGGAAAAACCGTGAACCTCTCACAATCACGATTCTTTTAAGCTTAAGAACCGGTCTATGCCAAAAAAGCACGGAACCGTTCGAACCGCGATTCAACCGCACGGTTCTGAGAACCGTGATCAGACCGCTTCTCACGGTTCCCTTTGAATATGAACCTTAAAAAATAAAAATAAAAAAAAAAAAAAAAAAAAACACATAAAAAGAAACACAACTGGTGGGATCAGAAA
The DNA here is from genome assembly GCA_019022515.1 of Quercus aquifolioides. Lineage (NCBI taxonomy): Eukaryota > Viridiplantae > Streptophyta > Magnoliopsida > Fagales > Fagaceae > Quercus > Quercus aquifolioides. Next base: position 30,848,903 of record CM032335.1, on the reverse strand, counting down.
ACGTCTAATCTTTGTTTCAGTCTCTTTGCTTCACTCTCAAAAAACGTCTCACATAATCCAAACACAAAACAAAATCCAATTCTTACAATAAAGTTGAATCAAAACAAGCAAATATGAAAAAAAGAAGAAGAAGAAGAAGAAGAAGAAGAAGAACAAGCCGATCTGACCTAGTCTGGTGGTGGGGAGGAGGACGAACGGCGGTGGGGCACACGAACGATCTGACCCCCCTAGCTCCACCCCTGCCAGTGCACCACACTAGCTTCTCACCTCCATCAAAAGATGACGAATCTGTTGCTAGATCCCAAGATGAAGAGTTATGGTTCAAGCATAATTTTCAATTTTTAATCTAATTTGATAACATTTGGAATATATATTTAAGGAAATAGTGATTATGTGTGTTAATCCTTTTTTTTTTTTTAATTGGAATTTTTTTTTGATGTGATAGCATTTTATTGGCTGAAGTAAACATGGGTATTAATTTACATGGAATTCTTATTAAATCTAGTGTGTAGATGCACAGGTACAATTAGAAATAATCACAATTATACATTTTTTTAAGAAAAGATTCAAATTATACATAGCATTAGCTTGCATTTTTATTAAATCATACATTTTTAAAATATATAATGGTTTCTCATTATATATATTGTAGGGGTATTGGGCCCAAGAGTTCATTAGCTATTTATATTTTGGGCCTGTGGCCCAAGCCAAGGACGAGAGGTTGTTCGAGGAGGATAAACCCTTGACAGAAGAGACTGTGTTAGCAAATAAAGAAGTTAGTTTTGGTCATAATGGCTTAAGAGGGTGGGCCGAGGATAAATGCTTCTTCGGCTGGCCAAAGCCGAGGTCCGAAGAGGTGGCCTGTCGCCTGGGGGAATGTTCCAGGGAGTTCTATTGGTATAGATAAGCATTGCAGAGACATCAAGCATGGGGGAGTCCTAAAATATCTTAGGGGAAAGCTGTTGCCACCGCATTAAATACTCTGCAGCTAACTTCCTGGTCGCATTAATGTGGAGGTGATACCTGAACAATAGTTTTTAGTTTTACAGCTACTACGTGAAAACTTTAAGTGAGCGTTTGGATACTAATGAAACCCACGTCTGCGTTTTCTATTTCACGTTTCAGACCTTTTTTTTTTTTTTTTTTAGGCGTTTGAGGGAGTAATGCGGCACTGTGCGGCTACTGTGCAATGAACAGTAGCTGCACTTGTTGACTTTTTGTCCATGAACAGCACACCCGTGCACTGTTCACGAACCCACAAATTTTACTTTTCAACAACTTTTTCATTAAAAATGGGTCCCACGGTACTATTCACACATTTAAAAATTATTTTGCTACAGTATTTTCAGTTTTTAGTTTTCAGCTGTATCCAAACGGACCCTAAGAGAGAGCTAATGGGACAAGTATCAAGACCAACCATCTGGCCAGCACGTGGAGGGTAAAGATGAAAGGAGAGGAGAGTGTAAAAGGAAGAAGAGGCAAAGGGAGAGGGGGATCGAGAAACTGAGAGAAAATTATTGGAGCATCAAGAACTGACTTTGTAATCAAACTTGAAAGAAATATATAAGAACGAATCTCCTCGGACTTTGCTGAGGACGATTTTCTTCATCATAACCTTGTCTATTTACATCTTCTTGTCATCTAAATCTACTTTTGTGTTTGTCTGATTCATTAGAGCCCAATTTTCCAACCTATTCTCTACAAATTCATTGTTTTGGACTTTTTGGGCCTAAGTCCATCTATTTGTTGGGCTGGGGACTCAAATCTGGTCCTTACATATATAATTTAGAATTTAATTAGATTTAGACTCTTCGGTTTTTTCACCCAATAATTTACTTGCCACAAAAATTAAAAAAATAAATGGACGTGGCAGAAAATTGGACTCCAATTGAAATCTAATTGGATTTGGACTCTTCGATTTTTACACTCAATAATTCACTTGTTACAAAATTAACAATTAAATGGGATACGTAGGCCCTTTTGGATATACATCATTATCAGTTTTTTTAAGACATTCTCCCATCGCCCCATGTGTGTGTTAAAAATACTTAGTATTCTTTAAAAAAAAAAAAATGGGACACGTGGTGCAAAATTGAGAATCCAATTAAAATCTAATTGAATTTTTTCTGAATTTTGGCTATTAATATATATATATATATATATATATATATATATTAACACTCTGTTTGTTTTGTTGAAAAACTTTAAGTGAAAATAATTTTGTGCATTTTCCTATATTTGGTAGTATCAGAAGAAAAAAAAATTGTTAAAGGAAAACTATCTCGACTTCCCTTATTTAACTTAGCGTAACATATTATTGTTGGTTGAAAAACAACTTTATTTCTAACTCATTTTTTAAAGTACCATTTCCAACTTATACAAACAAACGTAATCTCTATTCTCCATCTCGTACGTAACAAATTCTAATAGCTTGGAAAAGTTTTTGCCATGGGTGTGTGATGGTAAAATCATTGTTTTTAAATACATTAAGATTATTTACAAACAAAGACAAAAACAAAAACAAAATAATGTTTTTTTTTTTTTTTTAAATACTAGGTTGGCTATGATTTTTTTTTTTGTTGAAGTTAGAGCATTCGCAGTAGTGGTGCACCTCAAAAAACTACTTTATCTATTTTACCACTCGACTTTACAATACACTCAATATCAAATGTTCTATTTTTTTATCACTTCATTTAAAATAACATAAACAACTCATTAAAATAGTAAAGGAAATGAGAGAATTTAAGTTTTTTAATTGAAGGAATATATATAATCTTAATAAAATATTGTATTTTATTTTTAACAACTTGCTACAATCAACTAAGATTTATACTAGTTGTGAAGGTAAGAGCCCAAATTTATATATTGGGCCTTGGGCCTTGTCTGAGGACGTGAGTATGTCCGAGGATGAGTAAATGATTTGGAGAGGCTCCAAAGTTAAGAATCACGTCAGGAATGAATGGAGGAGTATTGTCCGAGGAGTATCTCCTCCTCAGATACGACAAACATTAATCAAACCAGTATTTAGGCGGTGTAGGTGACCTTCCATGAAATTCCAACGATAAGGATGAACTTCAGGCACGTACAAAGGCGATTGGAGCCTAGAAATATCTAAAAGAAAAGCTACTACCACCGCATTAAATGCACTGTAGCAACTTTTCTGGCCACATTTATATGGAGAAGACCCTTGAACAGTACAACCTCAACTACCACCATTCATAGAGAGCTAAAGAAGGTGTCTGATGAGACATGCACTCAAGTGAAGGATCACATGGTTAACAAGTGTACGATGAGGATGGTCTGAAAGGAACTATATAATGTAAAAGACCCCCCATGAGAGAGGGGGGGAGAACAATTGTAATATTAAAAATCTATATTCGCACTCATTTCTATTTGGTTTATTTGATAATTCATCACCTCGGACAACCAGTTCATTGAATGTTTTACATGTCTTTCTTATTTGTTCATCGTTCACATCCTTAATAGCCGTTGTTAGATTCACTAAAAGCCCAGTTCTTTCACTCACTCTCTACAAATTTATTGTACTGGGCTTATTGGGCCTGCGTCTCATATCTTTTGGATTTGGGCTACAAATTGTGACTCTACAATTGGTGTCGTTTGTGGGAAGAGCTTGTGTTATAGTGAAGGCAACGGTCAACTATGGCAGAACCAGGACCACAACAAGCAGAGTCGAGGGAGTCTCAACATGGTGATCATTTCCTCAACCTCGAGCGTAGAGGTGATCGTGAAGGAAGTGTACACACCATGCACACTGACAGAAGTCAGCCTCGTGGCAGAAGTCATATCTCCCATGTGAGGAGCAACAGAGGCATGCAGCTGGAGATTGACCAGTTGAAGAGGGAATTACGCCATGCAAAAAGGAAGCGAGTTTCCCCTGACAGTGACGTTTCTTCGGATGAAGGAAGAGACACTAGTTACAGGCGGAGGTCCCGAACCCCGCCCAGTGAGTCTTTCTCTTATGAAGAAAAGCTCCATAACGAGCAACGGTTTAAAAGCTCACTACACAGGGGCGTAGGGAATGATGCTATGAGCAGAGCCTTAAACCAAATCTCTAAGTCTCCATTCACTCGTAAGATTGAGGGGGCAAGACCTTCCCGGCGTTTTCATCAGCCAACATTCACCATTTACAATGGACGCACAGATCTTGTTGAGCATGTGAGCCATTTCAACCAGAGAATGGCTGTCTATGCCAAGGACGAGGCCTTGATGTGCAGAGTCTTTTCATCCAGTCTTGGACCCATCGCGATGAGGTGGTTCGATGGCCTAAAAGTAGAGTCCATAAACTCCTTCCATGAGCTCACTCAAGCATTCGGTTCCCGGTTCGTGACCTGCAGGAGGGTTCCTAGGTCGTTGGCTTCCCTCCTGTCCTTGAGTATGCAAGAGGGCGAGAATCTTAAAACATACTCCGACAGGTATTGGGAGCTGTTCAATGAAATTGAAGATGATTTCGACGACGTGGCCATTAGTACTTTTAAGCTCGACCTTCCATCCGAGCACGGTTTAAGAAAATCCTTGACGGGTAAGCCCATTAATAGCGTGCGTCAGCTCATGGATCGGATTGATAAGTATAAAAGAGTTGAAGAAGACCAGCAGCAGGGGAAAGGAAAGGACAAGGTTATCCCTCAGGAGAGGAGGGATTTCAGGTCGAATCGGTACAACAACAACAAACCGTGTAGGGATTTTGCTGGGCAATTAGGATCGGCAAATCATCAAGCAATCAATGCCGTGTTCTGAGAGCTAGTGCATCAAGTTTTAGAGAAGATCAAGAATGAGTCATTCTTTAAACTACCAAATAAAATGGTGGGAAACCCTGAAAGGCGCAATCATAATCTCTATTGCCAATACCATCAAGATCATGGACACACCACAGAGGACTGCCGGAGTTTATGGGACCACCTGGACCCCGCTGCCTTGAACCGATTTATCTCTCGGTCAGCAGATAGATGCAGGCCTTTCTTCTTGTTGATCAATAAGTGGAAGGGGTTTGAGTGGACTGAGGAATGTGCCTTAGCTTTCCAGCAACTTAAAGAATATCTAGCCCGGCCACCCATCATGTCCAATCCTGAATTAGACGAAGTCCTATATGCCTATATCGTTGTGGCTCCTTATGCTGTAAGTTTGGTATTAATACGAGTTGACCGTGGTGCACAACGGCCAGTTTATTACATGAGCAAGTCACTTCATGAGGCCGAGGTTCGTTATCTACCACTGGAAAAAGCCATCCTAGCAGTAGTACATGGTACACGAAAGCTGCCCCATTATTTCCAAGCACATACAGTTGTTGTCCTCACCCAGCTCCCACTTAAAGCTATACTCTGAAGTGCTGATTACATTAGAAAGATTGCCAAATGGGGCACAGTCCTAGGGGCTTTTGACATCAAATACATGCCTCGTACCTCCATAAAAGGTAAGGTCCTTGCGGATCTGGTGCCTGAGTTCACTGAACCCCTATTAGAAGAATTGGTACCAACACAGAACATGGAAGAAAAATCGGTTGGCATGATCTCCCAATGAGGCCCCTTGTCCTGGGAGGTGTACGTTGACGGTGCAGCAAATCAGAGAGGTTCCGGAGTGGGGCTAGTGCTGATATCCCCTGAGAAGATCATCATTGAAAAGTCATTGAGACTGGACTTTTCGGCTACAAATAATGAGGTTGAATATGAAGCTTTACTGGTGGGGATAGCCATGGTTCAAAAAATGGGTGGAAAGATATTGGAAATGTTCTTGGATTCAAGGTTGGTCGTCGGCCAAGTAAAAGGAGAATTCGAGGCGAAAAATGAAAGAATGCAAGGGTACTTGAGTCAAGTTAGATGCCTGCATCAGAGTTTGAATCTTTCAACTTGTTGCACATCCCCAGAAGCGGAAACACGCATGCTGATTCCCTAGCCATGCTTGCGACCTCCTCGGCACAGAATCTACCTCGGGTTATCCTTGTTGAGGATTTATGCAAACCCATAGAGATGAGAGGAGAGACCTTCCGAGTCCATCAGATTAGAGCAGGGCCTAGCTGGATGGGCCCTATAATTCAATTCCTTAAGGAAGATGCTTTGCCAGAAGAAAATTCAGAAGCTGACAAAGTACGAAGGAAAGCTACCAGGTTCTGGCTGTCCGAGAACTGGAAACTATATAAGCATTCTTTTTCAGGACCATATTTGTTGTGCGTACACCCCGAGACGACTGAATCACTCCTCGAGGAGTTACATGAAGGAATTTGTGGAAGCCATACTGGAGGTAGATCCCTAGCACATAGAGTCATCACCCAAGGCTATTGGTGGCCAAATATGCAAAGAGAGGCCCAAGAATATGTGAAGAAATGCGATCAGTGCCAACGGTTCGCACCAAACATACACCAACCTGGAGGGATCCTTAATCCACTGTCCAGCCTTTGGCCATTCGTTCAGTGGGGCTTAGACATCGTAGGTCCGTTCCCCAAGGCAGTAGGAAATAAGAGATACCTGTTGGTCGACACGGATTATTTCACCAAATGGGTCGAAGCTGAACCTCTAGCAAACATCAGAGATGTAGACGCCAAGAGATTTGTTTGGAGAAACATCGTTACTCGTTTTAGGATTCCTCAAACCCTCATCTCGGACAATGACCTTCAGTTTGATAGCAAGGCTTTCAGAAGTTATTGTTGTGAATTAGGAATCACTAACAGATATTCCACCCCTACTTATCCCCAAGGGAATGGACAAGCGGAGGCTGTAAATAAGGTCATATTGAATGGATTGAAGAAAATGCTAGATGATGCAAAGGGCAAATGGGTGGAAGAACTACCACATGTTCTTTGGACATATCGAACCACTCCTCGTAGATCTACTGAGGAGACCCCTTTCTCAATGACTTACGGGGCTGAAGCTGTCATCCCTTTGGAAACTGGCTTTTCGACATTAAGAACATGTTCATTTAGTCCAAGTACAAACAATGAACTGCTAGAAAAGAATTTGGACTTGATTAAAGAGATGAGGGAAAATGCAATGGTCCAATTAGCATATTACCAACATAAGCTCAAACAGGGTTATGATGCCAACGTCAAGCGGAGACCATTAACGACTGGTGATCTAGTGTTGAGGAAAGTTGTGGGCGCTGCGAAGAACCCAGCATGGGAAAAATTAGGACCCAATTGGGAAGGACCATACTGTATTACTTCAAGAGCTAGCATCGGGGCATATTTTCTAGAAGATTTAGATGATCATTTAATACCATGCCCATGGAATGTAAACAACCTTAAAATGTATTATTATTAACAAGTTTTTCCTTTATCAATTTGTTTATCTGTTACATAAAGGTTTTGTACATTCGATTACAATTTTTATAAGTGTTTAAATTTAAACTCAATCATGCCTGAAGTTCTCGGACCAGATGATCTGGGTTAGTTAACACTCACTTACAATTTTTATAAGTGTTTAAACTTAAACTCAATCATGCCTGAAGTCCTCGGACCAGATGATATGGGTTAGTTAACACTCCCTTACAATTTTTATAAGTGTTTAAACTTAAACTCAATCATGACTGAAGTCCTCGGACCAGATGATATGGGTTAGTTAACACTCCCTTACAATTCTCATAAGTGTTCAAATTTAAACTCAATTATGCCTGAAGTCCTCGGACCAGATGATATGGGAAAGTTGACACTAAACGATAACTTTTATAAACGTGTGAACCTAAACCCAATTTTGCTTGAAGTCCTTGAATCGAGTGATGTGGGGAAATTAACACCCTTTGCAAGTATTAGGAGTTAGCATCCTTTCTCATCAAGCATTAAAGTTGTTAATTGTGTAAACCAATTTGTAATACATGTCTCGTAGCATTCTTTTATTTCTATTGGTACTCAACTAAATTATTCAAAGATCATTGATTCATGGCAATAGTTATAAACTAAAAGGCTTATTAAATGAGAACATTGGAAATAAAAGAAAGGAAAGCATCTTCATTCATGAACAAAGAAGATTCATTTTGTTTAACGGCAAACAACCTTCAAAAATATATATATATATATATATATATATATAATAAATAGTAAGTACACCCTACAACTAAGCTTCAGCCGGAGGAGGAACTTTCTCAAAATCAACAGCCTGGGAATGGACGCCCTCAGTTTGAGATTTAGCCGCCGCGTCTTTGGCTTGAGAGACCATCTCTTTAACCGAGAGGAAGTCCTCGGATGGCTTATCCATCACTGGAGGCTGAGCCTCCTTGCCCTCTTCAGTTCCTTCAGGGATGGGAGCCTGGAGGGTAAGGAGTTGCTTAAGAGGAGGGTGCGCGTCTGGAATCTCTCTAATGTCAGGCGGGTAGTGAATGCTCTCGGCCCTCCTCAGCTCAGAGCCTGCAGGGACGCCCGCGCAATCCATCGCCACGCCCCAGGACTCAGCGCAGTAGCCCTTGCAAACTATGGCCACTTCCTCTATTAGCCGATTCTCTGTATCTGTCACCCCTCACTCATAAGAAGCCGCCACAGCAGCCTTAGCGGACTACTTGGCCACCTGAGCTGCATCCTTGGCTTTTTGCAACTCGGCCCTGAGATCCAGAACAACTTGCTTTTTTGTGGCCAGGTTTATTTTTGTAATGTGAAGTTGTTGGCGCTAATCCTCAGCTTGCTTCTCCACATTTTTTAAACCCGCTGAGAAGTTGTTGTGAGCTTTGATGGCCTCCTTTAGCTGCTCGGTCACCTGAGCCTGCTTTTCTCTCAAAACTCCCAGTTGCTTTTCTATCTCCAGCCAGGAATGAGCCTCAGCCTTAGCCTCATCTTGGGCGTTCCTAACCCATTCCTCGGCAACAAAAACCTGATGGGTAAGCTGCGTAGGAATTACAAAAGAATCGTAAATGTTACATACATATGTGAACGAATTCGCAGATTAGTACTTAAAGGAAAAGAATAATGGCTTACTTACCATCGCAAGATCCCTCTTTAGTGACATGAAGAGGTCAGGCTACCTAAAGCGCCTTAGGCCATCCATATCTCTGGGGAGTAGGAGGGGCTGCTCTAGAGCCTCAGTCAGGACGCTAGCATACCCCCTATGGGACTCCCAAATGGTGGCGTCCCAAGGGACAAGAGCGCCCTCCACTTCCAACCGAGGCTTCTAGGTGCGCTGTGCTTGGCGCACTTCAGCATTACCCCGGCTGTCCACAAATGGGGCCCTCTTATCTCGGGGGTCCTTTTGCCTTCTTTTGTTGCTTGGCCCCCTTCTATGGCAGTATTTCCCCTTCCTCAGGGACCTCGATTGGCCTCTTCTTTATTAAATCCAGATTAGCCTTCAGCCCGAGGTTAGTTGGGTGTTGAGGGGGAGGAGGAGGGAGATTGGGGGTGGCCTGGGTCTTTGGAACCTCCTTTGAAGTAGACCCCCCTTTGTTTCTGTTGGCTATAAGACCCTTCAAACCAGGTCTCTGCCTCAGATCCATGCCTTCTTCCTCCTCGTTACTGGAATCAGGCTGAGCAACTAAGAATTTAGGTTGATGGACAGAAGAAAACCCTTTGGACTCAGTCTTTAAGTCCGGCAACTCAACAAGTCTCTCCGGCGCCCCTTCTTCTCCTTCGAACCAGAATTGGTCGATCTCGGCGTCTAGAGAATGGTGTGATGAAGTCGACTCTTCCCTCAAAGTGATTATCGGCTAAGGAGCTTGTTGAGGTGCCACACGATCGAAGGAAGGTCTCTCCGAGCCAAAAAGCTGGGTTTAGAAACGTCTATTCGAGCAAGCTTAGGACTGCCTAATCTTATCGCCTGGCCTGCGTCTTGAAATGTGCGCGACAAAGGCACATAATCCAAGATCAGATGAACAGCTCTTAATTGTTCGTCCTCACTAGGGAATATCTCCGACCTTAGCAGGTAATTAAGCGTAGGGACGTTGACATGACTAAGCCTTGGAGAAACGTGATTCTTATCTGCAAAAGATTCGAAGAAGAAATTACGGTCAGCAAAAATTATAATTGTCGTCCGAGGAGGTGAGCAGCTTAAAATAAATAAAGGAGAGACTAAGAAAACTAAGGTCCTTGCTGAAGGACCTATCCCTAGGGTACCCCACCTGGTATTCCTTCCCTAACTGGGCAGTGAAGACCGTCATGCCACTCCCTGGAGACGACCAGATAATCGTCCTTTAAGCCTTTATTGGATTTGGGAAGGCAGGATATCAACCTCACGTCCTCGGATCGAGATTTTAGGTAATATCCTCTGGCGAGTGAATGGCATTGGTACATATGAACGACATCGTGCCATGTTAGCCGGAGGTCCATTTGATCATTTAAGGCATCTACACTCCCCAGGATTCTAAACATGTTGGGAGCGCATTTGTGGAGGCATAATCTGTGGTTGAGTAGATAATCTCGGGTTATCCTACCCATGGGAAGTGTCATCCCTCCTTCTATAAAAGCGATCATGGGAATGACGACTTGGCCCATCTCTCTATCAGGCAATACCTGCTCTAGAGGACAATACTCCAAACCCACTCCCTGTGGGATTCGGTATTTGGCCCTAAAACCCTCCATCCCAGTTCGAGAATCCACTAAATATTTGAATCTACCCATCTAGGCAAACGGAGGAGACTAGAAGAGAGTTTTATTGAAAGATAAAAGACAAGGGAATCAACCGAGGAGAAAAAGAAAGTTTGAAGAAACATATACTTACGGAAATAATCAAGTATGACAGATCCCACACCTCTAGAAAAGCTTTTGAATATTTTATTTTAAGGAAAAAGTAAAAGAGCTTAGGAGTTCAATTTGTTTCATGAGTTCGAACGCAAAAGCTATCTAGAGTCCTTGTGAATTTCAGAAGTAAGGGAAAAAATGAACCCCCTTTTAGGCTTTATATATCGAGTGAGAAAAGGAGTGGAAGTTGTCCCGCTCAAACCCAGAGGGGAAATATCAGTCGTTAGATTAGTACTTCATCGTAAGATGCAAGGGACATAGCGCCATCTAGAGCAATTAATGATGCTTCGCGAATTTCGAAACGTCAGTAGCAATAATGAAGCGCACAAAACTATACTCCCACACGTGTAAACTCAGATATTTTGACATTTCTAGCCCTGAATTTTAAGGCAAGTCAAAATCCCACTTCTTCTCCTCGGATGTGAGGGAAAAATCGGAATTTTAAGGGGCTATTGTGGGAGTAAGAGCCCAAATTTATATATTGGGCCTTGGGCCTTGTCCGAGGACGTGAGTATGTCCGAGGAGGAGTAAATGATTTGGAGAGACTCCAAAGTTAAGAATCACGTAAGGAATGAATGGAGAAGTATTGTCCGAGGAGTATCTCCTCCTCGAATACGACAAACATCGATCAAACCTGTATTTAGGCGGTGTAGGTGACCTTCCATGAAATTCCAACGATAAGGATGAACTTCAGGCACGTACAAAGGCGATAGGAGTTCAGAAATATCTCAAAGAAAAGCTGCTACCACCGCATTAAATATACTACAACAACTTTTCTGGCCGCATTTATGTGGAGAGGACCCCTGAACAGTACAGTCTCAACTACCACCATTCATATAGAGTTAAAGAAGGTGTCTGATGGGACATGCACTCAAGTGAAGGATCAGATGGTTAACAAGTGTACGATGAGGATGGTCTGAAAGGAACTATATAATGTAAAAGACCCCCCATAAGAGAGGGGGGGGGGGGGGGGGGAACAATTGTAATATTAAAAATCTATATTCGCACTCATTTCTATTTGGTTTATTTGATAATTCATCACCTCGGACAACCAGTTCATTGAATGTTTTACATGTCTTTCTTATTTGTACATCGTTCACATCCTTAATAGCCGTTGTTAGATTTACTAAAAATCCAGTTCTTTCACTCATTGGGCCTGCATCCCATATCTTTTAGATTTGGGCTACAAATTGTGACCCTACACTAGTTTACTATATTTGCAAAAAAAAAAAAAAAAAGCTTTAGCTTCTCCAATAACGCATGATTTTTTGGTTCTTTGGTGGTAAAATAGTTTTTTTTTTTACTAAAATACAATCACCATTGTGAATATTTTTATTGTTTTTGTTAAGTTTTTGGGTTGGATAATTGTTATTTGGGTGAGGCTAGTTAGCTTTATTGAGAAAAATGGGGGTCTAAGGTTTTGGAAGGGGCCAACAACAAAAATGAAATACATAATAACTAAAAATAAATAATTGGACCCAGGGGGAAGCCCCCACCTGGGTCCATCCCTGGCTTTATGATTCCTTAGACCTTATAATATCCATAAAGCCTTGAGTTCCAAATATGTAGTCACTATCTTAGGGTTTACCCTCGCGAGATTTCTCCTTATAAGACAACAATCTTCTTAGCCAAGTAGTTGGTCACTCTTATAGCTTGTTTGGTGGGGAAGACATGAGAATGAATTGGATTCTCTTTAAAGGATATTCCATTTTATTCCCAACTAATGTTTTTTTTAGTGAGGGAGATTCATTCCTTTAACGAGACATAAGTGAATATCGATTTTAATATTTTGAAAAAAGGGAAAATAAAAGGTGAAGGAGGAAATAATAAAATTATATATGTATATATATATATATATATTTATATTCTTTCCATTTTCATTATTTATTTTATAAACTTTCAAACACATTGAACAAATACACCATCTGATTCCAAACCATTAATGCATGATATACCCATCCTATTATTTTATAAACTCTCAAACATAGTATTGAAGCGGTAAGTTTAAGATCTTACCCAATATATTGGTTGGTACAATTGATATTATTCATACAAGTAACAAGTAAAGATAATCCATATATTTTGTACTGGTTAAAATATTAGATTGTACTACCAATTTTGAAGATATTAGGTAATATATATGGATTATGTTCAAATTATACTTAGTGTAATTTTCGACAATGTTACAACACCACATGAAAATTTTATTGAATGTATTTTGAAATATCCAATGATATATTATGTTTTTTTTTTTTTTTTTTTTTTTTTTTTTTAAAGCCTTGCAAAGTTTAAAGGTGACCAATGATTGAGTTATTACCAAAGAGTAAATAACATACTGTAGGGTCAGTTTTTGTAGCCCAAGCCCAAAGGATTTGGATTATGAGCCCAATAAACCCAAAACAATGAATTTGTAGAGAGTGGGTGAAAGAGCTGGGCTGGATGTGAATTAAACAAGGGATAACTATGGTATTGAAAGGTGATTTAACAGAAAAATATACTAGAAAGTTAAGCAAATAGACGATCGAAGGGATGTATTATTGGATGAAAGGTGATTACAACTCTTAGAGCTACAGTAAAGTAGTTTTCTTCTTCCCTTTCTTTTTGTTTCGATCCCCTAGTATCAGAGGTCTCTTTTCTTTATATAGCACCCTCCTCTACCATCTCCATCGTCCACTTGTTCTTCATCTGAGCATCCACTTGAGTACATGTTCCATCAGGTATCTTCTTTAGCTCTCTGTGAGTGGTGGTAGCTGAGATTATACTGTTCAGGGGTCTTCTCCACATTAATGCGGCCAGAAAAGCAGCTGCAGTGCATTTAATGTGGTGGTTGCAGCTTGTCTTCTAGATATTTTTCCGTTCCTATCATCTCCATACGTGCCTGAAGCCTTCCCTTATCATCAAAATCATTAGAAAGATTTACTTGAACCTCCCAGGTGTCTGCTTAACCAAGGCACTTTGTATCCAAGGAGAATGTCCTCTTCGGACCAACGGTGATCTCTTCGGACTGCACTCCTCATTCACTTTCAGGTATGTTTCTTCCGCATGGGCTCCTTCTCAAACATTTTCCTCTCTTCGGACACACAGTAATCTTCAAATAGGGCCCTAGGCCCAATACGTAAGGTTGGGCTTTCACCCCCCACAATAGCCCCTCAAAATTTTAGTTTTTCCCTCGCATCCGAGGAGAAAAAATAGGATTTTGACTTGTCACAAAATAAAAATTTGAAAAAGCACAAATATCTGGACTTACACGCGTGTGGGCATAGGTGCGGGCGCTTCATTAATGCTGCTGTCATTTCAGTATTCCCAAAGCGCTATTAATTACCCCAGGCGGCATTTTGTCTCTGGTATCCAACGGTGGACTATTGATCCAACGGACGTGATTCTTCCTCAGAATTTGGGCGGGATGACCCCTGCCCCTTCGCTTGTCCCTATATAAAGCCTCAGAAGAGGTTATTTCTTCTTTACTTCGCAAATTCTTAGATTACCCAGCGAACTCAAACATTCGAGTCCATCAAGTTCTTCCAATCACCAATCATAGTCCTATCTAAAGTCTGTAAGAATCTTTCTGCGAGTTCGAAGATCATCCTCCGATTTAGTTTGCATAAGTTTCGACATCTCTAAACCTTTCGTCTTCTCTTCGGCCAGCTTCCTCGGCCTTCGAATAGTCACTCCCTAGTCGCTACGTTTAGTATCTTCTTCTTTCTGTTTAATTGAGATGGGTAGATTTCAATATCTGGTGGATAGCCCCGCCCAGATGGAGGAATTTAGGGCGACATACCGCATACCTCCAAATGTGGGTTTGAGGTATTGTCCTCCAAAAAGAATACTAACAGATCGGAAGGTGGGCGAAGTTGTAATCCCCATCATCGCCTTTTTAGAAGGGGGGATGACTATCCCCATGGGTCCCATCACCAATAATTACCTCTGAAACCATAGGCTTAGTCCTGAACAATGTGCGCCTAACGTTTTTAGGATCTTAGGAGCAGTTGATGATTTGAACCGTCATCTAGGATTGGGACTCACCTGGCTCGACGTGGTACATATGTACGAGTGTCATGGCCAAAAAGGGGCAGGATATTATCTTAAATCCCGATCCGACGTTGTTAGGCTCCTCTCCTGCCTTCCTAAATCTAACAAATGGATGAAAGACAACTATGTGATCGTCTCGGGCGCGTGGCATGACGGTCTATATTGCCCAACCAAACCAGGAGAACCAGGTGGGATATCCTAGATTTAGGTTTACTAACAGTAGATTTAGGATCTCTGTTTTTTAGCAATTTTGTCCTTTCTTTGTATCATTATTTTCAAGTTTTTGACTAAGTTCTATTGTAATGTTAACAGATAAAGAACACGTTTCTCCTCGGCTCAGCCTCACAAACACTGCCGTGCTCAATTATCTATTACGATCAGAAATTTTTGTCAGTGAAGACGGGCAACTCCGGTCGGTTCTTCTTATTCTTGGTTACACGGCAAAACCGAAGGATTTTCAGCCGGTTGGCAACGCAATAAGACAGGGAGACTATCGCATCAACCGAATAGACGTTGCTCGGAAGGATTTTCTAGCTCCGTTCGATCTTGCCCCCGTGCCACATCCAAATCCGCAGGGTATACCACTGCTCGTCCAGCCGGTTCAGCATGTTCCTTTCGGACCAGTAGTAGCAGGTGAAAGAGTTGCTTCTTCAACCCCTTCTCTTGACGAGCAGATTGACAAGTTCAAGTTCGAAGGAGAAGTTTCAGGAGGGGTTCCGGTGATACAAGTTTCGGACGCCGAGGAGGAAACCGACAGGCAGTCTAATGTCCATCCTCCCGTTCTGATAACTGCTCTCCCAGAGGACTTTTCGGAGGAAGAGGATATGGCAGATTTAAGGAGCTTAATGAAGAATAGGGGTAAAAAAGCTAAGCCCAAAGGGGCCGGTACGTCCCAACCAGTTGTGAGTCTTCCTCCACCACCTCTTCAGGTTCCTCTGGATCTTGGCGCCAAGCAAGTGCCAGATCCGAAGAAGAAAAGGCCCCATACTGACAATGAAGAAAGGGAGGTAGCGCCTTCGAAAGGGACCAAATAGCAAAAGGTGGCTAAAGATCACTGGAGTAAGAGGGTTTCATCTACTAAGAGCCGAGATGACCCTCTTGTTGGTGACGTGCGCCGAGGGCCTCGCACATGGTCCCCCAAGTTGGAATTGGACGGTGCTCCCATTCCTTGGGATACCTCCCTCAGAAACTACAATGGGGGGAAAGCAGGTGTCGTTGCTGAGGCCTTGGAGCAACCACTGCTCCTCCCCCGAGACATGGATTCTTATAGGCACTTCAGCCAGTATGAACTCTTCTTGTCCCTAAAAAGGGATTTAGCCATGGTAAGTGAGTTAATCCATCTTTTCAGTTTAGGATGTTGATTTTTTTTCTGTTTGTTTTATGTTGACTTTTTCATTCTGCTATGCAGATTACCCAGCAAGTCTTCGTGGCGGAAGAGTGGAACAAAAAGACATATATTGAAGCCCAAGCAGAGGCCCACTCTCGGTCCGAGGCAGAAAAGTCTTTGGGCAGTCTGAAGGAAGAATATTTTCAACTGTCTGAGCAGTTCAAAGAGATTACCAAGCAAAGGAATAGTCTTGATGCGGGTTTGAAGAATGCTGAGAAGCAGGCCGAAGACCAACGCCAGCTGCTGAATGTAACCGAGATCAATCTGGCAATAGAGAAAGCACTGGTGAAGGATCTTCGAGCTGAACTTCAGAAAGCCAAGGAGACTGCCAAACTGGCTCAGAAGGATGCTCAGCTGGCCAAGGAGGCAGTCGAGGCTGAAAGAAAAGCAGCATATCAGCTGGGGGTGGAGGAGACCCAAGTCAACCTCACTGAGCAGTTTGCCTCGGTCAGCCGAGACTACTGCGATATAACTTGGGGGAAAGCAATGGATGCTGCTGGGGTCCCTGCGGACTCAAACCTGAGACTGCCTGGGAGCATATATTACGATTCGAAAATTCGTGAAATCCTAGAAGCTCCGGAGTAGCCCCGGTCAGCCAGACCCCTCCTGCTCCTGCTAAAGCACCCAGAGAGTCTGAGGGTACTCAGGAAAAGGATAAAGAACAAGTCCTAGACGTTGCTGCTGCCCAGCCCAGTCAGACAGTTGATCCTTCGGCCACTTAGACAGAGACTTAAATATCTAGGATTTTTTGTTTAGTATTTGTATTGTTATATAGTTAGTTTATTTTTTTTCTATGTAAGGACTTGCAAACCATTCTATTTTACTCAATGAAATACTTTCTCTTTTACTTTTGATGTCCTTGTTGTTTGTATCATAAGGCTCACTATTATTGCAAATAACTACAACTTGTGATTATGGTAGTGTAAGTAAACTTAACCGTGACATCAGGCTGACGAAGCAAATAACTTAAATTAATACCGAAAAGAGTGGTTTATATAAGAATTATTAGTAAGTAATGAAAGCAATAAGTGATATGGAAGTTTCATAGGCCTTCTTGAAGGTGTGCAAAGCATATTTTTAACTGAAGAGTCTTGTTGTAAGTTAGAGTCAAATGCATCCAAGAATTTCAGGCACGATTCATTATAAAGTTAAATTTCAATAATAATAACTGTATGGAGGTGTTGACTAACCCATATCATCTGGTCCGAAGACTACGGGCATGTGAAGGAGTGCCAACTAACCCAAATCATCTGGTCCGAGGACTATAGGCATGATTGGATTTAAGTTTAAACACTTATGGAACTGTGAAGGAGTGTTAACTAACCAAAATCATCTGGTTTGAGAACTACAGGCATGATTGGATTTAAATTTAAACACTTATGGAACTGTGAAGGAGTGTTAACTAACCCAAATCATTTGGTCCGAGGACTACAGGCATGATTGGATTTAAGTTTAAACACTTAGAGAACCTTGAATGAGTGTTAACTAACCCAAATCATCTGGTCCGAGGACTACAGGCATGATTGGATTTAAGTTTAAACACTTAGAGAACCTTGAACGAGTGTTAACTAACCCAAATCATCTGGTCCGAGGACTATAGGCATGATTGGATTTAAGTTTAAACACTTAGAGAACCTTGAACGAGTGTTAACTAACCCAAATCATCTGGTCCGAGGACTACAGACGGTATTTGAATTTAAGTTTAAACACTTAGGAAAACCGTAAATGAGTGTTAACTAACCCAAATCATCTGGTCCGAGGACTACAGGCATGATTGGATTTAAGTTTAAACACTTAAGAACCTTAAACGAGTGTTAACTAACCCAAATCATCTGGTCCGAGGACACAGGCATGATTGGATTTAAGTTTAAACACAGAGAGAACCGTGAACGAGTGTTAACTAACCCAAATCATCTGGTCCAAGGACTACAAGCATGATTGGATTTAAGTTTAAACACTTATGAAACTGTGAAAGAGTGTTAACTAACCCAAATCATCTGGTCCGAGGACTACAGACATGATTGGATTTAAGTTTAAACACTTAGAGAACCTTGAATGAGTGTTAACTAACCCAAATCATCTGGTCCGAGGACTACAGGCATGATTGGATTTAAGTTTAAACACTTATGAGAGCATTTTAGATGACAAATTGGCATGTTGATTGAAGAGAAGATTCGATTAATAATAGTACCTTTTGAGGTTATTTACATTCCAAAGGCGTGGTATCACATGACTATCTAGGTCTTTTAGGAAATATGCCCCAATGCCAGCCCCTGAAGTAATACGATACGACCCTTCCCAATTGGGTCCTAACTTTCCCCAAGCTGGGTTCTTTACAGTGCCGACAACTTTCATCAGCACCAAATCACCAGGTTCTAGAGGCCTTAGCCTTATGTTGGCATCATAGCCTTGCCTGAGCTTTTGTTGGTAATGTGCCAGTCGGACCATTGCATTTTCCCTCATTTTATCAATCAGGTCCAAACTCTTCTCTAGTTGCTCATTGTTGCCGGTCGGGCTGAATGAACTAGTTTTCAGTGTTGGGAACCCAGTTTCTAAAGGTATGACAGCTTCAGCCCCATAGGTCATTGAGAAGGGGGTCTCTCTAGTAGATCTGCGAGGCGTAGTTATGTAAGCCCAAAGTACGTGTGGCAATTCTTCCACCCACTTGCCCTTCGCATCGTCTAGCCTCTTCTTTAAACTATTTACTATGACCTTGTTAACAGCTTCTGCTTGCCCATTACCCTGGGGATAAGCAGGAATGGAGTATCTGTTTATGATTCCCAGTTCGCTACAATAATTCCTGAATGCTTTGCTATCAAACTGTAGGCCGTTATCCGAAATGAGAGTATGAGGAACCCCAAATCGAGTGACAATATTCTTCCACACAAATTTCTGTACATCCACGTCTCTGATGTTGGCCAGAGGTTCAGCTTCGACCCATTTGGTAAAATAGCCTGTGCCGACTAGAAGGTATTTCCTGTTTCCTACAGCCTTAGGGAATGGTCCCACGATATCTAAGCCCTATTGGGCGAAAGGCCATGGGCTGGATAGTGGATTAAGAGTTCCCCCTGGTTGATGAATGTTTGGGGCAAATCGCTGACATTGATCGCACTTTTTAACATACTCGTGGGCTTCTTTTTGCATGTTCGGCCACCAATAACCTTGAGTAATGGCTCGGTGAGCCAAGGACCTACCTCTAGTGTGGCTCCCACAGATTCCTTCATGCAATTCCTCTAGTAGCAACTCAGCCGCTTCAGGATGCATGCATAACAAGTACGGTCCTGAATAGGAGCGTTTGTATAGTTTCTGGTCCTCGGATAGCCAGAATCTGGTCGCCTTCCTCCGAATTTTGTCAGCTTCCCCCCTTTCTTCAGGCAAAATATCTTCTTTCAAGAATTTAATTATAGGATCCATCCAGCAGAGCCCGGTCCTAACTTGGTGAACTTGGACTACCTCTCTTCTTGCCTCGGTAGGCCTATGCAAGTCCTCGACGAGGATAACTCTTGGCAAATTTTGCATCGATAAGGTAGCGAGTATGGCCAAAGAGTGAGCATGTGCATTACCACTTCGAGGGATGTGTAGCAAACTGAAAGATTCGAACTCCGATTGCAGACATTTAACTCGGCTCAAGTATCCCTGCATTCTTTCATCCTTCGCCTCAAACTCACCTTGTACTTGACCCACGACTAACCTTGAGTCCGAGAACAACTCCACTGACTTTCCTCCCATTCTTCGGACCATAGCCATTCCCATCAGTAGGGCTTCATACTCCGCCTCATTATTTGTTGCCGAGAAGTCCAGCCTTAACGACTTTTCGATGATGATTCTTTTAGGGGATATCAGCACTAGCCCCACTCCAGAACCTTTCTGGTTCGCTGCGCCATCCACGTACACTTCCCAATGGGAGAGGCTTTGTTGAGAAATCATGCCAACTGATTTTTCATCCATGTCCGATGTTGGCGTTACTTCTTCTAATTGGGGCTCTGTGAACTCGGCTACCAAATCCGCAAGGACCTGGCCCTTGATCGATGTGCGAGGCATGTATTTGATATCGAAAGCCCCTAAGATCGTACCCCATTTAGCAATCCTTCCAGTGTAGTCAGCACTTCGGAGTATAGCCTTGAGCGGGAGCTGAGTGAGAACAATGACTGTATGGGCCTGGAAATAATGAGGCAACTTCCGTGTACCAAGCACCACTGCTAGGATAGCCTTCTCCAGTAGCAAATAACGGATCTCGGCTTCATGTAGTGACTTACTTACGTAATAAACTGGTCTTTGCACACCACAATCTGTTTGTATCAACACCAAGCTCACAGCGTAAGGAGCTACAGCAATGTAGGCAAACAAGACTTCATCTGGCTCAGAACTGGACATGATTGGCGGCCGAGCTAGATAATCTTTAAGCTGCTAAAAGGCCACAGCACATTCTTCAGTCCTTCCACTCGTTGATCAGAGAAAAGAAAGGCCGACACCTATCCGCTGATCGAGAGATAAATCGATTCAGGGCAGCAGTCATTCCAGTCAGTTTCTAAACTTCCTTGGGATTCCGAGGAGCTTGTAAATTGTTGATGGCCTTTATCTGGTTGGGGTTAACCTCAATTCCCCTGTGAGTCACCATGTACCCCAAAAACTTGCCTGACCCTATACCAAATGAGCACTTAGAAGCGTTTAGGCGCAACTTGTACTTTCTAAGAACTTCAAAGGTACTTTCAAGGTCCTTCACATGCTCAGCAACAATCTTGCTTTTCACCACCATGTCATCTATGTAAATCTCGATATTTTTGCCCAGCTGTGGCTCAAACATCCTCGTCATCATTCTTTGAAAGGTAGATCCCGCGTTTTTCAAGCCAAATGGCATCACCTTATAGTGGTAGTTACCGATAGGGGTGACAAAAGCAGTCTTCTCCTGGTCATCCAGGGCTAGTGGTATCTGGTGGTAACCTTGAAAAGCATCCAGGAAGCTCATTCGAGGGTGGCCGACAGTGGCATCCACTAGCTGATCAATTTTTGGCATAGGGAATGGATCTTTAGGGCAAGCCTTATTTAAATCAGTGAAGTCTACGCATACTCGCCATTTCCCACTCTTTTTCTTCACCACCACAGTATTTGCCAGCCACTCAGGATAAAAAACTTCTTTAATAGTTCTAGCTTGTTTGAGCTTTGCTACTTCTTCTCTTACTGCATCAGCATGTTCCTTGGATGGGCGCCGAGGAGGCTGCTTCTTAGGGGTGATCAGTGGGTTTACCTTCAAATGATGACATATGAATTCCGGATCTACCCCTAGGGCTTCATAAGTGTTCCAAGCGAATACGTCAAGGTTTCTTTTAAGAAATTCTACTAACTCCTCCTTCTCCTGCAGAGGTAGCTGAGATCTAACTTGAAATAATTTTTCTGGATTGTCTCCGATGATGATTTTTGTCAAATCTTCGCACCTAGCGCTCTCGTCCGGATCTTCGACGGGCAATTCTCGAGACTTTAACTGTTATAAACCCCTTTCGGCCCTAGACGAGGACTCGGCTTCGGGCTCATGCTGGATGGTAGCCACTAAGCATTGTCTGGCTGCGGACTGATCTCCTCGGATCTCACAAACCTGTCCTTTAGATGGGTACTTAACTTTCTGATGCAAAGTAGAGAAAACATCCCCTAGTGTATGAAGCCAAGGTCTGGCTACAATTGCCGTATAGGGCGAATACACGTCTACAACTATGAAATCCACCTCTACCACCTCTGAGCCGGTCTGCACAGGTAATTGTATCTGGCCTTTTGGGGTGACAACCCTTCCTTCAAAACTCACAAGGGGGGAATTGTAAGGTGTTAAGTCCTGAGGTTTTAGGCCCATCCCCTTGTAGAGATCAGGATACATTATTTCTATCGCGCTACCCTGGTCCACCATCACCCTCTTCACATCATACCCTCCAATTCTGAGGGTAATTACTAAAGCATCATCATGGGGTTGGATGGTCCCGTTCTTATCCTCATCCGAGAACCTTATAATCAGTTGAGCACTCGGCTTAGCTCTCTTCGGACCTTGGCCGAAATCCCCTACGGGTGACCGAACTACCGACATAACCTTCGATGGCCAAGATCCTATCCTTCTCGGTGCGGCGAAGACGACATTAATAGTTTCCAATGGAGGCTTTGACAGGTCATCTCTTTAGGGCTCTGAGTTCATCTGACCTCCTCGGCCACTGGAATGGTGCAAGAGGTGTCTCAATTTACCCTCACGGACCAGTTGGTCCAAGTGATCCCACAGGCTCCTGCAATCCTCTGTGGTATGCCCATGGTCTTGATGGTACTGGAAGAAGAGATTATGATTACGCCTTTCAGGGTTCCCCACCATCTTATTCGGCCACCTGAAGAATGGTTCATTCTTGATCTTTTCCAAAACTTGGTGTACTGGCTCTTTGAATACAGTGTTGACTGCTTGAGGATTTGTTGATCCTGATTGCCCAGCAAAATCTCTCCGTGGTTTACTGTTATTGTAACGGTCCGACCTGAAATCCCTCATCTCCTGGGGGATAACCTTGTCCTTTCCCTTCCCTTGCTGCTGATCTTCTTCAACTCTTTTATACTTTTCAATACGATCCATGAGCTGACGCATGTTAGTAACGGGTTTACCAGACAAGGACGTCCTTAAACCATGGTCAGTAGGGAGGCCGAGCTTGAACGTGTCGAGGGCCATTGCATCAAAATTGCCCTCCATATCATTAAACATCTCCCAGTACCTATCCGAATACGCCTTCAGGGTCTCACCCTCCTACATGCTCAAGGATAGCAAAGAAGACAAGGGCCAGGCCACTCTTCGGCATGTGACAAAACATGAACCAAATGCTTGAGTGAGCTCTTTGAAAGAATTGATGGAGTCTACTTTCAGGCTGTCAAACCACCTCATTGCAACCGGTCCCAGACTGGAGGGGAAGACCTTACACATCAGAGCTTTATCTCTGGAGTAGACAGTCATCCTTTGATTAAAGTGACTCACATGTTCCACCGGGTCTGTTTTACCATTATAGATGGTGAATGTCGGCTGGTTAAAGTACCGAGGAAATCTCGCCTCTTCAATCCTGCGCGTAAAAGGCGACCTAGAGATCTGATTCAAAGCCCTGCTCATAGCATTGTTCCCTACGCCTCCACGTGATAGGCTTCTAGGTTGCCTCTTACGATGAGGCTCCTCCTCATAGGAAAAGGATTCACTGATTGGTGTTCGAGACCTTTGCTTGTAAGTGACGTCCTGTTTGTCATCGGAATCCTCCTCAAAATACGAAGAAATCTGTTTCCTTTTTGCATGGCGTAACTCCCTCTTTAGTTTTTCAACTTCTAGTTGCAAATCCCGGTTCTTCTCTGCATGGAATACGTGACTTCCACCATGTGACTGACTTTGGCCAGTATGCACAGTGTGCGCACTACCCTCACGATTTTGTCTCCTCTCCAAGTTAAGAAAAGGGTCAACGTGTTGGGATGCCCTAGATTCTACTTATTGTTGACTTCGTTCTGCAATCACCAACTGTTGTTTTCACCCCTGCACAAGCTCTCCCCACAGACGGCGCCAATTGTAGGGTTAGTTTTTGTAGCCCAAGCCCAAAGGATTTGGATTATGAGCTCAATTAACCAAAAATAATGAATTTGTAGAGAGTGTGTGAAAGAGCTGGACTGGTTGTGAATTAAATAAGAGATAACTATGGTATTGAAAGGTGATCCAACAGAAAAATACACTAGAAAGTTAAGCAAACAGATATCCGAAGAGATGTATTATTGAATGAAAGGTGATTACAACTCTTAGAGCTACAGTAAATATATTTTCTCCTTCTCTTTCTTTCTGTCTCTCCCCCATATTACCAGAGGCCTCTTCTCTTTATATAGCACCCTCTCTCATCATCTTCATCGTTCACTTGTTCTTCATCTAGGTATCCACTTGAGTACATGTCCCATAAGGTATCTTCTTTAGCTCTCTGTGAGTGGTGGTAGCTGAGATTATACTGTTCAGGGGTCTTCTCCACATTAATGCGGCCAGAAAAGCAGCTGCAGTGCATTTAATGTGGTGGTTGCAACTTGTCTTCTAGATATTTTTCCGTTCCTATCATCTCCATACGTGCCTGAAGCCTTCCCTTATTATCAAAATCATTAGAAAGATTACTTGAACCTTCCAGGTGTCTGCTTGACCAAGTCTCTTTGTGTCCGAGGAGGATGACCTCTTCGAACCAACGACGATCTCTTCGAACTACACTCCTCATTCACTTCCAGGTATGTTTCTTTCACATGGGCTCCTTCTCAAACATTTTCCTCTCTTCGGACACACAGTAATCTTCAAATAGAGCCCTAGGCCCAATACGTAAGGTTGGGCTTTCACCCCCCACACATACAATTAACACGGAATTTGGCATACATGTTAAGAATATGAGATCATATTATTCATTGGATGAATTTTTGAAATATTAATAATAATAAAAATAATTAATGGTGTAACATGAACAAAAAGTTACATTAGGTGTAACTCGATCCTAACTATATACATGCCTTAAAAATAGTAAACTAAAATACACCGATATTGAAATATTATGCTACAATGTGCAAATAGAAACCTTCATCATAGTAAATTTTAAAATATTGGGTTGGAATTTATGAAAATTTTGATTGGTTGAATAAGAAATAAAAATAAAAGAAACTAGTACTTTATGCTACGTTATTTCCAATAACACAAATGATTAATATATATATATATATATATATATATAAACACATAATGGGTAATCAAATATGGGGATAGGTAATGAACATGAAGCCTAAACATAAATATAAACACCCCTTCCTTCAAAATTTCTCAAAGCAAGATTGAGGGAGAGTATATGCCTTTTATTTTCTTTGGTAAACTCTATCACTTATTAATTACTAATTTATAAAGGAGTTCCAAGTGAGAGGGTAATTTTCTAGCATTTTATGCTTAAAAATTGATTCAACGAGCTTCCTCCTTTTCTCCAGTAGTATATCCTTTTCTTTTTCCAGAGAAGCTATGTCACTTTGTTGACTCAATTGATCTTCTCTGCATTGATTCACGATTTTTGGGTTTGTGCTATTTCCTTGTGCTCGTTGCCTTATTTAGAGCATCCACAGCAGTGGAGCTAAAAATTTAGCTTTTTAGCTCCACCAAAAGTTACTTTATCTATTATACCTATACACATGCTGCAGCAGTGGATCTATTTTAGCTTTCAATACAATAAAATAATATATCTACAACAATAAAATAATATATATACTACAATAAACAACAATCACAACCACCTGTAACCGTCACCGCCACCACTACCGCCGCCGCCGCCGCCGCCATCGACTCTTCCACCACCGCCGCCATCGACTCTTCCACCACTGCCGCCGCCGCCGCCGCTGCCGCCACCACATGATAGCAAATAATCGTCTAGTGTTAACAAATAATTTTTTTAACCCCAAATTATACTTAATACATTTTTTTGTTACTAAAACAATTTTTCAATCATCATGATAGCCTATTATCGTCTCAATTGTCCGGAAGTAATCTTGGAACAATGTGAACTATAAAATGTAAGAACTTTATAAAAAAACATATAAAATAAAACACATATTATAGCAAGAACAAAGTAGTCCATACATTACTCACGTACATAACTCAAACCAAATTACAATAAAACTCACACACTCGCACAAATTCCTATGACTCATGCTTCTCAACATACAAAAAAGAAAGTTCCTACGACTCGCCTTGCAATTGCCATAAATGTTCAATGAGGTCTGACTGGAGTTGAAAATGAATTTCTCGGTCTCTAATGCGTCCATGCCTCTCAATGTATGACATAAATCCATCACTTTGTTCACGTAACACTTGCAGAGGAGGATTATCCATTCCATCAATTTGTTCATAATCCAAGTCTACCACTTCATTATCATCCCGCTCATCTTCTACAATCATGTTGTGGAGAATTATACACGCTTTCATGATCTTTTGGAGTGTTTCAAGATGGAAAAATCGTGCAGGTCCACGGACAATTGCGAAACGTGCTTGAAGCACTCCAAATGCACGCTCAACATCCTTCCTACACGCCTCTTGGGCTGCTGCAAATAATTTATACTTATGTCCTTGTGGAGCTGGGATTGTTTTAACAAATGTTGCCCACTTTGGATATATGCCATCAGCAAGGTAATATCCCATTGTGTAGTCATGACCATTGATTGAGTAATGTACTGCAGGAGCACGTCCTTCAGCAAGTTCATTAAATACATGAGACCGCTCTAACACATTAATGTCATTATTTGACCCAGGTAACCCAAAAAATGCATGCCATATCCAAAGATCATATGATGCTACTGCCTCCAAAATAATAGTAGGTTCACGAATATGACCACAATATTGACCTTTCCATGCAGATGGACAATTTTTCCACTTCCAATGCATGCAATCAATTGAACCTAACATACCTGGAAAACCTCGGCGTTCTCCATGAGCTAACAGTCTAGCAATGTCTTCATTGTTTGGTTTTCTCAAGTATTCCTCAGAGAAAACATCAATTACCGCAGTAACAAATTTTTTCAAACTTTCTAATGCAGTAGTTTCTCCAATTCGCACATATTCATCTATCAAATCACCCGATACTCCATATGCAAGCATTCTAAGTGCAGCAGTTATCTTTTGTAATGAAGATAAACCAAGTTTGTTGGCACTATTTCTTTTTTGAACAAAGTAAGAGTCATGAGCTTCTACCTTAGATTGAATACGGAGAAAAAGAGAACGCTTCATCCGAAACCTCCTACGAAATAAAGCAGGTGGATATACTGGTGTGGGAGCAAAATAATCCAGAAAAAGCCTCTCATGACCCGCCAAATGATTACGTTGGATAGAACGTCGACGTTTAGGTTGTGATGTTTCCATAACAAATTCTTCGATGATCTCATCTTCATCTGAGTCATCAAAAAGAAACTTGCGAACCAAATAGTTATCCATGGATGCAACCTTCAAGACAATTGGAAAGCAATTATTACTATAAATGCAAGATTAAAGCCAAGTGATATAAGCCACAACAAAATGAATATAACCAATTCACGCACAAGTCACAACATAAACACAATTTTGTGCTTACTCTCAAGCATTAAGTAAAATAAGAATGTTCAATGAATAGAAATAATTGGATCAAAGACACTGATAGTGGCTGTAACAGCAAGATATATAATTGTTTCATTTTTCAGTCTACAAAGAATTATATCAATGCCTATCACAAGACCAAATGGAACTTAACAAAAGAAAAAAGAGATTGCACTTCAAAGTCTTTGTTAAATTGCACTTCAAGTCACAACACAAATACATACATCTAGTTTAAGATTAAAGTCAAGTGACATAAGCCACTATTGAATACATAAAGTTACTACCAAAATACATAAAGGCCTACATAAGCCACTACAAAATACATTAAAGCCTAAATTACATCCAAAATACATTAAAGCCTACAAAATACATTAAAGCCTAAACCCATTAATTACGTGATCTTCGTTTTGCCATGATTTCCTCTTGGAGTTGTTCATAAAAAGCTTTTTGCGCTTCGGTCAAGCCACTTGTATCTTTCATCATGATTCTCTCCTCCTCTAACCTTTCCGTTATCTCAAATTTTTTCTTCTCAATCATGATTTTTTCCTTCTCAATCTTAAGTTTTTCATCATTTTTTTCCTTCTCAACCGCAAGTTTTTCTTTCTCAATAAACATTTTCTCCTCTTCCAATCGAGTTACATCCTCAATCAATTTCAATTTCTTGTTCAAATATTCCCCTACATCTTTTCCGGTGGCTTTGTTATTTCGAATGGCCTTTTCCGCCTTCTTACCAATAGGTCTCTCAAAATTAGAAGAGTTACCAAGTCCGGACCCACAATCCCCTTCGCCAATAGATATTGACTCTGGAGTTAGAGGCACAGATGATCTTGATTTAGCATTACTAGGATCGACAAACTTTGGTTGGTCCTTTAACATGAGCCAACAATGGTCAAGAAGAAAGGGTTTCTCGTGCTTCTCTACAAACAAATCCTTTGCATCTTTAATCTAAAAAAATTAAAAGAAATATAACATAATTAATATCTTCAAACTATTGGTGAATGGACATGTTAACACTATTGCAATATAATTTATACCTTATCTTCTTCGGTTGTACCACTTTGATGAAGTGCATTAACTTGAGCCATACACCCAGCAAACTTATTTACCCTTTCACTAATCGCTCCCCAACGACTTAGCAAAGAGACAACAGTACGTGTAGTACCGGATGTATTGTACTTCTGGAAATACTCCCAAACTTTTTTACGAAATGTATTTGATGTTTGTTCATTACTACTTACGGCATCAACACTAGTATTGAGCCATGCTGCCACTAGGAGTTTATCTTCCTCTACACTAAAGTTAGAGCCTCGTTTTCCTTTTGCAGAAGAGGCATTTTCAACTTGAGGTTGAGGTTGAGGTTGAGGTGGAGGTGGAGAATCAAAAACTGACAAAGGAGTATTTTGAGCCGTTCCCAAAAATTGCGAGTCAATTTCTATATCCCCATTCATGATACCCGTAAAATATGGTAGGTTTCTATGCGACTCCATAAAATTAGAAAAAAAAAATTGCAAACTTCCCTGCACACAGAAAATTCCCAAACCAACATTTATATCAAAACTCAAATCCAAACTAACAATTTCACATTAAAATGACCACAAGAAATATGTGCTTTGTTTCTAGTTTTGTGCAACAATATATCCAACAAAGTCTGCCCAAATCAGATGTGAAACATTAAAACAATCATCCACAACAGAGAGTAGAAATCACTAATATGCATATACAGAAATGGTGCTAATTCTATGAAATTTTGATTTATCATTATTTCACAGTACAAAGAGCATAAGGGAGGATGGAGGCTTTGAAATTATAAAGAAGGCAATTTTGAACCTGTCACTTCACCACAAAGAGCATATTAGTGCCTATGGAGAAGGGAATGAAAGAAGGTTAACTGGAAAGCATGAAACAGCCAGCATTAACACATTTTCTTGGGTACGCTCTTCTCCAAACCCATTTCTAACTTAAGACAATTAGAGATGGACATATATTCATACTCCTATTAATAAAATCTCTTAAAAATTCTATATGCAGGGAGTGGCTAATCGTGGTTGCTCGATACGTGTGGGGCGTGAAACTGAGCAAAAAGGCAAAGGTACCACTTTAGCAGTATCACAACAATTCTCTTGAAGGCTCTAATTAATTGATAGGGAAAAAACAGAAGATGATTTCAAAATTCAAATTTTATCATAATTTAAATCCAAAGAAGACCTGTGGTTTTTTGTCATCTAGCTTTATGATTCTCCAAAGGGTAGGAACATTTTCTTTACCCAAAAAAAGGGCAGGAAAACTTCAGTCATGGACTGAAGTTGAAACAAACATATCAAAAGCGTACATGACTTAACAATTAACATTCTCAGAAGGAATTCTTTTTTAAACTAGACAGAGACAACTAACCTGAAGTGGATCGGTGGAAGCGAAGAGCGTCTGAGGCAGATCGGCGGCGTGGGTCTGAACTTGACGATGGCGGCGACGCTGACGATGGTCGGACCGGTGACGTTGAGAGAGTGAGCTTGAGAGGCTTGAGATGAGAGATGACAATGAACGAGAGAGAGTGAATCATGAGACCGGATTTGATAAAATGAAAAAAGAAAAAAGAAAAAAGAAAAAAAAAGAAGCAGGTTCCGTACCGGAGTTGACGATGACCGCGATCGCACCGGAGTTGAGGATGGCGGTGACGGAACCGGAGTTGAGGATGGCAGTGATTGTACCGGAGTGTCTGTGGGTGAGCTTGAGAGGCTTGGAGGCTTGAGAGTTGAGAGATGAACGAGAGAGAGTGCGAATACAGTGGGAGAATACAGTGGGAGTTGAGAGATGAACGAGAAAGACTGACCGGTTTTGATAAATGAATAAAAAAATGGAAGCAAGTGGATCAGTTGAATAAAAAAGTATTTTTTAGTTTTAGCTCCATGCTACAGTGCACATCTATTTTTAGATGTGCACTGTAGCAAATCATCTAAATTTTATTGCTTTAGCTCCACTGCTGGAGCAACATTTTAATGAAAGTTGAGCTAAAATTTAGCATTATTGCTTTATACCACCACTGCTGCAAATGCTCTTACATTGATATATAATCTTCGTTGTTTCAAATGATATTCTATATTCTCTAATTTTATATTGATTTGTGTCATTCTTTCATTTACCTTTTCCATATTGTAGGTCATTTCCCCCATTTCTAATCATAAATAGAGGATAGAGGTTTTCTCTTTATATACAATGAATCTCTTAACTCTCATTAGTAATGATAGGATAATGCATGTCTTAACATTTGATTTGAAGATATTTAGCATGCTCTAAAATTAATGATTTATTATTTTTGATTTGTACTAATGGATTAATGCTTTGCATACACAACCTTTCTAATTATAAATTATTCATCAAATTTGTTAAAATATAATTGTAATTTATTTTATCAAACATACAAAAAGTATTTTGTTTCATGTCAATAGAAAATAGATAAATCATTAGTATTTTGCCTTTTAGTTATTCACTTTTAGGAATAGCTTCATTATGGACCTTAAAAAAACTTTTTATGTCAATTTAATCCATACTCTTTATAAACACACTTTACTGTGCTCCTTGGCATTATCTAACTCACGAAAAATGTTGATATAGTTAATAAATTGCTTACATGTCACTTAATCACAATTAAAAAAAAAAATTAACTGGTTTTAGAAAAAAATCACATCAACAACTTATGTGGCATTTGTATTTTATTTTTTATTTTCCTTGTTTCTTTTACCTTCCATGCCAATTTCTTGGTAACCAAACAAACATACACACCAGAAAATTTCAAAACAACAAATCTGAAACTGTTCAAAATCCAATGACAACTTCCAGCTAAAATATCCCCAAATGGCACAATTTAAACAAACAAAACGAATAACATGCATGAGCAAAATACACCCCTCAACGTCGTGTGAGGGGTGTATTTTTATTTATTTATTTTTTAAATATGTTATAAATAATTTTTTTTTCCATGATTTACGATGTCATACTTAATCAAAATTACGTTGTTTTTTTAAGAGACTTAGAGCGCAATTTCAATGATAATAACGGAATGATTGAATTGGATAAAATTAAATTTTAAAGGACAGAATTGATTGAATCAAAAGTTATATGACTTAATCATATTTTAGACAAAATGAGAGGATGTAAGATATTGTATTTCAGTTTTGTACTTAAGTTTTGCCCAATTTGTAATATAACTTAAATATAATACAATAAAAAAAAAATAAAACTCTGCCCGGTTATGGCATTCGGGTCAAGCATATTGGGTTGGAATATGAATACCCGTATCCCCCACAAAACCCTAACTCAATTTACTATAAATTCACAGCTTGTAGCAACCCCTTCATTACAATCACACGCACTACTTCGCCTAGGGTTTCATCCCCCTCTTCTCTGTTTTTTCTTCTCTCTTTTGTATTTGTCGATGTTGTCATATGTACGAGTCTCTGTGTTCTTGTGTGTTATTGTTTATGGTTTTTGAGTATAAAGAGAAAAGAGAGAGTGAGATCGCAGTGATGACCACAAGAAATTCAAGCTCAACAGACCGGAATGCAGGGTTCTCTACATTCTAGAGAACTTTGCGTGTCGACAACCCCGCTGACCTGAGCGATCTCTCTCTCTCTCTCTCTGAGAAAATTATTCCACATTTTCTTTCCATCCAAACAGGGCATTAGGTGTGTTAGATTTCTATTTATTTTTCCTTAAAAGTTCTATTTGTTTGTTGGGAAATTTGATGGTTACGATGATGATTCTTAGCTCCCTCTTCTGATGTGAAAGTCTGAAGAAAGCTAGCTGGCAGAATCGAACCTATTACTTTAAAGCCAACACTGAGTAATCCATCTATTTTTCGCCACTGAGCTGTGTTTTTTTTTTTTTTTTTGATTATTCAGTTAATTTTTTTTATGTTTATTTAATTCTTTGTTTATTTAATTCTTTGTTATAGATTGGGATGAAGCTAAATAAATTAATCCAACACTTGATCTGAGATATTCATTATCGAGTGATGTTAAACGACTTGCTTCTGAATCTATCATTTGATTCTTATCAAATGATCTATCTTGTGAATACAAATTTGAAGCCATTCATTGAATTTTCATATTACTTAATCATATATTGTGTAACATTTTTTTGTTACAGAATTGATTATATACAAAATGTGTGGATAAATATTGGGTGTCACGTAATTTTGAATCATGTGAATTTGGTTAAAGCTTTGTCATGTTATTAAGTTTTATAATTTGGGTTTGATTTATTAAGCCTAGAGTGTAACTTGCAATTGGGTTTGATTTATTAAGCCTAAAGTGTAACTTGCAATTGTTTCTGTTTGTAGCAAATGCTTTTTTTTTTTTTTTTTGGGTATTATCTTTACACTTGTGCTTGAACTCTTGAGTCATCATGTGATGAATATTGGAAAAAATCTTAGGACACCTTCCTACACAGGCTCTCTTTAGCTGTGGATGAGAATAACTTTTCCATTCTGATGATGATGACCAGTTTACTGACCTTTAACTTGGGTTTCTAATTGCTTAATAAACTGAATTTCTCATGCTTAAGTGTTTTTGGGTAGTTAAGAATTGTCATACCTATTGTACCATAAGAAAAATATTTGGGTCATGTTTAATTCTTTCAATTGTTGCTCCAACCATATGCGTCCGCTTTGATGACTGAGACTCTGGTGGTAGGGGTAGCTGTTATGTTTTGTTAATGTAAACAATCATGGACCCAAGGGAACTCAAAACTCCAATCTTACAATGACCTACACAACTTGTGAAAATTCTTACCAAGAGGATTAAGGTTTTGGTCAAAGTATTAGAAACAAAGTTCATAACCATGAGAGGTTTCAAAGATCATCATGTTCACTAGCTGGCATTTTCATGCCAGATCAATGAAATAGTAATAATAAAAACAGTTACTGAATTGAAATTATTTCGTAATCATGCTGTTTATCAAACTTATATCAGATTTTTTGATTGAAAAGGGATTGGGTATTGTTCTTTCTGGATTTTGAGTTATATCTTGAGCTGTCTTCAAATTGAAAACAAAGCACAAATTGCAAACTTAAACTCAACGGGATCTACTACATGTAATTCTAGCTCGCATGCTTATCTGCATTTTGTTTAATTAATCTGAACATTCTTCTTCTACAATCCAAATTCTTTTGTGGATTTGGTGATTCAACCTAAACGTTTGAGTTGTTCTTTCCCACAGCCCGGCTTAGACTCAAAACTTCCTCTGCTAAAATTCTAGTTTAGCATTTCATTGACAAGAGGAGCTATTTGATTTAAGAGGTAGGTCCCATGATTTAAGAGCTCTCTGGCCCCATAAACACTATTGGCTAAGAGTGCCTTGACACCGTACCCACTTTGAAACACGAATAGAGTCAAATGGTTGAGCAATTCAGGATGCAATCACCCCTGTTGTCACAAGAGGACTCTCTGATGTGTCGATTTGTTCTGAAACCTGCATAGTACCAAACTCTTGCAAACGCACTTTCGGTACGACCTACAACAACAATATATGTAACCAAAGGACTCAGGTCCTTTTAGAAAGCTAGTGCTCCATTTGGTGAATTCGCTACTGAATGATTCCTTTAAAGTATTCTAGGAAATTCCCTTATGGCTTTACTTTACCTCTTTCTAATGACAAACGAAGGAATTAAAACCAATGTGTTAGGAAAAGACATACTTTTAAATTCACTCTACCACCTATCCTGAAAGAAATCTATTCACTCAATAACATTTCCATAATAAGGGATATTGATAAAGAAAGAATTAACAGGAAAAATAGACATTTGGAAGATCTTTTAAATAAAGGGTTAATCAGAAAAATCCATTCTCCTTGGAGATGTGTTGCTTTTTATTTTAATAAACAAGCAGAATTGGAACGAGGAGTTCCAAGATTAGTTATAAATTATAGACCTTTAAATACAACATTACAATGGATAAGATATCCCATTCCCAATAAGAAAGATTTACTTGACAGACTTCATGAAGCAACCATATTTTTCAAGTTTGATATAAAAAGTGGATTTTGGCAGATACAGATAGATGAGAAAGACAGATACAAAACTGCTTTTACAGTTCCTTTTGGTCATTATGAATGGAATGTCATGTCTTTTGGTTTAAAAAATGCACCCAGCAAATTTCAAAATATCATGAATGACATATTTACACATTTCACAGATTTTTCAATTGTCTATATAGATGATGTCTTAATTTTTTCTAAATCCATCAATGACCATTGGAAACATTTAGATATATTTGTCAAAGTAATCAAACAAAATGGATTAGTTGTCTCAGCCACTAAAACAAATTTGTTTCAAGACAAAATCCGATTTTAGGTCATAATATTCATAAGGGAACCTTAAGCCCCATTGACAGAGCCATTCAATTTGCAGAAAAATTCCCAGATGAAATAAAAGATAAAAATCAGTTACAAAGATTTCTTGACAGCCTAAACTATGTTTCAGATTACTTTCAAGGATTAAGAAAGATTTGCAGACCCCTGTATAAAAGGCTAGAAAAGAATCCTCCTCCATGGACAAACAAACATACTATGATAATCAGACAGATTAAAAAATATGTTAAGCAGCTCTCCTATATAGTTATTCCTTCCCCTGATACTTTTAAAATTGTCGAGACAGATGCTTCTGATATAGGTTATGGTGGAATTCTAAAACAGATAGCAAAAAATGATGCCAAAGAACAGATTGTTAGGTTCCATTATGGCTCTCAGTCAACTACCCAACAGAATTACAGTACTATTAAGAAAGAAATTTTATCTATTATATTATGTGTTTCAAAATTTCAAAATGATCTTTTTAATCAAAAGTTTTTAATTCGAGTTGATTGTAAAAGTGCTAAAGAAGTTTTACAGATAGATGTTCAAAATCTTGTTTCCAAATAGAGTTTTGCTAGATGGTAGGCTATTTTAAGTATTTTTGACTTTGATATTGAATACATTAAAGGAGAAACTAATTCGATTCTTGATTTCCTAACCCGTGAATTTCTACAGGGAAGATGAGTTGCCCTGCAGATAAGAGCAAATCCCCAAAACCCAGAACCACATAGTCTTATGCTGCTCCTCCGATTCCTCCCCCCCTAGCAGATTTCTCCCTTGTCCCTTTTCCACCTCACCTACTTTCTCTTCGAATAGAACCCAAGAAAGACCCCCATTAACTTGTAGCCTAAACCCTTTTGAACCACTCTCCCCAAGCCCTACTCCAACAACCAAACAGACATATGCCTCGCCCTCAACCCCCTCAACTCCTCCTTTAAAAAAACCATTTAACATAGTTGCATCCTCTTTTCCCCCTTTACCCTCTCCTTCTAATCAAACAAAGTACAGATCCTCCACCTTTCAGGAAGCCCAAGCCCCAAAAGAAGACCATAGTACTGAACTCCCAAAAGATTCCTGGAATTTTATTTTATGGATTGAACCTGAATTCCAGCACATAACAGATACCCTCTCCCTAGTTAGACAGCTCATGCCCCCAAATGGGAACACCCTAAGACAGAAAAGACCCAGAAATTTTATGAGTTTATTTTAGTTGATACAGACTCAATTCTAGTAACACATATGCCATGCTCCCAAGACCCAAAGAGAGTTGGCTACTCTAAGGTAGTCATAAAATAGATCCTCACCCCCTCCCAATGGAACGCAACACCCTGGATTACTAGAAACCTTTCTCAACCCTTTGACCCTCAGTTTTATAATTATTATGACTATGTAGAAGCCTGAGATAGATTCCTTCTATTCCAAAATAGCATTTACAAACATACTTGGTTTTTCCGTTTTGATATGTATAGAAAGAAAGACATGATGGCCCCAAGATGGTTTATTGATTGGTGGAATTCTCATGGTCCTGAAGCTATGATTCTCCCTCCTGATCTCTTAAAAGTATATGAGACTTTCAAGAAAGAACCAGACATACTGCATCTTAAGAATTTCCCACATCTTTTGCAGCTTTACTACAGGTTTCCAGATCTCCCATGGATTACTAGATGGTAATACAAGATAGAAAGACATCCCCAGTATCCTTTCCCCATGCTCACCAGAAAGTTTAAATTAAAATGGTGGAATAAATTTAATTTTGATCATATTTGCCAAGAATTATAGAAAAAATCTTCTCCCTCCCAGACAGAAAGTTCTAATTTCCTTTTAGAAAAGAGTCAAGTCCAGACTGTCCAGTGCCAGCTTACCTCCGTCTCAGACAGAAGACAGCTTAAGAAGCAACTGCTTGAAGCTGCATCACAAATTTCAGACGATGAAGATGACACAATAATGGAATCTTCCTCCCCAAACTTCAAGACTCACCCAGAAGCATTCCAAGATTCTCAAGATCCCTATGACATGTGACAGACAGAATAGCTCCTAGACAGATCACACATTGATTAGTATTCGGATAGATCTAGACAAATCCAGACTGATCCACACAGTCCAGATAAAGACAGACAGATTAAAAGTCACTTTATGACAGATTACTGTTCACTAGCATGCGTACCCTAACAGAAGACAGACTACTGTTCATCAATAGTAAATTCTACAAGGTTCCATAAGTTTCCACTGATAGACTAACTTGAGTTCACTTAATTTAGGTTACTTTTGAAGACTTACCATGATTCATTTTATCTATAAAAGGACAGGCTTCGAAGACAGAAGACAGGTCTAGAATTAAGGTCCAATTTTGAGGTTCAAATTTCTATTCAAAGCTTAGGTCCAAGATAGCTCTCTCTCTCTCTCCCTCAGAATGACTCTTGTAATCCTTCCTCTCTTTTGTAATCTTGTAACCCTTCCCTTCAAACAAATATAATCTTATAACCTTTTAGTTTCAAAGACAGATTTTACTTTGTAATCTTGTAACTTTTCAGACAGATTTATTTTCAAAGCTTCTATCAAAGACAGAAGTTTGTTTTCAAGTTTTATAAAAAACAAAAGTTTTTATTCAAGTAAGATTTTACTAGTTTCCGTTTTCATATTCCATACTCCATTTTAACTTATTTTGAATATATCTATTTTGCTGTTTTCTTCTTTATCATCTATTTTATCATTGTTTATGCTTCCATATTATTGCTGTGCTCTCTCCTGGGTAGATAATTGAAGTGTTATAATGACAGATAGACAACCTTCACAAGATGCAGTTAATACTTTAATTTTTACCATAACTAAACATTTTGTTGGAGATCCTAATCAATATAAAGAAAGAACTTCAGATGTTTTAATTAATTTAAGATGTACACAACTTTCAAACTTTAGATGATATAAAGATGTTTTTATTTCAAAAGTTTTAAGTAGAAATGATTGTCAACAATCTTACTGGAATGAAAAATTTATTGCTAGTTTACCTTATTTCTTTGCTCAAAAAGTTAGACTTGATATTGCTAATAATGACGGAACTATAGACTATCCTAGCTTAACATATGGTGACATAATATCCTCAATTAATAAAACAAGTCTATGGCTGTGTAATGATTTAAGGCTAAAAAATCCGATAGATAGAAAAAAAATATGCTAAAAAGGAGTTAGGAACTTTTTGTGAACAATATGACTTTGATCCGTTAATTTACACTCTCCAGCCGTTAAAGAGTATTCCTCCATAGGATTTTTCCTTTTAGAGTCCTGAAAATAACCTGCCCTGCCAGATTAAGACTTGATAATCCTCTCCATAGATATGAATGCGGTGACCAATTTCTCAGTGAGGTCCTTGCTACACAATTAACAGGCTCCTGTTTTATGTTTGTATATGTTAAAATTGTTGATTGATTTGAGAGAATAAATGAGAAGATGGTTGACTGACACTAATCACCATGCTCATAAAGCACCAAACTTTGCGACACATTTCCGTTCACTCAATTTTTTTTGGGCCACGAACCAACAACTCAAAAGGCTACTTATGACATTTATAAAATTCCGAAGATTAATCCTCATTTCCTGTTCCCAATGGACACGATTATAATGAGCAAAGAAATACAAACTTAAATTAACGCTCCGTTGTTTCAATGTAAAATATTTTACATGTAATTTTACTGTAAAATATTTTCATTCAAAACATTTTCAAGTGTTTGGTAAGATTAGACATTTGAAAATGTAAACCACCAGCTACCAAATACAAGCACCACTGCCACTACTAACCATCCAAAATCCAAATTGGAAAGAGGAAAAAAAAAATAGCCACCACCGCCCCACTGCCACCAAAATCTAGTGACTAAACACCACCACTCACACGGCCACACCACCACAACAACCACCAACAGGACGCAACAATACCAAATGAAAACAAAAATTCGAAAATCAAAGATCAATGAAACCCACCCTTATTCAGCCACCATCAAAACCCACAAACCACCACAATTATAGCAGTTTCGGCCACCAAAAACCAATCACCAAACTCAAAACCAGACCTGAAAACACCAAAACCAGCCCACCAAAACCCAACACCCATGACCCAGCCCACCAAAACCCATCACTGACGACCCACCCCACCACCTAGAGAGAGACACCAGCACTCAAATCTGGCGACGACCCACCCCACTACCGACCTTATCACCGATCTGCACCATGAAAGGGGTAGTGGTCGTCGATCTGCACCGCCTTTGCTCACGTCGGGAACATTGATGCTGAGAGTCAAAAGTCCCAAGGGACTGCCGGAGAAGGTGGAGCCAGTAATGGGAGGAAGATGAGTGAAGGTGGGTTGGGTTGTGGAGAGAAACTGAAAGAGCGTGAGAGAGTGAGAGAGGGGTTGATCGGGACTGTTGAGAGAGACAGCAGCAAATGTAAAATATTTTACCAATTTTTTAAGCGTAAAATATTTTATAATTATTTGCCTTAGTTGTATTTGTTTGACTGAAAATATTTTACTTTTGACTAAATATTTTACTGTAAAACAAATACGATAAAATATGAGAATATTTTCTTGCAAATATTTTATATCAAAACAAACGGAGTTTAAATGACAAAAAAAAAGTGATGAAATGTCCAGAAATTCTTAAAAGTTAACTAATGTGCAAAGGGAATTAGGTCCCCAACTTCAGAAGCATCAAAGAGGGCGCGTATATGATTAAGTAATTTTTGCAAACACTTGTTGAGTATCTCTTTTTTTTTTTATTTTTTTATTATTATTATTATTAAAGGAAAAACTTGTTGAGTATCTGATTGTATTGAAATCAAACTCTAATCACCAACTCCTACTAACAAAAAAAAAAAAAAAAAAAAAAAAAATTTCACCAATTACAAACCCAAAAGATCACTACACATTATTATAAGCGTGAGTTTAAAGATGCAAAAACTACACTTGTGCATGAATGCAATGAATGTAAGTATAGGAGTCTTCCAAACAATTTTAACATTGGTTTAGAGTGAGTTTCTTCTAATGTAGTCATTGTGAACCTCTTTTGATATCTTAAAATATACAATTTTAACATTGGTTTAGAGTGAGTTTCTTTTAATGTAGCCATTGTAATTTGTATCAATTTTACGTTGAGTTTTTATTTTTCTCTCTTTTCAGCCCTTTTGGGCTTTGCTACCCATTTGTGACCATTGGTTCAATCTATTGGAGATTAGCTTCCTTAGTACATTAAGTTTTTATTTTATTGTTGTCTGGTCAACTCAGTGGCTTATTTAACTCACCATTAGAACACTTTTCCACCAGATTTTTATTGCTCTCGCTCTCTCTCTCTCTCTCTTGCTGAACAATAGCACTAATCTTTTTTTCTCTCAAAAGTGTTCTTCCTCTCCCACATATTTACTATCATGCTAATGGTATTCCAATTTCCCCTTTGAATTTAGATTCCAATTCAAAGGGGAAATTGGAATCTAAATTATTGATTTAAATTGGGATAATCAATAATTCCAATTTCCCCTTTGAATTATTGATTTTCCCAATTTAATTTTTGTAATTTTAAAAGCTCTTCAAATTTTATCATTATTATACCTTGTGGATTATTACAATTACTAATATGGCATTTGTTTTTTGTTCACATGACCTAATACAACAGGCTAAACGCAAAATCCAAACATACAGAAACATAAGGTATACGCGTTAGTCATTAGGGACTATCATATTTTATAGGAGTATTTATTTCAATATTATTTAAGTATCAAATTCAAGAAGAGTTAGAGAATTTTTTTTCCATTCAAATATGAGTACTGTGTTGCACACCTGTTTTTTTTTTTTTTTTTTTTCTCTTTTTCTCCCCATCAAATGCATCTATAATACTCGCCCATTAAGACTCTGTTTGGTATATGTGTTTAAACATATGTTTTCAATTTTTAAACAACATTACATGCATTTCCACACACTTTTTCACTCACACGTATTTTTTTAAAATACAAACAATATTACTAGAACAACATTACCAAACGGCTCCTAAACGTGTCTGATTTGTATGATTGGAGGAGCAGAATTTTCAGATATTTTTATTCCAAAAGCAAAAAATAATTCTTATCAACACATGGGTTGGGCCACAATATACAAATTAGAGCCTTAAGCGGGCCCAACGTGAGCTTGTAAGCATAGTGGATTGGAGAATCAGTGCACATGAATTCTGAAAATGGATAAAACACGTATTGCCCAGTTCCATCACGTGGAGCTGGGCCCAACTTCATATACAGAATTTCAACATGAGCTTTTAGCATGTGTGTACTGCGCATGGCATTGAACATTGCGTCCTAGATTCCATACAGGCTCTCACAAAAGGGCTTCAGCTCATCCCTTTTGTCTAATCTATATACAGTTTTATATCCTAGTCGAAACAAATGTAAGTCATTCTTTGTCTCACTCAGGCCTATAGCTAAATAGCTAATGATAATCTTATCAAAAAAGAAGAAGAAGAAGCTAATGATAAGCATGGGCTTTAGCAGTAGAGCATGGACTATTAAGAGTGAAACAAAGCCTTATGATTACTCCGTGTGAAGTTCTCTTTTGAAAACTTGAACTCTAATCCTTACTCCTTCCCACCCCACAATAATTTTTATACTTGTGAAGTAACCATCATGCTAAGAATACTCGATGATACAGATACATAGAATATGACCAGTCATAATTTAGGAATATAAATTGAGTTATTTAAGAGCGTTACTACTTTTTGGAATTTAGTAACTAATTTACATTAAATAGAAGTTTAATTAGTTTACATTAATTTATCTTG
Source organism: Quercus aquifolioides (assembly GCA_019022515.1). Lineage (NCBI taxonomy): Eukaryota > Viridiplantae > Streptophyta > Magnoliopsida > Fagales > Fagaceae > Quercus > Quercus aquifolioides. Next base: position 30,807,573 of record CM032335.1, on the reverse strand, counting down.
ATTCTAATTATTATATTATTATCATTAATGATTTTTTTTTAATTTTTTTTAATACAAGATAGAAATTCTACTCTAACCTAATTTAAGTATATATGTGCATGAAGCTCCCTCTTGGAGATTTAAACCACAACCCTTACTCCCCACACCTCACAAGCACTTATACTTGTTAAGTGACCATCGCACCAAGGGTATGCGGTGGTATTAATGAATTTATTTTGAATGTAAGATGAAGTGTTCTATAAAATTATAACAACTCCACATTTCAAGAGTTGCATAAATTAACTTCACATTACAAGACTGATAGAAGTCCTTTTTTTATTTTTTTATTTCTTTATTAAGGCTAGTAGAGAGAGAGAGAGAGGCGAAAAAAAGGGGGACCTTCATACTGGTTTTATTAGCATAGAAATGGCATACAATGAACTTCCTACGGAGTTAATGTGCTAGTCTTAGAAAAAAATGGCATTTCAATTTAGTATATTACATGTATGAGAAAGCAGTAACTAATGTAAAAATATGATCAAATGAGTTCCCAATTACGATAGGATCATAGGATAATATTAAGGATTGGAATCCTCACATTTTATTTGGTTATGGATGCGTTTTCAAACATTATCACAATGAGGTCCCTTAGGACATGTTGTTTGTAAATGAGATTATATTGATTAATAAAACTTTAGTAGATTTAATTAATTATAAGTTTGAACTCTGGAAATTCAATCTAAAACTAGAACTAACAATTAGGGAAAGTAAAATTAGACTATCATGAGATACTATAGTTGGATAGATTATCCATGAAGATTGATAGAATGAAGAGGATCCCTTTTATAGAATTAGGCTAAGCAAAGTTTCTTTCCAAACTAGTTTGGGAAGACACTTTAAATGTGTCCTATATCTTTTTATTGAATATGAATTTTGAAAATCTATACGTTGAATTACATATTCTTTATGTTTTTAACATGTATATCAAATTTCGTTTAAATTGGATGTTATATACTATTCAATCAATAAACTTATTTTTTGTGCATAACTTTTTAAGAACATGTAATTCAACAGTTAGTTTTTCAAAATTTACATCCAATAAAAAGATATAGAAGAAGTTTAAAGGTTTCACCTTTTCCATTCAAAGTATTATTTGATAATAAGATACCCATTAGTCAAACAAAAACAATTCTATAAATTAGAAGTACTTAAGGTTCAGAGCATCTCCAACTGTGTAGGCAAAAGCATAAAATTCTCTATAATAGAGAATGGGACCATAAAAACAGTCTCCAATAGATTCTCTATACCCGAAATTTTTTTTGGCTCATGAACAGTAGCTCATCAAGTCTGATGGGCTACTGTTCATTCTTCAAATGTTTTTTTTTTTTATTATAATAATCAGGTATTGAATAAAAAAAATGTTGAAAGATGTGTAGTTGTTAAAAAAAGAATAAATAATGAATGAAGAAATAATATTTAAATGAGATAGAGAATGGGATAGAGAATCTGTTGGAAAGTGTATTTAAAAAAGTTGGTAGCTGAAAGGTAAAAGTCACTATTCATTCTCCAAACAGTACAAAAATTTGATGAATTTGCTGGAGATGCTCTAAGGAGCTAGCCAGAAAGAGGATGATAAGATATAAGTACGGATATAGAAAAGATAGTGTAAATGACTAAATTCATTTTATGAGAAAGTAAAGCTGGTGCCAATTGAAGATAAAATGAGAAATTCATTTGAGATTAATGTATGGGTTTACGTCTTGTATTTTCTATTAACTTATTTGCTTAAAGTTATTTTTTTGTCTATTCTTTTTACAAATAAAATTTTTTTTAAAGTAAACTTATTTGCATAAAACCATATTTGTCTCCCCTTTTAACAAATAAGGTAATAAAAAAGAAAAAGAAAAAAAAAAGAGAGATGTTAAATGCAAATATTAGTCTAGTGCGATCACATCAATGATAAAAGGAAAAAGAGAGGAAAAAGAAAAAAGAAAAGAAAAAAGAGACATGGTAAATATGAAAATTTTAGATAGTAAAAAATATGATTTAGTATTCGTTTGGCTTCAGTTATTTTTGTTCAACTTTAAGTTTTTAGTTTTTATATATAATTTTTTAGAATTTTACTTTTCTTAAATATAAATATTCTTTAACATATTTTTAGCAAAAAAAAAAAACTGAATAAACTGAAGACGCAAAATTAGACATAATCGAGTGACAAGTACATCTTAGATTCTAAGGGGAATTAAGTTGAATTGAGTCTTGATTGTGCTTGTTTTGGAAAAGTTCCAAGTGGGGAACAAGTGAACAGCAAACGGGAAACAAGTAATTAACATGTGGTCCATAGATGTTATAGCATGCATATATATATATATATAAAATTTTAAAAAGTCTGATATTTTTTGCCTCGCTGCTGTAGTCCTCATCCTTCTCCTAGTCTCGGATATTTTTGTTAGTGCAAACTGCAAACTTATATCGTCCTCACATAAAGATAATGGCATATAAAGTGCCAAACAAACATCCGCAAATTGTCAAAGAGACTCAAAACTCCACTTGTGCACACGTATCAGGATCAGGTCCCTTTCATAAATGATCAGATTCGTCCAACTTAAGAACGTGTAAGTGAAAGACTCAAAGTGACTTATCTCTGGACTCCACAGTGCCACCACAGCATATAGCACAAGCAAAAAAGTGCCTTTTTTGCAGTTTAAAGTTTAAACTGATCAAATCAAGAAGAAGAAGAGGAAAAAAATAAAAATAAAATACCCTAACTAATAGCCGTTACAAATTTGTAAAACTCGTTTAAAGGCACGTGTCTAAGGTGGCATGGCACGGCCGGTGAAAGCTACAACCACCTAAAAGTTGGATCAATCTCAAAATCCAAAAAACTTTTTTTTTTTTTTTTTGAATCTAGATTTCTTAGAGGGGTTCATTAATCTCTCGTGTAATATTGTATATCATTGGGTAAATTTCTCTAACTACCTCTGAGATTTAGAGTAATACCAAGCAAGTCCAACACTTTTTAAAACTAACCAATATAGTCCTCAAACACAATTTAGTCCCTAAACAGAGTAACAAACATTACTTATTTTTTAACTCTCCCTTCTCTATTCTCCTCTCTGACTCAAACCTCTCTTCTCTCTTCTCTCTCAAATCACCACTATAACCACCGAAACATCATCGGTGAGACAAACTGCCACCAATCAACAATTAATCCTGAGTTTCTTGCTACTGTATTTGAGGTTTGGCTTGGGGTAGGTTTGGTTACAAGGTTTGATTTGGTATTTCCTAAGTGGGGTTTTTTTTTTTTTTTTTCTTGAATTGGTGGTTGAAAGTTCACTTGGTGTGTAAAATACTAGTGAATGTTTAGACCCCTAATTTCAAAATTACCAACACAAGCTTATACTCAAACAATATATGTGTGGAATAATAAGTACAAGCTATACCCAAACAACCAAATTACTCTAAGCCATAATGTAATCACAACACAGTAGTAATTAAAAGCAAAGAGTAAGGGTTAGAGAAATGCAAACACAAGATAACACCGGCACATATTATCGAAGAGGAAACCGAAAAATTCGGCTAAAAACCTTTCCGCCGCCTTCCAAGCGGTGAAATAATCTACTAGAAAATCAGTTGGGATACATGAATAACAATAGACCCTCCAAGCCTAATCTACCTGATGCACCTAAACCCTCCAAACTTCTTGCTCCAATAAGGTTAAGCCTAACCTTGTCTTCTCTAGCTTACCGAATCCCGCAATAAGCCCATTGCATCAACCAAATGAATTGGTCCTTTCTGAATTGCTTCCCAAGCACCAAATAACCTTTTCACTGATATGAATATGGTGAGGTAAGGATTTGGCTAAAGTTCCTCTCAAAGGTATGTCAATTGAGATGGTGAGAGTAGAGGAATTTGAAAAGTCAAATGTATAAGATTGTGGATGAATCAATCTTGTTGTTCTCTGGGCTTTCTCTCTCAAAATTTTCTCTGGAAAGTCTCTACATTTCGTGGGTATAAGGGTATTTATAGTAGGGTATGTGAGGAATGTGAAAAATAATTTTTCTGCAAAACAGGGGTTTTTGGCGACTCACTTGCGACTGAGACAAGTCGCAAGTTTTAGTCGCTAAATAACTGACTGTCTAGATTGTCCTTTTTGTCCTATAGTGCTCCAGCTGTCATGGCCCTTCAACTTCTTGCATGCTTCACACGTGTGGCATTTTGGCAAGGCATCAGTCATGAGTCACTCGCGAGTTCCAGTCGTGAGAATGCTCTTGATTGCACACACACTTGAATTCTTCACACTCTTTCACACACAACCCTTACATGATTCCCACCTAAATACAGGGTATCCAATTGCTGAATTACAAGCAAATTTGGCATGAAATAAAGCCAACACATGGTTGAATAAATTCAACCTTACAGTGGTGGTGGTTTTCTATTTGTGGGTCTCGTTGATGATGGGTTTGGGTTTAAGAGGAGGTGGGTTTTGTTGAATTTTCTTGTGTTTTTTGGGTGTGGTTTGTGATCCTTGAGCTGATTGGGTGTTATGTATTTTCTGTGTATGTGAACCGTTGTTTGTGGGTATGAATTCAAACCCGATCTCTCCTTTTTTTAGGATACTTCTTTGATTTGGGCAAGCGTTCTTCAAGGGACGATGACACCGTTCTTGTGGTAGGGCCATCTCATGGAGTCGATGATGGCGGATTTGGTTTCATTGATGATGGTGCATGGGTTTAGTTGCGGTGGCTGGAATTGGTTTGGTTTGGCCGTGGGTTTTGGATTGGTTTGATTTGGGTGGCTGTGACCGTGGGTTTGTGTGGTTGGGTTTCTATTTATGGATTTGGTTTGTGGTGGTGGGCTTTGTAATGATGGTGATGAGGTAGTGGTTGTGATCTTGACAAGTGGATTTGAGTTCTGACTATGGGTTGTGTTGTAAATCAGGGCTTCTGTGGGTTGTGGACCTGTAGTGTTGTGGTTTGGTAGTTGTGTGTCTTGCTGTCTGAGTTTTGGTGTTCATGGTGGTGGTTTGAGAGAGAAGAAGAGGTCTGAGATAGAGTGAAAGAGAGACGAGAGAGAAGAAACAGTCAGAGAATAAGTGAAAAACTACCGTTACTAATGCTGTTTAGGAACTAAGTTGTGCTTAGGGACTATATTGGTTAGTTTTGAGAAGTTGTGGACCTACTTGGCATTAGTCCAAATCTCAAGGATAGTTAATGAAATTTACCCTATATAATTTTACTGTCCCAAACCCAAAAATTAGTTTTAAAAAAAAATCTTTATAGATAATACCTACCACAATATTAATTAAAATGCCCGAACAAGTCACCAACGTCAACCGTCTTTAGAAATGTTTATAATTTTAGCATTTTTCTTAAACTATTCATTTGCAGTTAATTAAATGCTTCTTAATTAATACATTATAAGTGTGTTTGGGGAGTTAATTAGCCACTTCTTAATACATTATAACTGTGTTAACCTAACATTGTTTCTTGATTTCTTGATTAAACCAAGGGAAAGGAATTTTCTTGTTTTTTCCCAGTGGGACAAAATAACCTTCATGGGTGTCCTACTCTTTTTTTTTCTTTTTATGTCAAAAAAATATAGGATAACTCAAACTTGTCATCTTTCCCTTTTTTGTCAAGTGTTAGAAATAAAAATCCAATTCATAGACCAATAAACTTGGTTTTAAGGCTAGCGGATCTTTTTTTTTTTTTTAAGTTAAAAGGGAATGGGTTAAAAGAATGGAAATATATATATATTTATATATATTTCCAAATCCAACTTATTTAATAAATGAGTTGAGTTTAAATATTAAGTGCGCATATAATATAGCTTATCTTCATTGATTTATTTTAATTAAAAAATAAGTTTTGGACAAAAATAAATTTATACATAAAAAGAGTAAAAATTTAATAAAATAATACACTAGTCAAGCTAAAATTAACCATGAAAACTTTATATACCAACATGCCCTAATTGAGACAGAGAACTCTATTACAACATCTTTAATTTCTTGGTCCAATTTATCCACGTTTACATGTATTGAAATCTCTCAATGTCTTGTTTCTCAAAAAAAAAAAAAACTAAAAAAAACTAAAAAAAACTCTCAATGTCAATTTATTCAGTAGAATTAGTCCCATAAGCTTTTTTTTTTTTTTTTGGGCAATATGACAGAGTAAACCCCTTTACCAACTAAGTTTGATTATACATACATGAGGATTTTATTACGTGTCATTATGAGTGCATAAATATTTCATTCTACTCTTAACACAACTCAAACTTGAGAAGGAAAGCAAATAATGACTAATGAGTTAATTTGATTATAGGCATTTTTTTATTTTTGATAATTCGATAATTGGGGGAAGGGGAATTAAACTCTAGATATCTCATTTTTAAAACTCTAATAGGTACCAACCAATTGAAGTAAGGCTCTTGGCATATGATTCTAGGTTGATGACAAATTAATTAAACCAACTCAGATTTATTAGAGGCATTGACTTGATAAAATGCTTCACTTAAGAAGAGGTTTTGGGAAAAATTTTATCTGAAAACTGCACTATTGCTTTGGCATAAAATTAATATGGTAAGATAATAGCTTTTGCATGGTGATGTGCTTAATTTTTAATATGATAGACAAACCAGCACACTCAACCATTGATTCTACAGAGGTTAACTTACACATATGCAAGGAGGTCATAGAATCAATAGGATTTATCAATCATTTATATGGATTTGGTCTCTTCTCTCATTGAGAGGAAAGAGCACTAACCCAAGAAAAAAATAGAGGATGAAAATTAATCATAATGACGATGGAGACTTCTTCCACCCATTCCACATGCATGCCTTGAAAGACTAGTACTTTCCTTAAAAATAGAAAACAAATAAATCATTTTTGTTTGAATAAATTCTATTTTATTAAAAGATAGAGAAATGTTAGCACAAATTCTAAGTTTTGAGTAATTCATACATATAGTTGATAAAGGCGGTGGTGGGATTCAGGCGTGTAGGGTAAAATCCTTTGCCAAACCGACATGTGCACCATATGAATACGAACACAATAAAAAGTGAGACTTTCTCACCCCATATCCTTATCAAAAACCCACTACAAATACCCACTTAATTTCATCATTTCATGCACTATATATATCCACCTTAAGTCTCATCAAAAGTCACCCACTAGCACAACACTAAACTTTCCCTACAAAACTCATCGCAAGCAAGCACAAAAAGAAGAGAAAAGAGAGAGAAAAAAAATGCAACCCAACATTTTCACTCTCATTCTCTTTCTTCTCTTCTTGATCACTGGCACTTCCATTGCGGCCTTCAACACTGTTGGCAGTGGTGGTGGTGGAAAAAAGGTTGAAGCTGCGGAAATGTCTTCTGGGCCTAATGGTGGGACCCCAACGGGTGCTACTGGCTCGGGCCACGGTCCCAACTGGGACTACAATTGGGGGTGGGGGTCGAGCCCTGGAAGTGGATATGGCTATGGTTCAGGGTCTGGTCGGTCATCCACTGGGTTTGGCAGGGGCTTTGGCTTTGGTTTTGGTTCTGGTTCTGGGTCTGGCTCAGGCTCTGGCTATGGGTATGGTAGTGGGGGTGCTCAAGGTGGTGGGTCTGGGTCTGGCAGTGGTGGCTCGGGTGGCCATGGAAATCGCTCACCATCGGAGTCTAGGAACAAAAAGAACCATGGCTGAGGCTGATTATGTACTGGTTTGGTGTTGCATGTGATGATTTAATAAGTATAGCTGTACTCGTTTACATAGTGTGTAAGCTATGGCTATAAACTCTGCGTTTGCTTTTGAAGCCTCAGTCTCGTCATTGTATATGTTTATGTATTATTATTATATGTAGTTTGCAATTTTGCATTGCAACTCTCTATCTCTCTCTCTCTGATATAGTTTCCCAAGCTAGGGATTTATATGTTCTAGAGCTTACGGTTCAAAAGTTCTTGCAATTTTATGAAGATTTTTTATCTTGCTCTCATCACCTCAATAAGTTTTTGGAAATTATATTAGACTCATGAATTTGCAACATCCAAACAAAAAAAAAGACTCGCTATCATGGAAGTGCATTGATTCTTTCATACTCGTTAATACATACAGTTTGTAAACATATTATTCAATTTATGTTTTAAACGTGGATATTAATAAAAATGTGTATATCGCACATAAAATTGTAGATGTGTATATGTAGTGTACAACAAGGAATAAATTACTGGTATAATTTCCATTATATTCCAATATCCCAAAACGAGACACTATATAGAAGTGTTGTGCTTTCGCAAGACATACAAATGGTGTGAGACAATAGCAGGTTATGCTTAGCTGCATAGGGATCGAACTCGACCATAATTTATTCCCCTCCCAATGCTAATGTTAACCGGTTTACTATAAACTTGAAACATCATACAATCGAAGCTTAATTGTGTCTAATTAAGGGTGGCAAGATTAATCCAAACCCATTAATCCCCACCCATAACCTTGCCTATTACAAGGAAATCTTTATCCTCCCAATCAAGTCATGATTTCAATGAAAATTTTACATGTGTGTACAATTGTGTGCATGAGTGTGTATAACAATAATTATCCAAGACTTATTGGGTAACCTAATTAAGTGGGATATTAACAGATAAACCTATTGAGCATCCGTCATTACTCATTTCTTGAATTAGTTGAGTACACATTAATACTCTTTTTTTTTTTAACTGGCTAGGTACTAATCAATACACATTAATACTTATTTCTTTAATTGCTTGGGTTGCTAGTGTGTACTGTGTACTCATCTCTATTTTTTCTACTAATTTGCAAACTACACCTTAAATTTTTTGGTAATTTTGATTTTGCCCCTAAAATTTAAAAAAATTGATTCGCTCCCATAACGTAACCTATCATTTTGATTAGGAGCCCTTTCATCCATGCCGACATCTAGTTATCCATTAAGTGCCAATTAAGACTATCATGTGAGCTAATTGATTTAATGAAATCATGACATCACTTTGGTTTATGCAATGTCAATTAAACAGTTTGAATTTTTTTAATATTAAAAAATATAAAAATTCTTTATAATAAAAATTAGGGTAATTTGCAAATTATACCCTTAAAGTTAGGGGGTTTGAATTTTATACCTTGAAATTTCAGAATTTGGATTTTACCTCCTGAAGTTTTGGGGTGTTTAGATTTTATACCCTAAATTTTGAAATTTCAGGTTGTAAAATCCAAACACCCCCAAACTTTAAAGAGTAAAATCTAAATACTCCTTGTACGGCCCCCGCACCGATGGCCATTTGGGCCTTGGACCCTGGCCTGGGTGTATGGCCCATAAAGCAAATCTTTTTCTACCTAGTGGCCCATCCCGAAGCCACGCGTGCTGTGGGCCCAAACTTTGCCACTTCGTCAGTTCTCGGCAATACTATCCCGAGTAATGATGAAGAAGCGACGCTCAAAACACCCTATCCTTTACATAGTCGGCCGTGCCGTGCCTCAGGAGGCGCCGCTGCCGAGAATGGTTGCGGAAGTGGGAACCAAGTTCCAAAGCCATTCTCATCGCTTCCCACCCCACCTAACCACCCACTTATGTTCGATAAGATTGGACCGCTTAACTGTGGACTATAAATACGAAAAGTTTGGGGGAGATGGGGGTTGGAAAATTTACGGTAAAAGAGGGGGAGCTAGATAGGGAGCAGAGTGAGAACAAGGCGATTCAGACTCTTGGGAAGAGAAAAGTGATCTCATTGAGTCTTAGTGTCAAGAACGACCCAGTGTAGGAAATCCAAACCCATCATACAAGTAAGTTGTGGGTCCGAGTGAGGCCCAGCCCAACAGGCTTCATTTTAGGGCGCGCACAACTAGCGCCATTTGTGGGAAACTCCTACTAAGCAGTGGTTCCGTCGAGACTCGTGCGCAGGAAGATGTCTGGAAGTAATGCCAAGAGTGGCTCGACAAGATCTTCCCGGGGGTCCACCTGGCGGGAACAGAGGCAGAAGAGACGCGAGGATTGGGCTTACGAGCAATTGGAAGAGCAGTCTGGCCTTGGAGAAGGGTCATATCAAACGGAGAAAACAGTGTCCAATGCTTCGGGGCGCAAGCAGTTTGACGAGAGGGATGAGGAGCTTGAACGGCTGCGCAGGTTAGTACAAGACCTGGACTTGGAAGCCAAAAACGAGTGCTGCAGAGTGGATCAAGACAACCGCTGCTGACCATTGATCGGTTCATCTCGAAATTCACGGATCGCTGCCGACCATTCTACCAACTGCTGAAGAAATGGACTGGATTTCGGTGGAGTGAAGAATGCGACAAAGCCTTTATGGATCTGAAGAATTATTTAGCGCAGACGCCCATGCTTACAGCACCAGAACTAGGTGAGGAGTTGTTCATGTATCTAGCAGTATCTGAGCACGTCGTGAGTGCTGTGCTACTGAGGGACAAAGGAATCCAACAACCCGTGTACTACATCAGCAAGACTCTAGTCGACGCCGAGACGAGATACTTACCCTTGGAGAAGCTTGTGTTAGCCCTAATACACGCCACCAGGAAGCTACCCCTTGCAGTCACTATTAAAGAGATCAGACTTCACGGGCCGAATAGCAAAATGGGGAACTCGACTCGGTTCTTTCGACATACGGTACAGACCCCGAAGCTTGGTGAAGGGCCAGGTCCTTGCAGATTTCAGCGCCAAATTTTTGCCCAAAGGGAAAGGGGAGATGGTTTGCTACCTAGAGGTTCACCCATGGAAGGTATTTGTAGACAGTGCGTCGAGCTCCACGGGGGCCGGTGCAGGGGTTGTCATAATCATCCCAGAAGGAATACGGTTGGAGCACTCGTTTAGGTTGGGTTTCAAAGCATCCAACAACGAGGCAGAATACGAGGCTTTTCTGGCCGGGCTGAGGACAGCTTCGAGCTTGGGGGCTCGAGAAGTTGAAGTGTATTCGGATTCGCATCTGGTAGTTAATTAGGTGCAGGGCAGTTTTGAAGCCCAAGATCTCCGGATGAAAGCGTACCTTGAACGGGCAAAGCAGGTTATGGCCAGCTTCGGCACGGTGAAGGTTTTCTAGGTGGCCCAAACGCAGAACAGACACGCCGACTCCCTCGCCACGCTGGCATCGTCAGTAGCCGAAGAGATACCGCGGCTAATTAAAGTCGAGCTTGTCTCAGAGCCGAGCGTCAGGATACTGAGTGATTCAGGAAATGCAGGGATCGACGTCGCAGCCGTCACAACCCTTGCACCGTGCTGGATGGACCCCATTATCGACTTTTTGGCAGAGGAACGACTACCGAGTAACGAAAAGGAGGGCAGCAGGATCCATAGAATGGCTCCTCAGTATTGGCTATCGGAAGATCGGATTTTGTATCGAAGGTCCTTCAGAGGACCATACCTCTTGTGCTTACACCCAAAGAAGGTGGGCGAGCTCTTGGCCGAGCTTCACGGCAGAGTGTGCGACGGCCACGTAGGGGGACGTTCATTGGCACACCGGGCAATGACTCAAGGGTTTTGGTGGCCTCAAATGCAGAAGGATGCCGCCGAGTATGTGCTCAAGTGCGAACAGTGTCAGAAGCATGCCCCTCTAATCCATCAGCTCGCGGGCCATCTGAACCCAATCAGCAGTCCCTGGCCCTTTGCACAGTGGGGGCTGGACATCATCGGCCCATTCCCTCGGGCGACGGGCAGTCGAAAGTTCGTTCTGGTGGCCGTCGACTATTTTACCAAGTGGGCGGAGGTGGAGGCTTTGGCCAATATACGAGATGTAGATGTCAAGAAGTTCGTATGGAAAAATATAATCACAAGGTTTGGGGTGCCGAACTCGCTTATATCGGACAACGGGCTACAATTTAACAGCCGACCATTCTGAGAATTCTGTGGTGGTCTCGATATCAAAAACAGGTACTCAACTCCAGCGTATCCCCAGAGCAATGGTCAAGCCGAGGTCGTGAATAAAGTAATTGTGAATGGGCTAAAGAAAAGGCTGGAGGGTGCGAAGGGAAACTGGGCCGAGGAGCTGCCCAAGGTCTTGTGGGCTTACCGCACGACTCCTAGAAGGTCCACCGGGGAGCGAAAGCCGTGATACCTACCGAGGTGAGTCTGTGCAGTGCGCAAGTAGCCAGATTCGATCCCGCCCAAAACGACGAGATGATGGTAGGATGCTTGGACAAGGTGGAAGAATGCCGCGAAATGGTGACTATACGGCTTGCGGAATATCAGCAGAAGCTCGCCCGGAGATACAACCGAGGCGTAAGAACGAGGGAATTTATTGCCGGAGATTTGGTTCTCAGAAGAGCCGTGGGCAACATGCGGGATACTAATGCCGGGAAATTGGCGCAGGCGTGGGAGGGGCCCTACAGGGTCACTACGATGGCTGGCACCGGGGCTTACTTCTTGGAAGACCTAGACGAGAGACAGTTGCCCCGACCGTGGAATGTCCATAATCTGAAGAAGTACTATCACTGACAGGCAATCCGCCGAACATAAAGTTAAGTGCGATTTCTTGTGTATGTTTTGTTAATAATAGTAATGATGTTTGCTCATGCAGATTCGCATCACTCTACCTAAGGACAGAAACCTGACCCTCGGTTCGATCCCTATCACCGAGCAGGTGGAAACCTTAACAATTTATTCTAAGGACAGAAACCTGACCCTCGGTTCGATCCCAATCACCGAGCAGGTGGAAACCTTAACCATTTAATTCTAAGGACAGAAACCTGACCCTCGGTTCGATCCCTATCACCGAGCAGGTGGAAACCTTAACAATTTGTTCTAAGGACAGAAACCTGACCCTCGGTTCGATCCCTATCACCGAGCAGGTGGAAACCTTAACCATTTAATTCTAAGGACAGAAACCTGACCCTCGGTTCGATCCCTATCACCGAGCAGGTGGAAACCTTAACCATTTAATTCTAAGGACAGAAACCTGACCCTCGGTTCGATCCCTATCACCGAGTAGGTGGAAACCTTAGCCATTTATTCTAAAGATAGAAACCTGACCCTCGGTTCGATCCCTATCACCGAGCAGGTGGAAACCTTAGCCATTTATTCTAAGGACAGAAACCTGACCCTCAGTTCGATCCCTATCACCGAGCAGGTGGAAACCTTAACAATTTGTTCTAAGGACAGAAACCTGACCCTCGGTTCGATCCCTATCACCGAGCAGGTAGAGACCTAAATTATCCAAAAGCAGGAATCTGCCTCTCGGTTCTTAACCCATTTCCGAGCGGGCGGAAATCCTAAAAGTCGGCTAAGGACAGAAAACCGTCTCCGAATTAATACTCTTCACCTAGCGGAAGGAAGCCTTAGCCTATATTCTCCAAGGTCAGAAACCAATCCTCGGCTCAATTTACCGGACGGAGCAAACTTCGCTGACCCGGCAAGGGGGAAACTCACCCTAAAGGGGCAACCGACGAAGATTCATTACTCGGTCGACGCGAAAGCACACCATAATAAAGCATTCATAGTAAGGCATATAAAACTCAAACTAACGTTTAGTTGCCAAAACCCGGCAACTCAAAAGATAGAAAATACAACATAAAGTAAATAAATTGTTCCGTCACCATAGCCCAGTGACATAGGCAATCCAGTTCATATAATTTCTTAAAAAAGAGGGAAAAATAAAGCGTGAAAAATCAGGTTCGGCGTTTGACTTTAGATATCTGCGGCATGAACGAAGGATGCATCCTCTAGAGGCCGCTGGTCGGCGAAAGAATTTGGCAACTGGACATTCCCCCCGGTTTGATCCCCAACATGAGGGTGGCTAGTCTCCTCCATATCGGTCGGCCCCGCGTGAGAATCAATAGCATTCACCAGTTCCCTCATGCTGGAGGTCTCTTCTTCATCGATAACAAGGGGTGCAGGCCGCGCGGCTTGTAGGGGGCTCGGGAAGGGGATTTTGCCGTGATCCCTCAATGGAGAATCTTCGGGAATCCCTATGGCTTGAAGGGCGGCAAACCAACCCTCCTCGAACCCGAGCTTGTGAGCCTGGCGAATGACCGGCTCCGCCGAATTCTCGGCATCTGCGAACCCCTCGTCATACCACTTGCTTTCGCAAGCCTCCAACGCCGCCTTTGAGTCGGCCAGTTTTTCTTCCAACATAGTATTTAAACTCTGGGCCTCCGCCAGTTTAAGCTCGGTGCCGCCCAGTTGCACCTCAAGCTCCTCGGACTTCCCTTTGGCAAGAGCCTGGGCCTTCTCAGCTAAAGCAATTTTTTCCTCCGCCTCCTCGGCAACTTTCAACTTCTCCTTCGCTGTGGCCTCGGCAACGTCCTTCAAAGCTTTCTCCCGCTCAACATCTTCAGCTAGGTCCCTCATCCTCCCGTCCACAATATACGATAGTTGCGCGACCTGACCACAAAATGGGGATGTTTGTAAGAAAAAATGGAAAGTTCACATACATGAGCAAGTAGAGAATCGAGGATGATAAAGTAAAAAGGAACAGTTACCGCTATGGTGTGCCACTGCAATCTCTTCCCTAAGGACTCATCCGTCCCCTCCGAAAAAGCATGCACATCCTCGGGTAAAAGAAGGCCACGCGCCAGACTCTGCGCAACACGACCCCCATGCCCTTTCTCCCACATTCGTGCACTGGCCGTCACAGGGAGGGGCTTACCGTTCAATTGGAAGAAGGGTCGCCATTCCGCTGACGCCCGGGAGGTAGGTTTGCCCTGGTTTGTGCTACCGGCTCCCAGATAATGAAACTCGTCGACGGCCGGGGGGGCACGTTGCCCGAGCTCGTCTACGTCTGATCCGCCGTGCACGGCCTTTTTCGAACACGGGTTGCCGGGGCAGCGGGAGGCAATGCATCTTAGCCAGGGGTTTGTTGCTGCTGCGCAGCTAGCTGGGCCCCTGGGACAAAGCAGTTGATCGTCATTTTCCTCTTGGTCACCATGGCGTTGCCTTGGTCGGATTCTGTCTCAGAAGAGCTGACTCATTCTACGGCTGCACCTTCTGCCTCCCGAACAGAAGCCTCGAACTCTATAGGGTTCTCGGGCTGGGCGGGAGCTTCTGACTGGACTTGCTTGTGCGCGCGTTTTCGGCGCTCCCGCGATACACGCTCAGCTGATTCATCGCGTATGGGCTGGCGCTCGTCCGAACAAATGAACCGAGGGTAGAGATCCCATGCCTCGCCAACGGTGAGCTTTGGTGGGAAGAAGTTCACGTGCCGGACGTCTATATATGAGAGGAGAGGGCTGTCAACTAACAATGCCTGACTAAATCCCTGCCAAGTTGAATAAACGGGATCTACACCAAGGATAAGATGAAAAGCTCGGAGTTATCCGTCCGAGTGAACAAAAATTTTCGACCTGAGCACAAAATTCAAGTCCCGAACATATACCACTCTGAGATCCGGTTTGAATCTTTTGCTCTCTGCACAGAGGAAATAATAGTTAGTGATTACTTACCCAGACCAGAATCAAAAGAAGCCAAAATAGATAAGCGTTCGGTACCGACCTACATCGCGCGGCGAAAATGCGCAGGGGAGCTCCTCGGCAAACCAATTGCCGCTCACCCATACAAAATCTCTAGCCAAGTTTCTATTCGAATCTGGTAGGCACGAAATAAGCCGTACCCTTACGTCCCTAGTTTTTAAATAGTAATCCGACTCAATGTTGCCACACAAGCTATACATATGGTTAATGTCATGGTGATTTAGTTGTAACCCGAACAACTGGTTCAGCCTACTTATGCAACTCACTACTCGATAAAAGTTGGAAGGGAGTTGGTCGGGACAAAGGCCATAAAACCTAAGGGTACTTAGGATTAGAGGGTCAACTGGGAACCTAAGCCCACCCTCTAGAATAGCCATCAAGGGAAAGAAAACCGTGTTCACACCACGGCGCCTTTGGATGTCAATATCATCCTTATTATAGTAGTCAACGTCTACGTCCCTAGGAACATTGTAGGCGGCCCTAAAACTAGTCAAGGTGCTCGCAGAAGAAAGAAGGTGGGAGTAACCCATTCTATAAGCGAGTACTTTTAAAAGGAAAAGAAATACTAAGATTATTGAAGAATAGAATGAAATGGGGCAAACAGAAAGAAGAAGAAGAAGGAAAGGAACTTACTGTGGGCTCTAAGGAGGAGGTGTGTTCTGGGCTAGGAGATGAACCACGAAGGAAGGATGCTTGGCAGAGTAAAAGATTGAGAGGTGAGAAATGCAAAAGTGAAGGAAAGTGACAGGAACGATTATTTATAGGTATAGGAAGCGAGATGAGAAGCATTAAATAATCTGCTGATGAGAGACCACGCAGATCACTGCCTCAACTGCCACTCGTGTAACGCCTCGGTTCATGAACTGTCAGACAATGATGACGGATAAGCCTTCAATCAAGTCTAAACGCATCTTTTGAGGCGCGCATTAATACACTCGTCAACGGCCGGGTACTGACTCTTCGACTTCCTGGGTGGATTTCCGTCCCTTACGATCCTTGATTCATCCTCGAGAATGGGGAGCGAATTAAGGGGGGGCTATTGTACGGCCCCCGCACCGGTGCCCATTTGGGCCTTGGACCCTGGCCTGGGTGTATGGCCCATAAACCAAATCTTTTTCTACCTAGCGGCCCATCCCGAAGCCACGCGTGCTGCGGGCCCAAACTTTGCCACTTCGTCAGTTCTCGGCAATACTGTCCCGAGCAATGATGAAGAAGCGATGCTCAAAACACCCCGTCCTTTACATACTCGGCCATGCTGTGCCTCAGGAGGCGCCGCTGCCGAGAATGGTTGCGGAAGTGGGAATCAAGTTCCAAAGCCATTCTCACTGCTTCCCACCCCACCTAACCACCCACTTATGTTGGATAAGACTGGACCGCTTGTTGCACTAACTGGTAAGCGATCATGACCTCTCCACTAACTGTGGACTATAAATACGAGAAGTTTGGGGGAGATGGGGGTTGGAAAATTTACGGTAAAAGAGGGGGAGATAGATAGGGAGCAGAGTGAGAACAAGGCGATTCAGACCCTTGGGAAGAGAAAAGTGATCTCATTGAGTCTCAGTGTCAAGAACGACCCAGTGTAGGAAATCCAAACCCATCATACAAGTAAGTTGTAGGTCCGAGTGAGGCCCAGCCCAACAGGCTTCATTTTAGGGTGTGCACACTCCTAAAATTTAGAAGATAAAATCCAAATTCTAAAACGTCAAGATGTAAAATCCAAACACTCCAAACTTCAGGGGGCAAAATCCAAATTTTGAAACTTCAAGGTATAAAATTCAAACACTCCCAAACTATATAAATTATTAATTAAAAAAATCAATATAAAAAATGAATCAGACTTAATTTAATCTTCTCCCTTGTGATTGCATTGTGTAATTTAAACATCTCTCACATTCCCAAGCGCTTGTTACTACAAACTCTCACAATGATGAAGTCGTTCTTGCACTTGCGGTAGATAAAGTTTGGGTTTCAATGGAGATATGTTTGTTGGGATTAAGATCCAATGCAATTGCAATATGCGATTGCACCGTGTGTTAACCCCCCTTCCTCTCACAACAATTTTTTACTATTCTCATTTTTTTATTCAATGTTTGAGGTTTAAAATTATTTTTTGTAGCTTTAAATTTTAACGATTTATAGCAATTACATCAGGTGCAATACCCATCAGCTCTCAATCTGTATTTATCCCAATGATAGCACGTATTGTAAGGTTTTCATGTCGGCCATGGACTTGATCAATGACTAGGACTGAGGCTATGTTTTGACCAGTGTTTTTTGAGTTTTTAAACTAGGTTGTATGTGGCACAATAGTCAACTTGTGCTCTGTGGGTGGATATCTCATGGAAAGCAATGCTGTTTTTTTAGAGAGAGATGCGACTAGCTTTTGTGTGCTTGTTTTCCCAAAAGAAAATTAATGATTTTATCAGAAAATGAGAGGATTGCTATGCTATGCATTTGGAAAAGGACAAAGTAAAACGAAAATGAAAAAATAAGACAAAAAAAAATTGAAAATAATTAAAACATTTTTTTATGACACGGTTAAACGACCCAATTAGATGGGCTCACAATCAAAACATGCCCTAATGTTAGGAGAAGGAATCAAAATTTAAGGAATCAAAATTTTGAAACTTTAAGGGAAAAAAAAAATCATATTTTCTCAAAATTTAGGATTGCAATTTTTAATTTAGTCTTTTTCTCTCGCTCATTTTTTCCTTCTCCCTATCGATCTTCCAACTTTCCCAACCACCAAAAGGATCCTCTCCTGCTAATGCATTTTTACCCTCCCTTTAGACCCCATTCATGAAGATACATAGACCCCTGGAGATATCACTCAAGAGCTCTGGATAACTGATATACCATTTCCATAAAAACGTGATCTCAATTTTCATCATTTTTTTTTCTTTTTATCTTGTCGACCACTTCATCTTTTTATTGAACTCAATTCATTGAATCCAAATTGCGGCCAATGTTAACTACAAGTCTACAAGAACAACCATTATCCACCTCATCTACAATCTTTCCAAACGAAATATTGACAGTATGACAACTTTTTCTCCGCTCAATACCTACATAACCAATCAAGACACATCGTCATTTTCATTTACAACATCAATCCCAGCATCGCTGTCGCCACCATTATTACTCTTCCCAAAATCATTATCACATCGTATTATCATCACCATCTACGCCATTAAGCATTTCACCATATTTAAACAACTTGTTTCAACAATGCATCCTCATCCAATCCACTGCATTACGTAAGTTGTACTCAACATCACACTAAATTTTCGAGGTCACATTCTTTATAATCAATTACAATCAATGGAGTATCACATCTCATAAAACAAATATCACTTATTGAAATTCCATTCCTTTTCTTGAGGTCAAAACTTACACAGTTCAGCAAAAGGATAAAAAGACAAACAAAAATAAAAATTGTTTTAGGTACATTAACACCACACAATTGATAGTACAACACAAGCTTCTACTTTCTTTCTTTATTTTTTCTGAATAAATATTTGTATTTCAAACAGAGATATATAGCAGAAGGAACTCTCTTCATCTACTTCCGGTGACAAGAAGAACAGATCAGATGGGGATATTTCCCACAAAGTTACACAGCAAAATCTAAATTATGGGCCACAAAATTGGTTTCCCCTAATACATGAGCAACATCCCATTTCTCAAAAGAAGATACTAATACTATTGCCTCAACTATGATTATTTTTATAGACCGGTGTGGATGGGACTCTTATGTGGAGAAATAAGATTAAATTATTAAAAGCATCACCGCCACAAATTAAGGCTTTGAAGCTTTGTTCTTTGCCTTGGATAATGCTAACAGCAACCTCTCAAAAAAAAAAAAAGATAATGCTAACAGCACTTTATTAAACCAATTCTTTTATTTTTGACCATGACAGACTCAAACCATTTCTGTGGAAGATAGCATGACAGGTATTACCAACTAAAGTCAAAAATCTGAAATTGATGATTTCAGTAGTCTGCTATGTAGATCAGAAGAAGAAAACTCAAAAAGAAGATAACCATAAAATCATCCCACAAAGAAGAATTCGACCATAGTGTTTGATTTTGGTCATTCATGTGCCACAAACCATATTGGGGCAACCAAACATACTCAACACCAAGGCTTCATCATATATGAGCAGTGATCATGTCACCTGCTATTAAGTTTTCCACATTTTCTGCAATGTCATTAGTTGACCCAACTGAAAGACTCCAAGTCGAATCAAGCTTGGCAAACATATAAAATCCAACTGTTATACCTTCTCCAATTTACCCCACTCGCTCCATTCAACCCAATTGTCAACAACTCTGCAACCTCCATTGTACTACAACCTTACCAAGGAGGAACTCAAATGAATGAAGGTGAGAAAGCCTGATCTAATGGGATGAAAGTGATGCATTAAGTATTTATTTAGGTCAAGGAATTTTACTCGAAGTTTGGTTGCTAAGCACAAAATAAAATGTTGGGTATTAATCTTATGGGAGTTTTGGGTTTGGAAAGTGTTAGGCTAAGAACACATCAAGACAAACTAGTATGTTTGAACTAGAATTGTGAAGTGGGTGCTTTTGTTTCTACAGCTGGTTGATTAAAAAGTACAATTTGAGATGTAAGATAGAACCTCTATGGAGATGGTTTAATTGGAACCCTGTAGTAACTTGCAGATTAAAAAGATAAGGAAAGAGAATATTTTAAATTTCTCTTTGTTCATCTAAAGAGTTGATCTGTAAATGAAGAGAGGAGGAAAAATAATAGCTTAAAATTGTCTTGTCAGGACATTTCTTTTTCTTTTTTGGCAAATGATCAATTTTTTTTTTGGGATAAGTAAAAAAAAAATGATAACATTCCAAAAATGAAAAAGAAATGACCAAATTATCTGTTGAAAATACATTATGAGTTGGGTACCAAGAGGAAAATATTACATTATAAACTTTGAAAGCAACTTCCAAAAATGATGAGACAGTGGTAACAATTAACAAACAACAACCCTAAAAGTCTAAAACACGAAAATTTTCCTTTTTTTAATTGACTTGAAGAAATAAAACATCAGAGAAAGGCCTCAGATATGTCAGATATATCATTATCTTATAACAGATAATCATCCAATGTAGGCAAAATAGTTTTAGATCATCACTGGCCTCAACTTACAACATAGAATTAAGCAAAACTTGTCAAGAAATCAGTAGCAAGTTGCAATTTTTTTAACATAACTTGTAAGAGATTAACCTTCAATGAGATTATCTATAATGATTTATCGAAACCATTCAAACATTGTTACCCCCACAGCTACAGCCACTTAACAACCTTCCCTACTATACAGCTTAATATTTATAAGCCAATCTAATTGAAAACACAATTTCTGAAATTTCATAAACACAGCACACACTAATAAAAATTTATTACAAATTAGATCTAACCCAAGTGCCCCATATGTTTTCCAAACATTCAATGAAGATTAGTTTATCTCACTTATTTTCCCGAATAACTGGTTTATCTAAAATTCACAACAATATTAGCCACTTCAACCACAAAAAACAACACCAAGAATTTTAATTATATGGAAATATCAAATATACTCACACCCATTATGGGATTGGACCCATGACATTAAGCTTAAAATTGAGTCTGAAAATAAAGATATGAAACGAAAGTGGGGGAGAGAGATTACTCAGTGGTGGCGTTTAGAGTTTTAGGTTCGATTCCGCCAGCAAATTTCCTCAACTTTTAATTTCAGAAGAGGGAGCTTTTTCATCCTCATTGCAAAATCTATTTCCCCCAAAATTCTTATTGATTTGAACCAAACAGAGAATAATTTGTAACGATGAAAACATAAAATTAAAAAGACACGCGACCATGACAACAAAAAAAAGGTAAAGAGTGAGATCGCTCAGCTCAGCGGGTATTCGACACGCAAAACTTTCTCGCAAGAGAAAGCCCTGCATTCCGGTCTGTTGAGCTTGAATTTTACCGAGTCATCACTGCGATCTTATTCTTCATCACCATTATTATTCTAAACCAAACACTCAATACATCTGAGAGAGAAAAGAAACAGAGAGAAACTAAGACTAGAAAAGCCTTGAAGCCTTTTGCTGCTGAGATAGGGTTAAACCAAAGGTGTGAAATTTATAGGGATTGTCATTTCTAGGGTTTTACGGGGTTTTGCTCGCACAATGGCAAGAGGGTCAAGGTTGAACCCGGATCCATTAACCCGTCCGAACCCGGATAAAAAATATGTATTTGGGTCTGGGTTTTTTGGACCTCAACTTGTGAAAGTCCGGGTGACCCGCTAGTCAACCCATATTTTAACCCATGAACTTTTCATTTTGAGAGTTTTTTTTTCTTTACCTTTCAGAGTATCTTGGTCTCTACAGTCTACACTTCTATTCCTCTCTAAATTTTCTTTAATAAAATAGTTATAGTTATAAAATTTTAGCTATTTTATTGACCAATTTTTATTGTATATTAGAGTTATATTAAATATTGTAGTGTAGTTGAAAACATTGACGACATTAGTCACTAATTTGAAGTGCAATTCTCAAGTATAAATACTCTATAATTGGATCTACAATTAACATTGAGTAAATTTAGATGCAATTCATATTAATTATTTACTAATTTTTCTTTACCTAACATGTTATGTTTTGTTCTTAAAACTTTATATATTTAGTTATCTTTGTATGTAATCCAACTTTATTTATATTTTACACACTATAAGTGCACTTGAGAAAGTTGATAACATGATATGATCCACATCTAATTTTTGTTTTTCTATTCGTTTATGGTGATGATAAGATTATTTAACAACTTTGGATTGTATAACTTGGACCATATAGATTTAAGATTTTATGTATTATTTACTATTTATTTTCAAGTGTTTTTGTTTATTTGTCCCTTGGTTGTATTGAATGAAAGACAATAACAATATGATTAAGCTCATTTTCTTATTTTATGTGTGTGTGAAAAAGATACAGGTCATGCCCAGTTGACTCAACCCTTCTAAGATCGGGTTAGGGTCATAGGTTTAGTAACCAGTTTTAGGACAACCTATTTCTAACCCAAACTTGATCAACCCGACTGGTTTCCCATGTGCAAAACCTAATTGATTACTTGGGTGTGTGCCTTTGCTTCTCAATTAAATTCAATATATCATATGGCTTGTTTGATCCATGTAGCATAATTAATTATGTGTTGTATTGGCCAATATCAATATAATTTGAATTTTTTAAAATAGAAAACAAAATAATTGAATCGAATTGAAGAGCTTAATATACAACAGGCAAGGAACTATATTAAAATTTTACCTTACATTGGATGCAATTCATTTAAAAATGTATGATTAATATTAATTTTCATCATTACCCCATTTTGATCCTTTATTTTTCTCATATTATTTAATAAAATTAAGGGTCCTATAAAATGTCATTTTACCTAAAGATCCCAAGAACTGACGTTAGATGGGTTGGTTATCCTGAGTCCCTGACCAGACAATGGTTGATGAATTTCATAAATTTACAATGAAATCCAAATTTGACCAAGTTTGACTAAATTTGGCATGCTTGACTAAGCCTTAATTGAAGACCTAACTGTTTTTTTTTTTTCAATTTTATTTTATTCAAGATAAATATTCTACTTTAACCTAATCTAAAGGTACGTTTGGTATACTGAATATAGATTACATTAAGAATAATAATTTTTATTACTGGGAATAGAAAACATTGTAAAGGAATAATTATTACTATCCATAAATTTGGTTGTTACATATGGAAAGTTTGTAAAAGATGATCTATAAGATAACTTTATATTTTTAGAAATATATTAATTTTAAAAGTTATTATATGCACTAAGGAATAACTATTACATCTATTTTAAAGAAGAATAACTATTCTTCAATTTAAAGAATAGTTATTCCAATGTAATAATTAATCTGATGCAACCAAATAACCGAATTACTATTATACATGAATAAGTCTTCCATTACAGGAGCTATTACAGCGTACCAAACGTACCCTAAGTATATATGTGTGTAAAGCTCATTTCTGGAGATTTGAATCCCGACACTTTTCCCCCACACCCCACAAGCACTTATACTTGTGGAGTGACTATCGTGTCAAAGGTGCGCAGTGGTAAGACCTAATTGTTAGAACATAGTAAAAATGGTTCTATATTAAGAGAATTAAATTCCTTTTGATTTGACTATTCAAAGAAAAGGGCTTGAATTAAGTAAGATGTTGTGAAAAAAAAAAATTTATTGCAAATCATGAAAATATTTCCTTAGCAAGTATGCTAAAAATTTATTGGAATTCATCTAAATTTCATTGGAAAATGTATCATAATTTTCTATAATAAAAAAATGCCTTATTTATCTGAACCAGAGCCAAAATCCTTTAAATTTGCATGTTATTCTGAATAATTATTAGATTTTTATTGAAATCAATAGTAATTCCATCAAATTCTTTTTTTTTTTTTTTATCAATAACAAGTTTTTTTGAAAAAAATTCTCCTTTAATTTTATCAAAGTAACTGCGTCAAT
Organism: Quercus aquifolioides; assembly: GCA_019022515.1. Lineage (NCBI taxonomy): Eukaryota > Viridiplantae > Streptophyta > Magnoliopsida > Fagales > Fagaceae > Quercus > Quercus aquifolioides. The sequence goes on along the minus strand of CM032335.1, from coordinate 30,783,632 downwards.
TTTTATATGAATATGTTTCTAATTCTAATTGTTTAAGGGTTCAGTTTTTTTTTTTTTTTTTATAAAAATAATATGCCACATTTCATATTTTGATCATCATTGAAAAGTTACAAAAATATTTTAAGCACCATGTTGCACATGGTAATCCAAGATTTAGCCACGTGACCATTAGTTAGTAGCTTTGCCACTGTACCTGGTAGCCTTATATTATGTCGAGTGTCAAGCTTCTAGAGTGTTCCATGATATCATCAATTCACTTTGTGTTCATCAATATTGCTCTAACCTTTATGGTTTTGGTGCAGTTATAATTTTTTGTTTTTTTATTTTTTGAACCTTAGTTTTGCCATTTTTGAGTTGTGAAATACATGCATTATTTGACCTCATTAACTAGGAATGAAGTTAAAAGTCTTGTAATTTAGTAATATTGCATATTTTATTTTCTAAGGAGCAAGGTTTTCAGACCCGGACCGTTCATTGAATCGTAAAAATGAGAGGTTCAAGGTTTTTGAGGTCGAACCGAGGTCAAACCGGGGTCGAACCGTGATGACGTCATAATTAATTAAAGCCTAAATATAGATATTAAATTTATAAAACTAGCAAAATTTACTAATATATCTATATATGTGAGGAAAATTTAATGATTTTCAAGTATATATTTAATAATTAAATAAGAAAGTTAATAAAATAAAATAATAACCATGAAAATATTAAAATTTATGATTAATTTTTGAAGTAAAGTTGAATATCTTTGAAGGATTTTAATTATAATTTTGTTTATTCCTTGTAAGAGATGGATAATTTAATTAAGTAGAATAAAATTGTGTTAAGTTGTTTTTATAAAAAATAAATAAATAAATTGCTAAGGGGTTGGACCGCACGGTTCTTTACCGGTTCGTACGGTCCAACCCCGGTTTTAGGGGTTCACGGAATTGCCACATATGCCCGGTTCTTTATGCTTAAAAAACCGATTTTTATCACGGTTCACGGTTTTCACAGTCCGACCTCCCGGTCCGATCCGGTTCTGAGAACTATGCTAAGGAGGACATGGATTCGAAACTCCTTCCTCTATCTATGTTTATTAAATAAAAGAAAAAGGCTTGAATGAAGAAAAATATAATTCAAAGAAAATGACATATAGAATTTGAGATATTAAAGTGGCTATTTGTGGGCGAAGCACAAAGAGGAATGATTGCATAGTTTTTTAGTTTTTCGCCGAATGGGTGAGTTGCAATCTGAAGGAGAGAAAAAGATATGGGTGAGTTGCATAGAGACGAATAAAGAGCTGGGTGTGTTGCAAAGAGATTGAGTCTTTAAAAAAAATTAGAATAAAAAATCCTTTTGTTAAATTATGGTGCTAAGTGCCAACCACTTTTTGTTTTTGAGAAACAATTACATATATAGTTGGTCTTTAGTGAAGTTTGTAATGTGTTTTTTTGGTTAGAATAATATATCATCTCCATTATATGTGTGTTTCTTTCTAATAACAATATAAAAAAGTAAATAATTGTTTTTTATTGTTTATGAGTGAAGTTTGTGGTGTATTTTTGTACTAATCAATTTTGATTATGTACTATAGTTAGCGTGCATTTCCCCTTTGTCTAATGGTATAGTATTTGTGGCACACTAGTCCTCTTATGCGGGCGAGTTTTTTGAGTTTATTTTATGCAATTTTAGCTTGATTGGCGAAATGCCTAGACCAGTACTAATTTAATTCTCTTTACCTTTTAATATAATTTCCTCGTGTAAAGCCTAAGCTCAACTCCAGATCATGGTGATCCAGAGCCTCCTCCGATGGCGACTCTTCTTCCTCTTCCGCTTCTTTTTCTTCTTTTGCTCTTTCCATCGACTCCGATCCTACTGGCAAAAACGCCGCCGGGTAATATATATGTGTGTGTGAGAGAGAGAGAGAGAGAGAGAGAGAATTTTGGTTGAAATTATTCATGTGTGCACTTCTTGTGTTTTTCATCAGATTCTGTATAACAGAAGGGCCTGAAACGGTCCAAAATTTCGCCAAAATGGAACTCTCCTTCCATCTGCTTTCTTTCTTTATTTTTTCTAAATAAACATTTGTATTTCAAACAGAGAGATATATCGCAGAAGGAACTCTCTTCATCTACTTCCGGTGAACAAAAGCATGAAGAAGAACAAATCAGATGGGGATATTTCCCACAAAGTGACACAGCAAAGTCTAAATTATGTGCCACAAAATTGTTTCGCCTAATACATGAGCAACATCCCATTTCTCAAAAGAAGATACTAATACTATTGCCTCAACTATGATTATTTCTATAGACGGGTGTGGATGGAACTCTTATGTGGAGATATAACATTAAATTATTTAAAGCATCACCACCACAAATTAAGGCTTCGAAGCTTTGTTCTTTTGCCTTGGATAATGCTAACAGCAATCTCAAAAAAAAAAAAAAAAAAAAAAGGATAATGTTAACAGCACTCTTTTAAACCACTTCTTTTATTTTTGACCATGACAAACTCAAACCATTTCTGTGGAAGATAGCATGACAAGTACTACCAACTAAAACAACTCTATGTCAAAAATCTGAAATTGATGCTTTCAGAAGTCTGCTGTGTAGATCAGAAGAAGAAAACTCAATAATAGATTGCAGTCCACACCACTATTGGATCAATTTGCAAGGACAAAAGCATGAAACCATCCACACTCATGTGTCCACGTACCATCCACGCTGATTTGAAAAGATTAATCAGAAGATGAAGCTTAAACACAAGATCTGCACATAAATCACCACTGATTTGAAAATAAGATTTCTTGGAAGATAAAGTAGCCAGATTAACCATAAAATCACCCCAAAAAGAAGAAGAATTCGACCATAGTGTTTGATTTTGGTTATGCATGAGCCATGAACCATATTGGGGCAACCAAACATACTCGACACCTTAGGTTTCAACATATATGAGCAGTGATCATGCCACCTGCTATTAAATTTTGCACTTTTTCTGCAATGACGTTAGTTGAACTAACTGAAAAACTCCAAGTCAAATAAAGCTTGGCAAACATGTAAAATTCAACCTGTGTAATTTGTATTACTTATGATTTTTAAGGAATCGTCTTATGGTCTTGAGAGGCCTAAAACCTAGATGTTTCACCTTCCCTAGCTACCCCACTCGTTCCATTCAACCCAAATGTCCACAACTCTGCAACCTCCATTGTACTACGACCTTACCAAGGAGGAACTCAAATGGGATGAAAGTCAAATCTAATGGGATGAAAGTGATGCAGTAAGTATTTATTCAGGTTAAGGAATGTTACTCAAAGTTTGGTTGCTAAGAAATATGGTTTAATTGGAACCCAGTAGTAACATTTTAAATTTCTCTTTGTTCATCTAATAAATTATTATGTAAATGAAGATCAAAATGGCCAAATAATACTATTTTAAAAAATATTTTGCAATCTAACACTGTTTCTAAAATATGTAAGAATCTACCACTAATTAGGAACTTGAGTTTGGGGAACTCGAGTTCCATGGAAAAATTTGAAGGCATTTTTTCAAAGAACTCGAGTTACACGGCAAACACGAGTTTCACAAACTTGAGTTTCAAAAAGGTAGTAGATTACTAAATATTTCGCAAACAATGGTAAATCCATACATATTTTCTCAAACAGTGATATATAGCCATTTTGGCCTATAAATGAAGAGAGAAGGAAAGATAATAGCTTCAAATTGTCTTCTCAGGCCATTTATAGGTTGATGATGCACAAAAATCATTAGTGAGTTGATCATCCACACACGTGCCAATGGATGTACCTGAAGAACAAAAGAGAAGAACCAATCAAAGGGCACCGGTGGGGTACCGGCTAAAGACTTTCCAAAGGTTAAGTCAATGATAGAAAAATCTTCAAGAACTCAGGAGTGCAAGAGTTAGGGAGAATTCACGTACCTCAAGAAGGGTAAGGTTTGTGGTTTATATAGCGGTAAAGAGCTGACCCGAATCCCTTGATACGAGGAAATTTCCTTTTAGAGAAAAGGGTCCCAAAATACTTGGGATCACCTTTCCATATATAAGAGATCTAATTGCATGGTAGGGCCTTTGGTCGTGATGTGCAAGTAATTTCCATGTAAGGATGTGTGAGTGGGCCCCACGCAAGCCCTATGGAAACTCTATGGAGATAGGTCATCAGGATTGGGAGATTGCCTGATCCGTCGGCCCACGGGTTGGTCATCCCTTTTCGGCACCCCCATACCGATTAGTCAAAAATTATCCTCATCAGCTGCCCCCAACTCTGTGAGTCATTGGGGTGGCTGACGAGTCGCAGAGTTGTCATAAATGCTTTGCCCCTTGTTTTGGGTTGACACTTATACCTTTCAGCAATTTATATAGCTTTCTGTTTACTTCATAATTAATTTCTTGCGTTTTGTACAAGTGTTAATGCTCGTCTATTTTCCTTATATCACATCAGTGTTTATTTAATCGTCAGTTTGGAGGGTTTATCTTAGTGTTGGGCACTGAGGGCTATGACTCATTGGTCATTTCACCCCACCCCTCCTTTCTTTGACTTGTCGGTTTACCCTTTGGGTAGGGTTTTGATTTTTGATAAGGATCAGGTGCACGAAGGCATCCTTAATCGTCTGTTGACTCCTTAGGTAGGACTTAGGACTTGATCAAGTGCACGAGGGCATCCTTGATCATTTGTCTACCTCTTAGATAGGACTTAAGATTTAATCAGGTGCACGAGGGCATCCTTGATCGTCTGTCCACCCTTAGGTAGGACTTAGGATTTGATTAAGTGCACGAGGGCATCCTTTATCGATTGTCCATCCCTTAGATAGGACTTAGGATTTGATTAGGTACACGAGGGCATCTTTGATCGTCTATCCACCCCTTAATCGCCTGTCCATCCCTTAGGTAGGACTTAGGATTTGATCAGGTGCACGAGGGCATCCTTAATCATCTATCCACCCCTTAGGTAGGACTTAGGATTTGATTAGGTGCACGAGGGAATCCTTGATCGTCTATCTACCCCTTAGGTCTTCCAAACCGATGGGTCAGAAGGATGCGTGACATCCCTCGACGGATCCCTGATGACGGGTCGATCGGCATGGGAACGATCTGATGGGTTAAGAGGATGCGTGATGGATCCCTGATGATGGAGTAGATCGGCATGGTCTCAATTTGATGGGTCAAGGGGATGCGTGATGGATCCTTGATGACGGAATCAATTGGCATGGTCACGGTCTGTTGGGTCGGATATGCTGACAACCCCTTGATACGTGACATTCGTCATGATGGAGTGTGTCACATGGTGTCAGGGAAGGTACCTGATGATGCTTTTGGTGATCAAAGACTCTTTTGGTGAGCTCATGATGCTTTTGGTAACTGAAAACTCTAGAGTGTTAAAAACTTTCTGGATGGTGAAAATATTCTCTATCAGTTGGTTGCCCCTTATTCCATGGTCGTTACACAAGTGGATGAGTGCGAAATATGAAGGTTTTGTAATCGTAGTGTGCCAGGGGTTCATTTATTTGCCCGCTATTCCATGAGCGTTTAGTGTAACTCGATCGGATGACCACCACTTACGCATACCGATGATTGGCCAATTTTTTAGGTCATCTTAGCGACTTAATTGGAGGATTATTACTTAAGTTGATTGTCATCGGAGGATCTCTATTTGACTCAATCATCTTTGGAAGGTTACTTGGATCGTTTGTCACCTTAGTTATTTGATTTAATGATTTCTACTTGAGTCAATCATCTTTGGAGGGTTTCTTGGATTGGTCGTCACCTTAGTTACTTGGTTGGATGATCTCTACTCAAGTCGACCATCTTTGGAGGATCATTTGGATTGTTTGTCACCTTGGTGACATGGTTAGATGATTTCTACTTGAGTCGATTATCTTTGGAGGATCTCTTGTATCATTCGTCACCTTGGTGATTTGATTGGATGATCTCTACTCGAGTTGATCATCCTTAGAGGATCTATTGGACCATTCGTCACCTTGGTGACTTGGTTACACGATTTCTACTTGAGTCAATCATCTTTGGTGGATCTCTTGGATCGTTCGTCACCTTGGTGACTTGGTTCATTTGTCACCTTGTAAGTAGGAAGACTTAGATCTTTTACTAAGGCATTCGTGTGTAGCTTGGTTCGTCCCTCCCTCTATAGGTAGGAAGACTTAGATCTTACACCAAGGCACTCATGGGTGGCTTGATCGTTCCTCCACCCATCGGTAGTAAGACTTGGCTTGGTTCGTCCCTCCTCTCATAGGTAGGATGATTCGGATTTTTTACAAAGGCACTTGTGGGTGGCTTGGTTCATTCGTTCACCCGTAGGTGACTTTGGTTGTCGTCCTTCCCTCTTAGTGATGACTTTATTTTGGTTATTGTCCTTCCCTCTTGGGTAGGACTTTACTTTAGACCGCCCACCTGTAGGTGACTTTAGTCGTCGTCCTTCTCTCTTGGGTAGGACTTTACTTTGGACTGTCCACCTGTGAGCAACTTTGGTCACCCATCCACCTGTAGGCGACTTTGGTCATTGTCCTTCCCTCTTGGGAATGACTTTATGTTGGGCCCTCCACCCGTAGGCCACTTTGGTCGTTGTCCTTCCCACTTGGGGATGACTTTATGTTGGACCGTCCATTCATAGGTGACTTTGGTCGTTGTCCCTCCCTTCTGGGGATGATTTTACGTTAGGCCGTCCACCCGTAGGCGACTTAGGTTGTTGTCCTTCCCTCTTAAGGATGACTTTATGTTGGACTGTCCACTTGTAGGCAACTTTGGTCGTTCGTCCACCTGTAGGTGACTTAGATCGTTGTCCTTTTCTCTTAGGGATGACTTTATGTCGGACTGTCCACCCATAGGTGACTTTGAAAGTCTGTCCTCCTGTAGGTAGGACTTAGCTTTGGATGAGAATCAGGTGCCGTTGGCATCCTTGATCTTTGGTATTCTTGGTTGTCAATCCATCCCGTAAAGATGAGAATTAGGTGCCCGTGGGCATCCTTAGTCATCGGTCCATCCCGTAGGTAGAACTTAGTTTTGGATGAGGATCAGGTGCCCGCAAGCATCCCTGATTGTCGATATCCTTGGTTATCGATCCATCCCATTGGGATAAGGATTAGGTACCCTTTTTGTTGCAATCAATGATTATGTATGGTCCTTCCCAGTTGGGTCCTAACTTTCCTTGTGTGGGATCCTTTGCGGCTGTGGTCACTTTCCTTAAAACAAGGTCCCCGATGCTGAAGTGTCGAGGTTTGACCTTGGCGTTATAGTGTTTAGCCATGAGGTCTTGGTAACAAGCCATTCGTTGTTAAGCAGTTGCCCTGACCTCATCCAGTAGATCCAAGTGTAGACGGATCCTTTCTTTGTTCTTCCCTTTTGTAGTGTTTAGCCATGAGATCTTGTTGAAGCGTTGGCACTTGTCACATGCTTTTACGTAGGATTGGGTACCCTTATACATGGTAGGCCAATAGTACCCTACTCGTACGAGCTTGTGGACCAACGATCGCACCCTTGAGTGGTTTCCACACACCTCTTTATGGACTTTCCTCATGATGTAGTCTATTTCATCAGGGATCAAACACCTTAGGTATGTTTGGGAGAAACCTCTCCCATCAACACAAAGTGCGATACCCGAACTTTCGACCTTCAGGATGTGTTGTGGTCCTTCGAAAACGTATCATTCTTAAGGTAAGAGATGATCGGAGTTGTCCAGTCAACGCCCTTTGGAATCATCTATATCTCCAATTCCTCAATGGCAGGGGACTACTGAACGAAGGATAGGACCTGTCGATCAACCATAATGTGTTCCGCAGATGCAGCTTTGGCCAATCGATCGACGTGTTCATTTTCTTCTCTCTGGACTTGTAAGAATTTTACTGCAAAGGTTTGATTTGTCCGTCTTCTAATAAGGTCGAGATACTTTTTCATTCGTTCGCCCTTGGTTTCGTAATCCCCATTGATATGCCCAACGACAACCGGGGAGTCATTATGAAGGACGACTGATGAGGCCCCAATTACTTTGGCTAAATCGAGCCTTGTGAGAATGGCTTCGTATTCGACCTCATTATCAGTCATCGGGAATTGGAGTCAGATGGCACATTCGATGATGTCCCCTTCGGCCCTTCGGGGGATTGAAGGACCATTCTGATCTCTCCAGCACGTTTGTTGGATGACCCGTCCATTTGAATCTTTCAAGGGGTTACCCCTCAGTCGTGAATTTTGCGATGAATTCGGTTAAGGCCTAGGCCTTGATCACGGACTTTGGGCGGTACCATATGTCAAATTCACTCAGCTTTATTGCCCATAAGACCACTATGGTATGTGCTTGGAAGTATGGCCTAAACTCGAAGTCTAACTTTTCCATGGGGGGATATCTCTCTTTTGCCCCCTTTAGTGCTCGGCTGGTGTAGTACACGAGCAATTGTACGCAATCTTGTTCTCTGATCAGGGCTGAACTGATGGCCGTAGGGGATACAACCAGGTATAGGAAGAGCTCTTCATCGGGTTTAGATGAACTTAGGAGTAGTGGGGACGTTAGGTATGCCTTTAATTCTTCAAATGTCTTCTGACATTCATCGGTCCATTCAAATGCTTTCTTCAGGACTCCAAAGAATGGCAAACATTTGTCTGTTGCCCGTGAGACGAATTTGTTGAGTGTCGCGACTCTTTCGTTTAGGCTTTGTAACTTTTTGACATTCTTCGAGGGGCTCATCTCTAGGATTGCTTGGATCTTATCGAGGTTAGTTTCGACACCCCGTTAAGATATCATAAAGCCAAGGAACTTTCTCGATGATACCTCGAACACACATTTGCTAGGATTGAGCTTCATTCCGTAGAGGTGAAAAGTTTCAAACGTCTCCCTAAGATCATTCAAGTGATGGTCCTCTTCCTTGCTTTTCACTAACATGTCATCTACGTATACCTTGACGTTCCGTCCAATCTGTCAAACGAACATCTTATTTACGAGCCTTTGGTACATTGGCCTCGCATTCTTCAATCCAAATGGCTTAACCTTGTAGCAAAAAAGGTCTTGGCTTGTGACAAACGATATCTTCTCTTAGTTAGACTCCTCGAGCTTGATCTGGTTGTAACCAAAGAAAGCATCCATGAAGCTCAACAACTGGTGTCCAGCCGTCGAGTCTACAAGGTGGTCGATCCGTGGGAGGGGATAGCTATCCTTTGGACAGACTTTGTTTAGGTCGGTAAAGTCCACACACATCCTCCACTTCCCATTTGCCTTCTTAACCATTACTAAGTTGGCCAACCATTCGGAGTAGTAGACCTCTCTAATGAAGCTTGCGTCCAATAGCTTGTGAACTTCTTCAACTATGGCCTTGTCCCTTTCTTATGTGAAGACCCTCTTCCTTTGTCGAACTGGTGGAAAGGATGGGGAGATGTTGAGTTGATGGACCATGATATTTGGATCAATCTCGGGCATGTCCTCATGGCTCCAGGAAAAGATGTCCAGGTTGTCCCTTAGAAAAATGATCAGCCCATTTCGGATCGAAGGATTGGCTTGTGTGCTAATGCAAGTGATCCGATCTGCGTGTTCATCGTCTAGGGAGATGGTTTCTAATCCCTCAATTGGTTCTACATTCACTTGTCGGTCATCAATGTTCACGGTGGTCATTTGTTCGTCCATCTCTAGCATGGCTACATAGCATTCCTAAGCCGCCATTTGATCCCCACGGGCCTCTCCTATCCCATAATCTATAAGGAACTTCAATAGTAGGTGATATGTGGATGTGGCTGCCTTCCACACATTGAGCGTTGGTCGCCCAATGATGGTGTTGTAGGCTAACGAGCAATCCACTACCAAGAAGGTGACATCCTTTGTGATTTGTTAAGGATAGGTGCCGATGGTGACCGGCAGCGTGACGGATCCAACGGACATGACCTTCATTCCGTCAAAGCCTACTAGAGGGACGTCTGATGGCATAAGTCGTTTCTTACTAATCCTTATTTGTTGGAAGGCTGGATAGTAGAGGATGTCGATTGAGCTTCCATTGTCCACAAGGACTCGTCGGGTATTGAAGTCTGCAATGGTCAGATTGATCACCAAGGCATTGTCATGGGGGTGGTGGACTCGTCGGGCATCCTCCTTAGTGAAGCCGATCAGCGGGTCATCCATCTGAGTAAGCTTGGGCTGACGACCGATGAGCTGGACATTTTACACCATCTGTAGGTAGGTTTTCCTTGCCTTCCTTGAGGATCCGATCATTGTGCTCCCCCTGACGATCACTCTTATCTCTCTAAATGGGGCCCTGGGTCGTTCCTTGACTCATCAATTCGGCTCTTAGTCCCTTAGTAGGTTTTATTGTGCTCTTTCTCGCCCTACGAACCATTGCAATCTTTCTTTTCTAATGAAGGCTTCTATCTATTGCTTTAGGTCATAACAATCAGAGGTTTCGTGCCTATGGTCTAGGTGGAAGTGACAATACTTATTCCTCGGCCTTTTGTTTGGGTTGCCCTTTAGCTTCCTTCCCCTGTCTGGACGGGGATTGTCATGCTTTTCTCACTTCTTTGGTTTGCCCCCTCTAGCAGTCACAGCATTCTCAGCATTTATATACTTTGTGGCTCGGTACAACATGTCAGCCATGGTCTTCGAATCGTTCTTGTAAACAGAGAATAAGAACTTTCCAAATCGGAGTCCATTGGTAAAGGCTGTGACCAAGACTTTATCGTCGGCTTTGTCGATCGGTAATTCCTCCTTATTGAATCGACCGACATACGACCTCAGGCTCTCATCATCCCACTGTTTGACTTTCAGGAGGTTTGCCAAGGACCTCTTGTGTCGTTAACCCCCAATGAAATGTGTGACGAAGAGCCCACTTAATTCCTTAAAGGTTGAGACAAAATTGGGGCCTATCTTGTTGAACCATACTCGGGCTAGCCAATTGAATGTGGTGGGGAAGGCTCTGCATATGATCTCGTCCGGGACCCCTTGCAAGTGCATAAGGGTTTTGAACGACTCTAGGTGGTCGAGGGGGTCCTTCAACCCATCGTATGCCTCTACTTGTGGCATTCTGAACTTGGCTGGTAGGGGAAAGGATGTGACCGGTGCAGTGAAGGGAGAATTGGTACGATAGACTAGTTCGTCCAAGTTAGTAGACACCTGACCCTTCACGGCATTCATCATCATATCCATCTTCGCTTTCATCATCTGCATCTCTTGTGTCATGCACAACGCGTCGACTGGTTTCCTACTAGTCCCGTCTACTGACGGCATTGCTTTCCTCTTGGTTGTCCCTCTCTTGGTGATCGTTTGTTGGGGAACAATCGTTGTCACGTTCGTCCCTTTCCTGTCCGTCATTCTTATCATTCGACTCCCGATCATTCCGTTGCTCCAACTATCGTTCCAACTCGTGGTTCCACTGAGTGAGCCGTTCAACCGCTGCGGCGAAGGTTTGCACCTGCCTCTCCAATGCATTGGGCAGGTTTCCGGTCTCTTGGTCGGTGGTGGCCATTGATTGTGCCAGGACCATACAACTCTTTTTCTTTAAAACGGCGATATGGCTTATCACTCGTTTCACACAAACGACGCCAACTGATGATGCACAAAAATCATCAATGAGTTAATCGTCCACACACGTGCCAATGGATGTACCTGAAGAACAAAAGAGAAGAACCAATCAAAGGGCATTGGTAGGGTACCAAGCAAAGACCCTCCGAAAGTTAAGTCAGTGATAGAAGAATCTCCAAGAACTCAAGAGTGTAAGAGCTAAGGAGAATTCACATACCTCAAGAAGGGTAAGGTTTGTGGTTTATATAGTAGTAGAAAGCTGACCTGAATCCCTTGATACGGGGGAATTTCCTTGTAGAGAGAAGGGTCCCAAAATACTTAGGATCACCTTTCCATATATTAGAGATCTAATTGCGTGGTAGGGCCTTTGGTCGTGATGTGCAAGTAATTTCCACGTAAGAATGTATGAGTAGGCCCCATGCAAGCCCCATGGAAATCCTATAAGGATGGGTCGTCAGGATCGAGGGATTACCTGAGCCGTCGAACCATGGGTCGATCATCCCTTTTGGGGTCAGTCATCCCTTTCCGGCACCCCCATACCAATCAGTAAAAAATTATCCTCATCATAGGCTTGTGATCAATTTTTTTGGATAAGTAAAAAAAACTAATAACTTTATAAAAATGAAAAAGAAATGGTCAAAATATCTGCTGAAAATACATTATGAGTTCAGTACCAAGAGCCAAGAGGAAAATATGACATTAAAAACTTTGAAAGCAACTTCCACAAAACATGAGACAGTGGTAACAATTAATAAACAATAAACCCCTAAAAGTCTAGAACACGATTTTTTTTTTCTCCCTTTTTTCAATTGACTTGAAGAAATACAACATCATAGAAAGGCCTCAGATATTCCAGAGATATCATTATCTTATAACAGATAATCATCCGATGTAGGCAAAATCGTTTTAGATCATCACTGGCCTTAACTTACCATATAGAATTAAGCAAAATACTATTTCAAATGTATGGTCATTCAAGTGATAATTCTAGAACAGTATAAGAACAAAACCAGTAATTGAGGGAGTATTCTCAAATTCTTTAAATCAGAGCATTATTACATGAAAATTCTATACCACCCTCTAAAGATAATCTGCACTAACAAAGCATAAAATGATATTAAAGATGAAATTGTGAAAGATTAAGCTACAATGAAATTTTGTATAAGAGCATTCATATTGGTGGAGCAATAAATTTAGCTATTTGGCACCATAAAAAGCTACTTTATCTATTTTACCTTCTCACTTTACAAAACACCTAAAATTAGTAGTTTTATTTTAGCTTTCAACACAATAAAATAATATATCCATTACAATGAAATAATATATTCATTATAATAAACAACCATCACAACCACAATTACAATGGGTTTGGCCTTTTATTTGTCTTCCAATCTGAACACATTAACACACAAATTTGCAAAAAAAAAAAAAAAAAAACTGAAATTGAAACTGAAAACTTATTTTACTGAAACTGAAAACTTTTTACTGAAAGTACTATAGATAAAGGTAAAAGTTAACTGAAATAGTATAGTCGGACCCATGAATAATACTAAAAAGTGCAGTGGAGCTCATAAATGGTAGCAAAAATAAGCTAAATAGTAACATAAGCTAGCTTTTTAATTTGGAGCCAAACACACACTAAAGGTCTGTTTGGGATCCACTTATTTTGTTGAAATTGAAAACCTTTTGTTGAAAGTACTGTAAATAAAGATACAAGTTAGTTGAAATAGTAAAGTGAGACTTATAAATAATAACAAAAAGTGCAGTGGGGCCCATAAATAAGCTGAATAGTATAAAATAAGCTGACTTTTTAATTTAAAGCCAAATACACAGGGTATATTTGGATATCATTTATTGCTAAAAAGTGAAAATTAAAAATATTATAGCAAAATAATTTTTAAATGTGTGAATAGTATCGTGGAACCCATTTTTAAAGTTTTTTTTTGTGAAAAAAGTATTTGCGAGTCTCGTGAACAGTACACGGGACCCACCATCTTTCAGCCAAACGCAGACGCATAAGATAAAATACGTAATCCAAACGGATACCAAATCTGAAAAATGAAGAGAGTTGAGAGTCAATAGCTGAAAAATAGCGTGCAAGGAAAAAAAAAATGATGAGAGCGTGCAAGGGAGAAAGAGAGCACGAAAGTGTAATAAAATATAATTTTTTGCTTTAGCCTTTTTGCCACCGTGCACATTCACTCTTTTGCAAGTTGCAACACTAGCAGAACTAAAACATCACAATTACATCTTAAAAAAAAATAAAATAAATAAAGAAGAAGCTAAAAATTTGTTAACAAATCAACTTAATATCTTCAAGATCCAGCCAACCACTTCCAAAGAACACAACCTAATCTTGATTGTATTGACCTCCATGAACTCCATGGGGCTAATGACCTCTGAGTGTGCAGGAATAGAATATGGGGAAGGAACTTGAAAGAAAACTACAGTTTCACCATGAAAGAACTTTGACAACAGCACCCGCCCACTGCACTTGGATTTTTAGTCACCTGCACACAACACCAGAAGGTAGCCACAGCTGTATCACTAGTTGGACATAAGATATTTGTTGACACCTTATGATCAAACAAGAATCAGCACTAAGAAACAAAAAAGAAATGGGGTGCAAAGTTCTATAACTGTGCACAGCAAAAGGCTAAAATCTTTTAGCTATGAGACCACCATTGCATACTTTTTAGTATTGGTGGTGCTAAAAATAGCAAAATGGCTTTTTAGCACCACCAATACTAATGCTCTAATGATTTATCAAAACCATTCAAACCATTCAGCACTGCAATCTTATTCTTCATCACCATTATAATTCTAAACCAAACACTCAAATATCTAAGAGAGAGACAGAGAGACAGAGAGAGGTAGAGAGAAGCTATGGCCTGAAGCCTTAGAGACTTTTGCTGCTGACATAGGGTTAATCCAAAGGTGTGAATTTATAGGAAGTCATTTCAAGAGTTTTAAGGGATTTTGCTTACACAATGACAAGAGAGTCAAGATTACACGTATTTCCTTTACTTTTCAGAGTATCTTGATCTCTACGCTTCTACTTCTTTATAATTTTATTCAATAAAATAGTCATAGTTATAAAATTTTCGCTATTTTATTGATCACTTAGTTCTATTGTATTCTAAAGTTATATTAAAATATTGTAGTGTGATTGAAAACACTGAGAATTACTCACTAATTTGAAGTGCAATTCTCAAGTATAAATATTTCTATAATTGGATCTCCTATTACTTGTTTACTTTTATTTCTTTACTTAACATCTTAGGTTTTGTTTTTAAAACTTTATATATTTAGTTATCTTTGTATGTAATCCAATTTTATTTATATTTTACACACTATAGGTGCACTTGAGAAAGTGGATAACATGATATAATCCATGTAAATACCATATTTTGTTCGACCTCAAATTTGATTGGAAACCCGAGTTTTAAATTAAGAGTCTTGTCAATTTATTTTGATGTGATATTAAACATCTTAGAATACTCTTCATTTTAATATCCAAAGACAAAATCAAGTTTGAGTTGATCGAATTGTTGTGGACATGAGAAATTTATCGATTAAGGGCTTGCCATTAAAATGTGCTTTATTTCTTAAATTGGCAATGGTTTCCTCTCGAGTTTACAGGATTGCTTTGGTGAGCTGCAGCCTGCAGTTGGGGTAGTAACTAATCTTGGCACGTGCTCAGATTTACCATTTGATATAGGAAGTTAGTAAGATTTATCAAGAATTGTTTGTCACTACTTTTATTTGGGTCCGACAGTTTCAAATTTATTTTAATTTGGTCTGGTGTCGTTTATCTCTTGATGAATTTACCTAACTATCCTAATATTCTATTAAGTGTGCTTAAGGTCAGGTGATTATTGGCGAGTGTTCCCCAAGCATCCTAACATTTTAGTTGAAGAGTATTCCCCACGTAGTCAATTTTTGACATATCTGCTGCCGCCAAGCACGAGTTCATGCTAGTAGCCAATTTTGGCATATCTGCCGCCGGCTCATACTTGGTCGGCACAGTATTCTTGCTTCACTCCCACGCAGTCCCACGTATACACTCCCACAAATTCCTTACCTAAAAATAAAAAATAAATAAATAAATAAAAGAGGAGGAGAGAGAGCTCACTGATTGCAAAGAGAGGCTCTGAGACCCACGGTTTAGTTTAGGCACAGAAGAGAATCCTCTTTAGGACTCTCATGTTTCTCCCTTTTCCTCCATCTCCAACCCAAGAAAAAAAAAACCCAACAAAATCACCCCAAAACCTCAAAAGCTAACTGCAAGAATCCCAAAGGACCAACAAAGAAAGAAAGAAAAAGCCGAAGCAACCAAAAGCCGGAACCAACAACAAGAACCACCATCACCAAGCAGAGAAAAGAAGAACAAAAAGCAAAGGGAGTACATCAACTGGGTAAACCTTAAACCCAAACCTCATTTCCCTATTTCCTATCTCTGTATTTTACACTTTCACTCTGTACACAACACAGAGTCACCACATACACTCTATCTCTAATCTGTGCTATAACAGCTTCATTTTCATAAATAAAGCCTCAAACACCGAGCACACAAACACATATATCAAGCTCTTACCCTCTCCTCTGTTTTGCACACATGCGCCACCATGGTCTCGGTTCTTGACTTCTTGTGGGAGATAGAGGGCTCGGTGAGACTTAGGGTTGTACCACCGCCTGTGGTGGCGTGGGTGCACAGATCAGCCCATCAGCCCTTCAGATTACCACAGCCCGAGCCTTCCCCTTTGGATTTAAGCCCACATGTACATTAACTTTTAAATAAAATGGGCCACCACATGTTTCCTTTAATTATAAAATGCCATCTTATTTTCTCATATTTGCACATTCACTTGTTTTTATCATGTTTGCATTCTAAATCCACCCTTTTTGCTTGTCTTCATTTAAGACATTTGCTTTGCAACTTGTGTGATGTTCATGCTTATAGCCTCAGGCTTCCCTATCGATAGTACAACACAAGCTTACAAATAATCACTCATTTAAATTCCATTCCTTTTCTTGAGGTCAAAACTTACACAGTTCAGCAAAAGGATAAAAAGACAAACAAAAAATAAAAATTGTTTTAGGTACATTAACACCACACAATTGATAGTACAACACAAGCTTCTACTTTCTTTATTTATTTATTTATTTTTTTTTTTTTTTGAATAAACATTGGTATTTCAAACAGAGAGATATATAGCAGAAGGAACTCTCTTCATCTACTTCCGGTGAACAAAAGCATGAAGAAGAACATAGCAGATGGGGACATTCCCCACAAAGTTATACAGCAAAGTCTAAATTATGGGCCACAAAACTGATTTCCACACATTTCAGCAACATCCCATTTCTCAAAAGAAGATACTAATACCATTGCCTCAACTGTGATTATTTCTATAGACTGGTGTGGATGGGACTCTTATGTGGAGATATAACATTAAATTATTAAAAGCATCACCATCACAAATTAAGGCTTTGAAGCTTTGTTCCTTTGCCTTGGATAATGCTAACAGCAATCTCTCAAAAACAAAAAGAGATAATGATAAGTTGCTAACAGCACTTTATTAAACCAATTCATTTATTTTCGACCATGACAGACTCAAACCACTTCTGTGGAAGATAGCATGACAGGTACTACCAACTAAAACAACTCTATATCAAAAATCTGGAATTGATGATTTCAGTAGCCTACTATGTAGATCAGAAGAAGAAAACTTAATAATAGATTGCAGTCCACACCACTCTTGGATCAATTTGCAAGGACAAATGCATGAAACCATCCACACACATAGGTCCATGTATAATCCACATGAATTTGAAAAGAATAATTAGAAGATGAAGCTTAACCACAAGATCTGCACATAAATCACCACCGATTTCTTGGAAGATAAAGTTGCCAGATTAAGCATAAGATCACCCCAAAACGAAGAAGAATTCAACCGTAGTGTTTGATTCTGGTCATGCATGAGCCACAAACCATATTGGCACAACCAAACATACTCGACACCTTAGGCTTTCATCATACATGAGTAGTGATCATGTCACATGCTATTAAGTTTACATTTTCTGCAATGTCATTTGTTGGCTCAACTGAAAAACTCCAAGTCAAATAAAGCTTGGCAAAAATATAAAATTCAACTGTTATAACTTGTATTATTTATGATTTTTAAGATATCATCTCATGGTCTTGAGAGGCCTAAATAGTAAATCCTAGATGTTTCACCTTCTCCAATTCCCACTCGCTCCATTCAACCCAAATGTCAACAACTCTGCAACCTCCATAATAGTACTACCTTACCAAGGAGGAACTCAAATGAATGAAATGAGAAAGTCTGATCTAATGGGATGAAAGTGATGCAGTAAGTATTTATTCAGGTTAAGGAATTTTACCCAAAGTTTGGTTGCTAAAAAATGTGAGAACGTGACACAAAATAGAATGTTGGGTATAACTCTTATGGGGCTTTTTGGTTTGGAAAGTGTTTGGCTAAGAACTCACCAAGACTAACTAATATGTTTGAACGAGAATTGCAAAGTGGGTGCTTTTGTTTCTACAACTAATTCACACCAGCCTTTGTAAAACTTTAAAAAATACAAAATACAAAAAAAAAAAAAAAAAAAAAAAAAACAAATTTTACATATTTTGCCGCAAAAATTTTCCATATCAGTCAAGCCAAAGTTGCTATAGTATCCATGTATATTTACACAATTACTGTTCATTTGCATTTTTTTTTTTCTCTCAACAAATCTAATCTCTCTCTCTCTCTCTCTCTCTCTCGCGTCACTTTCCCTTCACTCTCTTCCCTCACTCTCTTTTCTATCTACCTCATTAGACATGCTTAGGGCTGTACACGGTGCAATGCGGCCGGTTTTTGTGGCCGTTTCTGCACCGCACCGAAATCTTCGGTTTCCTAAAAACCCAAGCCGCTGCCGTGCGTGAGGAATGGTTCTCCAACAAACTCGGTGGCGGTTCCAGTCAGCGCGGTGGTCGATGTCCACCTGTCTATCACACACACACAGAGGAAGAGATATCTAAATTCTAAAACCAAAATTAAACCTATAAAACTCAAGGATTCAAACCACAAATCAAAACTTAGATCAAATCTAAATATCAAAAGATTCAATACCCATCACAAACCCAAATATTAAAACCCATTACAAACCACCTATTTGAGTCTGACTGAGCTAAGTGATGGAGTGAATGGAGTCTTAGAGAATGAGAGCAAAAAGTCTAAAAAAGAGAGAAAGAGACAAGTTAGAGTGTTAGACAACCAGGTACGGTGTGCAGCTGAGAGGAAACAAGAAAAAAAAATCTTATACAATGAATTAAAAGTGCAGAAGTCTAAAGAGTGAAAAGGAGAAATGACTGATGAGAGTAGCTGAGTAGGAAATAATTCAAGAGAAAAGACTTATGTGGTTGAGATCAAAAGAGGAAAAAAAAATTTGTACAGTGACAGGCATCATTTTTTATTTTTTATTTTCAAAAAACGCAAGTGCGAGAATGATTAACCCATGCGACATTTTTTTATTTTTTATTTTCAAAAAACTCAAGGGGCATGACTGTAACCACCAACCCATACGGCCATACAACATTTTTTATATTTTTTTAATTTTAATTTTTTCAAAAAATGTATCTGGGAGACACAGACTTATAGACAAGACCACTTAAATATTTCCTCCTAACACAGGTTTTGAACTGAGAAAAGTAGCTCACAGCCTCACACACATTAACTTCCTTTTTAAATTAAAATTTCTTTTTGATAAGGACGTTAGGCCTGTACATTCATGGATAAGAATTCAAAATTTATTTTATAAGAACGACCCTGTTCATGGATGAACGTTAGGCCTCTTCTGGTTCTTAGAACGTTAGGCCTCTTCTTCTTCAGTTCTTCTTATACATATTAACATATATATAAAACATGCTCGGGTCGGTTCGGTCTTCGTCGGTGTGCACATCTTGACGCCGATGGCCGCACCGGTCTGACATCGGCACTGAAAATCTACCGCCGATCACCTTGCCGGAAACCTCTGGCAGAGCTCTGAGCAGGGCGGGGCGGTGCGGTTAGACCAGTTTTGTCGGTGCCGATATATCCTTGAACAGGCCTAGACATGCTCTCTTCTAAACACAAAATCTCCATACATACCCGTCATCAAATAATTCAGCTACAGAAATCTGTCCCTCCAAACACAAAATTCCCACACAATCTCAATATCAAATACTTCACCTACACAAACCCATAATCAAGATTCAAGACCCACACAATCTGGGTTTTTTCTCTTATTTCACTTCAAGCTTGGTGGACTTTTGTGGGTTTGCTGGAATTGATGTTCAAGCTTGGGGAATTTTGTGAGTTTGTTGGAATTGATGATAAAATATGTGGGTTTTGTTTTGGTATTGATTTGAGCCTCTGCCTTTGACTGGGTTTGGTTGATGGGGGCGGTAAATTGAGGAAGATTGATCGAGGGAACTGGGAAAATAGAGAGAGGGAGAGAGAGATATGAATTGAGAGAATGATAAAAGAAGAAGAAGAAAAAGGAGAAGAACGAAGAAGAATAAGAAAAAGAAAGAGAAGTGTTCAAAGAAAATGGAGTCAACGTGTGTGTTAAAGTTGGTGGGCCATGGATAGGTGTAAAATAATAAAAAAAGTGTGAGAAAAATATTATTTAAATAAAAGAGGGTGCAGAATAGATAAACTAATGTGGATATTTTGTAAAAGTAGATATGTAAAATAGAAAAAATATGTTTTTTTTCCAAAATAGACAAAAAATTTACATCTACCGATGCAGATGCTCTAATTGATTAAATAGTACAATTTGAGATGTAAGATAGAAGAACCTCTATGGAGATTATTTAATTGGAACCTTGAAGTAACTTGCAAATAAAAAAGAAAAGGAAAGAGAATATTTTAAATTTCTTTTTGTTCATCTAATAAGTTATTATGTAGGGGAAAATTACACTTTGCCCACCTGTGGTTTGCCCAAAAAACACTTTACCTACTTGTGATTTAAAAATTGGCACTTTACCCACTTGAGGTTAGCTCCGTTTGTCTCCCATTACTCACCTCTGTTAAAAACAGGAGGTAAATTTGTATTTTTATTACCCATTTATGTCTTTCTCCTCTCAAAACATAAAAAACTAAAGAATACAGGAAAAAAAAAGATCTAAAAGTTAGGTTTTGTAAAAATTGAAACCTAACTTTTACATCTTCTTTTCATGTATCAAAACCTAGTTTTTAGGAGTATGTGTCATTCGTTGGACCCTAAACTTAGGGCACTTTTGGTAAACTATAACGGTAATTACATAGGAATAGGAATAGATATTGTAAGGAATACAAAATGTTGTAATATAATACTTATTACTATTCATTTGTTTGGTAACAACATAATAATGGAACCTTGAAGATAACGGAATGAAAGTATTTTAAATCAAACTTAAGATATATTTTAGGAAATATCTTACTCATATAATTATATTTCCTAAAAAATAAGATTTTTTTTCAATTTGAAAGAGAGATTAGTTATTTTTTATAATTTTTTATTTTCATAATTGTTATGTGCATATGGAAAGTTTGTTTATTTAGAAATATATTAATTGTAGAAATTAATACACCTGCTAAGAAATAGCTATTACATTCCTATTAGAGATGAATAGTTATTCCTCTTTTCTTTTTTCTTTTTTCTTTTTTTGAGGGGAAAGACAGTGCTTCATATCTTTAAGGGAGGCTATTAAAATCCGCCTGAAGTATAGAAGAAACGTCTGGTGGAACGTCCTCCATCTAGACTACCAAGTTGGGAGAACGAATAGCTCTCCATGCTAATGAGTGTGCTATTGCATTACAAAGCCTACGTACATGAGAAAATCTAAAATCATTGAAGTATTGAGAGGCAATGTACTGCATGTCATTTGCTATATGGCCAAATGGGGCTAGAGATCGATGGTCTCTTCACAAGGTGTTAATGAGAATCTGAGAGTCACCCTCTATTATCACCCGGTCCATACCAAGTTCTGCAACAAACTCCACTGCTCTTCGCGCTACAAGTACTTCCACTTCAGTGACTATGAAAGGTAAAGGGATTTGTTGAGAGAGGGATGTCATTACCAAGCCCTTGTCATTTCATTTCATGACTCCAATTCCAGCACAATGTTCCTTTTCAAAGAGGGCGCCATCGAAGTTAACTTTGTACCACGGTGGGGCTGGAGGTTGCCATGACTTAGATGGGTGACCCCGATGCAAAGTTGGTGCTGGTTGCCCCTTTTAGAACTCCTGGACCCGATCTTTGGCTTGTTTAAGCAGCTTCCCCAGTGACACCATTCCTTTAGCTAGTAGATTGTTTCTCTGATTCCATAAAGCCCAAGTAACCATAGAGAAAAGTGTTGGGTCCCTATTATCTGCAAAAATGCATTCAAGCAAGTCAATAAAATTACCACACTACTTCAAATTGCTATGATTCCAAAGAGGTACAGACTGCCATAATTCTGTGAGCATTGGACAAAGGTATAAAGCGTGGTGGGCGTCTTCTGGCATAGTCTTGCACAGATCACACTTGTCATCTGCGATAACTCTACGCTTTACCAGGTTCTTCTTAGAGGGAAGGGAATTTCGGCACGCTCTCCATACCAGGTTCTTGACTTTGCTAGGGACCTGCAACTGCCATGTAGCTTGCCATTGGGGTTTCATCGTATCTGAGCTTAAAGGCCAGGTTTTGCATTTTGGAGATTTATTAGGAGAAATTGTTATCCTGATTTCATTGTATACTCCTCATCTGTAGTAAAAGGCCAAATTAAAGTATCCCTTTGCTAGGTGTGACAGAGGGGTATTTTTTTTTTATGGCCGTTGCTTCAAACTCTAGGAGGTGACTATCGAGCATCCCCTCTTTCCAAGCTCGGTTTTCCTAGTCAATAAATTCACACACTCTCAGGTCTATGTCAAAGTTTTGTATTGGAGAAATAATTTGTGGTCTCTGTTTAACAGGGATCCAATTATCCTTCCAAAATTTTATTGACCTTCCATCCCCAATCCTCCAAAGTCCTCCCTTTTGAATGATCTCTCTCCCTTTAATTATGCTTTTCCAAGCATGAGAAGCAGAGTTTGGGACCTTAGCTTCCATTATAGAGCAATCCGTGAAAAATTTAGGCTTGAACACCCGGTAGAGCAGTGAGTTTGTGTCATGGAGTAGCCGCCATGCTCGTTTAGCCAACATAGCATCATTGTACATTGATAAATCCTTGAACCACATGCCTCCTTGAGATTTGGGTTTACACAAATCCTACCATTTTACCCAATGTATTTTCCTGTTATCACCACATTGCGCCCCAAAAGAATCAATGAATATGGGCTTCGATATCATGACATAATCCCAATTGCAGCTTAAAGCAAGACATTGTGTAGGTTGGCAAAGCTTGTGCAACAGCTTTGATAAGGATCTCCCTTCCCGCCTGTGACAGAAGTTTACCCTCCCACCCTTGTAATTTTTTCCATATCCTTTGCTTGATATTATCAAATCTCTCTCTCTCTCTCTCTCTCTTGTTTCGGCCAACCAAGGCAAGTAAGCCTAAGTACTTTTTGTACTGTTGGACAGCTTGGACTCTGATGCTTGCTTTGATCACTTCTTAGACATGTTGTGGTGTGGATTTGCTAAAAAATAGAGAGGTTTTTGCCCGATTAATTTGCTGACCTGTTGCTCTCTCATAAGCTGATAAAATACCTAATAAGGTGTGACAATCACGCTAATCAGCCCTGCAAAAAATAAGACTATCATCGGCAAATAAAAGATGGGTTAGTTTAGGTCCATTTCGGCATAAAGAAACCCCTCGGAGTGCACCCATGGCTACTGCCTATTTTATGAGTCCATGGAGCCCTTCAGTGCATAGTAAGAAAAGATAGGGAGGGAGGGGGTCCCCTTGTCTGAGCCCCCGGCTTGGAATAATGTCTCCTTTTGGCTCCCTATTCACTCGTGGCAGATGTAATACATGTCATCATAAGCTTCACCAAAGTTTCATTAAAACCCAATTTTTGCATCAACTTCTCCATGTATTCCCATTCTACTCTATTGTATGCTTTGCTCATATCCAATTTTACAGTCATGTACCCAGTTTTCCCGGATCTGTGATTTTGCATTTAGTGCAGTGTTTCAAAAGCCACCATTATATTATCAAAAATCAAGCGATCAGATATAAAAGAGCTTTGGTGGTCAGATACAAGCTGTGGTAATAAAGTTTTGAGGCCGTTGGCCAAAACTTTTGAGAAGACTCTAAATAGGACATTACTTAAGCACATGGGCCGGTATTGGGAGATGTATTCAGGTTGTTTCACCTTGGGGATGAGTGTAATGAGTGAATGACAAAGGGGTTTAGGTAACATACTAGAGTTAAGAAAGCATAGGATAGCTTCAATGACAACCGATCCAACCAAAGACCAGTAGCTCTGAAAAAATAAAGGTGGCATTCTGTCGGGTCCAGGGGATTTGAGTGGCGCCATCTGTCTCAAGGCCAACTCCACCTCAGCTACTGTAAAGGTACTGATAAGCTAATCATTCATGGCCGTGGTCACCACTTAGGGAATCTGATCAAGGACTTCATCAAAATCCTTAGGGTTACCCTGAGGACAATAATTGCTGATAAAACTCCACAACAATACTAGCCACCTGATCCGGTTATGAGCACCACAATCCATTACTATCAAACAGCCCCCTAATATAATTACGTCGTCTCCTTTATGAAGCTTTACTGTGGAAAAATTTGGTGTTTTTATCTCCATCCTTCAACCATTGAATTTTTTATCTTCGTCTCCACATCGTGGCTTCTTTGTATAGCAGGGAATTAATTTCTCTTTCCAGTTGTCTCATACGCTGCACACTCCCTCCATTTAGGGCCGATTGATTTGCCTTGGCTAAAAGTTTTTGCTTCTTCTCCAGGTCACGCTGGACATTCCCAAAAAATTTCTTGCTCCACCTGGTGAGTTCTTTTCCACATCTATCAATTTTCTTAATAAGTTTGACATCCTCGGCTTCACTGTCTCTAGTCTTCCACACCACCTCCATAGTGTTAGTACAACCTTCTTCCGTCATCCACATCTGCTCGAAGTGAAATGATCGTTGCTACCTGCATTCCATGACTTTTGGGACAATCCACAATGCCTTGTAATCCGAAGTAGTCACATCCAAATGGTGTATTTTTGTTTCTGGGAAATTTGTAAACCACTCATTTGTAGCGATTGCTCTATCCAATCTTTCCCAACAGTGTAGTTTAGGTAGTGTTTGTGCTATGTAAACAGGGATCCAACAAATCTCATATCTATGAAACCACACTCATCTAGCACATCACGGAAGGGTTGCATCTGATGATGTGGTCTGACTCTCCACCCCTTTTTTCAGACTGTTTTGTGATTTCATTGAAATCCCTTGCACAAATCCAAGGAGCCGACCCTCTATTTTTCAAGCTTCGTAATCTGTCCCACAACTCATGTCTTTTCTGCGCTTTTGGTTTACCATAGAAGCCCGTGAATCGCCATTCGTCCTTTGTATTTTTGTTGATGGTGGTGTCAATATGATGTTTCGAAAAAGTTTCAATCTCAAGCTTGAACTCCTTTTTCCAAAAATGTACCAATCCTCCTGCTTTATCCTTCCTGGGAACTATGAATTTATTCTTCCATTTTATTTTATTATTAAATCTGGTTAGCCTTGCTTCATCCGCCCATGTTTCGGCTATAAATAGGACAGAGGGATCTTTTGCTCGCACTATCTCTGCAAGCTGATCTTCTGTACATGGGTTCCCAAGCCCATGACAGTTCCAACATATGAGAGTCATTGCTTTTGGCAGGGCTGGGAACCAGCCTCCGCCAATATTTGTGTATTTTCCTTGTCATTTAGAAAAACCAATTGCTTCTTCCTTGGTAACACTAAATGATCACTTCCATTTGTTATGTATCTTTTCTAACCTACGGTGCCTTCCATTGGTGTGTCCTTGTCTCTAGCTTCTCGTGGAATTCTATACCACTTTGCACCTTGATACGAGTTGGACATTTCGTTGGAAATATCGGAGAGAATTGTTGGTGTTTGGTGAGCAGAATTGAAAAAGTGTTGGTCACATGAGTGGGCATTATTATTTTGAGGAGCCCGAGTGATAGACTTCTCCCTGAAGCTCTCCACGATATTTTCTCTTCCAGCTGTGAAATTCTGTTTATGAGATTGATCCGTAGGAGCATCAAATCTGCATAATTCTCGATCAATCTCCCTTAAATGTTCAACAAACAAATCTTTTTTTTGTGGTTGACTCTCAATTCCCAAAACTACAACCCCTCGCTCAGATACGGATATATTTTTCGAAAAAACTGTTGATACTTGATTCCCCCCCCCCCCCTAAAAATCTTCTCCCGAGATACCATTACCATTTAAAATATTTCCACGTTTATCGCTGTCCATATTTTGCTCGACAGAGCTTTCAACAAGAACCACCATAGCAGGCACCCTAGGCAGTGATTTTCCAGCTTTGTCTGTGGATTTTGATGACTGAACTTCCTTCTTTTTTCCAACATAGAAACCTAGCACCGTAATGACATTCTTTCGAGAGGGTGTGAAAGGTTTTGCCTGTAGCCACGGACCAAATTGTTGTGCATCAGTGGAGAGTGTACCCTCGCTTTCTATCCAGAGCCTGCAGTCCTTATCATCATGTATCAAGTGGCCACACCAATAGCACAGGTTTGGGAGGCCTTCATATTTGAAGGCAACCCAATGTTCTTTGCCATCATCCAAAGTTATAAGTCTACCATGATAGAGGGGTTGTAAGATGTCGATGGCAACTCTAACTCGTATAAAACCTCCCCCCACTCCTTCAGGCTTCTTTGATGGGTGAATTATCATTCCAATAAAGCTGCAAATCTATTCTGCCACGGGCCTGGTCCTAAAATGTATTGGGATGTCATGTACCTGAACCCAAAAATTAACCATGTTAAACTTCATACTACGTATTGTCATATCCTTATCATAGCGTTGTAACACCATTAAGTGTTTATCAAAGCTCCAAGGTTCACTTGATAAAATCTTGTCAACATCAAGTTTGTTATCGAAGGCAAATAAGGCTGTGTGGTCTCCAAGGTTCTCAATCTTGAACCCATTCCTTAACCTCCAAAGCGGCTGAAAAGTATTAGCAATGGCTTCAAAATTGAAAGCCCACTTAGTTAGGAACTTCGCCGCAAAAATAAATTCTGTCACTACCTGCTTTTCCCTAAGGGATAAACCTGGTCCCTCTCTTTCAGAAAGAGAAAGGTTTTTCCAATGTTTTGTCAAGTCATCCATGGAGGATAGACAACCCGAGAACAAAAAAAAAAAAAAAAAAAAAAAAAAAAAAACCATTGCCACAAGCTCTTAAGATAAACTTGTTACCTCAAGAGAACTACAAACCACCTTCTAAGGAAGGGACAATAGTTCTATAGTCTAGGAGAAGTTGGAGCCCCAAACTTTCACTGGCGCAGAGAAACTTTTTGGTTAGATCATATTTATTCCTCACTTTGAAAAATAACTATTCATAAGGAATGACTATTCCTTGTAATAAAAATATAACCAAACTATTGAATAGCTAAACCATAGGAATAACTATTACATTACAGTGCCAATTACAGTCTACCAAACATACCCTTAATTCTTCTAAAGTTGTAAAGTAAGCCCTAAATTTTCAACTTCAACTTCTCTTGAACCTAACCTAAGCTCACCAAAAGCACATATAGATAGAAATGTATGTTAAATGTACCAGTTTTTGGTCGAAATTGGTTTTGGTGCAATAGGAAGGCCAGGACCCATCATTGTAGTCAAGCCAAAGTCCATCTATCATACAAATACAAATACAAAGCATATGACTATGGGTTCGTTTGGATGTCACTTATTTTGCTGAAAATTGAAAATACTGTAGCAAAATCATTTTTAAATGTGTGAATAGTGTCGTGGGATCCATTTTTAATGAAAGTTTTGTTGAAAAAAAAGGTTTGTGGGTCCCGTGAACAATGCACGGGACCCATTGGAACTCCCACCACAGCCACAAAATGCTCAAAAAAAAAAATGGAAGGAAACGCAGATACAAACACATCTGGTTTCATCAGTACCCAAACGAGTACTATATATGTCTATAATCAGAAAATTTTATAATAAGAGATTTATGTAAAAGAATCAAAATTAATCTGCGATTGATTTATGCTAATATCAAAATATGTATGAATACTCACGGATTGTGAATTCAGTGGGAGCGTTAGAGCTGAAACAGTAAAAACAGAAATACAAGATGATATATCACTGTAAATAACATATTTTTCATTAAGGTGACAAGTCATAAAATCAATACCAAAAATGGAGTGTGAGTTTGAGAGCGCTAAGAGGTCTGGTGAGGAGATAGCTGAGTTAGAGAAAATTACAAGAAGGGCCAATGCCGGTGGTGATAATTGTGGAGGAGATAGTATGCAGGTCTCTTTCAAGGACAAGCTCACAGGTTTCATCCCTGGGGCTTATGCAGAAGCCTTTGGGTTCCAAGCCGACCTAGAAGAGGGTGCAAACTCTGACAATGAGATGGACGATCTGGTTGATGGTTTAGCTGCGGTTAAGATGTCCAAGTCCACCAAGATGAGGATTAGAAGGCAGTGGGCAAATGCGCTAATCATTAAAGTCTTTGGAAGATCGGTGGGTTACCATTTTCTCCATGCTAGAATCATGAACTTATGGAAACCCCATGGCAGGATAGATTGCGTGGACCTAGAAAAGGATTACTATCTGATCAGGTTTGAAGCTAGAGAGGACTATGCAAGGGTTCTGGCTGGAGGACCTTGGTTCATTGGTGAGCACTTCCTTACTATGAGAGCATGGGAGCGAAACTTCAGGCCTTCGTCAGTAAATGAGTCAACTGTTGCTCTATGGGTAAGACTCCCTGAACTACCTATTGAGTACTATGATAAGGAAGCTCTCACTGACATTGGAAGAGCCATTGGACCGGTATTAAGGGTGGACTCAAACACTGCGAGGGAAGCTAAAGGAAGGTATGCAAGGATTTATGTGCAGGTAGATCTTGAAAAACCGCTTATTAGGTCGGTCATCATTGGAGGTGAAATACAGCAAGTAGTGTATGAAGGAGTGAGCTCCTTGTGTTTCTCTTGTGGAAGAGTAGGCCACAGGAAACTGAACTGTAAGCAAACAGTGCAAGCTCCTATACCCAGGCCTAACCAAACTCCGACGAAAGATGATGATGCACAACGGCTGAGCTTGCCGGAGGAAGACCTATATGGGCCTTGGACAATTGTGACCCGCAAAAAGAAAAATGGGCCTAAGCCCAAAAGATAGGATGGAAAAGGTCCAACGGATGGGACTAGTACTAAAAGCCAATTGAATATGGTTGAGACTGAAGGTACTCAGTTGGCTTCTCATTTGGGTGGGACGAAATCTTGTCCACTACAAACGGACCTTGGGCAAATACATGGAGGGTCAATTCCCAAGGCTCTAATGCTGTGACTGAGTTGGAAAATACTCTAAGGAGTGGAGACATAAACATTAATGAGGATAGGACAGATGTGCCAAGCGTGGCAGCCAATGCTGAAAATGGGCTTGCCCATATGCCACAGGGAAAGAAAAGCCGAAAGACTCGTGCAGTGAAGAACTCTCCCTCAGCAGGCCTACTGTCTATAGTAATACATAGCAAAACAAAAAAGAAAAGTGAGTACCTACCTACATGATCCTTCCAAAAGATTAACCCATTTGATAAGGGGCAAGCTTGTGGTGGTATTGTGGTTGGAGAACCATCGAGTCATAATCTCCCAGGATTCAGTAGAGATGGAGGATTAGAAGTCGTGGGCCATCAATCTGAAAGGAAAAATCATTCGCCTCTCGAACTCCATGGTGAACATGATCCAAGCAAGCCCAACGGAGATGATGGGTTGGTTCGACTTGGACCTGATGCAAGCGTGGAAAGTCATATTCCCCCTGACCCCCTTCAACCAGTAGCATGGCGCCCTTCCCTTGACAGACCCGGTGTGGCAAGCTTGGCCAAACCCATGGTGGATCTTCCTCTCAGACAGGCCCATGCCGGCAGAGAGAAATTCCCCCATCTGGAAAACGATGGCCCATCCTTATCCACTGTCAAGCTTATGCGAATTAGTCCCAATGGTCGAAGTAACGGAAATGAGGATGATGGTGGACCTGCCAGTGGGGTTAAAGTGGCTAGGGAATTTTCAGACCAAGAAATCAATCCAAGTCTTCCACCCTACAAAGAAGAGCAGTCTTCTGATCAGGTCTTGAGAGAAAGAGATGGGAGTCCTAGAGCACTCCATGATTTTAATGCCTGGAGAGGAGGTGTCCAAGCCTTCTCTGAAAGCAATCGGGGTGGAGATGTGGACCCAGGAAGGAATATGTCCCAGTGATGTTGTCTGGCCTCTACCCATTATTTGTTTAATGATGAATATAATGGTATGGAATTGTCGCGGGGCTTTAAGCCCAAATTTTAGACAAACTATTATGGATATGGTTAAGGAAAGTGCTCCAGATATTCTCATCGTCACGGAAACCAGAATTAGGGGTGATTGTGCTAAAGAGATCACAGACAGGCTGCCTTTTGATGGTGTTATCCACACAGATACTAGTGGCTATGCGGGAGGCCTTTGGGTGCTCTGGAACTCAGTTGCCATTGAAGTTAATCACATTGCCTCTACGGAACAAGAAATTCATGCCACAGTTAAGGTCAGTTCTTCTAACTTATCCTGGCTTTTAACTGCTATTTATGCTAGTCCTAGGTTCCAAGAAAGGTCTATCCTATGGAATAATCTTATAGAGGTTGCTGCCAATCATAATCTCCCTTGGATTATGATGGGTGATTTCAATGAAGTGTTGATGGGTTCTGAAAAATTTGGGGGGAGACTTGTGAACATTAGGAGAGCCTTGAAGTTTCAGGATTGCCTAGATGCTTGTGGCATGATTGACATGAGATTCAGTGGTGCGAAATATACCTGGTCAAACCTGAGATGCATCACAAACCTTATACAGGAAAGACTTGATAGAAGCTTCTGTAATGCAGCTTGGAGACTTCTGTATCCAGAAGCTATTGTTAAACACTTAGTGAGAGTTAACTCTGACCACTGCCCAATCTTAATTGAACTGGAAAAAAGGCTTTGCCTTAAATCTCCCTCGGCCTTTCTGGTTTCAACCTATATGGCTATCCCACCCGGATTTTCCTGATGTGGTTAGAGGGGCTTGGAGTAATATAGAGAGGCTCAATGATGCAATTACCTCCTTCACTGCCTCAGCAAAGGTGTGGAACAAGGAGGTGTTTGGGAATATCTTTGCTCGTAAAAGGAATATAGAAGCCAGGCTCAGGGGTATTCAAGTATCCAATGGCACAAACCCTTCGCAGATTCTTATTGACTTGGAAAAACACTTGCGAAGAGATTACGCAGAACTACAGAGAATAAAGGAAGAGTATTGGGTGATGAAATCGCATATTGAGTGGATGGCTCAAGGGGACAGGAACACCGCTTTTTATCACACATCCACAATCTCTAGGAGAAAAAGGAATCAGATTAATGCACTTGTTGATTCTAATGGGGTTTGGCTTAAAGACCCAGGTGAACTTGCTACTCATGTGAGGGAGGGGTTCATGTCTCTCTTCACTTCCAACATGAAGATGGGATATAGAAGACCCTGGAGCATCTCCAACTGGCCTTTAAAAATCTCAGATGAGGTGGCAGTGAGCATCTCTTGTCCCATTGAGGATCAGGAAATTAAAAATGCGTTGTGGACTATGAAACCCTTCAAGGCACCAGGTCCTAATGGACTCCATTCAGGGTTCTTCCAACGTTTTTGGCTCCTGGTGGGTGATTCTGTCAAATGCACAGTTAAGGAAGCCTTTGCAGCTGGTAAGGTTCCAGAAAACTTAAATAAGACCCTCATCACTCTTATCCCCAAGCTCCCAGGTGCTGACAAGCTAAGTAACTATAGGCCCATTAGCCTATGTAACATAGTCTACAAGATTATCACCAAGATAATTGTTATGAGAATTAGACCTCTCCTTCCTGAAATAATCTCTCCAATGCAATCTGCCTTTGTGCCAGGGAGGAAAGGGCTAGACAACATGATCATAGCTCAAGAGATTATCCACACTATAAGTGGTAAAAAGGGTAGAACGGGTTTCATGGCTCTAAAAATTGACCTTGAGAAGGCTTATGACAGATTGGAGTGGAGTTTCATACGTGACACTCTTATACTGTTTAATATCCCTAAGTATCTATTGGATGTGATAATGAGTTGTGTCTCGTCTTCAAGAATAGCAGTGCTGCTGAATGGTGGAGCTTTGGAGGAATTTCAGCCATTAAGGGGGATTAGACAAGGAGACCCTTTGTCCCCATACATATTCATCATGTGCATGGAAGTTCTTGGATATATGATTAAAGACAAATGCGATTCAAATCTTTGGGACCCAGTAAGAGCTTCAAGAGGGGGTCTGGCTTTCTCCCACCTCTTCTTTGCTGATGACTTAATTCTATTTGGGAAAGCGGATATGAAAAACTGTCAGAATATAAAGGATGCTCTAGATTCTTTCTGTGAACTTTCGGGGCAGAGGGTGAGTAGTAGTAAGTCTCCTGTGTATTTCTCTCCAAATGTGAATAGTAGTGATAGAGAAGACCTGTGCGCTTGCTTGGGGTTGCATTCTACCCCAAACCTTGGAAAATACTTGGGGTTTCCTCTGAAGCACCCGGGTTATTCTAATGGAGACTTTAAATTTGTGTTGGAAAGAGTCCAAGGCAGATTGGCAGGTTGGAAGGCCCACTCCTTATCTTTTGCAGGAAGGGTGATTCTTACTCAGTTCGTGCTAGCCTCAATACCTGCATATGTGATGCAAGGTGTCATGCTCCCTAGAAAAATTATAGATGCATTAGACAAAACCAGCAGAAATTTCATTTGGGGCTCATCGGTGGAGAAAAGGAAGTTGCATACTGTGGGTTGGGAAAAAATCACTAAGCCTAAAAAAGAAGGAGGCCTAGGAGTGACTGCGGCAAGGCCACAAAACGTAGCTCTGCTTGCTAAGCTCAACTGGCGTATGCATGTGGAAAAAGACCAAAATTGGGCTAAGGTGTTGAGAAGTAAATACTCTAACCCCAAGCGGCCTTGCTCTCGTACCTGGTCTGCCATTAAGAAAGGGCAGGATGTCTTCAACAAAGGATCCAAATGGATAGTGGAAGGAAACAACAACTTAAATGTTTGGCATGACAAATGGCTATCAAATGGGCCTCTCAGGAATATTATCATAGGACCTCTCAACAGAGGTGAAGATCAGCTGCAGGTGAAAGATATGATCATAGATGGAAGGTGGGATTTGCAACAAATTTCCTTCGATTTACCAAGTGTCGTGGGAAGGACAATTGGAGCTATACCAATACCAATGTCCCCTTCCACTCTTGATTGTATCAGCTGGGCTTATTCACCCTCAGGAAACTTTGATGGCAAGAGTGCTTACAGAATTGCTAAAGGGGAAAGGGGAGAAGCTGGCTTTTTTGAAGGGAAATGGATATGGAAGGTGAATACCTTACCAAAAATCCAGTGCTTTATATGGAAATGTTATCTCCATAGCCTCCCAGTCAAAGAGCTGCTGGTTGCAAGGGGCATTGCTGAAAATGGGGTATGTGAATACTGTGGATTGGGTAGTGAATCAATTTTCCATGTCTTGAGAGATTGCACTTTTGCAAAAAACTTTTGGACCAACTTGAACAACACCCTTTGTGATGAGGACTTCTTCAGCTCCGGGCTATGTGACTGGTTGAAGCGTAATCTAAAGGACTCTAAGGACCTGGCAATTAGGCAAACTCCATGGGATATTCAGTTTGCTTTTGGTATATGGAGCTTATGGACCCATAGGAATAAAAGAGTTTTTAAGCATGATGAACCAAACTTCAGATTGGCCAGAGAGACTTATAATCTAGCCACAAACTTTTTCTATTGTGCTGGGCAGAATAGGCAGCGTGCAGCAAAGGTACCAGTTAGTGTGAGATGGAATAAACCTGAATTGAATTGGTATAAGTTGAATACAGATGGCTCTTCTGTTGGGAACCCAAGGAAGGCTAGGGGAGGAGGACTAATCCGAAACCATGAGGGTGGCTGGATTAAAGGCTTCTCTCGAGCTATTGGTATATCTTCGAGTGTGGATGCGGAGTTATGGGCCTTACGTGATGGACTGCGGATCTGTTGTGCAATGGGGATGCAGGCAGTAGAGATTGAGATTGATGCAAAACTTGTGGCTGATTGGGTGGTGGGAAGTACTAATATTAACACTGCTCACTCTGTGCTCATTTCGGACTGCAGGTACCTCATGGAGCAGTTGCCTAGAGTTAAGCTCAGGCACTGCTTTAGTGAGGCTAACCAGTGTGTAGACTTTTTGGCGAAGAAGGGAGCTGCTCAGACCAAGACTTTAGGATTTATGATGATCCCCCAGTGGACATGTCTATGTTTTTATATTATGACTCTATTGGCATGTATTTTGAGAGGCTCTGCCTCAACTCTAATATTTAATCTAATCTGAAGCTCTTGTTTACCAAAAAAAAAAAAAAAACATATTTTTCATTATTCGAATTCAAATTATAAATTAAAAAGAAAGAGAAAATTAATTAATACTGGCGGCAGCAGGCGTTGGAGGAACAACAATGGTGTGTACGCTAACAGTAGGTGCTTGGCCATTGCAGTGCCAAAGCAAAATAATCGAACTCTCTTTATTATTAGTTTTTTATATTTTGATACATGAAAAGAAGAGGTAAAAATTAAGTTTTAATTTTCACAAAACCTAGTTTTTAGATTTTCTTTTCTCTTTATTTTTTAGTTTTTTATGTTTTAAGAAGAGAAAGACATAAAATGATAACAAAATTGCAAATTTACCCCTGTTTTTAACCGAGGTGGGTTACAGGAGATAAACAGAGCTAACCTCAAGTGGGTAAAGTGCTAATTTTTAAATCACAGGTAGCAAAGTGTTTTTCAGGCAAACTACAAATAGGCAAAGTGTAATTTCGCCTATTATGTAAATGAAAAGAGAAGGAAAGATAATAGCTTAAAATTGTTGTCAGACCATTACTTTTTCTTTTTAGGCAAGCGATTTTTTTTTTTTTTTTTTTTTGGATAAGTAAAAAAACTGATAATTTCACAAAAATAAAAAAGAAATGGACAAATAATCTATTAAACTTACATTATGAGTTCAGTACCAAGAGGAAAATATCACATTATAAACTTTGAAAGCAACTTCCACAAATCATGAGAGAGTGGTAACAATTAATAAACAACAACCCTAAAAGTCTAAAACTAGGACTTTTTTTGTTTTTTCAATTGACTTTAATAAATACATTATAGACAGGCCTCAGATATGTCAGAGATATCATCAATATTATATTATATATAATAAAAGTTGGGCTTAGACGCCGTGGTTGCGCCACGTGGCTTCACCAAATTGTAGAAATTTTATTAGATTTTTAAAAATATATATAATATACATCTCTATCAATTTTTTAGATAAATACAAAAACTTAATAGTTGTTATCTTTTGTTTAAGTTACATATGATTTTTAATTAAAGTGTGCGTCTTGGGCAAATTATTTGTTATTATCAGAATTTTGTCTACTACTTTATCACCTCTTTGGATAAAGTTTGATGAACACAAAAACTTAATAATTTAATAATATATCAATCTCTTCTTTGGATAGACTTCTCTTAAGGGAAAATAACACTTTGGATAGACACAAATGCCTAATAGTGTATTACAACTAATCAATTATATTGAAGATTAAAAAAAAAAAAAAAATCGTTTCTAATATTTTTCTGCAATTATTTTTTCCTTCACGTTTTTTCATTTCTAATACTTTTCTTTTATTTTTTCACTTCACTTTTCCTCCTATTTTGGTTAATCTATTATGCTTTTTTTTAGTAAAGGATAGAAGGTTCATCTACTGAAGTCCATCAACTTCTTATTTATTTTCACTGTCACATGGTTACTTCAGCTTTCTTTTAATATATATATAAACTCTAAACTTCACCTTTGTATCTTCATATCAATTCTTTCCACCATTAATTATTATTCTCTTATAATTCCTAAATAGAAAATTTTATACATTCCTCGCCTCCTTTCAACCCTTCCACTTTTGAAAACCCTCCTCCTCACCCTCTAAACAGGTAGCAAAACAATACCTTATACCTAAAGTTATTCATGCATTATGTACTTTAGAAAAAAAATTTATTTTTCAGTGTTGAATATTTTATATAACTTCATTGATCTTTTTGTAATGTACAGGGAAGAACAAGTGCTTTCGTGGGTCAAACTCGTCGTGGCAATGGTTAGCCTCCTGATTCTCATTGTGGCACTGCGCAATTGTAAAAATAACTCCAGCAATAGCGCCCAAAGCGATGTTATTACCACCAGCAGTAGCCAAATCACTATCCAACTTCCCCAGCTCTGAACTGAATATGACATGAAGGCTTTTGTCTTATAGCCTACCTCTGTCCACGTATTCAATTTTAGAGGTATGTATTTCTCTTTTTTTCTTTTTTCTTTTTTCAATATAAGAAAGGTACTTCAATGTCCATGAGTTGGACTATCTTTCTGACAAAAAAAAAAGACCTAACAGGTAATTTTGATTCTACATAATACATTGCTATTTTCATAACTAACACAAAAAATTTGATTCTACATAATACATTACTATCTTCATAACTGACAAAAATTACTGAAGCCAATACACTAAAAGATAGAGGTGGTGGGAAAAAAATGGGCAAACCTAATATTGATTAATATATTATTTAGATTTGACACATTATATCAAGAGATAATATTTTAATTAATCGATGAACAAAAAATTTTATGCAACAGGGAGAAAATATATTATTTTTTTGGATATATTTGTGGAGACCATTCTTAGAAATATATGTTATATGTAATATACGAGTATGCAATTCTTTCTTTTGAAATATATGGTATGCCTTTTTTTATTTTTTTATTTTCTATTTTTATAGTAACAACATTATATGACTATAAACTTCTAAATGTAGACAATTGATGTTTGAATGTCATAGATAAACTATATATGGTTGTCTTCTGCAACTCTTCAAAGGTGTAGGGGTCTTAAATTTAAGAAAAATGTTAGTACAACTGTACAAGTTTAAAATTAATTATTTTTGATAGCTAAGTTTATATTTTCTTAGTGTCAAAATTTATTTATTTATTTATATTTTCTCAATTAAATTAGAAGTCGTGCATATTATGAGCATAATATATTTTCTTTTTCTTCTTGATCACTTCTTCTATACTCTATTGATTCTTTTGACATTTTCAAGTAGCTTCCTTGAGCATTACATCAGTTCTTTATCTCAAAGATGAAGCTTCTATTGTTATCGGATCGGTATATATGTAACCCTTGCAAGCATACATGAATTTTTTTTTTAGAAGAAAACATACATGAAATTAAAAGTTATTCCAAAGTGTGCTCACACAAACATGCTCTCACTCTTAGTCATACAATATCATTATATTGCAGCTCCATTACATGCACAACTCATATAGATCACCAACTATTATGCATGTGTAAACATGATATATAAGTAAGTAAATTATAGCTATCTGTAAAATGAAAAATAATAATCTAATTATTTTTTCTATAAAGTTTTTATTAGATTTTTTTAATATATATATATTGTTCTTATCCTCTTCTCCTATAATTTTTAAGTTGATAAAAATTTCAATTTGAATACAATCCAAAAATTCTTTTGCTAATCTTTTTATTATTAATTTATCTATAATTTCTAAGTGATTTATTTAATTAGCAATAGGAGATTTATGAGTTCTAGCATTCTAGGGGATTAGAATTTTGGTTTCACACTAATAGTTCATATCAACGTTAATTTAATACGCGTATACAATTACTAATTTCAACCTTTAATTTTATTTTTTATTTTTTTAAAACACCTTATGGATAGACACAAAATTATAATTTTTCTTATCAATTTTTTTTTCTATACATCTCTATCAATTTTTTAGATAAATATAAAAACTTAGTTGTCATTATCTTTTATTTAAGTTATATATGATTTTTAATTAAACCGTGCATCGCACGGGATTAACATTATTTTTTTATTTGTTAGGATATATTTCTTAAATTAAGGGATAATATTTAACATACAAAAATTTAATTTAGATAATATTTATCATCTAAATTTTCAAAATTTTAATATTATTAAATTAATATTATTTTATCATAATATCAAGCTACAAAACTTGATTATTAAGGGATAAGCACAATCCAAATTCTTCAAGAGGTGATTAATATAAATCTATCCCAAGAAACAGTATATATCTCCATTAATTTGATAATTTCTACGTTGATGACATTTTATATATATATATATATATATATATCAAAATTCCTTATAGCTATCAACCATGTTCTCTTTCTCTCTTTTTTTTTTTATTTTTTTATTTTAATTTTTTATATGTTACATTATGTTGAATCAACTTTTTTTTTTTTTCATTCTATTCATATGACCTTTTTTTTAATTCCAATTTTTATGGAATAAAAACAAACACATTGATTATATATCTTTAATTTCAATAAGATTTAAATGAATTATATTTCAAATGGAACTCTACCAATATATATAACCCTATATATCCTTTTTGGAGTGAAGCTTATTTCAATATGTGAATGCCTAAATCCCATGACAATGCAGGTATGCATTCTTTCTTCTTTTATTATTATTATTTTCATTTTGTTTATTTTCTTTAGTGTTATTATTGGTTTTTTGTCTTCGTGTGATTTTAATTAATAAATTCAAAACATTCGAAAACATTGCCAAGTTTCTAAAGGCTCCTTCTTTGTTTTTGTATTTTGTTTTTATTAAATTGATTAGGTTTTGCGTATTGGTTGCCTTTTGTTTAAACTAATTTTCTTAGCTTTGATCTAATTTATATGCTTAGGGTTAGGGTCTTAGAATTAATGATTAAATATGGTTAGAATTAATAGATTAATTTTAACAATTTTCTTATTTGATTTTTATGTTACATCAAATTATCAAGATGTTCTACACGTGTATTCTTGAATTATCAACTTTAATTTTAATTTATAATATTATCAATATTATATTAATTTTAGATTTATCAATTGTTTAGTACTTTTTTTTAAATAATTATCAATTTAAAATTAAATTTGGAATTGTCAATTTAATTTAGTTTTAGGAAGAAATCTTACCCTTTATTATAGTGAGATAATTATTTACACTTGATAATTTTTTCTTTTATCTTTATTGAATCTATTAAAATATATAATTATTTATACATTTATTTTATAAGATTTTTCATAAAACCGTGCAACGCACGGGCCAATAACCAGTATATATAAAAGCAGAGACCTCATGTGAGAGTACATGAGGTCCTGCCACGTGGCACTCTAATATTGCATTTAGCTTTTTTTACCTTTTTTCATTAAGTTTTTTTTACTGTTACCAAATAGATCATAGTAACTTATTTTTACTATTATATAAATTTAGCATTTTTTACCTCTTTTTATTAAGTTTTTTTTTTTTAAATTTTTTTTTACTGCTACCCAATAGATCATAGTAACTTCTTTTTACTATTATATAAAATATGAGTTATTCTTGACAATTAGACCAATTAGACCAAAAGTTATTCACTATAAAATAGACTGCCTTTTAAAAGTAGACCAAACCTTATGAAAAACTCAAGTCCAATTCTTACCTTACATATTATGACCCAAGTTTAACCCTCCCAACGTGTAAATCAAAGCAAAAACTCTTATCCTCTTACAAACTCTCTTCTTCCTCCCTCACGTATAAATGATACTTCTACAAAATCTCATCCTCATGAAATATTGTCTTCATTTTCCCCCAATTTCAATTCAATATGCTTTTGTCTATTAATAATGTTCTATGCAATTTATGCAGACAAATTCTCTGTCATCGACCAATAGGGGTGTCCAGGACCCGCTCGACCCGTCGGAACCGCTCGACCCGCCGCCACCTGAACCGAAATCCGACCGACCCGAGCACCACCGCGGTCGGTGACGGTTTTGTCCAACGAAACCCGACCCTCGTCGGTTCGAGTTTCGGTTTCGCTTCTCTCAACCCGCAGGAACCGACCCGACCGAAAAATTGGTTGATTTGTTTGATTTTCCTCATTTTCTCTCTCAGATCAGCCCAATTTTAGTGGATATCTCCCTTTGTATGCCCAAATCCGGTGGAGATCTCGAGTTCTTCACCTAGATCCGGTGGAGATCTCAAGATCTCCGTCCAGATCGAGTGGAGATCTTGAGTTCTCTGCCCAGATCCGGTGTAGATCTCGTGATTTTCGCCCAGATCTGGTGGAGATCTCGAGTTCTCCATTCAGATACGATGGTGATCACGTGAACTCGGTGATTTTCGGTGCAAATGGAGTGAGTTTTTACAGATTCCGGCGAAGTTTTTGCAGATTCCGGCGACATTTGTAGATTCCGGTGATGTTCGCAGATTCCGGCGACTCGACCGAACCGACCTGAAAATCACCAGAACCCGAACCGGCTCGACCGATTGACGCCGGCGGTCGGTTTCGGGTCCCTCCGCCTTCCACCCGATGCCGGCGGGTCGGGTCCGGGTCGGGTCCAAAACCGACCCGTGGACAGCCCTATCGACCAATGCAACAAAAATATATATAAATATTGAGATCCCTGTGGTTGTTGAAATAATTGACAAGTGCATATTTCTAATATTTATAATAACAAAAAAGTCTAATAAATAGCATATACTATCTCACAAAATGCCATTAACGTAATATTTTCTTTTAAAAAATTCAATGACAGGAATGGTAAAAAACATGATCTTATACAAGAAATACCAAAAATACATGCAAAACAATTTTCATAGGAGGATTTATCTTTAAATAATACGAAGACAATAGTAAAGATAAAATGCATTGAATGAGATCCTACGAAATAGGTTTGTTAATCATTTCAAATTATACTCATCATTTACGTAAAATAATAATAATACATAATACTATTTACATTAAAAAAAATACATATTAATTTCAAAGTTCATTGTAAGATCCAATCAAGAATCTCTCGGTGCCAATTCATTAGTGATTAACACAAATGATGCACCAAAAGGAAAAAAAATATATGATAAAAGCTCAAAAATTAAACAAATATGGACGGACTAAACTTCAAACATTGAAAATGAAGAAACTGATGATGATAATAAGTGTCACCATACTGCAATAATAAAGCATTGAAGAAATAAAATAAAATAAAAAAAGATTTCGTAATGAAGCTTTTTATTACATCACAAAATAAAAATCAATAATATAGAATGAATTAATATGCTTTTATCAACTTTTATTATACAATATTACTCCAAGTTGTTTTAATTATTGATTATTACTTGAACAAAATAATTATAATAAATATATATGTGCAATTTATAATTGTTACTTTTTATGATGAACTCATTACTAACAAAATTTTATAGTAATAAGTACGCTATAATATATGTATAATATTTTTCAAAAACAAATTTACATAAAACATTACAACATTATCCGTGCATCGCACGGAAAACTTACTAGTTATCTTATAATAGATAATCACCCGATGTAGGCAAAATAGTTTTATATCATCACTGGCCTCAACTTACCATATAGAATTAAGCAAAATACTATTCCAAATGTATGGTCCTTCAAGTGATAATTCTAGGATAGTGTAAGAACAAAACCATTAATTGTGGGAGCATTCTCAAATTCTTTAAATCACAGCATTATTACCAGAAAATTCTATACCACCCTCTAGATAATATGCACCAACAAAGCATAAAGATGATATTAACATGGGGCATAAGATAATTTGCAAATTACGATTTGTTATTAGAACTTGTGAAAGATACATTCAATGAGATTCTCTATAATGATTTAACTAAACCATTCGAACATTGCAACCAACACAACTACAATCACTTAACAACCTTCACTACTCTACAAATTCATATTTATAAGCCAATCTAATTGAAACACAATTTCTGAAATTTTAAAAAAACAGCACACACTAATAAAATTTTAGCATAAATTAGATCTAACCCAAGTGCCCCAACTGTCCATGAAGATTAGTTTAGCTCACTTATTTTCCTGATTAATTGCTTTATCTAAAATTCACAACAATATTACCCACTTCAACTACAGAAAGCAACACCGAGATTTTTTTTTTTTTTTTTTTGAGAGAGAGAGTTTCAACCTATGGCATTCGCTCTTGATGATAGAGAGCTATCATCAGGAGCGAACACTACAAGTGAAGCCTAAGACACCAACAGTGACCCCAAAAACATCAAATCTCCTATCTTTGTGTTGAGGAAGGAGCCCAAAGACAAAGCAAAGTTACTGTGATTTGATATGTTCGCTTCAATTTTTGTTTGCTGCTCATGCACAGTTGCATATACTCATATTGACTAGAGAGACAAAGAGAGGGAAAGAATATTGAAGAGGGAAATGAAAATCTATTAACTATATAAAAAGAGCCAATATGCTTAGGAATTGCGTTAGGAATAGTGTTTTGGTTTAGTCAAGTTCTTGGACTTATTTTAATGCTGCTAAAAAACCTTTCATACTTATTCAAGGCATTTGGCCAATCTAGTGAGATGATTTTTTTTTTCTTCTCAAGTACACCAATTTGTTTTTGTTTGTTTTATATTATATTATCTATATATAAAGAGAGTGAATGGCTTGAAGCTACAGTATTTATGGTTTGTTCAACTTGCACTGTTTCACCAACCGTTTTTTTTTTTTTTTTTTTGAATGCATCAAGTTACAATAGTTTTGCTACATTATTTTTGGTTTGTTCAATTCGCAATGTTTCACAAAATAATAAAATATTAACACAACAAATTGGCACAATATTTTCACAATTGTTGAGGTGTTATTGGTTCTAATTTAAACTTGCTAATGAAATTACTTTTTTGCCCCTAATAACAACCTACTACTTATAATTTGTTATGAAAATGTTGTAGACATAACATTTCTTTTATAAAAATTTTAAAACATCTTATTGTCGTCACAATATTTTCAAAACTGCTGAACTATCAATTCTTTATAAATCAAAATAAAATACAAAAAGAGCCAATAGGCTTAAGAATAGTGTTTTGGTTTAGTCAAGTTTTTTGACTCATTCTAATGCTACTAAAAAACCTTTCATACTTTTTTTTGAATAAAAAAAAAAAAAAACCCTTTCATACTTATTCAAGGCATTTGGCCAATCAGGTGAGATGAATTTTTTTTCTTCTCAAGTACACCAATTTGTTTTTATTTTGTTTTATATTATATTATCTATATATAAAAAGAGTGAATGCCTTGAAGCTACAGTATTTTTGGTTTGTTCAACTTGCACTGTTTCACCAGCCACTTTTTTTTTTTTTTTGAATGCGTAAAGTTACAGTAGTTTTGCTACATTATTTTTGGTTTGTTCAATTTGCAATGTTTCACAAAATAATAAAATATTAACACAACAAATTGGCACAATATTTTCACAATTGTTGAGGTGTTAATTTCTTATAGGTCAAAATAAAATAATAAAATATCATATTGGAACCAACCACAACTAAAAATAAAGTTATTATGCAAAAAAAGTGCTACATCCACAACATTTTTCACAACACTTTCATAACAAACCATAGGTGGTAAATTGTTATTGGTTCTAATTTAAACTTGCTAATGAAATTACTTTTTTGCCCACCAATAACAACCTACTACTTATAATTTGTTATGAAAATATCGTGGACATAACATTTCTTTTGTGAAAATTTTAAGACATGTTGTTGTCGTCACAATATTTTCAAAACTGCTGAGCAATCTACTCTATACAAGTCAAAATAAAATATTAAAAGTGCCAATAGGCTTAGGAATAGTGTTTTGGTTTAGTCAAGTTTTTGGACTCATTCTAATGCTACTAAAAAACCTTTCATACTTATTCAAGGCATTTGGCCAATCTGGTGAGATGAATTTTTTTTTTTCTTCTCAAGTACAACAATTTTCCTTTTTGTTTTTGTTTTTGTTTTTTTTTGGTATTATATTTTCTATATATAAAAAGGGCGAATACCTTGATGCTACAGTATTTTTTTTTTGTTCAACTTGCACTGTTTCACCGGCCTTTTTTTTTTATTTGAATGTGTAAAGGTACAATATACATTGTTTTTGGTTTGTTCAATTCGTAATGTTTCACAAAATAATAAAATATTTTAAGACAACAAATTAGCACAATATTTTCACAATTGTTGAGGTGTTAATTTCTTTTAGGTCAAAATAAAATATCATATTGGAACCAACCACAACTAAAAATAAAATTATTGTGCAAAAAAAAAGCTACATCCACAACATTTTTCACAATACTTTCATAACAAATCATAGGTGGTAAATTGTTATTGATTCTAATTTAAACTTACTAATGAAACTACTGTTTTGCCCACCAATAACATCCTACTACTTATAATTTGTTATGAAAATGTCATGAACATATCATTTCTTTTGTGAAAATTTTTAGACATCCTGTTGTCGTCACAATATTTTCAAAATTGCTGAACTATCAATTCTTTACAAGCTAAAACAAAATATTACAAAATTATAAAGGTATAATGAAAATGTTGTGCCATTTGGTTGTGTTTCTAGAAATTTTTTATTGGTTTAGTCAATATTGTTGAGCCAAAATTCATTGTTTCACATACAAAATATTTTTGGCCCATTAACAAAAAATATCATTCTTTCCTTACGATCAATAACTATCATGATTGTATCATATGCAACTCTCCGGTCGTTATTCAAGTTTTCAATTAAAGTGAGTTCTTCACCTACATTAGGAACAGTTAGCTCATCTTGTATAAGTCTTGGTACAGCTGAATCATTGTCACATTCTCCAGTTGAAATTGGCAAATCATACTCTGTGATGTGTTTTCCATGTTGCAAGAGTAACACCTCTAAATCATTGTGAAGTTTATTTGTACGACGTGTCTATGTTGTAACAAATGTTGATGGATAATCTTCTACCATATATGGGTAGAACTCATTCCACAATTCTCTTACTCCAATTGATAGACAAAATACCAATATTGTTACAAACAATCTTCTTAAAGCTGACAGCATTCGAATGTCTCTTGTCTCAAGCAAACACTGTTGT
Source organism: Quercus aquifolioides (assembly GCA_019022515.1). Classification (NCBI taxonomy): domain Eukaryota; kingdom Viridiplantae; phylum Streptophyta; class Magnoliopsida; order Fagales; family Fagaceae; genus Quercus; species Quercus aquifolioides. Next base: position 30,738,947 of record CM032335.1, on the reverse strand, counting down.
ATACTATTATCATTCTCTAGTAAACCCCTTTGTTTAGCTGCTTGCATAAAAATTGGATAGCTGATTCCATTGACAGTCAATAAATCGTCAAATCCTATTAACCCCTTGACATGATTAAGAAGGACACGCAGATTGAACTTCTCTCCATCAAATGATGAAACAGTATATATCCTACCCATTACTTTTTTATGAGATCTTCTTCTTGTCCATGCTTTGTTTGTATAATTCCAACAATAATGCTCAAGAAACTCTCTATATAGATAATTTCGTGCATCATGATCAATCATATTCATATAAAAAAAATCAGTGAGCATTGTCTTTTTAGTTCGCACCAAAACATTAGCAATAGGTTCATGTGGTCTAAAGCGTACCTTTTGTCTATCTAGAAGATGAATTTGCAAACAAAAAAGGCAGGATACGTTTGATACATAGGAAAAGAAAATATCTTCCAACATGCCTCTAGAGCACAAACCCATCTTGCATTAATGTATTGTTGGACCTCATCATAATTTGGGCCTGATCTAACTTCCATAAATACACGATCTGGGCCTTTATACACATATTTATATAAGTACTTTACACTCTTGATACTGCAACATATTTCAACAATAATATGGCAAATTGGCAATTATATTTCAGCAGTAACCAAGGATTATATGGAACAACCCAAGTGTTGTCCACCATAATTTTGCAATGATCATTCAATGGCATGGGATTATTAGTATCATATCGTTTGTAAATAGGATATGAGTCATTGCCTTGGTAGGTTTTTGGCAAGAAAGGCTTTGGGTATCCTTTTTTACATCGCCCATTTTTCATGCACAGTGATCTTGGATTTTGTACTCCGCAAGGACCATGTATCATACACGGTATTTCTGCTTTAATAACCTGATTGTAATCCTCTGGATTATGCAATTTATCATCTTCATCGAGGATTATAAGCATGTGTGCATGTGGTAAACCCCTTTTTTGGAACTTAAAGACCTGCACATATACAATAACTCTTCCGAGAACCCCCTTGACCACGATATCATCTTTCAATTCTTCAAATTTCAATTTGAAAGCTCTTGTAAGCAAGTCTGGACGATCTTGTACGGTTTGTATGAGTAAAAGCTCATTTTGGATTTCTACCCATCCTGGATTGCAAGTCATTGTGATGAATAAATCTAGAATCCCAAACTTTTGAACCAATGACATTGCATCTAAAAATCATTGGATCATATCGCACGGGCTTCCCACAAATGATGAAGGTAGAATGGTTCTATGTCCAACATTTCCTAAATATATGATGAAAAAGTTGCGCCATTAATAAATGTATGATTAATATTAAATTGAGCAAATTGTAAATTACACCCCTAAAGTTTGAGAGTGTTTGGATTTTACACCCTGAAATTTCAAAATTTGGATTTCACCCCCTGAAGGAGGATAAATGGTTTCCTGTGAAGTGTAGTAGTTCCATTATTTCTCCTCTCCCATCGGTGCCAGCTAAGACAAAAGTTCATACCCTTATTAACCCGGATTTGGGAGTATAGAAACAAGACATGGTTCATCAATTGTTTCTACCACATGAAGCCTCAGTGATTTTGGGAATTCCCCTTAGCAAAAGAAACCCTCCTGATCGTATTGTTTGGGCACACACCCCATTTGGATTGTTTTCCACTAGCAATGCCTATAAGCTCCTTGTGTCTAGTATTTCGGCTGATCTTGCAAATTGCTCAAATCCGAGTCCACAAAAACAGTTTTGGAAAGGGTGTTTGGCAGTTGCGTATTCCTAACAAGATCAATCATTTTATTTGGAAGACTAGTAACAATGCTTTGCCGACAATGAGTAATTTGTTTCACCTGCAGATTACCTCCTTGGCTACCTGCGAACTCTGTAAAGCTTGTCCTGAAGATTCATTGCACACTCTCTGGCTTTGCAAGGAAGTAAAAAGTGCATGGAGTTTGTTCATCAGCTTCCACCAAGCGAACTTTCCTCCTCCAACAGATTATGTGAGCTAACTAATTGATTTTTGCAGGTTAAAGATGATTACAAGAAGGAAATTTTTGTTATCTTGGCTTGGCTTTTATGAAGCTGGAGGAATGCTATTCATTTTGGCAGACTCGTGCAACCTATTGCTAACATTAGTGCTTTGGCAGGAAATTTGCTCCGAGAATTTCTTGTTGCACAGGATGTGGAACCAAAGGTCACTCTGCCATCTGATGTGCAACATTGGCGTCCTCCAGATCAAGATTCTTACAAGCTTAACTTTGATGCAGCTATCTTCAAAGCTTCTAATACAGCTGGAATTGGGGTTATAGCTCGTGATTGGCGTGGGGAAGTTATTGGTGCTCTGTCTCAGTCTATTCCGGCTGCTCACTCGGTTGCATATATGGAGGCCCAAGCATGTCGAAGAGCTATCCAATTTGCTGTTGAAATTAGGCTTCGCAGAGTTGTTTTTGAAGGGGATTTAGCTTTGGTTATCAATGCTATTACTCAAGAAGGTGCTAAATTTTCTTCCTATGGAAACATTATTGATGAAATTCACTGCATTGCTGCAAATTTCCAATTTGTCAAGTTCAATCATGTTAGTCGTGTATGTAATTGAGTTGCTGATGTTTTAGCTAAAAAAGCTAAAAACGTTTTGGGGCAACAGGTGTGGATGGAAGATCCACCTGATGACTTTGTTCCCCTATTGCTTTTTGATGTTCATTAATTTTTCTTTCAATTAAGTCCTAGACTGCTAGTCTGGTTTCTCAAAAATAAAAATAAAAATTGAAGACCTAATTGTTAGAACATAGTAGAAATGGTTCTATATTAAGAGCATTAAATTCCTTTTGATTTGACTATTCAAAGAAAAAAGCTTGAATTATGTAAGATGTGAAGAAAAAAAAAATTATTGCAAATTATGAAAATATTTCCTTATCAAGTATGCTAAAAATTTATTGGAATTCATCTAAATTTCATATAAAAATGTATCGTAATTTTCTAAAAATAAAAATGCCTTATTTATCTTATCTAGAGCCAAAATCCCCTTAAATTTGCTTGTTACTCTCAATAATTATTTGATTTTTATTGAAATCAATAGTAATACCATCAAAAAAAAAATTATCAATAAAAAGTTTCTTGAAATAATTCTCCTTGATTTTTATTGAAATCAATAGTAATACCATCAAAAAAAAAAAAAATTATCAATAAAAAGTTTCTTGAAATAATTCTCCTTAATTTTATCAAAGTGACTGTGTCAATTTTTATATGAATATGCATGTAATTTCTCCAAAAAAAAATCGTAAATTTCTCTTAATCATTTTTATTAGGAAACATGTCCAATTTTATTTATTTAAGGGTTTAGTTTATTTTTTATAAAATTAATATGCCACAATCATATTTTGATCGTCATTGAAAAGGTACAAAAATATTTTAAACCTCATGTTGCACATGGTAATCTAAGATTTCGCCACGTGACCATTGGCTAGTAGTTCTACCACTGCACATGGCAGCCTTATATCATGTCGAGTGTCAAGCTTCTAGAGTGTTCCAACTTCCAAGACATCACCAATTCACTTTGTGTTGATCTACATTGCTCTAACCTTTATGGTTTTAGTGCAGTCATAATTTTTTTTTTTTTTTTTTTTTTTTGAACCTTAGTTTTGCCATTTTTAAGTTGTGAAATACATGCATTATTTGACCTCATTAGCTTGGAATGAAGTTGAGAGTCTTGTAATTTGGTAATATTACATGTTCTCCTTTCTAAGGAGAACATGGATTTGAATCTCCTTCCTCTATTGATGTTTATAAAATAAAAGAAAAAGGCTTGAATGAAGAAAAATATAATTCAAAGAGAATGACATAGAATTTGAGATATAAAAGTGATTATTTGTGGGCAAAGCACAAAAAGGAATGATTGCATAGTTTTTTAGTTTTTGGCCGAATGGGTGAGTTGCAATTTGTAGGAGAGAAAAAGATATGGGTGAGTTGCAAAGAGACAAAGAAAAAGCTGGGTGTGTTGCAAAGAGATTGAAGGGTCATTTGGCAGTGGTGCTCATGCAGAGACGGAGCCAAAACTTTAAGTTAGGGGGGTGGTTTACTATTGGCTGTGTGCAGAGGTTTCAACTTCTGACGTTGCTTCTACTTAGCTATTGAGTTTTTTTTTTTTTTTTTTTTTTGTGGGTAAGAACGAAATTATTTTTGTTTAGAATTTTTTAAAGGGCAGGGTTGTTTATTTTGGATAAAATTGGTTAATTAAACTTAATTTTTTTTAGTTTACTATTGGTGATTTTTGTTGTTGGGCTTGTGTATTTTGTTTTAGATTTTATATCTACAAATTTTTTTATGGTCACTGAAATGAGGAAAATGTTAAAAAATGATATTTTATTGAAGGAGAGAGAAAAAAAAAAAAAAAAAAAAGAAGAAGAAGAAGAAGAAGAAGAAGGACAGTGGTGGGCTCATAGGAGAAAGAAAAAAGAAAAAAAAAAGTTTAGCCTTGTCAATGGGTCCCACGATTTTTAACTTATAAAGATCACTCAGCAATGTTACTTGAAAACTAAGGGTTTGTTTGGTATGTGATTCTAAACAACAGTTTTCAGTATTTAAACACTGAAAATTGTGGTTCTAAAAAAAACGCATTTAGTAAGGGTGTTTTTTTAGGAGTATTTGAGTTACGTTGCTTATTTTAGGGTGTTTAAACATTTTATTTGGAAAACTCATCTTATCAGTTTTTAGATTTCAAACAATGTTGTTCAATGACACTTTTGTAAATATTTTGAAAAACATGAAGCCCACTTGATTAGACAACACATAAAGCTTCCTTTTTCAATTTCAACCAAGGGGCTCACTTGTCAGCTTTTAAAAAAAACACACACACACACATACCAAACACACAATTATGTTTTTTCACACATTGAAACATGTTATTTGAAACATCGTATCAAACACATTTTTTGCTTTATGAATATTGTAAATACGTGTTTTCATAACACTTTTTAAACCACAATTTTCACATCATTTTAAATGATGATACTAGAAATCTCCAACCAAACGGCCCTAAGAGTCTTTAAAAAAAATAGGAATAAAAAAATCCTCTTGTTACGGTGCTAAGTGCTAACCACTTTTTGTTTTTTGAGAAACAAGCACACACATAGTGGGGGGAAGTTTGTGGCATGTTTTTTCGTTAGAATAATGTATCATCATCTCTATTATGTGTGTGTGTTTGTTTCTAATAATAATAAAAATAAAAGATAATTGTCTCATATTATGTTTTTAGTGAAGGTTGTAGCGTGCTTCTATATTAATATAAATATATATATATATATATATATATATATATAAAACCGAAACTTCTGAAACTCCTACAATTTTTCACGTCAGCACAATATTTAAATAAAATTATCATCTTATTTAAATAAAATTATTTTTGTTTAGTCCAAACTTAACAAGGAGTGAAACTCTATCTCTCCAACAAGTCCAACTTAAACTGAAACACATCATTTTTTTATCATTTTTTTTAAATAAAATTATTTTTGTTTAGTCTAAATTTAACAATGAGTGAAACTCTATCTCTCTAACAAGTTCAATTTAAACTCAAATTCATCATTATCATTTTTTTAAACTAAATTATTTTTGTTTAGTCCATACTTAACAAGGAGTGAAACTTTATCCCTCTAACAAGTCTAACTTAAACTTAAACTCAAACATTGATAAAAAATAAATAACTTGAATAAATCCTATATTAAGATTATCCTAATCGTGGCTTTATTTGGATAAATATATAAATCATTAACTATTGATAAAGTTCAGCTTCTTTGGATAATAGAAGAATTCTACTGCAATTTTTTTAAAAAGTAATTTTCGTACATAAATCATGAAACTCTTTTTAGCCATTTTTTACAAGATAAAAAAGCTTGCAATAATTGTAATTATTCTTTTGAATGTAATTCATCTTTCTTTTATATTTCTTTATTGTTTAGCCATATATATTTTGTTTTGTTTCAATAATTTCTAAATAGTGAATCATCTGATTCTTTACTTTTTTTGGTCTTTTAGAAGTTTTAATATCTGAATTTTAAGTTATTTTTTTGTAGTATTTGAAATTGGTTGACAATTTTTTTGTAAACCATTGCACGTTCAAGCAATGGCTTCTTCATCAAATTGTAACACAAATTGAAGTCATACAAGAACAAATCATGCAATTGTGTAGTTTCTTAATCAATTTAAGATTTTATAAAATTATTTTAGTCTACCAAAATAATTTTATAAAATCTTAAATTGACCAAAATTTTTGACAACTAGCATAGCACGAGTTAGCAACTAGTATATATATATATATATATATATATATATATAACCGAAATTTTTGACTTTTTATTGACCTCTTTAGAAGTTGCCATATCATTATTATTATTTTTTAATAAAATTATTTTTGTTTAGTCCAAACTTAACAAGGAGTAAAACTCTATCTCTCTAACAAATTCAACTTAAACTCAAACTCATCATTATCATTTTTTTTAAAAGAAAATTATTTTTGTTTAGTCCAAACTTCACAATGAGTGAAACTTTATCTCTCTAACAAGTCTAACTTAAACTCAAACTCAAACATTGATAATTTATCTCCAAATTTGTGAGGTTAATCATAAACATTATAAAAGCAGTACAAACCTTTTTTTTTTTTTTTTTAACTGAGTAGAGGTATGAGCTCTTCTTCTATTATTTTTTTCTCCTCTACTTTGTTAAGAAAAAAAATTTATTTTATAGTTTTTCATGTATTTTTCGTACATGAACTACCAAACTCTCTTTAGTCGTTTTTTACGAGATAAAAAAGCTTGTAATAATTGAAATTTAAGGCTGTTGCTACTGCATATATCTTTGTTTCACCTTACGATATGAAAGTATGTTAGTTTCTTGGGCAGAAAGCTTATATACGATATTAAGAGGAGGTATAGCTTTTATTATTTTAATGTGGGCTCCTGCTCAACATTTTTTAGCGTAGGTCATATGCTGATAAGATTCGTTTAAAGTTTAGACCGGTTAAATGTAACGATAGAGCCCCCAAAGTACCCGACTGCCGTGTGCACATACCTCAACCCAGGCTTAGATCCTCGAGTTTTCACAAACTTCTGGAGTAAAAGCTTATGCACGCGTTAGGGGTTGCCCATCACTTATAAACCTTTGCTTTGGTCGCTCACTTTGCGATGTAGGATTAGGACTTTTGGGCTTAGATCCCCTCACCCAACCACACCTTCAAGAGGAGAGCCGACCTCGGCTCTGATACCTTTTATAACAACAAAGCCCCCACAGTTCCCGACTGTCATGTGCACATACTTCAACCCGGGCTTAGATCCCTGAGTTTTCACAAACTTCTAAGGTAAAAGCTTATGCACACGTTAGGGGTTGCCCATCACTTATAAACCTTTGCTTTGGTCACTTACTTTGCGATGTGGGATTAGGATTTTTGGGTTTAGATCCCCTCACCCTACCACACCTTCAAGAGGAGAGCCGACCTCGGCTCTGATACCTTTTGTAACGACAGAGCTCCCATAGTTTCCAATTGCCGTGTGCACATACTTCAACCCGGGCTTAGGTCCCCAAGTTTTCACAAGCTTTTGGGGTAAAAGCTTGTGCACACGGCAATCGGGAACTGTGGGGGCTCTGTCATTACAAATGGTATCAGAGCCGAGGTTGGCTCTCCTCTTGAAGGTGTGGTAGGGTAAGGGCATCTAAACCCAAAAATCCTGATCCCACATCGCAAAGTGAACGACCAAAGCAAAAGTTCGTAAGTGATGGGCAACCCCTAACGTGTGCACAAGCTTTTACCCCAGAAGCTTGTGAAAACTCGGGGACCTATGCCCGGGTTGAAGTATGTGCACACGACAGTCGAGAACTGCGAGGGCTCTGTCATTACAAAAGGTATCAGAGCCGAGGTCGGCTCTCTTCTTGAAGGTGTGGTTGGGTGAAGGGATCTAAGCCCAAAAATCCTGATCTTACATCGCAAAGTGAGCGACCAAAGCAAAAGTTCATAAGTGATGGGCAACCCCTAATGTGTGCACAAGCTTTTACCCTAGAAGCTTGTGAAAACTCGGGGACCTAAGCCCGAGTTGAAGGATGTGCACACGGTAATCTGGAACTGTGGGGACTTTGTTGTTACAAATGGTATCAGAGCTGAGGTCAGCTCTCCTCTTGAAGGTGTGGTTGGGTAAGGGGATTTAAGCCCAAAAGTCTTGATCCCACATCGCAAAATGAGCGACCAAAGCAAAGGTTTGTAAGTGATGGACAACCCCTAATGTGTGCAAAAGCTTTTACCCCAGAAGCTTGTGAAAACTCGGGGACCTAAGCCCGGGTTGAAGTATGTGCACACGGCAGTCGGGAACTATGGTGGCTCTGTCGTTACAAATGGTATCAGAGTCGAGGTTGGATCTCATCTTGAAGGTGTGGTAGGGTGAGGGGATCTAAGCCCAAAAATCTTGATCCCACATAACAAAGTGAGCGACCAAAGCAAAAGTTCATAAGTGATAGGCAACCCCTAATGTGTGCACGAGCTTTTACCTGCTTTGGGGCCTCATACCTCTCATGGTTTTGTTCTTCCCCAAGTTGTGCTGAGGAAAAGGCCTCTACACATTAAAGGAAGGTCACTCCTTATAAGCAAATCGCCATGTGCTTCCCTAGGCGATGTTGGATTTCATGGATTGCAAGACCCCTTTTTGGGTCACTATAATCCACCCCCCATACGGGCACACGCGTCCTCGCGTGTGGGGCCCTCACTTCTGGCTAAGGCATGGCTCTGATACCATCTGTAACGATAGGGCCTACACAGTTCTCGACTGCCGTGTACACATACTTCAACTCGAGCTTAGGTCCCCGAGTTTTCATAAGCTTCTAGGGTAAAAGCTTGTGCACACGTTAGGGGTTGCCCATCACTTATAAACTTTTGCTTTGGTCGCTCACTTTGCGATGTGGGATCAGGATTTTTGGGCTTAAATCCCCTCACTCAACCACACCTTCAAGAGGAGAGCCGACCTCGGCTCTGATACCTTTTGTAACGACAGAGCCCCCATAGTTCCCGACTAACGTGTGCATAAGCTTTTACCCTAGAAGCTTGTGAAAACTCGGGGACCTAAGCTTGGGTTAAAGTATGTGCACACGGCAGTCGAGAACTGTGGGGGCTCTATCGTTACAAATGGTATCAGAGCTGAGGTCGGCTTTCCTCTTTAAGGTGTGGTTGAGTGAAGGGATCTAAGCCCAAAAGTCCTGATCCCACATCGCAAAGTGAGCGATCAAAGCAAAGGTTTATAAGTGATGGGCAACCCCTAATGTGTGCACAAGCTTTTACCTTAGAAGTTTGTGAAAACTCAGGGATCTAAGCCCGGGTTGAAGTATGTGCACATGACAGTCGGGAACTGTGGGGGCTTTGTTGTTATAAAAGGTATCAGAGCCGAGGTCGGCTCTCTTCTTGAAGGTATGGTTGGGTGAGAGGATCTAAGCCCAGAAGTCTTGATCCCACATTGCAAAGTGAGTGACCAAAGCAAAGGTTTATAAGTGATGGGCAACCCCTAAAGTGTGCACAAGCTTTTACCCCAGAAGTTTGTGAAAACTTGGGGACCTAAGCCCGGGTTGAAGTATGTGCACACGACAGTCAGGAACTGTGGTGGCTCTGTCGTTACAAATGGTATTAGAGCTGAGGTCGGCTCCCTTCTTGAAGGTGTGGTAGGGTGAGGGGATCTAAGCCCAAAAATCTTGATTCCACATCGCAAAGTGAGCAACCAAAGCAAAAGTTCATAAGTGATAGGCAACCCCTAATGTGTGCACGAGCTTTTACCTGCTTTGGGGCCTCATACCTCTCATGGTTTTGTTCTTCCCCAAGTTGTGCTGAGGAAAAGGCCTCTACACATTAAAGGAAGGTCACTTCTTATAAGCACATCCCAATGTGCTTCCCTAAGCGATGTGGGATTCCATAGATTGCAAAACCCCTTTTTGGGTCACTACAATTGACCCCCCTTACGAGCACACGTGTCCTCGCGTGTGGGGCCCACACTTCTGGCTAAGGCATGGCTCTGATATCATCTGTAACGACAGAGTTCCCATAGTTCCTGACGTTGTGTGCACATACTTCAACTTGGGTTTAGGTCCCTGAGTTTTCACAAGCTTCTAGGGTAAAAGCTTGTGCACACGTTAGAGGTTGCTCATTACTTATGAACTTTTGCTTTGGTCGCTCACTTTGCGATGTGGGATCAGGATTTTTGAGCTTAAATCCCCTCACCCAACCACACCTTCAAGAGGAGAGCCGACCTCGGCTCTGATACCTTTTGTAACAACAGAGCCCCCACAGTTCCCGACTAACGTGTGCACAAGCTTTTACCCTAGAAGCTTGTGAAAACTCGGGGACCTAAGCCCGAGTTGAAGTATGTGCACACGGCAGTCGGGAACTGTGAGGGCTCTGTCGTTACAAATGGTATCAAAGTCGAGGTCGGCTCTCCTCTTGAAGGTGTGGTAGAGTAAGGGGATCTAAACCCAAAAATCCTGATCCCACATCGCAAAGTGAGCAACCAAAGCAAAAGTTCATAAGTAATGGGTAACCCCTAACGTATGCACAAGCTTTTACCTTAGAAGCTTGTGAAAACTCGGGGACCTAAGCCCGGGTTGAAGTATGTGCACACGACAGTCGGGAACTATGGGAGCTCTGTCGTTACAAATGGTATCAGAGCCATGCCTTAGCTGGAAGTGTGGGCCCCACACACGAGGATGCGTGTGCCTGTAAGGGGGGTGGATTGTAGTGACTCAAAAAGAGGTCTTGCAATCCATGGAATCCCACACCTAGGGAAGCACATGGAGATGTGCTTATAAGGAGTGACCTTCCTTTAATGTGTAAAGGCCTTTTTCCCCGCGCAACCTGGGGAAGAACAAAACCGTGAGGGGTATGAGGCCCCAAAGCGGACAATATCTACACAGTTGGGGCGGGGCCGTGAAAGATGGTATCAGAGCCGGCCTGGTAACCCCATGTGGGCTCAAAAAAGTGGGCCCCAACAAGGACATTAGGGATTTAAGTGGGGGAGATTGTGATGCCCCAATTTAATTAATTGATTGTGTGATGAGTCCCACATTGGGTATTTACTGGGTTGAACTAGGCTTTATTAACAATTACAAGGAGCCTCAATTGTGACTAGTCCTTTTGAGGTATAGCGCAGATGTGGCTAGCGCTTTTCCTTGAGTCGTTACATTAAAATTTAAAACTTATTACTTTATGAGTTCGTGTACTATTTCCTTTTTCTTATATTTCTCTTTTGAATAGTCATATGCTTTTTTGAATTGTTTCAATAACTTATTCTTTAATTATATATATATTTTAACATTTTAGAAGTTTTAACATCTGAATTTATGTAAATGCTTATATATATATATATATTATCTATAATTTGTAGACTTTGAATCTTTTGATTCATTTTAATAGTTATAGTCATGAATTATTCTATTGAATATAACCCATCTTTTTCTTATATTTTTCTATTGTTTAGTCATATATATTTTGTTTTGTTTCAATAATTTCTAAGTAGTGAATCATATGACTCTTTAATATTTTTTGGTCTTTCAAAAGTTTTAATATTTGAATTTTTTAGTTATTTTTTGCAGTATCTAATATTGTCTGACAAATCATACAATGGTATAATTTCTTATAGTCAATTTAAGATTTTATAAAATTATTTTAGTATACTTCACAAATAGATAGGCTCCCATATATAGCATGAGTTAACTACTAGTAATACAAAACTTTGAGCATCCATGATAGCTAGCATGCATTTCCCTTTGTGTAAAGGTATATTATTAGTGGCACTCTAGTCTTATGTGGGCGAATTTTTTGAGTTTATTTTATGCAATTTTAGCTGGATTAGCGAAATGTCTAGACCAATACTAATTTAATTCTCTTTACCTTTTAATATAATTTTTTTTTTTTGGTTTTTGTTAGGCAAAACCACCAGGAATTACTAATTTATATCCTTAAATCCGAAAGGATAATGTTGATTTTTTTGCTGTCATTGTACTACCCCAAACAAATTGTTGTTGTAACTTGTAAGAAAGATAGAAAATGACATGATTTTATGCGACCAGATTGGAATTTGTGTTGGAATCCAACCGAACTAGCTCCACTAAAAATCAAAAATTTAAAAAAAAAAAAAAAAGAAAAGGAAAATGCACCAGAGCCATCGTTCCACGTAGCAAACCACCTCCTTCCCTAATTCCTATCCACCATATAATATATAGACAAATATATATTTCTCCATCAAAAAAATATATAAATCTGTTTCAATACACTAACTCTCGTAATAATAATAATGTCAAGTCGTTATCAAAAAATTAAAAATAATAATAATAATAATAATGTTAAGTCAGTGAGAAGTGAGAAGTTGTTGAGCACTTTGAAGTTAAAGTACAAATGGCAGCCGCAGTTTCAAAAATTCCACTCTACTCCTGAACTCCACTACCAAAATTGAACTGAACACAGAGAGATAGTACTTTTAATTTGAGAGAGTATGATCATTTAACCAAAAAAAAAAAGAGAGAGTATGATCAGAGTATTGGCGGTGTCGTATCCTATAAACCTGCCGTGTCCGTACGGTGTCCATAACTGGACTAGCAGTAGATTTCCTCATGTAAAGCCTAAGCTCAACTCCAGATCATGGCGATCCAGAGCCTCCTCCGATGCCGACTCTTCTTCCTCTTCTTCTTCTTCTTTTGCTCCTTCCATCGACTCCGATTCTACTGACAAAAACGCCGCCGGGTAATTATATATATGAGAGAGAGAGAGAGAATTTTGGTTGAAATTAATAGTTGATTCATGTGTGCGCTTGTTGTGTTTTTCATCAGATTCTGTATAATAGAAGGGCCTGAAACGGTCCAAGATTTCGCCAAAATGGAACTGCAAGAAATTCAAGACAACATTCGGAGTCGTCGCAACAAAATCTTCTCGCACATGGAGGAGGTCTGTCTCTGTTACTGTTAAGGTTACAGTTACTGTGAGACACAGGATTATTTAAGGAACACTCTCTGGTCTCTTCTATTAATATATGTCATTAATTGTGTTTCTTTTTTTTTTATACATCATAGGATAGAAATTCAACTTTATGACATTCACACTCTTTATCGACTACAATAGACTTTACCAATTGAGTTAACTGAACCCACTATTATTGATTATATCTCTTTTATCCTCAATAATAGCAACCAATACACTGTGTTGAAATCAAAGGAAAATAGCAAATATTGTAGTGGCGTGGAAGGGATGAGAGAAAGAGGGAACATGAATTATGTGGTTTAGTCTAACGGCCTGCATCCATAGGATAAATTCCTAGTGGCTAAATCTTTACTGTATGCTCAAATCATGTGTACAATGTATATGTAGAGACTAGGAGCTAGGTTAGGTGTACATGGGGCCATAACTGAATGAAAATTATAAATTTTTAGGCTTATTTTACTAGAAACATATATACAATATATATTCAGTGACATCTGATGGTTCTTGGGTATGATCCATGTTTATGCTTTTATTTTAAATTTACATTTCTTTGATAGTTCTCCTTCTTCCTTGTACAAAGAAATGAAGTTTAGTAAACTATTTGTAGCTGCAGTTTTATAACTATCGTTAAGATATGGTGCAGCTTTTTATTCATTATGCCTAATATAGTTCAAATAATAAATGAGTATAGATTTACTGGTTTTCTACTCTTGTTCCTATCTGATTACATTTTCCTTTTATCAAAATCCTTCAATATGTTTAGGTGCGTAGGCTGAGAATACAACAGAGGATTAGAAATGCAGAACTTGGAATTTTAAAGGAAGTGCAAGAGAATGAACTTCCTAATTTTCCATCATTCATTCCATTCTTGCCTCCTTTGGTGAGCTTTCTCTCATAGAGTCATATTCTAATGCTGGCTACATATTTCAGTAAATTAATTCTGAAAAAAAAAAACCCATAATTTTTTCTTTGTTCTTGATGATGATCATGTGGGAGATAATCAATTTATTGCCTGCAGACTTCAGAAAACCTTAAACAGTATTATGCTTCGTGTTTTTCTCTTATTGCCGGGATTATCATTTTTGGGGGCCTTCTAGCACCCACTGTAAGTTACTTCTGCACCAAATCATTATGATTAATTCTTTCAATGATTCATACACAGTACATTTGATGCAGTTGAATTTTTAGTCTCTGTGTGTGTGTGTGTGTATTTGTGTTTTAACATGTAATATTATTTTGAAGGAATTGTGTTCCAGGCCATGAAATCTTATACCTTTCATTGTATTTTACCTTTTTTAACATCTATCCTCCTCCATTTTCCTTTTTATTGTTTAAAGGGTGGTTCTTAGTTAAATTTTTACTGGAATTTCCCAGTAAGTATAATATATTTATAATGTTTACATCCTTACTTAGGCCATTATATATGTATTTATCATATATAGAGGAGAGGAATTATTATTCTGCTGCAATGGAAGGCCATCAATGAAATTGTTTTCAATTAACATATGCTCTACATGTAGTGTGAAAATTAGATGTTGTATGTTAGCTGTCCTGATTTTATTTGTATAGAAGAAATGAAGGGATTATCATAAGCTATACAGCTAGAACTAGACCAACTACCACTGAATTAGTCTTGTAGAAAGTATTTTGTATATTTAAAGTATTCAAAATTGTACCATGAATTATGATGCCTCTCATTGGAGGAACACAAGACCTTTTAAAACCACATGACTTTCACTTCAATTGGACTTCAGTTGTGAGCCCCATAAAATAAATATTGAATACATGAATTTGCGAAGTAGTGACAAACCAATCTTCCATGGCTGCATCATTTTCTTGATCTAATTTCAAAATAGAAGTTAATGTGTAGTAAGGGTGATTTTGAAATGTTTTCTTTCTTTCCTTCTTTTTTTTAACATACAGAATTTGAACCTATGGCATTCACTTTATGGTGGTTAGTTTTAAAATTAAACTAAATTTAAAGCAATACATAATGGTGTATTAAGTAAACAAGATTCACATATTAATAAAATAATAACCAAAGCTCACAACTATGAACTATGGTTGGCATCTCACAATTACAGAAAAGACCAAAAATACCCCTAACTCTAGTAACTTAGAGAAAAGTTAAATATAAGATGAAGCAAGACACTATAACCTAGTGGACTACCATGGGCACTTATTATTGGACCAAAAAGATTTTTTGATGCAATGGATTCCATAGCTTTAGTTTTTTTATTTCCAAAATTCAAATAGAATATGTTCAATGGAACCATGCTGGGGCATTACTTTCAATATTAGACCAGCAGGGCAAAACACCTGTGATATGATTTGCCAAATCACAATGGCATCAAAATAAGGAAAAGATGGTCCTAATAATATTCAAGTTTAGTCCTTGCTGATGGGAAGGAAATAGGAGATAGAGACCCATTTGATAGAGCATCTGTCAAGAGCACAAACAAAACTTGAGTAGCAGGTGAACAGTCCTAAAATTTTTAGTAAAACTAGGAATTTAAAGTGACAATAAACTTCATAAAAAGACATGATTGCTAAGAACTTAACAGTGGATATGGATGTTGACAAATCCGAATGCTTAATTACAATTCATGTGGATGGTCCTATGTATGTGGTCTAGTTTAGAAAAAAAACTGTACATATTGCTATCCTTAAGGTCTCTAAATTAAGTCTAGTCCACCTCCTATTTTGAGCTCTTAAGGAAATTTTGAGTGCTACCAGTAGGAAAAACTGTTCCTTTCTCTCGTGGAAGGATGACACAAAGCTACATTTGATGCATTTAGTTATGGGGCTACAATCTTCTGCTGAAACAATTCGGTTGTGCATGTGCTACTAGGCTTTTTTTTTTTTTTTTCCACAGTTATTTGGATGTGGTTAAATATTTGTATTTTTGGAATTATAATGTTTCTTGTGTTTGGGAATCTGCTTATTACTTGGGATGGCTTGTGTTAGATAACAGAAAAGATGGTCTCTAAAGCAGTGTACATAAACAGAAAAATAATTCGGTTGCAAAAATCTTGCTTGTGTCCGCGCCCCCCCCCCCCCCCCCCCCCCCGGGCGGCCGCCCCAAAAAAAAAAAAAAAAAGCTTTGCCATTTCTTTGTGAAGACCAATAATCTTGTCATACCTAACTAAAGAATGTATGGGGCTGAAGGTCACACTTAATGTAAGAGAAAGCTTTCCAAAAGTTGTCCCATAATATTGTGATTTTCGGATGGTCAACAAATCTACAGAATTTAATCATGAGAAAATGAGGATGCATATCAATTATCACATCATTCTTGGTTCTTTGGGAAACATGGATCACTTTAGGTTTCTGAATTTTCTTTTCCCCTAATGCTTCCCTTTTCGTAACTCAGTTGGAGCTTAAGCTGGGAATAGGAGGCACATCATATGAAGATTTTATCCGAAGCATGCATCTACCAATGCAGTTGAGGTACAGCTCATATCTTGGTCTCTTATCACTTAGTTTCTCTAGTTTTGTTAGTCTCGAGTTTGATTTTCATCTTCGTCACTATGTTACATTTAAACTATTTCTCAGTTGCCCTTTGTGAAACTGCTTGTAGAAAATATGTTTAAAAAATCATGAAAATTTTCATGACCAAAAAACTACATTATCTATAACTTATATGTGGTTCAGAACCTAGACTCATCATCCATGAATCAATTTCTTTTCCTTTTGTATTTGTTGGCCTCCAACCAATTTTAGTAATATCTCTACAATTAATGTAAATGTAAGCAATTGCCTTGTTCTGAAGATAGAAATTTCTGACCAGCTCCTTGAAGTATTTTAAGTGATACACTTCAATTGTAAAATGACTGAAATTATGTCACTGCTTAAGGGCTATTTGAATGAAAAATAATTCTGGTATGTTATTTTAAGATAATTATGTTATATATAAAAAACGTAATTTGGAATATTTTCAATTTGAGAAAAATGATTGGTGGTGATTAATCTGTAGATAAGCATATTAACTGGCTTTCCATTATCCTTTGTGCTTTGTTTGGATAAGGGAACGGTATTACTTAAAACTTAAAATTGTTGACAATAGAGAGTTTTCTGTTGGCTGTCACTAAACTTGTATTGGCACAAAATTCTTGCCAAAAAAGGGGATTCAAGAAACATTAAGTTCAACCTGTTTTTTGACTGCCCCATCCTCCAAATATTGTCTAGGTATTAAATTTTAGATTTTCCAAACTAGCCAAGAATGAGAACTTTTTTAAATTAAAATTTTTTTAACATGTTGTAAATTTTTACAGAAGAAAATAAGAAGAGGGTTGGAAGTATGATACTTATAATTCATTCTTAAGGTAGTAGATCAAAACTTTTTTTATTTATTTAAATGAGTAAGATCTTAGACCAGGCTTGGAAATAAAAATGTATTGCCTATTGATTTATTTGCACATTATTGCTGTTAATTTTGTTGTCCAAGCAAAAAGCTTCAAACTTTAGAAAAGGGCATTTCAGTCATCTTGCAAGGATGGATTGAGATTTGAAACTGAGACAATTATAATTTTCAAGGATCTAGTAAGTAGTTTCAGACTTTAGGTCAAATGAGATGCATGTTATCTGTTATCTACCTTGATATTAATATTTTAAATGATGCCAATACATTGCTGTTTGTAGTTTTATTTATTTACCCCCTTTCCTGTCATAAACTGCAGTCAGGTTGATCCCATTGTAGCATCATTCTCTGGAGGAGCAGTTGGAGTGATCTCAGCATTGATGGTGGTTGAAATAAACAATGTAAAACAACAGGAGCATAAAAGATGCAAATATTGTCTTGGAACTGGTATGGATGTTGGAATTTCTCCCATATTCTTATTATTAGTTTGTACTTTCTCACTGTTGTTTTTAATGTCTATGATTGAGATGGTTATACTAAATTATACCCACTCACTTCGGGTGGACCAAAATGGAGCTTTCAGCTTCGAAGAGAGCCCTTTTCAGCCTACATGGATTCATTCAGCCAAATTTAGGATGCATTCTCAACTTTTAGAGGCCATCATGTCTCTCACACTTAATTGACCATATTTTGTTCATATATTTGTTGTTTTTATGGTGTTGGCATTTTTATGTTTAACCTTGCTAGGATTTATGGAAAGGGTTTCCACATCCTTGGAAAGATCTATTGACAATGCAAAAGAAACTCTTTCACCCCATCCTACCCTTCTTACCCCTCTCTAATTCACCTTCGTGGTTCTTTTTTTCTTTTAGGGGTGCCTTTATGCTCCTTTTTATTGCTGAGTGGAGAAATAGAAATTTATACTTTTTCACCTATTAAATGAGGGATCTGCTGCTAGCGAATTCTTTAACGCTTGCGCCGAAGATCAGCTTCATGAGGATCATTCCCTACCAGAACACGCCAAGCACAACCATGGCACAAACCCATCTCTAGTAAACCTTATCCGTTCTTATCCATTCTTGAAAGTATCAAGATCCACCAACTATTTCAATGGGAGTTCTTTTTGGAGTTGTGACATATAATTCTTATTTTTCATTCTTGTGTCACTGAAAATTTTACGATTTTCAAAAATGTTCTGCCATGGCCAGTGGCCATGTAAACAAAATGCTCTTGTGAAAATGTTGGGCTCTCTGGTGTAATGGTGCTGGTTTGAATTTTTATTTTCTGTTGGTGGATTGAATTTGGTTGTTAGTGATGGTGTTTTTGACAGTGGAGAGATGAGACCAGAAATGAACTGGGATAGCTCAAGTTGGGGTGGCATAGAGGCAAAGTAGAAGGGATGAGGTGGAAAAATCTAAATATTGTTGTTACTTGAATATCAATTTCTGCAAAACAAACAAACAAACAAAAAAATCAAATCCAAAATACATCCGATGAATTTCTTTTGGATTTGATGACAAGTGTAATGGAGAGAACAATTTAACATTTTGTTGAAGTACGGACTGACATTGATGCAATTGAAAGTGAAAGGGTGACATTGAAACTGGGTGAAAAGGAAACATTGAATCTTAGGACAAAAAACAGGGGGGATGAAGCATAAATACCCCATAAAAGAAAGTCAAAGAAACTTTGAAACCTTAGAACATATGAGATTGTAATGGTTTTGAGTAAGTAGAAGCTTCTTCACCCCAGCCTCCCCTTTACTTCTCTCATTTCTTGGAAAATGTAATGGCTCTCTTAGTTTTTTTTTTTTTAATCTCCTACATGCTAAAACATGTTCACTCCTCCCATACTTTGTGGTTTATGCTTCTGTAGTTTTCTCTGGTGCATGGAATTATCCCATGAAATGACTCATTCTCCAAAATTCTTATTAAAAATAAACCTCCGATTTATGTTGTTAACAATTGCATTATATGTATATATCCAATCCAATTTGAATTGTCGTTTAAATGAATAAGTGAAAGCATGTAATTATTTGTTCAGTACTTGAGAATTTCATACCTGAGTAGAGGATATGTACTCAGTCTACTTATATCCACTCTTCTAATTGAATGGTGCAGGATATCTTGCTTGTGCTCGCTGTTCAAGCACAGGAGCATTGGTTCTTATTGAACCAGTATCAACAATAAGTGGTGGAGATCAACCTCTGTCACCACCTAAAACAGAAAGATGTTCAAATTGTTCAGGATCTGGAAAGGTTGGACATCTAAAATTTTGGTTTTTATATTTCTTTTTGCTTATGTTAATGAGTTTGGTGCATGCAGATATTGAATTGCTGGTTCTCCTGACACTTCAATGTACAAGGCTCATATGCATATAGGGAAACAGTTGATTCATGAACACATGATGTAGATTTTCATTAGATTGGAAAATAGAAAGTAGTGATGCTTTTTTTGGGAAAATTGTCATTACCTCTATTGTTTGGCATGCAAGTAGGATCATATAAAACTTGAATGATAGTCTAAACGGATTATTAGTTTTCCCACTAATGAAGGGAATCAAAAGAAAACCATCATCAGCCATTAGTCTAATTCTTATGAAATTGCAATCTAGGTATACTTTACTACTTCCCACTATTTTCTCTTTGAAGTTATATATTGATACAATAACCAACCTCAGATTTAATGCCCTATTTTTAATTTGGCAGGTTATGTGCCCGACATGCCTTTGTACTGGAATGGCAATGGCAAGTGAACACGACCCTCGGATTGATCCCTTCGACTAGAGCGGTGCCATCATTGTTGTCTCTCTTTTACTATTTGAATGTACAATTTTGGCGTAACTACACTATTGGTCCCTAAAGTTTACCTACAGAACACAATTAGTCCCTTAAGTTTGAATTAAGCTTCATTGGTCTCTCAAGTTTAAAAAATAAGCGCAATTGGTCCATCTGTTAGTCTTATCGCCTACATGGCTAACAAAACTATGACGTGTCATCAAATTTAATATTAAAAAAATCAAGATTCAAATATGACATAAACTATTAACCCAGTAGAAGAACCCAATCTAATCGGGTGACCCCTTTAGAAATGGGTATTCCCAATTTTAAATGATACTACCCAGATCTTAAACTAGAGAAGGAGATCCCTAACAACACCATTGTCCACCGCTCTTACCGCCGTCCTCCTCCATCTTGACCCATCTCTCTGATACACACAGTCACTAGTGTGACGAACAACTCAGCTACATATTACTTTTACTTTTAAAATCGAAACTAGGCATGATTAATTGATTATAATATCTGATGTTTTTGTGGTGGTTATGAGAGAATAATGAAAAGAACAGTATAAAAGAGCAAGTGATTACACCAAAGAGTTTTATGTAGTTCGTGAATGAAGTTGGCACTAGTAGTCTACTAGGCTAGTAGCTAACTCATAAAGCTCAAGAAAATAACATATGTTTTTCAACGTGAAAAGATATGTGACACCAGTGGCTTTGCGTGTTAGGGGAATATATCTCGAGGAAGGAGGAGGCAGTTGAGTGGTGGATGATGGCGTTGTTAAGGATATCTCATCTGGGTAATGTTATTTGAAATTGGGAATATTTGTTTCTAAACGGATCACCCGAATTAGGCTGGGTTCTAATAAATTAATGGTTTTTTAATGAGTCAAATATTGGATATTAATTTTTTAATAATAAATTAAATGCCACATCACTTAAAATTTGCCACATCATAACTCCGCGAGCCAGGTAGGCACTAAAATTAACTGCTGTTAACGAAATGACCAATTGAGCTCATTTTTTAAACCTAAGGGACTAATAGTGCTCAATTCAAACTTGAGGGACTAATAGCACTTAGTATGTAAACTTGAGGGACCAATAGTGTATCTTCGCCTACAATCTTGTTCCATAGTTGTCTTTGTGACAACACAGTAATATTTGTATGTACAAAAAGTTCAAGAAATTGTGGATATCTAAATGCCAATAACTGTAACTATTGAGGACTTGGCACAATTCTCCTCTTCCTCTTTCTTTATATAAAATTAAAGTAACCAAATAAATAAATTACCTAACGTTGGCATCCTTGCAACTCCGCATCAATTTTCATTCTAAATTCTGTTCTCATTAGAAAATTTAACCACAGCACTTTGTCTGGTTATGGGAATTCCACGCATCTATTTATTCAGTTTGGAGATTTTTTAGTATTATTCAGTTTACTCTCACTCCATCTTTTGGCCAAATATAATAACACCTTTTATTTTTTATTTTGGAATTTTAGGAAAACAGTATCACGAAGTACAAACTAGTGCAGATTGTTTCAGATTGGTACAAGGTCTATTCCTATAGTCAGTACAGATCAGTATGTAAGCCAGTCTGGAAAAGAGATTAGTCATTCCAGATTTCATCAAGAGGGGTGCTTATTAGCATGTAAGAGGGCAGCTTAACAACAATTGATTGGATCCTAGTTCGTACAATGATTCACTAGCAAACTGGAATCACCTTAACATAAAATTTTCCATTCACTTTCTCACCACCACTTTGAGGTTTTACAAAGGGCAACACGAATATTCGTAAAATAACCTATTTATGTCCAAAACCATTTCCCAGTCTGGTTTTCACCAGTAATTAAATTCTAACCACACCAAATCTTTTCAGTCAGTTTTACTTCATCAGTCTTTTCCCTAACTTACAAAATGGAAACTAAAGACTAATGTCTATAAACTTACCTATGGTCTACCACACAAAATACTCTGATATGAGACAAAAAGCCATATTTTGTTTTTTCCTTTCAACTAGATAAGCCAGTAGAATTACATACTGAACAATTTACATTTCAGTCTGATCCTTCATGATTTCCTTCATACAAGACAACATGGGAGTAACAGATGTAAGTCATCATATACATGGTACACCACCTCAAGTGAAATTCTTCAGTGAAGACGCTATTATTTAATTATGGGGTTCGATTAATCATCTTGAACTTTGCATATCTTATATGTTTTCTGACCAATCTTACACTCAATACCGCTGAATTTACTGGTGAAAATGCATTTCTGCAATGAGCCCCTGACATTTACTCTTTTCATTTCTTCTTCAACTATTCTCTTTAGGGAATCACTGATGTCACCCAATGCCCAAGCTAAGGATATATGAGGGCGTGGATCCTGTAGTCAAAATTGGTATGGTAAACTACTCTTTTGAAATATAATATATATGCATAATATTTTGCTCTAAAATAATCTTAGATAAATAAAAGAGTGGTAATAAACCAAACCTTATAGAATTCAGGAAGATTGTGAAGCCTATAAACCTCATTAACAACTTCAATTTGCTTGGTTATCTGAAATAAATTGAAGCCAAATCAATCTCACAATTATATGAACGTAATAGCAGATGAGATTCTAGAGAAAATATTTGCTGCAATGTAGAAGGGTAAAACCTAGGTACAATACCTAGTTGCAGTATATTAGGTTCCCCAATTAAATTCAAATACCTAGTTGCATTAAAAATTAAAAATAAATAATAAATAATGTCAATTTTCCAAAGATAAATAAATTCAATGCAACCAAGTATTTGAATTCAATTGGAGAACCTAATTTACTGTACCTAAGTTTTACCTATGTAGAAATATATGAAATATGCATGCTTCTTAAGAATTTATATTTCTAAAATATGTAAAACAGATCCAGAGCCAAATGGGGCATGACCTTACGTGCGGCTAAATATATATATTAAAAAAAAAATACTTAAGGGAGTAAATGAAGACTTGATGCATTGACCATTAGCCAATCATGTCTATTACTCTATGAAACAAACAGATTGATTCAATTTCCACGGACATGTAACCACAAACCTAATTGTAAATGTCTTATTTAAATGCTATAACTTCTAGATGAGTTTGCTAGGTTCTTTATGAGTTCACCTCATTTCAAAATGTGTAACATTCCTCTTGCATATGACATGAACGGTTGTATTTGCATGTTTTGTATAATATCAAACTTACCTAGATTCCCATTAAATTTGGGGAATTTCAAAATATCAATAAATAATTAGGCATAAAGATAGGTACAAAATTAAACTGCATATTTGATGTCTCAGTTTTACACTTTTACATGTATATCCAGCAGGACCAGGACTCTGTACTTGCGTAATAATGAAAACTATCAAATTGGATTGCAACAAAAGATGTATCACACCAGGGAAAAAAAATTCACTGTTCCCAACTAGTCATCAATTTTGCATATAACTGTACTAATTCCATTCAAAATGACCCAAAAAATAAAGAGGCTAAAATACCTTTTGGACTCACTAACATTTTGATTGCATTCATTTGAGTCTCTTAAGTATCAAAAGTTGTAATTTAAACCTTCAACTTTAGAATCGTAATCAATGTGTCCCTTCGTCAAGATCCGTCAACTTTGAGCTGTTAAAGGATTTTAACATCAGCCAAATTGACAACAATTCTAAAGCTTGAACATTTAGATTGCAACTTTTAATACTCACGGAACCAAAATGAAAACGACCCAAAAGAGACCAAAAGGCATTTTAGCCCCAAAAAAAAATTTTGAAGCAGCACTGACAAATTCAAAACTTGGAAGTTCTACCTTGGGAAGGACAAAAAAGCAGGGGAAAAAAGGAAGTTAAATAGGAGAGAGAAAGGGGGAGGGGGAGAGAAAAGAGAAGGATGTCTAGCACACCTCAGCCAATCCTCCTGTAATGACTTCCATGGATAAAAATGTTCGTGTATGATCATCATTAACAAAAACTTCCCACTTACTAAAATCAATCAAATACCTGCCTCCCAAAAAAATTATGTGTTAATGTGGAAACTAGTAATATCAAGCTTAACAACTACAGTAAAATTCATATACGAGAATAGATAATCTGACCGCCTCTGACATTGAAGCTTCTGCCGAAGCATTGCCACCACTGAATCGATCTGGTGTACCCGGATTGGGACAGTTCTTCCCAAACTTATGTGGAATACCCTTCCTAAAGCAACTTGAGCAAGTTTTTCATCATCTTTGCACAGACTATTAAGTGGAACATCAACATCAACAACATGAAGACTGGGTACAAGAGATGTGACCTTCTTCAGAAATAAGGCCAGATCCTTCTTTGGTGTAGATGGTATGTAAACTGAAAGTACATTGTTTAAACTACGGTCTTAGTCCAAAGGCATCACTTGATAAAGAAAGTTTAAAATTAGTCTAATCATTGCATTCAAGCCCACCAGAAATTGAAACACACAGGCAAGAAAGAAAAGTCAGAACTTCATTATAATATGTTCCCCACACACACAATTAGGGAAGAACGTTGACTCTTTGCCCTCACAAATCTTTCTAACTAATGCAGGCACTCAAGAATGAGTCATAGACAAGAAGCATTTCAAGAGCCATTGATCATTCCATTGAGCCTTCAATCAGGATAAATTTTATATAATGGAATTTGGAAAAGAAACTAACTCTATTCATTATTTTTTTTAAGCTATTGAAATATAGTTTTTATTAAAATGTTTTGAAACTTTCTTTTATAAGTATTTTCATTTTTTTTTTTCCCTTTAAGGGCACAAAGAGGGGCACAACCTTAGTACCTGGGAGAATACAAAGGAAAAACCATAGAAAATTAATGAGATTTTAGACAGAAACAGAAGTGGAGGTTGACACCCACTCACAAAGGAACTTTAGGGAAATTGAAATGTTTGGATTTATTATATAGGATATTTGAATGTTGATTAATGATCAAAACATGAATGAATTAATTGGAAGCTCTTGTATCGCATATCCAAACATAAGTAGTAAACTTGTTTTTCCCTTTCAATTTCATACAGCCTCCCAAAACTCATACAAAAAAAGCAAAAAACCATAGGCTCTTACACATTAACAGCCTTATCTGGTACATAAGTTTCACCTATATCTTATATTGTTGAACACAAGCACACAGCCATTTCAAAATCACCATTTTAAAAAAAGAAAAACAGAGAGGAAAAATGCACTGGCATCATTATTGTCATTAGACTCATAACTAGTTGAGAGAATTCTCTGGACCATTAAGAGGGCTGGCATGTGGGTTTGTGTGTGTGTTTATAAGCATAAGAGTTGTTTTCATTTCCTTTTCCCAAGTTCCAAGCCTTTAAGAGACTATGATAATTACTAGCTGAGCTTCTTTGTTGGTTATATCACCAAATGACTAAAAATAATGAGTGAACTCTACTAAAACTCAACTTGGGACCCAGAGGAAATACTCTCAAAAGCCCTCTTTTAACATCCAACTCATTCTAGTTTCACTATCCCATCATTTATTTAATCATCCAGATTTTGGATAGCCAAGTTCATGGATATAAATTAAGTACTGGCATGGTTTCAATTAACTCAACTAGTAAAATCTTTAATTGTTGAATGAGACTTTACCAAATACCGATTAATGTCTTAGCCTGATGATATGAGCAATCATTATGGAGTAGACGCTAGAAGTTAAAATTCTATTGTAAATTAAGTACTGGCACGTGGTGCTGTTATGATTACCAACCAAATTTAGCTATCATATACGCTAAGGACTGGACCAAACCAAACATCAAGTTCCACTTTTATCTTCTTTATATTTTTTAATTAACGTCAAGAAATGAGCTTGTTAAGTAAGATGAGTGAAATAATGAATTACCTGGGATGTAGACGTGCAGAGCATAGTTTCCTTCAACATGGGGAAAGGTCCTAACTCTAGCAGCCTGACCAATTTGCAGGTACTCCATATTCCCTTCTCACAAACGAAACATCAAACACTTGGTGAGCACAATTTATACAAAAATGGAAATGAGTAATTACGAGAGAGAAAAGAATGGTACCTAGGGAATTTGGGGGTTCGAGAAGGAAGAGAGGAGGTGGGGGCAAAAGGGTCGTTGAGGAGGCTTGAGAGTTTGATGTTTGAGGCGGTGGTGGATTTGGGGTGTCAGTGTCTGAGTCATCAGAGGATGCGTCTCCGTATGAGGCTATCAGGGCATCCATTCTTTCTTTATTTCACACTCTCAACAAAGACCCTTTTGGCTTTTTTAGCTATTTCTGAGCTGCTTTTTCCAACAAAAGTAATGCCACGTTGTTGAGCACTAAACTAGAAAAGATGGTATCTTTTGAGACTTGAGACTTGAGACTTGAGACCCCCCTCTGCTCTCTCTTTTTCCGACTGGAGAAAACGACGGTATGTCTATCACTCTTAACTTAGCTGATCTTCTTCAATTCGCAAAAAGAGTCCTCTCTCTCGATTTCAATTCAAATCAAATCAAGCGTGCACCTTTTTACTTTAATAATTGTGAGAGTACATCTGTTCGGACATTTCATTCAAAATTTTTATTTTTAGCGTAAAAATCTATATTTTTTATTTTACCTACCAACTTCTAAAAACATTCCTATTATCTATTTTATACTATGTTTTATTAAAGTATCAATTTTTTAATTTATTTTTTTTAATTATTTATCTTTTTTCATATGCATCAACCACCATCTACTCATTTTCTTCATTCTCATAAATTAAAATACATAAAAAAATAATAAAAAATTAAATACAAAATAAATAGTGCAAGGGTAGAAACCATGTATTTTTACTTTGGGTAAAATATTATTTTCGTCCTTAAACTATCACAGAAGTTTGTTTTTCGTACCTAAACTTTTAAAAGTTCTATTTTCGTCCCTAAACTATCACAAAAGTTTGTTTTTCGTCCTTAAATTTCCAAAAGTTCTATTTTCGTCCCTAAACTTTTCCAAATGTATTGATTTTCGTCCCTCCCACATTAGCACTCCATCAAGAACTTTTGGAAGTTTAGGGACGAAAATCAATACATTTGGAAAAGTTTAGGAACAAAAAACGAACTTTTGGAAGTTTAGGGATGAAAAACGAACTTTTGTGATAGTTTAGGGACGAAAATAGAACTTTTGAAAGTTTAGGGACGAAAAACGAACTTTTGTGATAGTTTAGGGACGAAAATGATATTTTACCCTTTTTACTTTTTAGTAGTTTTTTTTTACACTAGTTTGCATGTATTGGTGTGAGTGAATTTTGGATTTTATTAACTAAAATATAGTACATTTTTTATTATATAATCACTGATACGAGTGCTTTGATGCACTTCTTGATTTTATTTTACATTTAAAATCAATCCAAATAATTGGCTTTGTATTAAAAAAAAAAAAAAAAAAAAAAAAAAAGGTGTGCATCCCTTTCATAAAATCCAAACCAACCGAACACCCCCTAAAAGTTATCATGATTTTTTAGTAGAAATTGTGGAGGGCTTTTGTTTTAAAACCTCTTTCTCTCTCCATTGTTTATGTGTTTGTTTCAAAAAAACAAACCTTAAATCTTAAGCTTTCAATTGGCAAGACTGGTCCTACACTTAAGGAATTCAGGCATAAGAAAGCCTACTCCTTTGTAAGGAAAAATTTTGTTATACATTCATTATTGTACATACTCTCTTTAAAATCATGTTTTAAAACACAATTTTAGCTCACATAACAGTGTACATATGGCAAATGTGCAATAGTGAGTGTGATATTCATTACTCTTTATAAAAAGCTCAAACCCCCATGATAGAAATGCAGCAAAAAAATTATGATAATAATTAATTTTAAAAAAACAAAAATATGCATTATTTTTCTTATATCGAACAAGGTACTAAAGTATTACTAAATGTGTAGAAATCTCAATTGGAATCTTAAATCCGTTTGACAAAAAAAAAAATTGTAAATATGATCACTAATATTAGCTTGAGTCTTTAATTCTTGTAATCTAGATTAAAGACTCATTATTTCCAACATGCTTATACACCAAACAATCTCTATTTCTCCCTTAACAACTAAAGTTAAAATTGAAAATTTGATTACAAGTTACAACTTTACTTAACCATGCATTGCTTTACCAGGAGCCTTGCAATTGAGTGGTATAGCATGATCTTCTTTATTCATGGAACCATGGTTACGAATTCACTTTCCTTAATTATTGTAACTTTCGAATTATTAAAAAAAATTAAAATAATTATGCATCGCCTTATATCCAAGATAAATTAAACCTTTAAAATAAATATTTTTTTTTTAAAGTTCAATCATGATATTTTTAAATTCTTGAGAACATGTATGGGTGAGTTTGGTTCAGCTTTTTAAAACTGGGCTTTTGAAAAACTGGGGTCTTCAAAAAGTGCGGTATGAAAAAGTGTTTTTTGAAAAAACTGAGTATTTGGTAAAAACTGTTAAAAAATACTTTTTGAAAAAGCTAAATGTTTGGCTAACACTTATAAAAGTGGCCGTTTGAGAGATAAATTACCAAAAACGACAATGTATATAGAAGGGAGTTTATTTCATACTTAAATCAACTACTTCATATACTTACTAAAAAAAACTAAATAATAATAATAATAATAATAAAATATATTATTGGTATTATTTTAATAATGTTTGTGTTTAGTTCTTTTTAGTGTCATAATTATTTGTTATTACCATTAATGACTTCTTATCAATATTAATTAAATCTAAATAATTTTCATCATTATGAAGCACAAAATGAAAATGTAAAAAGATGATAAAATACATACCAATAATCCAAGTTTAAATTGTACTACATAAAAATGTAAAAAGATAATAAAATACATACCAATAATCCAAGCTTAAATTGTACTACATAAAAATGTAAAAAATTGTACTACATGAGTTCTGCTCTAGTTGCTGCAACATCCCTAAACATTCTATCAAGTTGTTGTAGATTCTGTAGACCTTTATGTCGAAATTTTGAAACTTTGGGTACTTCCTACAAAATGTAATTGTCATTTCACTCATATTACAATAATATACATAACTATTTCAAACTAACTACATATTAATAAAATACTCAACTCACCTTCAACTTCATGTCCCACCAATCATCACTAGCATCAATTGTTCCCTTCACTGCATCCCAACCTAAACTTGTGTCAAGACCCTTCAATTTTTCCCACACTCTCCAATCTGCTTTTAATACATCCCACCTACTTTTTAATTGGTCCTTATCATAGTTTAGACCGGTCTCATCACAGAATTTAATCACCAAATTGCTCCAACCTTTGGCACTTAAGGCAGCAAAGATTCTTTTATTCCCAGCTCCAATCTCTTCCACACAAAGGTTACAAAAAGTAGTTGTCCAACTTGGATCTCCCCATAATGCTCTTGTTTTTTTTGCCTCGGAGTTGGAAGTGGTGTTTTTACCCATCTATAGAGTTAAGCAACCATAAGAAATGCAAAAAATAGAATTCATAATATTCCAATCTAGTGAACTAGTTACAAACATGATCTAATAAATCCACCAAAAAAAAAATTTGATGATTTTGTGTGAAACAATTGGTTTAAGTTTAAGCATTAAAATATAAAGGGTTAGAGATGAATCTCATCATGTCACAACTCACAAGAGCACCGTTTGTACACTCACTAGTCAGTAGACAGCCAAAAAATTCTCTTGTTAGTGTTATATTAACTATCTTCACCAAATTCTCTTGTTAGTGTTATATGAATCCAACTTTAGAATAAAAGCATCATCTCTAACTTCACCATTTATCCATTTAAAAATCCTCAACCATTGCTCAAACTATGGGCTAGCACTATTAAGTGCCTTATTCAAAGATTACTAGAAGCTCCACATACCTATCCTATGGAACTCACTCTAGTCGGGAAAATTCTGTTGTTTTTTCCAGTAAACAGGAACAAGGATGTCAACCACCCCAAGTTTTCCCAATAATTATAGGCATCCAAGTCATGTATAACTATACAGACCTACTTATATTATAGATAGAGCCATGGTTCAAATAAGCTAGAAGCCACATCTGCATCAATTTAACCTTAAAGTAAATATATTACATAATGCATAGTAGCAAATGAATAAACCTTAATAGTATTAATCAAATAGCAAATGAGCAGCACTTGAATAATAAACTTTCAAGGAAAAAGCAAGGATGGAATAATAATAAACTCTTCTGCCTTTAGAAATAGATTCCCAAAGACTAGCTTTGAAAAGAACAAATCTAGAAAAGTACCCCTGCAGAACTCAATCCCCCAGAAGACATAATTATAAAAAGAAGCACAGAAAGACTAAGGTGAACCAACCCAAAAATTTTAACTAACTTTCAAAAAACAAAAAATATTGAAGCCAAAATGTACGTGTGTTGAAGTAAAATTACCAGACTTAAGAAACTTAAATCTCAAACTGCTAATCAAAAATCAGAACTGTAGGGATAAGGGCCCAAAATCGTATATTGGGCCTTGGGCCATGGCTGAGGACGTTGGATGGTCCGAGGACGGATAAACAATAGTGGGGATGTTAAGCTCAGAACCCCATGAGTAAAATACAAGTGGAAAGGCTGGGAAAGGTGGTCCGAGGAGGATTATCTCCTTGGATGAACGAAGCACAGATCAAAGGTATATCCTGTCAATCAGAGTGACCTTTCAGGAGGTTCCACTGATGGGGAAGAGGTATCTAAAAAAAAGCTGCTACCACCGCATTGAATGCTCTGCAGCTAACTTTCTAGCCACATTAATATGGAGAAAACCCCTGAACAGTGTTGCATTGGCTATCCCAACTCACAGAGGACATTTTTCCTTAGTGTAAATTTGTTATCTTCATTCCTTTATCATCAAGATCTATTTACTTGTTGCTTAATTTTTTAAAGCCCAGTTTTCCAACTCATTCTTTACAAATTTATTGTTTTGGGCTTTTTGGGCCTAAGTCCATCTACCTTTTGGGCTAGGAGTTCAAATCAAATCCTTACAAGAACCAATCTCAGTTTATATCCAAGCTTTGACTTTTAGCTAGCAGCATGCCAGCAACAGACTTTAAACGTGTTATGGGTTTCCCTCATCTAAGCCTAGTGTACAAAACTCAACTACTTCATCAATAACTATTTTTTCTTTAAAAAACAAAAACAAAATAGAAAGACAAAAACTAAACCAACCCACTTGAAGCTAATTCAAAATAAACTTGGAAACTTCAACAACTTTGCTTTTCATCAACTGGTAAAAACTTATATGGTAATAAATAATATACGTGTCAACTGCTATATTAATCAAATACTAAAAAAGAATTAGGAGTACTGGCCAAGTCTTTCTAGAAGGTCAATGAAAAAGCTGTAAGAAGCAAAGAATAATAGAATGAAATACCCAGATAGAAAGTGCAATCTTGCATGAACAAGAACAACCCAGAAAAATACTACATAGCTGGCATTCTGGGACTGATTTTCTGTGATAACAAACATGCACAAACAAATCAAATTAGAGGCAATATTTAAGGCATGTAAACAAGCCAAGCAGAAACATGAAGCCATCTAATGAATGTTCAAAAAACATAGGAACTATTTCTCTTCACAAAACTCTCTCTTTCTCTTTCTCACGCTATTGCTATTGCTATTGCTATGTCTTTTTTTAGTGTTTCTACACAACCATACGGCTTCAATAATAAACTCTTCTGCCAGAGGACAAGCATTTTCCAAACCATGACAATGAATCAAACACATACAAGACAACAAAATTGCTTTAAAAAGTCAAACCTGAAACAAAAACTAAAATACCCAATTCCAAAGAAGACCCAAATCATGCTTAAACTTAAAAAATCAGATCTCAATCCAAAGTGACTTGAACAGAGAAAGGGGGGTTTGACGATTTTTTGTCATAAATTAAAAGGTGACTTGAACATGGAAATATATAGAGCATGTAAAGACATAGCATATAGTTACCTACACCTTCACAAAATTAAGCCCCGCGGTTCAATGTTAAAGAATAAAGACCTTAATTTTAAGGCATTAATCCAAAAGACAAAAACCCAGTTAGAGTCATTGAGTCCACATTCCACAATGAGCCACACCCTCACCCATACACACCTTTATGCAAATCAAAATCAACATCACCACCGCTCAGCTTTAATAGTTCTCTATAAAAGCAAACACAACCCCATATCCACAAAAGAAAAAAAAAATACAAAGCATGTACCCACAAATTTTTTCAGTACTCAAAAGAGAACAAATAGATCATTAACAAGAACAAAATAAAGCATGCACAGATTTGAAAATTTTTCAACAAATATTTTAGAATCTCTGGTGGTACCTGGTGGTTTTTGGTAGCAGATCAGTTTTTGGTAGCAGATCAGTGGTACCTAGTGGTTTTCTCAGATTAGATATAGACATAAATAAAATAAAATAAAAATACAGACGAGAAGAAGAAGAAGACGAAGAAGATCGCTGACGGATGAGGCAAGAGAGACTTTTACCTGCAGCAGCATGGAGAGGCTTGTTCTGAAGATGAGATGAGAGGAATCTGTGAGGTGAGCTACAGACCTTGATTTATCAAAGGGCAAAATTGGGTTTTCAATAAAATGTTTGGGCAATTTGGTAATTAAAGACAGCCTCTCAAGGGTAATATTCATGTTTTTCATCCAAAAAAAAAAAAAAAATTCACGTTAATATTTATATACAAATGATTAAAAATTGTTGGCAATGAAATTGATGATGAATATATGCTGCATATGGTTCTAAATATGGACTTTTTTGCCCATCAATTGGAACAAGAATGAAACTTGGAATTTTGAACAACTCAATGTTCTATTTGAAATAGAGGAAAATTCCTTTCAAATAGATATATTAAAAGATAAAATAAAACCTGAAATGATTATTGTAAACCAATATGTCAAATTTGTGACAAAATAATTCACTAGCCATTAATTGTTACCCGGATTACTCTTATCATGAAAATAAGACAGCCATTGTGGTAATGAACAAGTCTCTATATGAAATAACAATTCTCTTTCAAATCCTTTTTCAGTAGCCAATGACTTTAATAATGGAAGTTAATATTCAGGCAAAACTATAAGGCAACGATAGGACCGGATGTAGATGGATTGTATCCTTTTTATCTACACTACATTGAACTTTAATCTCTTTTTTTCTTTCAGCAAAGCTCTTTTCTTCTTTCATCATTTTCTTTTTTCAGTTCAACTAAATCTTTTTTTTTTTCACCCAATTTCAGCTATGTTTAATTTCCATTGTAATTTGATATTTTAGTAAATTAAAATTTAATTTCCTCCAATATTTTGATGATATGTTAAAATAGAGATAAAAACCTATAGAGTTCTTCTGCAAATAATGTTTTTTCTTTTCTATAAGAAAATATTCTTAGGTAATTTTATAGCCGTCCAAGGAGATAATGAATGTGATCGTAATGACAAAAGCAAGCAAAAATATAGAAATGACTTCACATTCCGTTTAAACTTATAAAAATTCATCATGTAAAAGTTGCAATCTCGAGTGGCTAGTTCATGAAAGTAATGAGACATATTAGAAATGCTCTGGTAGTGCAATTTGAATCAACTACCGATTTTTTTTCCCTCCCTGAAGAACCAATGAATTTACAAATAACGGAATTTAAACTCTATATATTCATTATTCATGAACTATAAAATCTCAAGTGTAAATTTATTTCTATCCAATTTAGTGGGAATTTATACACGTATTCGCTTATAATGTTCATTTACTGAACTTTCTTTATTCATATTAGTGTAAAATATAATTTTGGTCCTAACATTTTACCAAACATTTTTTTTCTCTAAACTTTAAAAAATTCTTTTTTCAATCATAAACTATTGAAAATGTTTCACTTTCAAACTATTGAAAATTTTATTTTTTTCATCCCTACTTTTGTCTCTAAATCATGGTAGTCAAAATCCCGATCTGAATCTTACGATCCTACGATTTTACAATCTCACCTACCCAAAACAATCCGGATCTTTTAAGGATCTTTCTAATCGTTCAGGATCAGTAGGATCATACGATTCTAACGATCCTGGTTTCTTGTAATCTTCTTTAACTTAATAGAAGGTTCAGTTGGACTTAAATGAAAAATAAAATCTCAATAGACCAGGTTTTGCTATTCTAATGTAGAGAGAGTGTTAGTTGGACTCAAATTAAAAATAACATCCCAATAAAGTGTCATGTTTTAAGATTTTTGGCCTCTTTAAATTATGCTTACAAATGGATGTGGTGATGTATGGTAATTACATCAAATGAATGCAAATTTATGAATGAATGTATAATTTATGTGATTATTTAACATATCAATGTGTTTTTTTTTTTCTCAAACAATGTAGGATCTTACGATTCACGATCCAATCCTACGATTCACGATCTCATCTACCTCCCACGATCTTACGTAAAATTTCGATTTTGACAACCTTACTCTAAACTATTGGGGAAAAAAAACTCTTTACAAAGTTTAAAAATGAAAAAAAAAAAAAACTTTTTAAAGTTTAGGAATGAAAAATAAATTTTTGTAAAGTTTATGGACAAGAATAGTATTTTATCCTTTATTTTATGTAAAGATTGATTAGGGATAATTGGCACATTACAATTAGTAAATTAGTATTATGTATGTACAATAAAAGACTCTTTTTTTTTTTTTTTTTGAGAAGCCAAACTCAGCGGCAATTTATTAATTAACTGGAAAATCTGCAACCACAAAATGAGAAACGTCTGTTGGAACATCCTCCATCCAAACAACTAAAGGAAAAAAAAAGAAGAAGCCTAGCTCTCTATACTAAGGCATGGGCTACAGCATTGCCCTACCTTCTAACATGAGAGAAGGAGAAGGTTTGTAACAAACCAGAAATAGACATAACGTATTTTACAAGGTGTCCTTTGCTAGCAAGAGATGAATTACCATCGACCATAGATTTTATAATGACCACGGAGTCGACTTTAAACAAGAGTGCACAAAACCGAGCTCCATAGTAAATTGGACTATCCTACGCGCTACCAACATCTCCAAAATTTCCATCGAAAGAGGTTTTGTAATTTTTTCCGACAACGCAGCCATGACTTCTCCTGAGCTATTTCGGATTATAACTCCGATTCCCGCTTCATTAGAGTCCACAAACATCGCCCCATCAAAGTTGGTCTTCAAATCATCAGCTACTGGAGGTTTCCATTTTATATTTCTCCGAGTTGGACAACAACCACGAGCCCGGTTATTACTCTGAAATTCATCCAGAAGGGAGTGTTGAGGTACAATTTTTTCACTCATGCCACATGCCCCAATCCTATTTAATCACATTTATTTATTCACCAAAAAATACCAAAATATCACCCATAAATTATTTTGGGCCTCCGTGAATATTTCTCATCCCATTGGCCCGCAAATATTTCCTATTTCATTATCTAAATTGGGTCATGATATAAACCATCACAAAAAGCCCAACAACTCATATCTTATCAAATTTTATTATCATTATTTAGCTAAGCTCAAAACCGGTCCTACAAGCCCAATGCACACATTCCATTCTGTTAAAGCCCAAGGCTACTTATGCTTTGCAATATTTCAAAATCTCAATTCTCATTGGCAATATCAAAATCTTAATTTACATTGGCACTATTAGAGGCTGTTTGAATGAATTTTTTTCATCACTCAATTTCCATCACTCATCACTTAATTTTTCACACCTGTTTGGCACCATCACTTACTTTCTATCACTCAATATTTTCACACTATTTGTAGGTCTCATAACTGTCACTGGTGCAGTTTTTTTTTTTTTTTTTTTTTTTTTCAATACCCAAAAACCTGAACTCACTGAAGAAAAAAAAAAAAAAAAAAAAACCCAGGAGAAGACTGAACCCAGTGAAAAAAAAAAAAAGAAGAGGAAAATCAGGAGTAGAAGACCGAACCCAGTGAAGAAGAAAGGAAAAAAAAAAAAAAGGAAACCCAGAGGAGTGGAGAAGACCGAACCCAGGAGGAAAGGAAAAAAAAAAAGTGAAAAGGTGGTCAAAATGTGCGGCTAAAGTTATGACAGTGCGTCCCCTTGTATGTTTAATTATAAAAATGCCATTGAGTTATGAGAATTGGAAACTGAAAACAGCCAAAAGTTGTTTTCAATTTCCACGACTCATAACTCAAAAAGTAGAGAATTGAGTGTTGGAAACAGAGTTATGAAAACAAAGAAATTGTGCAGCCAAACAAGTATTTTGCTATGGGTCCCACCATTTTTGAGAATTGAGTTATGGAAACAGAAAATTGAGTCATGAAAACTAGTGAACCAAACAGCCTCTTAAAAGCCCAAGCTAGCTACTTGGTACTATTTAGTAAAAAGCCCAAAGTTATCAATACTTGACAAAATACTATAAAATAAGTATTTCACTTAAAGTCCAATGATGAACAATGCTTTAAGTTCTTAAACCTATTACTATAATATTACAAGCCCATGAAATCTATCTAATCAAATCCACGGTAACCATTTATGTTACGTAACACTATCATTTTTCCAAAACTCATGGCAAACATATATCAAGCCCATGGAGAATTATGAATTTGTGTTACTAATATAAAAGCCTATGGAAAATTATGATTATTTATCTTAAACTCATGACATTTGTTTTTTACATAGCATATTATAGACTCATGGTAACTATTTATGTTACGTAACACTATTCATTTTTCCAAAACCCATGGCTAGGAGTGTGCACAACCGGACCATGGCCAACCCAACTGACCGACTCCGACAATACCGCACCACCGCTGAAGCCGACCGATGGAGCCGAGGTTGGTGAACAGAGGGAAACCCCGGTTCTGATGCCAATGTGGTACAAAAGCCGGAACGCAAATCTAAAACCGATACTTGCACCGAACCAATAGATAAATCTGATATATATACATATCTCTCGGAACGACGTCGTTTAGCATAGTTTTTGTTTTTGTTTTTTAAACAAAACGACATCATTTCACTTAGTTTATTAAAAAAAAAAATGAAAACGTCGTCGTTTTATGCACAACCCTAACCCTAACTCCTTAGGTATAAATTCGTTATTTTCTCAGACCTTCCTCCTTAACTCTCTCAGTCTCTCTTTCGCCTCTTTGCTTTGCTGGGTGCTTAAACCGACTGCAAAAAACCATACCACTATATGTCAGAAAGCTAACCCTAAGTGGGTATGCATCGGTTCTAATTATGAGAAAACCGATCTTTATCGATTCGATGATAAATTTGGAAAAAAACCGAGCCGACCAAACCACGCACACCCCTACCATGGCAAACATATATCAAGCCCATGGAGAATTATGAATTTGTGTTTCTAATATAAAAGCCCATGGAAAGTTATGATTATTTATCTTAAACCCATGACATTTATTTATTTCATATCATATTATAAACTCATGGAATTTATGTGGCACTATGAGGGTTAAATTTGTAAAATGATTTTGTTTTAAGGGATTAAAGAGGAGTATTTCAGTATTTTTTATGTGATGCCATGCATGCATAGATCACGTGGGAACAGTGATGGGTGTTTAAACTCAAGAGGAACAGTGATGGGTCCTTGCTCGATTAGTTGCTAAAAGTTTCCATCAGTAACATGGTATTGATTTTGATGAGACATTTAATCCAGTTGTAAAGGCTTGTTATTGGTTTTGTCTTTGGCTATTCATTTTCAATGGTATTTAAGGCAGCTTGGTGTTTCTAATGTGTTTCTTCATGGTTGTTTTAAAGAAGACATATACATGCAACAACCACCTAATTACATCGATGCTCTTCATCCCAATTATGTGTGTAAGCTCTACAAGTCCCTTTACGGGCTTAAGTAGGCCCTTCGTACCTGGTATGTGTAGATGGATTGTGTCCCATTTATATCTACACTGCATTGAACTCAATCTCTTTTCTTCTTTCACAAATTTCCTTTTTTTTTTTTTTAATAGTCAATGCATAAAGATTTTCATTAATTGAGGCAAGTGCCCAATAAGGATACATCCATACAAACTTAATTGGTTTTCTATTATCGGGGGAGTATCTTCCACCCAAATTACACAATCAGAAACAAACTTAGCATATTTCGCTAAACTATTGGCTACTCCATTGCTGCATCTCCGCACATGTTTTGCTTCCCATCCATTGAATCCTTGTACAAAACACATGGATCCTTCCACCACTTTCTGAATAGAGCTGGGTGGTTTGTTTACTCCGAACAGAGCATGCGTTACAGTTAAGGAGTCACCCTCCATAACCACCTTCCGAAGGCCTAAGTCCCTTGCCAAAATAATCCCTTCTTCCGCTGCCTTTGCTTCCACTGCCAAGGCCTCTAAAGGGAGAGGAACTTTCTTGCTTTAGTGCACCCAAAATTTCCCCCCTTTCATTTCTTATCACTATACCAATTCCACATCAATTAAACTCTCTAAATACCGCTCCATCCACATTGATCTTGTACCAACCAGTTCTTGGAGGTTTCCATTGTGGTATGTCATGATATGGCTGTGAGGTGCTCCTGGGGGTTCGCAAATTCCCTTATCTGAACTCCTCTATGTATTTGGCCACATCAGTAACTATGGTCTTGGCAGATTTGCGCCTGCCCTCATTTTTTAAGGAATTTCAGTTGTTCCATAACCCCCAGGCCGTGACTGCCAGAAGTTCCTAGTCCACGCCAGCTTACTTGTCCATGAGATTCCAAACCACATCAATAAATTCCATTTGTGTGGGGCATCCAGTATGCATTTGAATCCCTATTTCCTTCCATACCTCCACTGCAATGTTGCATTGCACCAACGAGTGGCCTGTTGTCTCACAAGCACCACACAGAATGCAAACATTCGTCAAGGCCACCCTTCTTTTCTTAAAACAATGATTTGTGGGAAGGATATTTCTGCACGCTCGCCACATAAAATGTTTGATTTTATTTGGGCAGTTTAGAACTTTAGATTCCAAATGGACTTCCATACCTTAGTCATTATTGAGCTGTCCGAGGTTCCTCCACCTTCCCCCTATTTTCTGGTTTCCTTGATGGTTTTGAGTGCCACCCCATAAGTACTTCTGACCGAAAACTCTCCATTTTTCGTCCAGACCCAAACCTGTGAATCTTCAAGAAAGCCAGGAATGACTGGAATAGCCAGAATCCTCTTGGCTTCATGTTGAAGAAAAGAATTTCTCACTCTCTCTACGTTCCAGGTAAGCTATTTTCTTCTTTTACTATTTTCTTTTTTCCATTCAACTAAACCCTTTCTTTCAGCCAATAAATAATGTTTAATGTTTAATTTTCATTGTAATTTGATATTTTAGTTAATTAAATTTTAATTTCCTCCAATATTTCCATTGTAATGTTTTTCTTTTCTGTAAGAAAATATTCTTAGGTGATTTTATAACCGTCCAAGGAGATAATGAATGTGATCGTAATGACAAAAGCAAGCAAAAATATAGAAATGACTTCACATTTGGTCTATACTTATAAAAATTTGTCCCTTTCCCTCTCCCTTGTGTGTGTGTGTGTTTGTTTCTCAAAAAAAAAAAAAAAGAATGGGTAATTGTCCCACATTGCTTAAGAGAGTGTGTTGTGTGTAGTATAACTTGCCCCATCTTCCCTTAAAAGTTCCATGGCTTTTGAGTGGAGTTGTGGTGTGCCTTTGTGTTAGAACCCCTTTCCCTTTCCCTTGTGTGTGTGTGTGTTTGTTTCTTAAAAAAAAAAAACTTATAAAAATTCGTCATGTAAAAGTTGCAATCTCGAGTGGCTAGTTCATGAAAGTAATGAGACAAATTAGAAATGCTCCGATCGTGCAATTTGAATCAACTACCGAATTTTTTTTCCTCCTTGAATAACCAATGAATTTACAAATAACAGAATTTGAACTCTATATTCTCATTATTCATGAATTTACTATAAAATCTTAAGTGTAAATTTATTACTATGCAATGTAGAGGGAATTTATACATGCTTATAATGTTTCAGTTACTGAAGTTGCTTTGTTCAATTTAGGGTAAAATATTATTTTGGTCCCAACATTGTACCAATTTTTTTTTTTTTTTTTGTCTCTAAACTTTAAAAAGTTCTTTTTTTGTTCCTAAATTACTGAAAATATTTCACTATCTTTACATTTTAAAAAACATTTTTTTTCCATACCGAAACTATTGAAAAAAATTTATTTTTTCTTCCCTACTCTTGTCTCTAAACTATTGAAAAAAAAAAAACTTTTAAAGTTTAAAGATGAAAAACAAACTTTTGTAAAAATAGAATTTTACCCTTTATTTTATGTTGAGATTGATTAGGGATAATTGACACATTACCATTAGTAAAAATTAGCATTATGTCTATACAATATTAGACTTAACCATGAATCATATGTAAACTGAATAAAATATTGGCGAAAACACCATTTTGGTCCCTACATTTTGGGGTCACAGTCAATTTGGTCCCTACATTTTGAGAGCAATCAATTTGGTCCCTGCTATTTTCAAGTCACAATCAATTTGGTCCCTACCGTTAAATGACTAACGGAATCTGCTTAGGTGGCAAACGGAATGCACACATGGCATAAATTAAAATAAAATATAAATAGTCATTCCACGTCAGCTTCCACTACTGTTAAAATCCCACGTGAGTCTCACATGACTCACTTATCATCAACGTCATCCTTACTAGTCAACAACTTAGACACAATTGAATTCTTAATCCCCAAAATGAAATTTTGAACCCTAACCCAAGATGAAATCCTTCTTGACAGCCACATCTCTTCTTGCCTAATCCCCACAATCAAAGCTTAATCTCTTCTCACCGGTTCC
This sequence comes from Quercus aquifolioides, assembly GCA_019022515.1. Taxonomy (NCBI): domain Eukaryota; kingdom Viridiplantae; phylum Streptophyta; class Magnoliopsida; order Fagales; family Fagaceae; genus Quercus; species Quercus aquifolioides. Next base: position 30,698,045 of record CM032335.1, on the reverse strand, counting down.
ACTCTCTTCCCGCAGACTCTGGTGATTGTAGACCGAGACCATTGATGAACAAAGCTCCTCAATGAACATGAACTCCTTCTTCATAGCCACATCTCTTCTCACCTAATCCCCAAGATCAAAGCTCCTCTCATCTTGCCGATTCCACTCTCATCTCAGCAGGTGAGTTGTTATGTGTACTTTCTTTGTGAATTTTAAGAATAAGTATTTCATAATATTATTCCACTTATAATGGGTTTGTGTTTGACACCTTTTTAGGGACCACAAAATCTCAACATTGACACCTTTTTTTGTTGTGTCTTTGGTTCTGCTTTTACACTTTTGCTATTTTTATAACTATTGTTTAACTGTTATTAGCTTTGTCATTGACTGTTTGTTGGTGCTTTTTTTATTGTTTAATCTTGTGTGTATTTTGCATGTAGAATGGACGCCCAATATTTTACTATGAATGTGCACCATGGTGGTTATTTCACTCTTAATCTTCGTCAGTACATGGGAGGTGCAGTGGGAATAGTGGATAATTGTAATGCTGAGATGTGTTCGAAATGTGAGATTGAGTCCATATGTAAGCAGTTTGGGTATACTTCTGTTAGCAAGTTGTGGTATAGGATGCTTGGTGTGAACCTTGAGAATGCAATGTTCGACATGATTGTGAATAATAATGATGAAATGTTCATGGTAGACTTGGCTTCAGGTTATGGAGAGATTGATTTATTTGTAGAGCATCCAATTGATGAGCCTATTGAGGTAGAAGTCGAAGAGATCCATTCTAGGAGTTTAGAGCTAGGTAAAGAACCTGTTATTGTCACCAATAGTGGTGAAAGTGACCTGGAAGAAGAAGATGCAGCATTAATGCACCTCAATCAAAATTTCGATGGTGGTGATAGTTGGGATAGTGATGATGATGTGGTTGAACAAGTGGAGCAAATGAGTGTTGAGGTAATGAACTCCAATTATGAGACTGAAGAGTTATTAAGTCTTAATGAATCATCTTCATCAGATGATGATGATGATGATGATGATGATGATGATAATTGTGTTGATAATTCTATTAGGATGAGCAATTATCCAGTTTTTAAGCCAGTATTAAAAGCTGGAAATATTAGGTTTGAGAAGGATATGCTTTTTATCTCACCTAAGCAATTCAAGGATGCTATCACTGAATATGTAGTTCATGGAGGATGGGGGATCAGGTTTAAAAAAAATGATAAGAAAAGGGTTAGAGCTGTTTGCCAAGAAGGGTGCAAGTTTGTAGCTTACCTAGCAAAGATTTCAAGTGAGATGAGCTACCAACTCAAAAAACTAAACTTGGAACATACATGTAGCAGGAGTTATAAAAATCCCAGGTGTACTGCTAAATTCCTTGCCAAAAAGCTAGTGAAAAAAGTGAGGCGCCATCCTGAGCTTAAGGTTGCAGAAATTCAAGATGCTGTGCATGAAAAATATGTGGTCCAGATAAGTGCCAGCAAAGCAAGTAGGGCTAGGGGTCAAGCTCATGAATTTGTTGATGGGTCTTACACAGAACAATATAACAAGCTATGGGACTATTGTGCAGAGTTAAGGAGGTCTAGTCCTGGTAGTATAATAATTATGAAGGTTCAAACCTTCAATGAAGGTGATTTAGCAGCTGAGATGGATTTGCTGCCTAGGATGCCTTATTTCCAAAGGTTGTATATGTGTTTAGAAGCTTGTAAGAGGGGATTCTTGGCTGCATGCAAGCCAATTATTGGTTTGGATGCTTGCCATTTGAAGACCAAGTTAGGTGGACACTTGATTGCTGCAGTTGTTAGAGATCCCAATGAAGAATATTTCCCTCTAGCAATTGTAGTTGTAGAAGCCGAAACCAAGGATTCATGGACTTGGTTTCTAAATTTGCAAAGGGGAGGTTAGAGGAAATTCTTCACTTCCAGAAGCTGCCAAAAAACCAAAAAGGAAAAGAACCAATACCAAGAACGTAAATACCTGATCAAAGGCTTTATGACTATCTTGCATTTTTTTTTTCCTCCATTTTTAATATATCTAGTATTTTTTTTCCTCCAAACACATTGTCAAAACCTTTTCTCTCTAACAATTTGCAACTTCAGCTTGAAGTGTGATAATCTCTTTGCCTCTGCTATATAAGCACCTTGTCTTGCTTGCCACGCTCATATATCTCTTCATTAAGTCATTGAAAAAATTTTCATTAGCAAACAACCTGCAATTGACTTTACAGTGTTACTTAGCCTATTAAAATAACATAACTTTGATTAAAGCACTACCCCTACCCTGGTTGTAAGGACAAAGAATTCATAGCAGTTTATTTTCTTTGCTAAGTTGTTTATTTTCTTTGCTTTCTCATCAACTTAAGAAGCATAATTATTGGTCCACTTCAATTAGGATTTCACAAAATTGAACTCGATTGCTTATACGAAAGCCTCCAAATAAAAGCTTAGTTAGCTACAAAGTATATGAACAAACATGGTGACCCACACATCATTCTAATTAACCATATGTCACAAACCCATTATAAGTGGAATAACATTATGAAATACTTATTCTTAAAATTCACAAAGAAAGTACACATAACAACTCACCTGCTATTTGGGTTTGTCATTGACGTTTGGGTTCTCTGTTTCTTCATCTCTTTGAGGGTCGAGAGCTCAATTGGGAATCAGCAATGGAGTCGGCGAGATGAGAGTGGAATTGGCAAGATGAGAGGAGCTTTGATCTTGGGGATTAGGTGAGAAGAGATGTGGCTATGAAGAAGAAGGAGTTCATGTTCATTGAGGAGCTTTGTTCATCAATGGTTTCGATCTACAATCACCAAAGTCTGCGGGAAGAGAGTGGAACTGGTGAGAAGAGATTAAGCTTTGATTGTGGGGATTAGGCAAGAAGAGATGCGGCTGTCAAGAAGGATTTCATCTTGGGTTAGGGTTCAAAATTTCATTTTGGGGATTAAGAATTCAATTGTGTCTGAGTTGTTGACTAGTAAGGATGACGTTGATGATAAGTGAGTCATGCGAGACTAACGTTGGATTTTAACAGTAGTGGAAGCTGACGTGGAAGGACTATTTATATTTTATTTTAATTTACGCCATGTGTGTATTTCATTTGCCACCTAAGCAGATTTCGTTAGTCATTTAATGGTAGGGACCAAATTGATTGTGACTTGAAAATAGTACTATAGTAGGGACCAAATTGATTGCTCTCAAAATATAGGGACCAAAATGGTGTTTTCGTCTAAAATATTTCAATATTATGATTAAAATTAAATAATAAAATAAATGGTAAAGATAAGAGGACAAAAGTATTTTAAGGCCATTTACCAAAAAAAAAAAAAAGTATTTTAAGGCCATGGTAAAAGCTACACCATATAAGTCTTAAGTTTTTAGGGATAATTATACTTTATCATCTTAAATTATACCTCTTATTTATACTGACCACCCTAAACTTTTAAAATGCATAATTGCCACCCTAAACTATAACTTGTGTTTCACTTTGCACCTTGCTGTCAATTGGGATGTTAACTTGGACAAAAAAATATGTCATATGTGACTTACATGAACTTTGCATCACATGAAAAGATCAAAATTTTCCCTCTTCAATCCCTTAAAACAAAGATTATGTGGCACTACAAGGGTTAAATTTGTTAAACGATTTTGTTTTAAGGGATTCAAGAGGAGCAATTAGGAGTTTTTTTTTTTTTTTCATGTAATGCCATGTATGCATAGATCACGTGGGTTGCACGTGGCAAGCTTTTCCGTCCAAGTTAACAACCCAATTGACAGCACAAGTTATAGTTTAAGGTAGAATCATGCATTTTGAAAGTTCATGATGTCAAGTGTAAATAAGAGTATATTTTAGGATAGTAAAAGCGCAGCCATAGGTTAACTATAACCGTGTGTTTTAAAAAAACGCAATTATAGGTTAAGTCTATAGCCACGTTTCTTAAAAATGCGACTATAGATCAGCTATAGCCGCGTTTTTTGTAGTGTCAACTATTGTGAAAATTATTATGTTTCTTACCATTTAAATAAATAAAATAAAAAATAAAAAATAAAAGGCAAAAGTGTTACGAGTTTGTGACAGTATATTAGCGAGAAAGTGAAAAGGTGGGACATGCCAAAGCTAAAATTTCTTTTTACTTGTTAACTTTGTTGTGTCCAGATCAAAAATAAAAAATAAAAAATAAAAAGACTTTGACATGTCAGGTAACTTCTTGCTCTCTTTGTTACAGTGCCATGTTCTTTTGCTTTTTTTGAGGAAGACTGTGTCAGTTTTTGGTTCCTTTTACTAAGTGTTGTTTTGTTTTTTTTTTCTTATGTTAATGAATTAGGGGAGGCAAACTTTTCTCATATGCCTATAGATAAGAAATTTTCAAAGGAGATAGGGGGGGCAGTTGCCCCATCTCGACCCCCCAAACTTCGCCCTTGGTGAGCACCCCTTCTTAATAAGTTGTGTATTTGTTGTGCATGTTTTAAATTGTGTTGTGCTCCCTTTATTGACACAAATTGATTAGGTGTTTATTTGGTGATAGGGATGTTAGGAGACTAAATTGGGTTTTTGTGTGCCATCACAATAAAGGAAATAAAAAAGTTTGATTACAAATTAATTGTAGTTTAAGACTACAATCAATAATAAAAAGATGACAAGTATCATTGTCATGCGCAATGCACGACTTATGAAACCATACTTCTTTTTTTTTTTTTTGAGAAGGTTATGAAACCATACTTTTTTTTTTTTGAGGGTGTATGAAACCATACTTAAGTAATTGTTATTGTACACAATAATTTTAAGTGAGTCATGTGCATTGGTCAATTGCCATTTTTTGGTCCCATAAACTTAAATTCTTTTTTAATCATTTGGTCTGTAAGTTATAATATGATTTCACTATTGGTCATTCAATTCCATTAAGAAAATTGTTGTTAACAATGGTGAAAACAAATGTGAACTTTTATGACAAAAATGAAACTTATGTGATCCATATGATAATTGAATAAATTTAAATAGTATAATTTGTATTTTTTAAAAAATTTAATATATATATATATATATTTTTTTAGAATTAAAAAATTATATTTTAGTAATAGTTAACATGAGTTATGGACAGAAGGACGACAAAAATGAAATTTACAGATCAAAATGACAATTGACCTTCTATCGAAAAAAAAAAGAAAAAAAAAAATCTCTCCCTCGTAGGAGTCTCTCTCTCTTCTGGTAAGTGCCTTTTCTCCTCTCCTTTTTGGAAGAGTATTTTCTCTCCCTAGTGGGGCGTCTCACCCCCCTTAGATACACACACTCTCTCTCTCGCTATGGAACAAGAGGTTGTAAATAGCCTTCAAAACCTCTACCTCACTAAGGAAGAAGAAACTGAAATATCATTCTCAACTCATAGCAGAATAGACCTCTTGGAGGAATGCTCACTAAGCCTGTTTGGGAAGCTACTCTCAGATAGGCAGCAAAACCATAGAGCTCTGAAAAGCACTCTAAGAGCAGCATGGAAGATGGGTTCGGAGCTAAGAATAATTGAAGTAGGAAATAACACTTTTCAGTTTAAGTTTGGCTCCCGTTATCAGTTGGAATGGGTGGAAAATAGTGGGCCATGGAACTTTGAAAATAATCTATTACTTCTTTGCAGATGGAAAAAGGGTCTTACATCTGAAAACAAAGTTTTCACCCACTCCCCTTTTTGGGTGCAACTATGGGGCTTACCATTTGAGCTCATGTCTGAGGTGGTTGGTCGAGATATAGGGAATAGCATGGGGCATTTTTTTGGAGATTGATAAGTGAGCTCATCTGTCTAAACAAGCGAAATATTTGCGCATAAGAGTCGATCTTCCCATCGATAAGCCATTGCGTAGGGGAGGTAATGTAGTGGGTGTAGAAGGTGACAAGTACTGGGTTCATTACAAATATGAACGGCTCCCAACGTTTTGTTACATCTGCGGTTTGATGGGTCATGATGCTAAACACTGTCATGTTTGCTCAGATAGACAGAATGCCACACACCAATATGGAGAATGGTTAAGGGCGTTTGGCACTTCTAAAGTTGGGAGTAACGGACCGAGAAACTTCTCCAAGGGTAGCAACAGCACCGGTAATGATACTCGAAGTGGTGAGAAAGGCCAACTTTCCAAGAATGGGCTCCAATCCACTCCGACATCCCACTGTGGAGAAAGCACTAGTAATGGCAGCTTACAAAATTCAAAATTTTCAAAAGTTGCAAGAAAATCCGATCAAATATGGAGATTTGACGTTTTAAGTAGTTCAGTATGTCAGGTAGCAAAAAGTGAGATCGGATTGGACAACTTAGTAGCTGGCACACAGGTTTTGAGGCAAACAGAGGTCCCACGTGATGGAGGGTCTGTACCAACTCAAATGGAAGTTTCTGGTTCTCAAGGGCTGACTGGTGACATGTTATCTAATGTGGGCCAAAATGCTAAGGAGACCAAAGACCCACCTGAGGTTACAAGTCCACACAAGCCCACAAAACCGGCCAAAGTTTATGCAGCTAATGAAGAACAATAGGCAAGTCAGGGGATTAAGAAGGCCCAAGATGGAAGGGGCCGAATTAAAAAACTTGCTAGGGAGCAAGGCCTAAACCAAGGTATGGATTCTGAAGCCTAGGTTCCAATAATTGGTTTAAAACGTCTTGGCTCTCAAATTTTCTCAGAATGTGAGGAGAAGGCAGTTAGAAAAAAGAAGTGTGGTGGTCTCGTTGGAAGCCCCAGTAATGAAGATATATCGGCGCAGTTGCTGTGCAGTGCCGCTGGGAGCCATGAATTCGTTAGGATGGAACTGCCGGGGGCTTGGGAACCCCCGGTTAGTTCGAGCGTTGCACGATTTGGTGCTACAATGGGCTCCCAAAATAGTTTTCTTATCGGAAACTAAACTAAAATCGAAGCGTATGGAAAGAATTCGAGATCATATTGGGTTTGCAAATGGGCTTTTTGTTTCAAGCCGTGGTCGTAGTGGCGGTCTGGCACTTCTTTGGACAAGGGAGACAGACCTGGAAATTAAAAGCTATGGCAATCATCAAATAGATGCGATAGTCTCTGAGACAAACTCAAATTTTAAATGGAGAATTACTGGATTCTATGGCCACCCCCAAGCTCACTTAAGACAGTTCTCATGGGATTTACTTGCTTATCTAAAAGACCAGTATCAACTTCCATGGATTTGTTTTGGTGACTTTAATGAGATCTTATCTATGGAAGAAAAATCATGTGGGCTGCTGCGACCACAAGGGCAGATGGAAAAATTCAGGAGTGCGGTTAACTACTGTGGCTTTAAAGATTTAGGCTATGTTGGGTCGGACTTTACCTGGTGTAACATGCAGGAAGGTGTCGGAAGAATGTACCTTAGGCTTGACAGAGTCTTTGCTACTAGTGATTGGGTTGATAAATTCGGTGAGGTCAGAGTCCAGCACTTAGTTGATTCTACCTTAGATCATTGCGCTCTGTTTTTATCCAACCCCAATACTTCCAAGCTGCCGCGTGCTCGCCGATTCCATTTTGAGTCTATGTGGACAAAGAAAGAGGAATGTAAGGAAATTATTGAAGCGGCTTGGAGCTCTGGATATGATTTGAATTTTCTAAAAGGGATTGCGTCTGCTCTTACTGCTTGTGCGGTTGATCTTAAGGCCTAGAGTTCTGTTGCTTTTGGGCAAATTCCAAAGGCAATTCAGGAAAAGAGGAAGAAACTTAGTTCCTTAATTCAGCTTGACGATGATGGGTCTTTGGGTGAAGAAATAAACCAAATTAGGAAGGAAATTAATGATAGTGAGGAGATTTACTGGGGTCAACATTCAAAAGCCCATTGGCTCAGGGAGGGAGACAAGAACACCAAGTTTTTTCATGCTAGGGCCTCGAAAAGGCGGAAGCAGAATACAATCTTAGGAATTTGGGATAAAGATGGAAACTGGTGTGGGGACCAAGACAGTATTGCCAAGGCTGCCATCTCCTATTTTGAGGACATATTCTCCACTTCCCACCCGAGTCAGTTGGAGAATGTAATCGCTCCCATCCCAACCTTAGTAACTTCTGAAATGAATTCGGAGCTTTCTAGAGCCTTCACTAGAGAAGAAGTGGTCTTTGCTCTCAAGCAGTTGCACCCCTCGAAATCGCCTGGCCCTAATGGTATGTCTACACTCTTTTTTTAAAAATACTGGAGTATTGTAGGCACTAATGTTTCTAATATGGTTTTGAATGTTCTTAATTCTGGCATGTCTTTATTTGATCTTAATAGAACCAATATTGCTCTTGTGCCAAAAACCAATAATCCCCAAAGAATGGCTGAGTTCCGGCCAATAAGTCTATGTAATATGGTTTATAAGCTTGTCTAAAAAACTCTAGCTAATCGTCTCAAAGCTATCCTTCCGTATATCATTTCAGAAAATTAAAGTGCATTCACTGCTGATAGGCTTATCACTGATAATGTATTGGTGGCGTATGAAATCATGCACTTCCTAAAGCATAAGCGAGGGGGGAATGATAGTTTCATGGCTGCAAAGCTAGACATGAGTAAAGCTTTTGACAAAGTTGAATGGATTTTCGTTGAAAAAGTCATGAGGAAAATGGGCTTTAATGAGAATTGGATCAATCTAGTAATGAAATGCATTTCCTCGGTGTCTTACTCAGTCATTATTAATGGCACAACGTACGGGAACATTATACCTACTAGAGGGCTTCGACATGGCGACCTGCTATCTCCATATTTATTCCTTTTGTGCGCAGAAGGTTTCTCTGCCCTAATTCATGATGCAACACGGAACAATCAGCTCCATGGCATTTCCATCTATAGGGGGGCTCCAAAAATCACTCACCTTTTCTTTGCAGACGACAGCCTACTTTTCTGTAGGGCCAATGGTAATGAATGCAGCAAGCTAAAAGAAATTCTTAGTATGTATGAGTCAGCTTCGGGGCAAAAGATCAACACCGACAAATCTTCTATCTTTTTCAGCCCAAATACCTCCTAGGAGCTCAAAGATGAGATTATAAACATTCTTGGGTTAATGCTTGACTCAAATCATACAAAGTATCTAGGCCTCCCTTCTATCATTGGTCGATCTAAGAAGCTTGTTTTTGCGGAAATTAAGGAGAAGGTTGGCAAGAAGCTTGCGGGCTGGAAGGGTAAGTTACTCTCAATGGGGGGTAAAGAAGTTCTTATCAAAGCAACGGCCCAAGCCATTCCCACTTACACAATGAGCTGCTTCCAACTTCCAAAGAGTCTCTGTGAAGATCTTGAAAAATTGATGAGAAGTTTTTGGTGGGGACAGAAACATCAGGAAACCAAAATGACTTGGGTTGGTTGGAAGACAATGTGTAAGCCCAAGTCTCAAGAGGGAATGGGCTTTAGGAACTTGCAAGCCTTTAATCTTGCCTTACTCGCAAAACAAGCTTGGAGAATTCTTACAAATCCGGATTCCCTTGTGGCTCGTATCCTTAAGGCAAAATACTTTCCCTTTTGTGATATTCTCCATGCAAATCTTGGTAGTAGCCCCTCCTACACATGGCGGAGTATTTTTAACAGCTTGGAGGTTCTATGATGTGGAACAAGATGGAGTGTGGGAAATGGATGGCTAATCCACATTTGGGATGATAAATGGCTCCCAAACCCCACAACTTACAAAGTCATTTCCCCTCCCCGCCCTTTTGAGGACTATCCAATGGTCTCTTCCCTCATTGATCCGGTGACTAGATGGTGGAAACCGGGGGTTGTCCATGCTCTCTTCCTCCCTTTTGAGGCTGATACGATTTTAAAAATTCCCCTATGTTACAATCTGCCTGAAGACAAGCTCATTTGGATGGGGAATAAGAGGGGTGATTTCACAGTTAAAAGTGCCTACTTTGTTGCAGTCAAAATCCTTGACACAAGAGTTGAAGGGGAATGCTCATCTGGTGACCCAAATGCTCGGGTTTGGAGGAAAATATGGTCTCTAAAGCTCCCAGGAAAAATTAAGATTTTCTCTTGGTGTGCTTGTGTGAATGGCCTTCCTGTGCTCACAAATGAGGCTGCAAAAGGTATTCAAACCTCCTGTACCTGCCTAATCTGTGATGAGGAGCCTGAAAGCCTTATTCATGCTTTGATCTGTTGTGGTTTTGCTCTCTTGGTGTGGTCTCTCTGGCAAGACTACCCTATTGATCTGCTTCTTATGGCGAAGAACTTCAATGATTTAGTGCTCCAAATTTGCTCCTCCCCGTCTGCCTTGAACCTTGAATTGTTCTTTGCCATTTCTTGGTCGGTTTGGTATACCAGGAACAAGCTTCTCCATGGTGAGAATGGTCTGCCGCCTTTGCAAATTCTGGATTTGGCTAAGAGCATGGTTGAGGATTACAGGGAGGCCTTCTCGTTGGACTCTCCCCTACTGCCGTCTTCTCAAAGTAGCTGGGTTGCTCCTCCATCAGGCTATTTCAAGGTAAATGTTGATGGTGCTTTGTCCATTGATGGCAGCAGAATTTTTGGTATCGGGGTCATCATTAGAGATGAAATGAGTAGGGTCGTCGCTGCTCTTTGTAAAGCTCTACCTTTGCACTACCCAGCCGAGTTGACAGAGTTTTTTTCCTTGGAGCACGGGGTACTCTTGGCTCAAGAGATGAATATTTCAAAGGTGATTTTTGAATCAAATGCTTCCTTTGTCATTTCTGCTGTTTCTCAAGCTTGTTATGGTGGCGTTATGGGCCATCTGGTGCATAACATTCAATCCGCGAAGTCGGTTTTCTCCTGCTGTTCGTTCAGTCACGTGAAAAGGGATTACAACAGGGCTGCTAATGAGCTAGCCCAATTTGCTAAATGTAACCAAGCTTCCAATCTATGGAAGGGTGTTATTCCGCCCTTCTTAACTCATTTTTTTCATTCCGGTCTAAGTTGATCTGTTAGCTTCTGTCCTCAGTTGTACTCATTTTCTTGTGTTATTGAAATACAAGTTTCTTTTCAAAAAAAGAAAAAAGAAAAGAAAAAAGAAAGACAATTGACCTAAGCTAAAAGGTATAATTTATATTTTTACTAGTATAAGAAAAGACAAAAAAATCGTGGCCCATAACGCTCTAGAGCCCATAAAAAGCCCATAACTTGAATTTCACTAGTAGGAGGGAAAAAAGATTAAAAAGAAACCAAACAATCCTCCAAAAGATCACTCTTTCTTTCCCTTTTCCGATATCTCCCTCGCCTGAGTTCTCTCCTACTATACTAGGGTTCAGTTTTTGAGCCACATTTTTCCTCTTTGAGTCCTGACCTTTTCCCTCTAAAACAAACAACGGAGTAGTAATGCCAAAGGAAAATGCCGATCCAATTCCAAATGTCCCTAAAATCACAGTCACAGTCACAGAGGAAGAAAGAGCTCGAATTTCTCGCAACTTCCGAGCCGCTAAGGCTCTTCTTGCTCGCAAACGCCCTCGCCTCCATCACCATGCCTCCCCCAGTTTTCCTCACAAGTAAGACCGCCCTCTTCTACTAATTCCCTGTTTGATTGCTGTGACTCAAAATTTTACAAAGAATTCAAATTAAATATGCTTTTTTCTGTTCTCTATTTATGTGTCAACCAAACGAAGCCTTATATTTTATCCTTCATATTTTGCCTTTTACCTTTATTTTCTGAAAAAGTACATTGTACTTGCGATTGGATATAATTTACTTCCAAAAAGCTAAAAGTTAGATATTTGAAATATAGCTGAGACAAAAAGCAAAAAGTTGAAAGCTCTAGCCAAACGGATTATCAAATAAGTCGAATACACATTTAAATGTTTAATGTAAATTTTTGGCTGTTTCTCAACAAAACAACAGATAAATGTGATAAATGTGCTTGTTTTTGTTAATTGTGAACTAAATTAAAATGATTGAATGTGGTATATTTGATCATTCTGGTTTCAGAGTTGGGGATACAAATGGAATTCAAACCAGCATCAAGAGAGTTCCTCTTGCGGAGCTACAGCCAAACACGCCATCCCCGTCTTTTGTGAAGTCAAAAGTTTGTGAAAATATAAGCAGGTCGTGTTCCGGGGGCTTAACTCTTGATCGGAAAGAATTAGTTGATCATAGTCCTTTAGAGAATGACTGCGTGTTGGATTCTTATACAACTCCTATGAAACAACAAGAATGTTTTGATTTAATTGATTCGGTTTTGATGACTAGCAGCACTCTAGATGATGATTTTGATGAGTCCATTTTGGAAGAAATCGATGCTTTGTGCGAGCAGAAATCTGCTGCAAAAGCAGAAAGGCAGGTTCTAAGTTGTGACATTGACCCGGGTAGTCATCATGATGGTAATAGTAATGGTGATCTTAGTGCCAGTTCGGAGTCTGTCACTGGGTATGAGAGTGTAAAAATGGAAGGGGCATTGGACTCCGGGAGTGATTTAGACCCTACAACAAAAGGGTCAGAAACTTCTCAGACTATAGAGACTGGGAACATGCCGGAGGAGTACTCAAAATACTTGCAGTCTCTGAATGATCGGCAACGCGAAGCAGCTTGTAATGATATTTCAGTCCCTTTGATGATTGTTGCTGGTCCGGGAAGTGGAAAGGTTCCTCTTTACCTCTCTCTGTTCTTTTCATACACATACATAAAGAAAATGATATTCTTGATTTCTATTTTGGTATATCCCATTTTATATTCATATATTCTATGATATTTACCTATGGTTGGAGTTCAATTTGCTGCTTTTGATGTCAGACTTCTACAATGGTTGGGCGTGTGTTAATGCTGCTTAATGAGGTATTGCATCTTTTCTACTCTGAATTACTTTTTTCTATGTACCTTCTGTTTTCTCAGTTCATTGTTCTTTCTTTTCTATCCTTCCCGTTTCTTCTAATTTATTATTCTAATCATCTTTATTGTTCCTTATTTCCCACCCATTAAAACATGTTTAGGGAATTAGCCCGTCAAACATCCTGGCGATGACTTTCACTACAGCAGCAGCTTCTGAGATGAGAGATCGCATTGGAGCAGTGGCTGGAAAGGCAACAGCCAAGGAGCTCACAATCAGCACTTTCCATTCATTTTCCTTGCAACTGTGTCGTTTACATGCTGAGAAGTATGCACACTCTGAGATTGTATGAGATTTATTCAAAATTACAGATGATTAAATATTTTCTTCTGAGCTCTGTTTTACTCAGAAAATTTATAGAAGACCCATTAATAGATAATTTCCACTAGAAAGCTGTGCTAGCCTCAGAACACTGCAAATATTGTCAATAGCCAACTTCAATTTGAAACACTTTTTGAACTCCTACTTAAAAAATTTGTCTCTTTAATTCTATCTTATATATGTTAGGAAGAAATTCTAATGCATTCATACTAAATGAAAAGGGCCTAGCCTTTATGTTGTTTGGCATTAGAGGGCACTCAGGGCAGAGATCTTAACAGTGTTTTGGTGTTAGCTATCTCATAATGGTTATTGTATGGTAACTTTTCCATAGAATGTTTCCCTTGCTTTATTTCTGAAGCTATGTTTTGTTCATATATATTTTTTGAATGAAGTAGTCTCCTTTTGATAAAATTATTCTTACTTATAAAAAAAGAAGGGAGAAAAAAAAACGGTTCCATGTTATATTGTCTGTAGTGGAGGAAATTCTGTCTTCTGTTTCAAGAGGATTGGCAACACATGTTCTGCAAACATTGAAATAATCACTGAATGCATTCATTTACTTATGTCAGACAAATGTGGTTTGATTCCAATATCTTTGTTGTATATTGTATTCTAATGAAATACAGAATGAACTGCAATTATTTGTGTAAAAGAAATAGCTTGAGAATTTTTTGGTGATAAACTGATTTATTATCAAAAGAACTCAAAAATACAATGAGCAACAACACAAATAGAATTAAAAAAGAAAAATTCTCTGCATGAGATGACCTGATGTACCTACCTTTCTTGAAACAACAGAAGAAACTATTACCAGAAAACACTAGAACTTATTCCCCACAAATGATTCGAATTCCTTTGTTTCTGGGATTATCTTCATTACTAGGAAACCACTCTATTCTCTTCTACCTGATATGTCCCCAACAATCTTCAACAATTTGTCCTCAGCAATTTTAAGAGTCATAGTATTCCTTTGTTTGCACAACATATTAACAGTGGCTGCCGAAGTTATTCTTCTGGAGGTAGCAACCAAGGTTTTTTTGCTCCATTTGTTTAGTCACTCAATCAAGTTCTTGCGTCTAATCAGAACATGTTCATTGACCAAACACTTTCTCAGCATGGATTCTGTTGAGAAATAGAAAGATAATATTATGGGTTGTACCCTTGTCTTGCATGGGTGATACTTTTTACAAAGGGTCTGGAAGTTTCTAGCGATGTGTTCCAATCAGCTTTCCCTACCAGCTGTCTCTTTCAAGAATATCCCTTTACCTAATGTTTGTAACCCCCTTGTACTATATATGTAGCATGGAAGTCAAAGTTGAGCAGGGTGCTCCCCTAGGCACCCAAGCGAGACAAGGCGCCACTAAGGCACCTCGAAGGCTCTAAGGTGAGGAGCCTTTACTGAGGTGCTTGCCTGTAGAGTAAAAACTATTGATAGATTATTATCAACTTATCATTAGAATAATTAATAGAACCAAAACCGTATTAAGCCTATTTTGAAAGCAAGTAAAAGACCTAATTTCTTCATGCAACACATGTCAATAACACTTGATTATAACATTTCAATACATTAGATACATATGATTTTAGTTCTATATGTATAAAAATATTTAGAATTTGGAGCCTCACTTTAATCAGGTTAGCTGTTAGCGCCTTTTTTTGCCTCATGCCTTGGTGATACAAGGCCTTGGTGCCTTAGGGTCACCTTTTGCCTTTGACTACCTTTGATAAGAAATGAATTGTAAGAGGGATGGGTATCAAGAATTTCCAGCTCCACATCCCGTGTATAATTTCTCATTTTAGAAAGTACTCAATGTGTATTAGTTGCCTTCTTAACTTTCCTGTTTTCTTTTTTGAGCATAGGTAAACCTTTTTTGACTTTCCAATGTATAGAAGACAATTGCTTGGATATTATTCCTGATTAAGACACCTTTCTAAGATACTGAAAAGCTGGCTCAGTAAACATACAGCTTTGTAAGCCAAAGTTCTCTATGCTATGTCTTATTAGTAAACTCAATGGTATTGTTGCTATCATGGAATCGTCCTTACTATGGCCTTGCCTGTTATTGCATTAGGACCTAGGAGGGGAAAAACAGATAGCAAAATAAACCACTTGTGTTTGACAGCTTTTTTTTGATAATTACTTGTCTTTGACTTTGGCAATTTTGTTAAACGGGTTTTTCTCTCCACTAAAGCTGAAAAACAACTTTATGATAGAACCACTTGTATATCTGTTATGATTTTTATTGTGGTTCTATCTGAACTATACAATGTCAATGCACCAACTTGTTTAGAGTCCCTTTTTCTATATGGTTTTTGAGGCTGTCTGAGGACTAAGATATTGCTCATGTTGTAGGTTAGGGCGCACATCAGAATTCTTAATATATGGGCATGGGCAGCAGAGAAGAGCAATCATTGAGGCTGTGCGGCTGTTAGAAAATGAGAAGAGTAGACAAAATCATGATGCCTGCATACTTGGTGAAGATTCTAATGGGATAACATCTCTGCAACTTTTTAAGGATAAGTCAAAAAAATGGCTGAAGTTTGTGGCTCAGGTTGTTGTTTTATGTTTGTTATTTATAATGTGTTGTATTTTATTCAGTTTTCAAAAGCTATATATCTGGTATAAAAAGCAATGCCTGCATACTTGGAGTAATTCTTGATATAGCAGTAAAAGCAAGAACTGTAGGCAGATCTACTTATAAATATATGCATAAAACCGACATAATTATTACAAATTTAAAACGAAATCAAATAATGAACTATTTTATCATCATTTATTTAATAATGTTTAAGAAAGATAAATAATTCAAAAGGAAATATATTTGCAAAATTCATAATTTAGTAAATAATCATATAATTTCAAGTAATAACAAATAGACAATTCAAACTCAACTTTCAGATGGATTATACTCAAAAGTGACATCATATTATATACAATGATATTGATGCACATCACTGTATCAGAAATATGACAGACTATGTGAAAGGAAAAAAGAAGAGGAGAAAGAGTAGGGACTCTTGGATAACTTTTGTTTACATTGATAAATAAGATGTTCTGAAACTCTAAAAGATTCTTTTTGAAGAAAAAAACAGATTTAAAAAAGAGGCATTTTTTAAAATGTTAGTAAAACAAAAAGTCAGGTATGGTATGATAATGATTCACTGCTTTAAAATGATTTACACAACACCCCAGTGAATTGTACGATTCATGAGCATCTTTGATATACCCAAATGATTCAGAACTTTTTGCAAACGATTTGAATCATATTCAACTGATCCTAACAGCTATGATTTGGTTATTATCTCTCCAGAAATTAACATCAGTCATGGGCAATGCCTAGTAAAACTTGTCATTTGGTTATAATCTCTACAGAGTTAATTTGCATCTAAAACTTGTCATTTGTGACTTGGAACTAACCACAAATGTCCATTAGAAAGCCTCCAAAACCACATTGACATTTGGAGAGTTGTATTAGCATTTTGGTCTACATGTGCAATATTGAGCAAAGGTATAGCTGTTAAAAAATTTGCCAACAAACTATTAAAATCGGTGCTAAGAAAGAGACTGTATGAGAATGGTCAAAGAGCATTGCATGATGTGAGTTTACTTTTCTTGAGAAGGCAACCAATTAATAGAACTATGGCATGATCATGAGGAACGAGTTTGTCGTGATCATCTTCAAACTTATAAAAAAGTGATCATCTTTGCGGCTATTGATGCAACTTAATGGTATTACTACTTGCTAGTAGCCATTTGAATTGTTATATTTGCTACAGCTTGATTCCAATTGTTACTTTATAATTGAAAAACAATCATGACTGACCATGTGTATTTGACATTTCTTTTCATGAAATTGTATTGCAAAAGTTGTGCTTTTCCCATTGAATCATTTTACTGTTCTTTATCTATTTAATATCAAATATATAACATTGTTGCAAGAAATTTTAAACCACCAAGCATACTCCCATTTCCATGAAGTTTATTTAGGAAAATTCTCTACCACAAGATTCTATATGATATCTAGAGATTAGGTGAAACCCTGCTTGTGTCAGTGCTTTGTTTCCTACATTTTGTAAAAAGCCGGTCCTAAGCTTGGAGAAAAGAGGAGAGCTGTGGTAAGTTGATGGCTAGTGTAAAATTTAATAACTTTTCATGAATGGATCCTTTATAGTTATTTACTAGTTATATGAATAAAAAGAGGTAAGAGGGACTGGGATGCCAAGGACAAAATGGGTAGAATATTGAACAATGATTGAGTCAAATAAATTAAAGTTGTTTAAGAAGTGGGTTTAGACCTTATGTTGATGACTCACCTTTTACCAAAATCATGAATGAAAACGTTTATTTCTTCTCTTAATAAATTCCATTGCTGAATGAGACTACTCAAGTGTCCTGTTTATGCTTATGCTTTTATTTTAAATTTACATGTCTTTGATAGTTCTCCTTCTTCCTTGTACAAAGAAATGAAGTTTAGTAAACTATTTGTAGCTGCAGTTTTATAACTATCGTTAAGATATGGTGCAGCGTTTTATTCATTATGCCTAATATAGTTCAAATAATAAATGAGTATAGATTTCCTGGTTTTCTACTCTTGTTCCTATCTGATTACATTTTCCTTTTATCAAAATCCTTCAATATGTTTAGGTGCGTAGGCTGAGAATACAACAGAGGATTAGAAATGCAGAACTTGGAATTTTAAAGGAAGTGCAAGAGAATGAACTTCCTAATTTTCCATCATTCATTCCATTCTTGCCTCCTTTGGTGAGCTTTCTCTCATAGAGTCGTTGTATTCTAATGCTGGCTACATATTTCAGTAAATTAATTCCGAAAAAAAAAAAAAACCCATAAATTTTGCTTTGTTCTTGATGATGATCATGTGGGAGATAATCAATGTATTGCCTGCAGACTTCAGAAAACCTTAAGCAGTATTATGCCTCGTGTTTTTCTCTTATTGCCGGGATTATCATTTTTGGGGGCCTTCTAGCACCCACTGTAAGTTACTTCTGCACCAAATCATTATGATTAATTCTTTCAATGATTCATACACTGTACATTTGATGCAGTTGAATTTTTAGTATGTATGTGTGTGTGTGTATTTGTGTTTTAACATGTAATATTATTTTGAAGGAATTGTGTTCCAGGCGATGAAATCTTATACCTTTCATTGTATTTTACCTTTTTTAACATCTATCCTCCTCCATTTTCCTTTTTATTGTTTAAAGGGTGGTTCTTAGTTAAATCTTTACTGGAATTTTCCGGTAAGTACAATATATTTATAATGTTTACATCCTTACTTAGGCCATTATATATGTCTTTATCATATTTAGAGGAGAGGAATTATTATTCTGCTGCAATGGAAGGCCATCAAAGAAAATATTTTCAATTAACATATGCTCTACATGGAGTGAAAATTAGCAGTTGTATGTTAGCTGTCCTGATTTTATTTGTATAGAAGAAATGAAAGGATTATCATAAGCTATACAGCTAGAACTAGACCAACTACCACTGAATTAGTCTTGTAGAGAGTATTTTGAATTTTTAAGTATTCAAAATTGTACCATGAATCATGATGCCTCTCATTGGGGGAACACAAGACCTTTTAAAACCACATGACTTTCACTTGAATTGGACTTCAATCGTGAGCCCCACAAAATAAATATTGAATACAAGAATTTTCGAAGTAGTGACAAACCAATCTTCCATGGCTGCATCATTTTCTTGATGTAATTTTAAAATAGAATTTAATGTATAGTGAGGGTGATTTTGAAATGTTTTCTTTCTTTCTTTCTTTTTTTTAACATACAGAATTTGAACCTATGACATTCACTTTATGGTGGTTAGTTTTAAAATTAAATTAAATTTAAAGCCATACATAATGGTGTATTAAGTAAACAAGATTCACATATTAATAAAATAATAACCAAAGCTCACAACTATGAACTATAGTTGGCATCTCACAATTACAAAAATGACCAAAAATACCCCTAACTCTAGTAGCGTAGGGAAAAGTTAAATATAAGATGAAGCAAGACACTATAACCTAATGGACTACCATGGGCACTTCTTATTGGACCAAAAAGATTTTTTGATGTAATGGATTCCATAGCTTTAGTTTTTTTATTTCCAAAATCCAAATAGAATATGTTCAATGGAACCATGTTGTGGCATTACTTTCAATATTAGACCAGAAGGGCAAAACACCTGTGATATGATTTGCCAAATCACAATGGCATCAAAATAAGGAAAAGATGGTCCTAATAATATTCAAGTTTAGTCCTTGCTGGTCGGAAGGAACTAGGAGATAGAGACCCATTTGATAGAGCATCTGTCAAGAGCACAAACAAAACTTGGGTAGCAGGTGAACAATCCTAAAGTTTTATAGTAAAACTAGGAATTTAAAGTGACAATACACTTCATAAAAAGACTTGATTGCTAAGAACTTAACAGTGGATATGGATGTTGACAAATCCGAATGCTTAATTGCAATTCATGTGGATGGTCCTATGTATGTGGTCTAGTTTAGAATAAAAACTGTACATATTGCTATCCTTAAGGTCTCTAAATTAAGTCTAGTCCACCTCCTATTTTGAGCTCTTGAGGAAATTTTGAGTGCTACTAGTAGGAAAAACTGTTCCTTTCTCTTGTGGAAGGATGACACAAAGCTCCATTTGATGCATTTAGTTATGGGGCTACAATCTTCTGCTGAAACAATTCGGTTGTGCATGTGCTACTAGGCTTTTTTTTTCCCACAGTTATTTGGATGTGGTTAAATATTTGTATTTTTGGAATTATAATGTTTCTTGTGTTTGGAAATCTGCTTATTACTTGGGATGACTTGTGTTAGATAAAAGAAATCTGTGATTATTCCCACCCTCTAAAGCAGTGTACATAAACAGAAAAATAATTCGGTTGCAAAATCTTGCTTATGTCGCCCCCCCCCCCAAAAAAAAAAAAAAGAAGCTTTGCCATTTCTTTGTGAAGACCAATAATCTTGTCATACCTAACTAAAGAATGTATGGGGCTGAAGGTCACACTTAATGTAAGAGAAAGCTTTCCAAAAGTTGCCCCATAATATTGCGATTTTCGGATGGTCAACAGAATTTAATCATGAGAAAATGAGGATGCATATCAATTATCAAATCATTCTTGGTTCTTTGGGAAACACGGATCACTTTAGGTTTCTGAATTTTCTTTTCCCCTAATGCTTCCCTTTTCGTAACTCAGTTGGAGCTTAAGCTGGGAATAGGAGGCACATCATATGAAGATTTTATCCGAAGCATGAATCTACCAATGCAGTTGAGGTACAGCTCATATCTTGGTCTATTATCACTTAGTTTCTCTAGTTTTGTTAGTCTCGAGTTTGATTTTCATCTTCATCACTATGGTACATTTGAACTATTTCTCAGTTGCCCTTTGTGAAACTGCTTGTAGAAATATGTTTAAAAAATCATGAAAATTTTCATGACCAAAAAACTACATTATCTATAACTTATATGTGGTTCAGAACCTAGACTCATCATCCATGAATCAATTTCTTTTCCTTTTGTATTTGTTGGCCTCCAACCAATTTTAGTAATATCTCTACAATTAATGTAAATGTAAGCAATTGCCCTGTTCTGAAGATAGAAATTTCTGACCAGCTCCTTGAAGTATTTTAAGTGATACACTTCAATTGTAAAATGACTGAAATTATGTCACTGCTTAAGGGCTATTTCGAATGAAAAATAATTCTGGTATGTTATTTTAAGATAATTATGTTATATATAAAAACGTAATTTGGAATATATTTTCAATCTGAGAAAAATGATTGGTGGTGATTAATCTGTAGATAAGCATATTAACTGGCTTTCCATTATCCTTTGTGCTTTGTTTGGATAAGGGAACGGTATTACTTAAAACTTAAAATTGTTGACAATAGAGAGTTTTCTGTTGGCTGTCACTAAACTTGTATTGGCACAAAATTCTTGCCAAAAAAGGGGATTCAAGAAACATTAAGTTCAACCTGTTTTTTGACTGCCCCATCCTCCATATATTGTCTAGTTATTATATTTTAGATTTTCCAAACAACTAGCCAAGAATGAGAACTTTTTTAATTAAATTTTTTTTAATATGTTGTAAATTTTTACATAAGAAAATAAGAAGAGGGTTGGAAGTATGATACTTATAATTCATTCTTAAGGTAGTAGATCAAACCTTTTTTTTTTTTAATTTAAATGAGTAAAATCGAAGACCAGGCTTGGAAATAAAAATGTATTGCCTGTTGATTTATTTGCACATATTATTGCTGTTAATTTTGTTGTCCAAGCGAAAAGCTTCAAACTTTAGAAAAGGGCATTTCAGTCATCTTGCAAGGATGGATTGAGATTTGAAACTGAGACAATTATAATTTTCAAGGATCTAGTAAGTAGTTTCGGACTTTAGGTCAAATGAGATGCATGTTATCTGTTATCTACCTTGATATTAATATTTTAAATGATGCCAAAACATTGCTGTTTGTAGTTTTATTTATTTTACCACCTTTCCTGTCATAAACTGCAGTCAGGTTGATCCCATTGTAGCATCATTCTCTGGAGGAGCAGTTGGAGTGATCTCAGCATTGATGGTGGTTGAAATAAATAATGTAAAACAACAGGAGCATAAAAGATGCAAATATTGTCTTGGAACTGGTATGGATGTTGGAATTTCTCCCATATTCTTTTTATTAGTTTGTACTTTCTCACTGTTGTTTTTAATGTCTATGATTGAGATGGTTATACTAAATTATACTCACTCACTTCGGGTGGACAAAAATGAAATTATACTCACTCACTTCGGGTGGACAAAAATGGAGCTTTCAGCTTCAAAGAGAGCCCTTTTGAGCCTACATGGATTCATTCAGCTAAATTTAGGATGCATTCTCAGCTTTTAGAGGCCATCATGTCTCTCACACTTAATTGACCATATTTTGTTCATATATTTGTTGTTTTTATGGTGTTGGCATTTTTATGTTTAACCTTGCTAGGATTTATGGAAAGGGTTTCCACATCCTTGGAAGGATCTATTGACAATGCAAAAGAAACTCTTTCACCCCATCCTACCCTTCTTACCCCTCTCTAATTCACCTTTGTGGTTCTTTTTTTCTTTTAGGGGTGCCTTATGCTCCTTTTTATTGCTGAGTGGAGAAATAGAAATTTATACTTTTTCACCTATTAAATGAGGGATCTGCTGCTAGCGAATCCTTAATGCTTGCTCTGAAGATCAGCTTCATGAGGATCATTCCCTACCAGAACATGCCAAGCACAACCATGGCACAAACCCATCTCTAGTTAACCCTATCCGTTCTTATCCATTCTTGAAAGTATCAAGATCCACCAACTATTTCTATGGGAGTGCTTTTTGGAGTTGTGACATCTAATTCTTATTTTTCATTCTTGTGTCACTGAAAATTTTACAATTTTCAAAAATGTTCTGCCATGGCCAATGGCCATGTAAACAAAATTCTCTTGTGAAAATGTTGGGCTCTCTGGTATAATTGTGTTGGGTTGAATTTTTATTTTCTGTTGGTGGATTGAAATTGGTTGTTAGTGATGGTGTTTTTGACAGTGGAGAGATGAGACCAGAAATGAACTGGGATAGCTCAAGTTGGGGTGGCATAGAGGCAAAATAGAAGGGATGAGGTGGAAAAATCTAAATATTGTTGTTCCTTGAATATTAATTTCTGCAAAAAAAAAAATATCAAATCCAAAATACATGCGATGAATTTCTTTTGGATTTGATGATGAGTGTAATGGAGAGAACAATTTAACATTTTGTTGAAGTATGGACTGACATTGATGCAATTGAAAGTGAAAGGGTGACATTGAAAATGGGTGAAAAGGAAACATTGAATCTTAGGACAAAAAACAGGGGGGATGAAGCATGAATACCCCATAAAAGAAAGTCAAAGAAACTTTGAAACCTTAGAACATATGAGATTGTAATGGTTTTGAGTAATTAGAAGCTTCTTCACCCCAGCCTCCCCTTTACTTCTCTCATTTCTTAGAAAATGTAATGGCTCTCTTTAGTTTTTTTATTTTTTTATTCTCCTACATGCTAAAACATGTTCACTCCTCCCATACTTTGTGGTTTATGCTTCTGTAGTTTTCTCTGGTGCATGGTATTATCCCATGAAATGACTCATTCTCCAAAGTTCTTATTAAAAATAAACCTCCGATTTATGTTGTTAACAATTGCGTTATATGTATATATCCAATCCAATCTGAATTGTCGTTTAAATTAATAAGTGAAAGCATGTAATTATTTGTTCAGTCTTGAGAATTTCATACCTGAGTAGAGGGGATATGTACTCAGTCTACTTATATCCACTCTTCTAATTGAATGGTGCAGGATATCTTGCTTGTGCTCGCTGTTCAACCACGGGAGCGTTAGTTCTTATTGAACCAGTATCGACAATAAGTGGTGGAGATCAACCTCTGTCACCACCTAAAACAGAAAGATGTTCAAATTGTTCAGGATCTGGAAAGGTTGGACATCTAAAATTTTGGTTTTTATATTTCTTTTTGCTTATATTAATGAGTTTGGAGCATGCGGATATTGAATTGCTGGTTCTCCCTGACACTTCAATGTACAAGGCTCATACGCATATGGGGAAACAGTTGATTCATGAACACATGATGTAGATTTTCATTAGATTGGAAAATAGAAAGTGGTGATGCTTTTTTTGGGAAAATCATCATTACCTCTATTGTTTGGCATGCAAGTAGGATCATATAAAACTTGAATGATAGTCTAAACGGATTAGTTTCCCCCACTAATGAAGGGAATCAAAAGAAAACCATCATCAGCCATTAGTCTAATTCTTATGAAATTGCAATCTAGGTATACTTTACTACTTCCTACTATTTTCTCTTTGAAATTATATATCGATACAATAACTAACCTCAGATTTAATGCCCTATTTTTAATTTGGCAGGTTATGTGCCCCACATGCCTTTGTACTGGAATGGCAATGGCAAGTGAACACGACCCTCGGATTGATCCCTTCGACTAGAGCTGCGCCATCATTGCTGCCTCTCTTTTACTATTTGAATGTACAATTTTGTTCCATAGTTGTCTTTGTGACAACACAGTAAAATTTGTACGTACAAAAAGTTAAAGAAATTGTGGATATCTAAATGCCAATAACTGTAACTATTGAGGACTTGGCATAATTCTCCTCTTCCTCCTTCTTTATAAAAAATTAAAGTAACCAAATAAATAAATTACCTAGCGTTGGCATCCTTGCAACTCCGCATCAATTTTCATTCTAAATTCTGTTCTCATTAGAAAATTAACTACAGCACTGTCTGGTTATGGGAATTCCATAATATTCAATTTTAAGATTTCTGAATTTTTTTTTTTAATTCCTCAAATATATAATCTCTTATTTCCACGCATTTTTTTATTCAGTTTGGAGATTTTTGAGTATCATTCAGCTTACTCTCACTCCATCTTTTGGCCAAATATAAAAACACCTATTTTTTATTTTGGAATTTTAGGAAAACAGTATCAGGAAGTACAAACTAGTGCAGATTGTTTCAGATTGGTACAAGTTCTATTCCTATAGTCAGTACAGATCAGTATGTAAGCCAGTCTGGAAAAGAGATTAGTCATTCCAGATTTCATCAAGAGGGGTGCTTATTAGCATGTACGAGGGCAGCTTAACAACAATTGATTGGATCCTAGTTCATACAATGATTCACTAGCAAACTGGAATCACCTTAACATAAAATTTTCCATTCACTTTCTCACCACCACTTTGAGGTTTTACAAAGGGCAACACGAATATTCGTAAAATAACCTATTTATGTCAAAAACCATTTCCCAGTCTGGTTTTCACCAGTAATTATATTCTAACCACGCCAAATCTTTTCAGTCAGTTTTACTTCATCAGTCTTTTCCCTAACTTACAAAATGGAAACTAAAGACTGTCTATAAACTTACCTATGGTCTACCACACAAAATACTCTGATATGAGACAAAAAGCCATATTTTGTTTTTTCCTTTCAACTAGATAAGCCAGTAGAATTACATACTGAACAATTTACATTTCAGTCTGATCCTTTAAATATCCGTCTTCCATGATTTCCTTCATACAAGACAACATGGGAGTAACAGATGTAAGTCATCATATACATGATACACCACCTCAAGTGAAATTCTTCAGTGAAGACGCTATTATTTAATTATGGGGTTCGATTAATCATCTTGAACTTTGCATATCTTATATGTTTTCTGACCAATCTTACACTCAATACCGCTGAATTTACTGGTGAAAATGCATTTCTGCAATGAGCCCCTGACATTTACTCTTTTCATTTCTTCTTCAACTATTCTCTTTAGGGAATCACTGATGTCACCCAATGCCCAAGCTAAGGATATATGGGGGCGTGGATCCTGTAGTCAAAATTGGTATGGTAAACTACTCTTTTGAAATATAATATATATGCATAATATTTTGCTCTAAAATAATCTTAGATAAATAAAAGAGTGGTAATAAACCAAACCTTATAGAATTCAGGAAGATTGTGAAGCCTATAAACCTCATTAACAACTTCAATTTGCTTGGTTATCTGAAATAAATTGAAGCCAAATCAATCTCACAATTATACGAATGTAATAGCAGATGAGATTCTAGAGAAAATATTTGCTGCAATGTAGAAGGGTAAAACCTAAGTACAATACCTAGTTGCAGTATATTAGGTTCCCCAATTAAATTCAAATACCTAGTTGCATTAAAAATTAAAAATAAATAATAAATAATGTTAATTTTCCAAAGATAAATAAATTCAATGCAACCAAGTATTTGAATTCAATTGGAGAACCTAATTTACTGTACCTAAGTTTTACCTATGTAGAAATATATGAAATATGCATGCTTCTTAAGAATTTATATTTCTAAAATATGTAAAACAGATCCAGAGCCAAATGGGGCATGACCTTACGTGCGGCTAAATATATATATTAAAAAAAAAATACTTAAGGGAGTAAATGAAGACTTGATGTATTGACCATTAGCCAATCATGTCTATTACTCTATGAAACAAACAGATTGATTCAATTTCCACGGACATGTAACCACAAACCTAATTGTAAATGTCTTATTTAAATGCTATAACTTCTAGATGAGTTTGCTAGGTTCTTTATGAGTTCACCTCATTTCAAAATGTGTAACATTCCTCTTGCATATGACATGAACGGTTGTATTTGCATGTTTTGTATAATATCAAACTTACCTAGATTCCCATTAAATTTGGGGAATTTCAAAATATCAATAAATAATTAGGCATAAAGATAGGTACAAAATTAAACTGCATATTTGATGTCTCAGTTTTACACTTTTACATGTATATCCAGCAGGACCAGGACTCTGTACTTGCGTAATAATGAAAACTATCAAATTGGATTGCAACAAAAGATGTATCACACCAGGGAAAAAAATTCACTGTTCCCAACTAGTCATCAATTTTGCATATAACTGTACTAATTCCATTTAAAATGACCCAAAAAATAAAGAGGCTAAAATACCTTTTGGACTCACTAACATTTTGATTGCATTCATTTGAGTCTCTTAAGTATCAAAAGTTGTAATTTAAACCTTCAACTTTAGAATCGTAATCAATGTGTCCCTTCGTCAAGATCCGTCAACTTTGAGCTGTTAAAGGATTTTAACATCAGCCAAATTGACAACAATTCTAAAGCTTGAACATTTAGATTGCAACTTTTAATACTCACGGAACCAAAATGAAAACAACCCAAAAGAGACCAAAAGGCATTTTAGCCCCAAGAAAAAAAAATTTGAAGCAGCAATGACAAATTCAAAACTTGGAAGTTCTACCTTGGGAAGGACAAAAAAGCAGGGGAAAAAAGGAAGTTAAATAGGAGAGAGAAAGGGGGAGGGGGAGAGAAAAGAGAAGGATGTCTAGCACACCTCAGCCAATCCTCCTGTAATGACTTCCATGGATAAAAATGTTCGTGCATGATCATCATTAACAAAAACTTCCCACTTACTAAAATCAATCAAATACCTGCCTCCCAAAAAAATTATGTGTTAATGTGGAAACTAGTAATATCAAGCTTAACAACTACAGTAAAATTCATATACAAGAATAGATAATCTGACCGCCTCTGACATTGAAGCTTCTGCCGAAGCATTGCCACCACTGAATCGATCTGGTGTACCCGGATTGGGACAGTTCTTCCCAAACTTATGTGGAATACCCTTCCTAAAGCAACTTGAGCAAGTTTTTCATCATCTTTGCACAGACTATTAAGTGGAACATCAACATCAACAACATGAAGACTGGGTACAAGAGATGTGACCTTCTTCAGAAATAAGGCCAGATCCTTCTTTGGTGTAGATGGTATGTAAACTGAAAGTACATTGTTTAAACTACGGTCTTAGTCCAAAGGCATCACTTGATAAAGAAAGTTTAAAATTAGTCTAATCATTGCATTCAAGCCCACCAGAAATTGAAACAAACAGGCAAGAAAGAAAAGTCAGAACTTCATTATAATATGTTCCCCACACACACAATTAGGGAAGAACGTTGACTCTTTGCCCTCACAAATCTTTCTAACTAATGCAGGCACTCAAGAATGAGTCATAGACAAGAAGCATTTCAAGAGCCATTGATCATTCCATTGAGCCTTCAATCAGGATAAATTTTATATAATGGAATTTGGAAAAGAAACTAACTCTATTCATTATTTTTTTTAAGCTATTGAAATATAGTTTTTATTAAAATGTTTTGAAATAAGTATTTTCATTTTTTTTTCCCTTTAAGGGCACAAAGAGGGGCACAACCTTAGTACCTGGGAGAATACAAAGGAAAAACCATAGAAAATTAATGAGATTTTAGACAGAAACAGAAGTGGAGGTTGACACCCACTCACAAAGGAACTTTAGGGAAATTGAAATGTTTGGATTTATTATATAGGATATTTGAATGTTGATTAATGATCAAAACATGAATGAATTAATTGGAAGCTCTTGTATCGCATATCCAAACATAAGTAGTAAACTTGTTTTTCCCTTTCAATTTCATACAGCCTCCCAAAACTCATACAAAAAAAGCAAAAAACCATAGGCTCTTACACATTAACAGCCTTATCTGGTACATAAGTTTCACCTATATCTTATATTGTTGAACACAAGCACACAGCCATTTCAAAATCACCATTTTAAAAAAAGAAAAACAGAGAGGAAAAATGCACTGGCATCATTATTGTCATTAGACTCATAACTAGTTGAGAGAATTCTCTGGACCATTAAGAGGGCTGGCATGTGGGTTTGTGTGTGTGTTTATAAGCATAAGAGTTGTTTTCATTTCCTTTTCCCTAGTTCCAAGCCTTTAAGAGACTATGATAATTACTAGCTGAGCTTCTTTGTTGGTTATATCACCAAATGACTAAAAATAATGAGTGAACTCTACTAAAACTCAACTTGGGACCCAGAGGAAATACTCTCAAAAGCCCTCTTTTAACATCCAACTCATTCTAGTTTCACTATCCCATCATTTATTTAATCATCCAGATTTTGGATAGCCAAGTTCATGGATATAAATTAAGTACTAGGCATGGGTTTCAGTTAACTCAACTAGTAAAGTCTCTTATTGTTGAATGAGACTTTACCAAATACCGATTAGTGTCTTAGCCTGATGATAAAAGCAATCATTATGGAGTAGACACCAGAAGTTAAAATTCTATTGTAAATTAAGTACTGGCACGTAGTGCTGTTATGATTAACAACCAAATTTAGCTATCATATACACTAAGGACCAAACCAAACATCAAGTTCCACTTTTATCTTCTTTATATTTTTTAATTAACGTCAAGAAATGAGCTTGTTAAGTAAGATGAGTGAAATAATGAATTACCTGGGATGTAGACGTGCAGAGCATAGTTTCCTTCAACATGGGGAAAGGTCCTGACTCTAGCAGCCTGACCAATTTGCAGTTTCTCCATATTCCCTTCTCACAATCAAAACATCAAACACTTGGTGAGCACAGTTTCTACAAAAATGGAAATGAGCAATTACGAGAGAGAAGAATGGTACCTAGGGAATTTGGGGGTTCGAGAAGGAAGAGAGGAGGTGGGGGCAAAAGGGTCGTTGAGGAGGCTTGAGAGTTTGATGTTTGAGGCGGTGGTGGATTTGGGGTGTCAGTGTCTGAGTCATCAGAGGATGCGTCTCCGTATGAGGCTATCAGGGCATCCATTCTTTCTTTATTTCACACTCTCAACAAAGACCCTTTTGGCTTTTTTAGCTATTTCTGAGCTGCTTTTTCCAACAAAGTAATGCCACGTTGTTGAGCACTAAACGAGAAAAGATGGTATCTTTTGTCCTTGAGACTTGAGACTTGAGACCCCCCTCTGCTCTCTCTTTTTCCGACTGGAGAAAACGACGGTATGTCTATCACTCTTAACTTAGCTGATCTTCTTCAATTCGCAAAAAGAGTCCTCTCTCTCGATTTCAATTCAAATCAAATCAAGCATGCACCTTTTTACTTTAACAATTGTGAGAGCACATCTATTCGGACATTTCATTCAAAATTTTTATTTTTAGCGTAAAAATCTATATTTTCTATTTTACCTACCAACTTCTAAAAACATTCCTATTATCTATTTTATACTATGTTTTATTAAAGTGTCAAATTTTTAATTTTTTTTTTTAATTATTTATCTTTCTTCATGTGCATCAACCACCATCTACTCATTTCTTTCATTCTCATAAATCAAAATACATAAAGAAATAATAAAAAATTAAATACAAAATTAATAGTACAAGGGTAGAAACCATGTATTTTTACTTTTTAGTAGTTTTTTTTTACACTAGTTTGCATGTATTGGTGTGAGTGAATTTTGGATTTTATTAACTAGAATGTAGTACATTTTTTATTATATAATCACTGATGTGAATGCTCTAATGCACTTCTTGATTTTATTTTACATTTAAAATCAATCCAAATAATTGGCTTTGTATTAAAAAAAAAAAAAAAAAAAGGTGTGCATCCCTTTCATAAAATCCAAACCAACCGACCCCCCCCCCCCCCCCCAAGTTATTATGATTTTTTAGTAGAAATTGTGGAGGACCTTTGTTTTAAAACCTCTTTCTCTCTCCATTGTTTATGTGTTTGTTTCTAAAAAATAAAATAAAAAACTTAAATCTTAAGCTTTCAATTGGCAAGATTGGTCCTACACTTAAGGAATTCAGGCATAAGAAAGCCTACTCCTTTGTAAGGAAAAATTTTGTTATACATTCATTATTGTACATACTCTCTTTAAAATCATGTTTTAAAACACAATTTTAGTTCACGTAACAGTGTACATATGGCAAATGTGCAATAGTGAGTGTGATATTCATTACTCTTTATAAAAAGCTCAAACCTCCATGATAGAAATGCAGCAAGAAAATTATGATAATAATTAATTTTAAAAAAACAAAAATATGCATTATTTTTCTTATATCGAACAAGGTACTAAAGTATTACTAAACGTGTAGAAATCTCAATTGGAATCTCAAATCCGTTTGACAAAAAAAAAATTGTAAATATGATCACTGATATTAGCTTGAGTCTTTAATTCTTGTAATCAAGATTAAAGACTCATAATTTCCAACATGTTTATACACCAAACAATCTCTATTTCTCCCTTAACAACTAAAGTTAAAATAAAAAATTTGATTACAAGTTACAACTTTACTTAACCATGCATTGCTTTACCAGGAGCCTTGCAATTGAGTGGTATAGCATGATCTTCTTTATTCATGGAACCATGGTTACGAATTCACTTTCCTTAATTATTGTAACTTTCGAAATATTAAAAAAAAATTAAATAATTATGCATCGCCTTATATCCTAGATAAATTAAACCTTTAAAATAAATCTTTTTTTTTTTAAGTTCAATCATGATATTTTTTAATTCTTGAGAACATGTATGGGTGAGTTTGGTTCAACTTTTTAAAACTGGGCTTTTTGAAAAACTGGGGTTTTCAAAAAGTGCGGTATGAGAAAGTGTTTTTTTGAAAAAACTGAGTATTTGGTAAAAGGCTAAAAGCTGTTAAAAAGTAATTTTTAAAAAAGCTAAATGTTTGGCTAGCACTTATAAAAGTGGCCGTTTGAGAGATAAATTATCAAAAACGACAATGTATATATAAGGGAGTTTATTTTATACTTAAATCAACTACTTCATATACTTACTAAAAAAAACTAATTAATAATAATAATAATAATAATAAATATATTATTGGTATTATTTTAATAATGTTTGTGTTTAGTTCTTTTTAGTGTCATAATTATTTGTTATTACCATTAATGACTTCTTATCAATATTAATTAAATCTAAATAATTTTCATCATTATGAAGCACAAAATGAAAATGTAAAAAGATGATAAAATACATACCAATAATCCAAGTTTAAATTGTACTACATAAAAATGTAAAAAGATAATAAAATACATACCAATAATCCAAGCTTAAATTGTACTACATAAAAATGTAAAAAATTGTACTACATGAGTTCTGCTCCAGTTGCTGCAACATCCCTAAACATTCTATCAAGTTCTTGTAGATTCTGTAGACCTTTATGTCGAAATTTTGAAACTTTGGGTACTTCCTACAAAATGTAATTATCATTTTAACTACATATTAATAAAATACTCAACTCACCTTCAACTTCATGTCCCACCAATCATCACTAGCATCAATTGTTCCCTTCACTGCATCCCAACCTAAACTTGTGTCAAGACCCTTCAAGTTTTCCCACACTCTCCGATCTGCTTTTAATACATCCCACCTACTTTTTAATTGGTCCTTATCATAGTTTAGACCAGTCTCATCACAGAATTTGATCACCAAATTGCTCCAACCTTTGGCGCTTAAGGCAGCAAAGATTCTTCTATTCCCAGCTTCAATCTCTTCCACACAAAGGTTACAAAAAGTAGTTGTCCAACTTGGATCTCCCATAATGCTCTTGATTTTTTTGCCTCGGAGTTGGAAATGGTGTTTTTACCCATCTATAGAGTTAAGCAACCATAAGAAATGCAAAAAATAGAATTCATAATATTCCAATCTAGTGAACTAGTTACAAACATGATCTAATAAATCCACACACACACACACAAAATAATAAATAAATAAAAATTTGATGATTT
The DNA here is from genome assembly GCA_019022515.1 of Quercus aquifolioides. Taxonomy (NCBI): domain Eukaryota; kingdom Viridiplantae; phylum Streptophyta; class Magnoliopsida; order Fagales; family Fagaceae; genus Quercus; species Quercus aquifolioides. The sequence goes on along the minus strand of CM032335.1, from coordinate 30,665,815 downwards.
GGTGTGAAACAATTGGTTTAAGTTTGAAGCATTAAAATAGAAAGGGCTAGAGAGGAATCTCATGATGTCACAACTCACAACAGCACCATTTGTTCACTCACTAGTTAGTAGACACAGCCAGAAAATTCTCTTGTTAGTGTTATATTAACTATCTTCACCAAATTCTCTTGTTAGTGTTATATGAATCCAACTTTAGAATAAAAGCATCATCTCTAACTTCACCATTTATTCATTTAAAAATCCTCAACCATTGCTCAAACTATGGGCTAGCACTATTAAGTGCCTTATTCAAAGATTACTAGAAGCTCCACATACCTATCCTATGGAACTCACTCTAGTCAGGAAAATTCTGTTGTTTTTTCCAGTAAACAGGAGCAAGGATGTCAACCACCCCAAGTTTTCCCAATAATTATAGGCATCCAAGTCATGTATAACTGTATAGACCTACTTATATTATAGATAGAGCCATGGTTCAAATAAGCTAGAAGCCACATCTGCATCAATTTAACCTTGAAGTAAATATATTACATAATGCATAGTAGCAAATGAATAAACCTTAATATTATTAATCAAATAGCAAATGAGCAGCACTTGAATAATAAACTTTCAAGGAAAAAGCAAGGATGGAATAATAATAAACTCTTCTGCCTTTAGAAACAAATTCCCAAAGACTAGCTTTGAAAAGAACAAATCTAGAAAAGTACCCCTGCAGAACTCAATCCCCCAGAAGACAAAATTATAAAAAGAAGCACAGAAAGACTAAGGTGAACCAACCCAAAAATTTTAACTAACTTTCAAAAAACAAAAAATATTGAAGCCAAAATGTACGTGTGTTGAAGTAAAATTACCAAACTTAAGAAACTTAAATCTCAAACTGCTAATCAAAAATCAGAACTGTAAGGATAATGGCCCAAAATCGTATATTGGGCCTTGGGCCTTTGCTGAGGACGTTGGATGGTCCGAGGACGGATAAACAATAGTGGAGATGTTAAGCTCAGAACCCCATGAGTAAAATACAAGAGAAAAGGCTGGGGAAGGTGGTCCGAGGAGGATTATCTCCTCGGATGAACGAAGCACAGATCAAAGGTATATCCTGTCAATCAGAGTGACCTTTCAGGAGGTTCCACTGATGGGGATGTGTATTATAAACGTACAAGAGAGGAGGAGGCTCAGAGGTATCTAAGAAAAAGCTACTGTCACTGCATCGAATGCTCTGCAGCTAACTTTCTGGCCGCATTTATGTGGAGAAGACCCTGAACAGTGCTGCCTTGGCTATCCCAACTCACAGAGGGCTAGAGAGGGTGTCCGATGGGACAAGCATTCAAGTAATGGCTTGGATGATCAACAAATGGAGGGCCAAGATCATTAAGAGGGAGACATATAATGTAAGAGACCCCTAGAGAAATAAGGAGGGGAAAATTAAGAAGGGAAACACTGTAGCAATCAGGAATCAAACTTGTAATCTAGCTCTGAAAGCAATACATAAGAACCAATCTTCTCAGACATTGTCGAGGACATTTTTCCTTAGTGTAAATTTGTTATCTTCATTCCTTTATCATCAAGATCTATTTACTTGTTGCTTAATTCTTTAAAGCCCAGTTTTCCAACCCATTCTTTACAAATTTGTTGTTTTGGTCCTTTTGGGCCTAAGTCCATCTACCTTTTGGGCTAAGTTCAAATCAGATCCTTACAAGAACCAATCTCAATTTATATCCAAGCTTTGACTTTTAGCTAGCAGCATGCCAGCAGCAGACTTTAAACGTGTTATGGGTTTCCCTTATCTAAGCCTAGTGTACAAAACTCAACTATTTCATCAATAACTATTTTTCCTTTAAAAAACAAAAACAAAATAGAAAGACAAAAACTAAACCAACCCACTTGAAGCTAATTCAAAATAAACTTGGAAACTTCAACAACTTTGCTTTTCATCAACTAGTAAAAACTTATATGGTAATAAATAATATACGTGTCAACTGCTATATTAATCAAATACTAAAAAAGAATTAGGAGTAAGTCTTTCTAGAAGGTCAATGAAAAAGTTGTAAGAAGCAAAGAATAATAGAATGAAATACCCAGATGGAAAGTGCAATCTTGCATGAACAAGAACAACTCAGAAAAATACTACATAGCTAGCATTCTAGGACTGATTTTCTGTGGTAACTAACATGCACAAACAAATCAAATTAGAGGCAATATTTAAGGCATGTAAACAAGCCAAGCAGAAAAATGAAGCCATCTAATGAATGTTCAGAAAACATAGGAACTATTTCTCTTCACAAAACTCTCTCTTTCTCTTTCTCACGCTATTGCTATTGCTATTGTTATGTCTTTTTTTAGTGTTTCTACACAACCATACGGCTTCAATAATAAACTCTTCTGCCAGAGGACAAGCATTTTACAAACCATGACAATGAATCAAACACATACAAGACAACAAAACTACTTTAAAAAGTCAAACCTGAAACAAAAACTAAAATACCCAATTCCAAAGAAGATCCAAATCATGCTTAAACTTAAAAAATCAGATCTCAATCCAAAGTGACTTGAACAGAGAAAGGGGGGTTTGACGATTTTTTGTCATAAATTAAAAGGTGACTTGAACATGGAAATATACAGAGCATGTAAAGACAGAGCATATAGTTACCTACACCTTCACAAAATTAAGCCCCGCGGTTCAATGTTAAAGAATAAAGACCTTAATTTTAAGGCATTAATCCAAAAGACAAAAACCCAGTCAGAGTCATTGAGTCCACATTCCACAATGAGCCATGCCCTCACCCGTACACACCTTTATGCAAATCAAAATCAACATCACCATCGCTCAGCTTTAATAGTTCTCTATAAAAGCAAACACAACCCCATATCCATAAAAGAAAAAAAAAATACAAAGCATGTACCCACAAATTTTTTCAGTACTCAAAAGAGAACAAATAGACCATTAACAAGAACAAAATAAAGCATGCACAGATCTGAAAATTTTTCAACAAATATTTCAGAATCTCTGGTGGTACCTGGTGGTTTTTGGCAGCAGATCAGTGGTACCTAGTGGTTTTCTCAGATCAGATATAGACATAAATAAAATAAAATAAAAATACAGACGAGAAGAAGAAGAAGAAGAAGAGGAAGAAGAAGAGGAAGAAGATCGCCGATGGATGAGGCAAGAGAGACTTTTACCTGCAGCAGCATGGAGAGGATTGTGTAGTAGCATGGAGAGGCTTGTTCTGAAGATGAGATGAGAGGAATCCGTGAGGTGAGCTACAAACCTTGATTTATCAAAGGGCAAAATTGGGTTTTCAATAAAATGTTTGGGCAATTTGGTAATTAAAGACAGCCTCTCAATGGTAATATTCATGTTTTTCATCAAAAAAATAATAATTCATGTTAATATTTATATACAAATGATTAAAAATTGTTGGCAATGAAATTGATGATGAATATATGCTGCATATGGTTCTAAATATGGACTTTTTTGCCCATCAATTGGAACAAGAATGAAACTTGGAATTTTGAACAACTCAATGTTCTATTTGAAATAGAGGAAAATTCCTTTCAAATAGATATATTAAAAGATAAAATAAAACCTGAAATGATTATTGTAAACCAACATGTCAAATTTGTGACAAAATAATTCACTAGCCATTAATTGTTACCCGGATTACTCTTATCATGAAAATAAGGGACAAAATTGCTAAATGCCCTTTTTGGGCAAACTAAGCAGCATTTTGCCCTATTTTTCAAACTAATTAGGGAAATGCCCCTCTTTTGAAAATCGATTTTCTCAAAATCGAGTTAGGCCCTATAGTGTCGTTTGTAAGGAGCCTATAGTGACATTTTCAGGACCTATAGTGGTGTTTTGTAACTCGATTTATATGAAATCGAGTTATAGGTAAAAAAAATTAAAAAAATTGCCTATAACTCGATTTAATGGAAGTCGAGTTACAAAACGTCACTATAGGTCATGAAAACGTCACTATAGGCTCCTTAAAAGCGCCGCTATAGGGTCTAACTCGATTTTGAAAAAATCGATTTTCAAAAGAGGGGCATTTTCCTAATTAGTTTGGGAAATGGGGCAAAACGCTGCTTAGTTTGGGAGAAAATGGCATTTAGCAATTTTGTCCTGAAAATAAGACAGCCATTGTGGTAATGAACAAGTCTCTATATGAAATAACAATTCTCTTTCGAATCCTTTTTCAGTAGCCAATCTATATATTACTAAAAGCTGAAGCGTAGCGTTTAATGCTGTTACGCTCACGTTGAGCCACGTCAGCGTCCACGTCATTATCTTTTCTTTTCTTTTTTTCCATTTTCTTATAATTATTTTTAATATTTTTTTTTATTTCATATTTACACTTCTCCAACTTTTCTCCCTCCCATACATTTTCATCTCCCCACTACTTCTCCAACCTTTCTCCTTCCCTCATCTTCTCATCTCCCCACTACCCTTTACATTAATATCATTCTTCATATTTCCGTTCATTTTCCTCTATTTTTGTCTCTTCTTATTCACACTCTTTAACTATAAATTTGTCACTATCTCTTTCATTCTATGCATAATTTTCTCTTACAAAAAAAAGGTTCTCTCTCTCTCTCTCTCTCACACACACACAATTTTTGGGTGGATTTTTATTTTTTTTATTTTTCTTGCATCTTCGCTTTAGGTTGATCATTTTTTACATTCTTTAATCTACTTTAGGTTAATGCGATTCAGTTTTGTTTTTTTTTTTTAATTGTTGTTTTTTTTTTTTTTTTTCTCTCTCTCTCTCTCTGATTGTTAAATGTTATCCTATTGCGTTATAAAGGATTAAATATAAAAATATAATATTATTCTACTACATAGCATAATTTGGACAATTTAATTTGGTATTTTTTTATTTTTCTTGCATCTTCGCTTTAGGTTGATCATTTTTTATATTCTTTAATCTACTTTAGGTTAATGCGATTCAGTTTTGTTTTTTTTTTTAATTGTTGTTGTTGTTTTCTCTCTCTCTCTCTCTCTCTCTCTCTCTCTCTCTCTCTCTGATTGTTAAATGTTATCCTATTGCGTTATAAAGGATTAAATATAAAAATATAATATTATTCTACTACATAGCATAATTTGGACAATTTAATTTGGTAGTTATTGTAATTTGATAGCATGATTTTTATAGTGCTCAATTTAGATGTTACACTATGAGACTTTAATCATTTTTGTTTATTTTTTAATACTTTGTGGTGGACAAAGTACTCTTAATAATTGTATTAGAACTAGAAGTACTCTATAATGCTATTTATTTAGAGAAAAGCAAAGGTTGGCTAAACAAAAATTATTGGATGAGAGACAAATTTTATCTTTCGCAATTTTACTTTAATTATTATTATTATTATTATTTTATAACAATGCATATATAGAAATTTAATTCTTAGATTTTGCTAATAATTTTTTATTTGATAATATGTTTTGGGTGGACGAAATTACAATTTCTGCAAAGAAAATAACCTTAATAGATTATAAACAACAAATTGTTTTCCTAATTGGTCCAATTAATCATAGTTAATTTTTATTAATTTTTTAGTTACTTTTTTCAGTGTTTTGGATTGTAGGCAGAAAAAATAAGTTTGAGAAAGTTTGTTTAAAACTAAAAGAATAATTTCCAAATTTTATATTCTTTTTAATGATTCACAAGATGTTATAAATAATTTTTATTAAAAAATAAATATTTTCGTTAACTTGCCTTTTGAATTTTTGAGAAAAATTGTATTTTTTTTTCATTTTAGTACGACAAAAATTATTAAATTTATGATTTATGATTGTTCCTATATTACATTTGTAGGGACCGGTTTCGAGCGCTCTCCGCAGATTGAGAGAGTGGACCCAAGCCCAGCTAACCCTCCAATGAATTTATAGAGTATGGGTTCAAGAGCAAGGCCCTAGTGAGGAATGCAACGGCCATGCATGGTTGTACGTGAATGATGATAACTTAGGCGTGGGTTAGGATGAACAATAAGGCTCCTCGGACGGGCTTTACAGAGCTTGAAGTTGTTCTTATTTCTTTTAAGAAAGGTTACAAAGTTTCAGAGAGCACCAGTGGCTACAGTATTTCTTCTCTCTCGTTTTTCCGTCCCCCTTTCAAGAGAGACCTCTTACATTATATACTTCTCTCTCAGTTGATCCTAGCCCTACATTTGTTGATCAACCAGGCTACTACTTGAGAGCCTGTCCCATCAACCGCATTCCCATCCCCTCTGTGGGTTGCAGCGCCCAAGACGGCACTGTTCAGGGGTCCTATCCTCATTAATGCGGCCAGGGCGTTAGTTGAGAGCATTTAATGTGGAGGTGACAGTTCATCTGGGACTTGCTCCTCCACCATGCTTCCATGTCCGGTGCTTGGTATTTGCTATTTGCCCCTTAGACGCTTAGGGAGATTCCCCTTAAGGGTATGCGGCTTGCTCACTTTCTGATCTCGGTCGTCCGAGGAAGTAATCATCCTCGGCAATGCTTCTTGGGCAACTGGGCTCCGTACTTTGTCCTCGGACCTGGGGCGCGTCCTCGGCGTGGGCCTTTGGGCCTGGTTCGAAGTGGGCCGGGGTTGCTTGACTCTTTCTGGCCCCACAACATTTATGATTATTCTTATAATAAATAAAAATATAATTACACAATACATTACTCTTTATTAAATTAGTTTAAATTGCATAAAAAAATTTAATAAAACTACCATAAAAATAATTATCATGCGCAACGCGCAGGTTTGCGGCTAGTGACTTTAATAATGGAAGTTAATATTCAGGCAAAACTATAAGGCAACGATAGGACCGAATGTAGATGGATTGTATCCTTTTTATCTACACTACATTGAACTTTAATCTCTTTTTTTCTTTCAGCAAAGCTCTTTTCTTCTTTCATCATTTTCTTTTTTCAGTTCAACTAAATCTTTTTTTTCACCCAATTTCAGCTATGTTTAATTTCCATTGTAATTTGATATTTTAGTAAATTAAAATTTAATTTCCTCCAATATTTTTATGATATGTTAAAATAGAGATAAAAACCTATAGAGTTCTTCTGCAAATAATGTTTTTTCTTTTCTATAAGAAAATATTCTTAGGTAATTTTATAACCGTCCAAGGAGATAATGAATGTGATTGTAATGACAAAAGCAAGCAAAAATATAGAAATGACTTCACATTCCGTTTAAACTTATAAAAATTCGTCATGTAAAAGTTGCAATCTCGAGTGGCTAGTTCATGAAAGTAATGAGACATATTAGAAATGCTCTGGTAGTGCAATTTGAATCAACTACCGATTTTTTTTTCCCCTCCCTGAAGAGTGAAGAACCAATGAATTTACAAATAACGGAATTTAAACTCTATATATTCATTATTCATGAACTATAAAATCTCAAGTGTAAATTTATTTCTATCCAATTTAGTGGGAATTTATACACGTATTCGCTTATAATGTTCATTTACTGAACTTTCTTTATTCATTTTAGTGTAAAATATAATTTTGGTCCTAACATTTTACCAAATATTTTTTTTCTCTAAACTTTAAAAAATTCTTTTTTCAATCATAAACTATTGAAAATGTTTCACTTTCAAACTATTGAAAATTTTATTTTTTTCATCCCTACTTTTGTCTCTAAACCATGGTAGTCAAAATCCCGATTTGAATATTACGATCCTACGATTTTACAATCTCACCTACCCAAAACAATCCGGATCTTTTAAGGATCTTTCCGATCGTTCAGGATCGGTAGGATCGTACGATTCTAACGATCCTGGTTTCTTGTAATCTTCTTTAACTTAATAGAAGGTTCAGTTGGACCTAAATGAAAAATAAAATCTCAACAGACCAGGTTTTGCTATTCTAATGTAGAGAGAGTGTTAGTTGGACTTAAATGAAAAATAACATCCCAATAAAGTGTCATGTTTTGAGATTTTTGGCCTCTTTAAATTATGCTTACAAATGGATGTGGTGATGTATGGTAATTACATCAAATGGATGCAAATTTATGAATGAATGTATAATTTATGTGATTATTTAACATACCAATGTGTTTTTTTTTTTTTTTCAAACAATGTAGGATCTTACGATTCACGATCTGATCCTACGATTCACGATCTCATCTACCTCCCACAATCTTACGTAAAATCTCGATTTTGACAACCTTACTGTAAACTATTGGGGAAAAAAAACTCTTTACAAAAAAAAAAAAAAAAAAACAAAAAAAAAAAAAAACTTTTTAAAGTTTAGGAATGAAAAATAAACTTTTGTAAAGTTTATGGACAAGAATAGTATTTTATCCTTTATTTTATGCAGAGATTGATTAGGGATAATTGGCACATTACAATTAGTAAATTAGTATTATGTATGTACAATAAAAGACTCTCTTTTTTTCTTTTTTTTGAGAAGCCAAACTCAGCGGCAATTTATTAATTAACTGGAAAATCTGCAACCACAAAATGAGAAATGTTTGTTGGAACATCCTCCATCCAAACAACTAAAGGAAAAAAAAAAGAAGAAAAAAAGAAGAAGCCTAGCTCTCGGTGCTAAGGCATGGGCTACAACATTGCCCTACCTTCTAACATGAGAGAAGGAGTAGGTTTGTAACAAACCAGAAATAGACATAACGTATTTTACAAGGTGTCCTTTGCTAGCAAGAGATGAATTACCATCTACCATAGATTTTATAATGACCTCGGAGTCGACTTTAAACATAGAGTGCACAAAACCGAGCTCCATAGTAAATTGGACTACCCTACGCGCTACCAACATCTCCAAAATTTCCATCGAAAGAGGTTTTGTAATTTTTTCCAACAATGCAGCCATGACTTCTCCTGAGCTGTTTCAGATTATAACTCCAATTCCCGCTTCATTAGAGTCCACAAACATCACCCCATCAAAGTTGGTCTTCAAATCATCAGCTACTGGAGGTTTCCATTTTATATTTCTCCAAGTTGGACAACAACCACGGGCCCGGTTATTACTCTGAAACTCATCTAGAAGGGAGTGTTGAGGTACAATTTTTTCACTCATGCCACATGCCCCAATCCTATTTAATCACATTTATTTAATCACCAAAAAATACCAAAATATCACCCATAAATTATTTTGGGCCTCCGTGAATATTTCTCATCCCATTGGCCCACAAATATTTCCTATTTCATTATCTAAATTGGGTCATGATATAAACCATCACAAAAAGCCCCAAAACTCATATCTTATCAAATATTATTATCATTATTTAGCTAAGTTCAAAACCGGCCCTACAAGCCCAATGCACACATTCCATTCTGTTAAAGCCCAAGGCTACTTATGCTTTGCAATATTTCAAAATCTCAATTCTCATTGGCAATATTAAAATCTCAATTTACATTGGCACTATTAAAAGCCCAAGCTAGTTACTTGGTACTATTTAGTAAAAAGCCCAAAGTTATCAATACTTGACAAAATACTATAAAATAAGTATTTCACTTAAAGTCCAATGATGAACAATGCTTTAAGTTCTTAAACCTATTACTATAATATTACAAGCCCATGAAATCTATCTAATCAAATCCACGGTAACCATTTATGTTACGTAACACTATTCATTTTTCCAAAACTCTTGGCAAACATATATCAAGCCCATGGAGAATTATGAATTTGTGTTACTAATATAAAAGCCTATGGAAAATTATGATTATTTATCTTAAACTCATGACATTTATTTTTTTCATAGCATATTATAGACTCATGGTAACTATTTATGTTACGTAACACTATTCATTTTTCCAAAACCCATGGCTAGGGGTGTGCACAACCAGACCGTGGCCGACCCAACCGACTGGCTCCGACAATACCGCACAGCCGCTGAAGCCGACCGATGGAGCCGAGGCTGGTGAATGGAGGGAAACCCCAGTTCTGATGCTAGTGTGGTACAAAAGCTGAAACGGAAATCTGAAACCAATACTTGCACCGAACCGACAGATAAATTTGATATATATACATATCTCTCGGAACGGCGTCGTCTAGCATAGTTTTTGTTTTTATTTTTTAAACAAAACGGTGTCATTTCACTTAGTTTATAAATAAAATAAAATAAAAGAAAATTAAAAAAGAAGAAAACGGCGTCGTTTTATGCACAACCCTAACCCTAACTCTAACTCCTTAGGTACAAATTCATTATTTTCTCAGACCTTCCTCCTTAACTCTCTCAGTCTCTCTTTCGCCTCTCTGCTTTGCTGGGTGCTGGCTCTCCTTGAGTCGCTGTCTGACATGTCTCTCTCTCATTGCCTCACCAGTCAACGGCTCACCGCCTCGTTGCCGCCAGCCACTCTGACGGTAACTCCATGTCTCCACTCTCCATCTCTCACCTTGCCGTTTTAAAGATTCCCTCTCTCACTTTGAGTCCAATTGTCCAAGTCCATCTGTGAACTATGATCTATCTAACGTTTTTTGTTTTTGGCATTTTTCAGCAATTTGATTTTTGGCATCTGTGAACTATACCTTTTACTCTTGCTTTCATTTATTTATTTATTTTATTTAGTTATTAAATTAAATCTAGGGTTTTCTCATTGTATTGGCTTTCTCATTGTTGGAACAATTGCCTAATTGAGTAATGAGTAATTGAGTATAATTTGTATAAGTACGAATTGGAATATGTTTTTGTGTATGGCAGGTTGGTTGTGAAAAATTATTTGTGATGTTGTTTTTAGTTTTTATTTTTGTGTTTGTGTTTGTGTTGTTTTAAAAAAAAAATGTTTCAAACCCGACAAAACCGATTAAACCGACCGCAAAAAACCGTACCACTATATGTCAAAAAACTAACCCTAAGCGGGTATGCATCGATTCTAATTATGAGAAAACCGATCTCTGTCGGTTCGATGATAAATTTGGAAAAAAACCGAGCCGACCAAACCACGCACACCCCTACCATGGCAAACATATATCAAGCCCATGGAGAATTATGAATTTGTGTTTCTAATATAAAAGCCCATGGAAAGTTATGATTATTTATCTTAAACCCGTGAAATTTATTTATTTCATACCATATTATAAACTCATGGAACTTATGTGGCACTATGAGGGTTAAATTTGTAAAATGATTTTGTTATAAGGGATTAAAGAGGAGTATTTCAGTATTTTTTATGTGATGCCATGCATGCATAGATCACGTGGGAACAGTGATGGGTGTTTAAACTCAAGAGGAACAGTGATGGGTCCATTGCTCGATTAGTTACTAAAAGTTTCCATCAGTAACATGGTATTGATTTTGATGAGACATTTAATCCAGTTGTAACGGGTTGTTATTGGTTTTGTCTTTGGTTGTTCATTTTCAATGGTATTTAAGGTAGCTTGGTGTTTCTAATGTGTTTCTTCATGGTTATTTTAAAGAAGACATATACATGCAACAACCACCTAATTACATTGATGCTCTTCATCCCAATTATGTGTGTAAGCTCTACAAGTCCCTTTATGGGCTTAAGTAGGCCCTTCGTACCTGGTATGTGTAGATGGATTGTGTCCCATTTATATCTACACTGCATTGAACTCAATCTCTTTTCTTCTTTCACAAATTTCTATTTTTTTTTTATAGTCAATGCATAAAGATTTTCATTAATTGAGGCAAGTGCCCAAAAAGGATACATCCATACAAACTTGGTTTTCTATTATCGGGGGAGTGTCTTCCACCCAAATTATTACACAGTTAGATACAGACTTAGCATATTTCGCTAAACTATGGGCTGCACTATTGCTACATCTCCGCACATGGTTCGATTCCCATCCATTGAAGCCTTCTAGAAAACGCAGGGATCCTTCCACCACTTTCTGAATAGAGCTGGGTGGCTTGTTTAAACCGGAAAGAGCATTCATCACAGTTAAGGAGTCACCTTCTACTACCACATTCCAAAGGCCTATATCCCTTGCCAAAATAATCCCTTCTTCCGCTGCCATTGCTTCCATTGCCAGGGCCCCCAAAGGGAGAGGAAGCTTCTTGCTTAGTGCCCCCATGATCTGTCCCCTTTCATTTCTTATCACCGCTCCAATTCCACAGCAACTAGACTCCATAAATACCGCTCCATCCACATTGATCTTGTACCAACCATTTCTTGGAGGTCTCCATTGTGGTCTGTCATGATGGGGTTGTGAGGTGCTCTTAGGGGTTTGCAAATTCCCTTGTCTGAACTCCTCTAAGTATTTGGCCGCATCAGTAACTATGGTCTTGGTAGATTTGCACCTGCACTCATGTTTGAAGGAATTTTGGTTGTTCCATAACCCCCAGGCCGTGACTGCCAGAAGTTCCTAGTCCATGCCAGCTTGCTTGTCCATGAGATTCCAAACCACATCAATAAATTCCATTTGTGTGGGGCATCCAGTATGCATTTGAATCCCTATTTCCTTCCATACCTCCGCTGCAATGTTGCACTGCACCAATGAGTGGCATGTTGTCTCACAAGCACCTTCTTTTCTTTAAACAGTGATTTGTGGGAAGGATATTTCTACACGCTTGCCACATAAAATGTTTGATTTTATTTGGGCAGTTTAGATTCCAAATGGACTTCCATACCTTAGTCATTATTGAGTTGTCTGAGGTTCATCCACCTTCCCCCTGTTTTCTGGTTTCCTTGATGGTTTTGAGTGCCACCCCGTAAGCACTTCTGACCGAAAACTCTCCATTTTCCGTCCAGGCCCAAACCTGTGAATCTTCAAGAAAGCCAGGACTAATTGGAATAGCCAGAATCCTCTTGGCTTCATGTTGGAGAAAAGAATTTCTCACTCTCTCTACGTTCCAGGTAAGCTATTTTCTTCATTTACTATTTTCTTTTTTCCATTCAACTAAACCTTTTCTTTCAGCCAACAAATAATGTTTAATGTTTAATTTTCATTGTAATTTGATATTTTAGTTAATTAAATTTTAATTTCCTCCAATATTTCCATTGTAATGTTTTTCTTTTCTATAAGAAAATATTCTTAGGTGATTTTATAACCGTCCAAGGAGATAATGAACGTGATCGTAATGACAAAAGCAAGCAAAAATATAGAAATGACTTCACATTCGGTCAAAACTTATAAAAATTCGTCGTGTAAAAGTTGCAATCTCGAGTGGCTAGTTCATGAAAGTAATGAGACAAATTAGAAATGCTCCGATCATGCAATTTGAATCAACTACCGAATTTTTTTTCCTCCTTGAATAACCAATGAATTTACAAATAACAGAATTTTGAACTCTATATTCTCATTATTCATGAATTTACTATAAAATCTCAAGTGTAAATTTATTACTATGCAATGTAGTGGGAATTTATACATGCTTATAATGTTTCACTTACTGAAGTTGCTTTGTTCAATTTAGGGTAAAATATTATTTTGGTCCCAACATTGTACCAAAATTTTTTTTTGTCTCTGAACTTTAAAAAGTTCTTTTTTTGTTCCTAAATTACTGAAAATATTTCACTATCTTTACATTTTAAAAAACATTTTTTTTCCATACCAAAATATTGAAAAAATTTTATTTTTTCCTCCCTACTCTTGTCTCTTAAAAAAAAAAAAAATCTCTTTACAAAGTCTAAGAGTGAAAAAAAAAAAAAAAAAAATTTAAAGTTTAGGGATGAAAAACAAACTTTTGTAAAAATAAAATTTTACCCTTTATTTTATGTTGAGATTGATTAGGGATAATTGACACATTACCATTAGTAAAAATTAGCATTATGTCTATACAATACTAGACTTAACCAGGAATCATATGTAAACTGAATAAAATATTGGCGAAAACACCATTTTGGTCCCTACATTTTGGGGTCACAGTCAATTTGGTCCTTACATTTTGAGAGTAATCAATTCGGTCGCTGCTATTTTCAAGTCACAATCAATTTGGTCCCTACCGTTAAATGACTAACGGAATCTGCTTAGGTGGCAAACGGAATGCACACATGGCATAAATTAAAATAAAATATAAATAGTCATTCCACGTCAGCCTTCCACATCAGCTTCCACTACTGTTAAAATCCCACGTGAGTCTCACATGACTCACTTATCATCAACGTCATCCTTACTAGTCAATAACTTAGACACGATTGAATTCTTAATCCCCAAAATGAAATTTTGAACCCTAACCCAATATGAAATCCTTCTTGACAGCCACATCTCTTCTTGCCTAATCCCCACAATCAAAGCTTAATCTCTTCTCACCGGTTCCACTCTCTTCCCGTAGACTCTGGTGATTGTAGACCGAGACCATTGATGAACAAAGCTCCTCAATGAACATGAACTCCTTCTTCATAGCCACATCTCTTCTCACCTAATCCCCAAGATCAAAGCTCCTCTCATCTCGCCAATTCCACTCTCATCTCAGCAGGTGAGTTGTTATGTGTACTTTCTTTGTGAATTTTAAGAATAAGTATTTCATAATATTATTCCACTTATAATGGGTTTGTGTTTGACACCTTTTTAGGGACCACAGAATCTCAACATTGACACCTTTTTTTGTCGTGTCTTTGGTTCTACTTTTACACTTTTGCTATTTTTATAACTATTGTTTGACTATTATTAGCTTTGTCATTGACTGTTTGTTGGTGCTTTTTTTATTGTTTAATCTTGTGTGTATTTTGCATGCAGAATGGACGCCAATATTTTACTATGAATGTGCACCATGGTGGTTATTTCACTCTTAATCCTCGTCAGTACATGGGAGGTACAGTGGGAATAGTGGATAATTGTAATGCTAAGATGTGTTCGAAATGTGAGATTGAGTCCATATGTAAGTAGTTTGGGTATACTTCTGTTAGCAAGTTGTGGTATAGGATGCTTGGTGTGAACCTTGAGAATGCAACGTTCCACATGATTGTGAATAATAATGATGCAATGTTCATGGTAGACTTGGCTTCAGGTTATGGAGAGATTGATTTATTTGTAGAGCATCCAATTGATGAGCCTATCGAGGTAGAAGTCGAAGAGATCCATTCTAGGAGTTTAGAGCTAGGTAAAGAACCTATTATTGTCACCAATAGTGGTGAAAGTGACCTGGAAGAAGAAGATGCAGCATTAATGCACCTCAATCAAAATTCCGATGGTGGTGATAGTTGGGATAGTGATGATGATGTGGTTGAACAAGTGGAGCAAATGAGTGCTGAGGTAATGAACTCCAATTATGAGACTGAAGAGTTATTAAGTCTTAATGAATCATCTTCATCAGATGATGATGATGATGATGATGATAATGATAATTGTGTTGATAATTCTATTAGGATGAGCAATTATCCAGTTTTTAAGCCAGTATTAAAAGCTGGAAATATTAGGTTTGAGAAGGATATGCTTTTTATCTCACCTAAGCAATTCAAGGATGCTATCACTGAGTATGTAGTTCATGGAGGACGGGGGATCAAGTTTAAAAAAAAATGATAAGAAAAGGGTTAGAGCTGTTTGCCAAGAAGGGTGCAAGTTTGTAGCTTACCTAGCAAACATTTCAAGGGAGATGAGCTACCAACTCAAAAAACTAAACTTGGAACATACATGTAGCAGGATTTATAAAAATCCCAGGTGTACTGCTAAATTCCTTGCCAAGAAGCTAGTGAAAAAAGTGAGGCGCCATCTTGAGCTTAAGGTTGCAGAAATTCAAGATGCTGTGCATGAAAAATATGTGGTCTAGATAAGTGCCAGCAAAGCAAGTAGGGCTAGGGGTCAAGCTCATGAATTTGTTGATGGGTCTTACACAGAACAATATAACAAGCTATGGGACTATTGTGCAGAGTTAAGGAGGTCTAGTCCTGGTAGTACAATAATTATGAAGGTTCAAACCTTCAATGAAGGTGATTTAGCAGCTGAGATGGATTTGCTGCCTAGGATGCCTTATTTCCAATGGTTGTATATGTGTTTAGAAGCTTGTAAGAGGGGATTCTTGGCTGCATGCAGGCCAATTATTGGTTTGGATGCTTGCCATTTGAAGACCAAGTTAGGAGGACACTTGATTGCTGCAGTTGTTAGAGATCCTAATGAATAATATTTCCCTCTAGCAATTGCAGTTGTAGAAGTCGAAACCAAGGATTCATGGACTTGGTTTCTAAATTTGTTGCTTGCAGACATAGGTGAAGCCAGGAGGTGGACATTCATATCAGACCAACAGAAGGTATGTATTACAACTTTATTTTTTATGGTTAATGTTTGAGAATTTTCAAGCAAGCTACATTATTCTGTTAGAGTTACTGACTTTACCCCTGTCTTGGTAGGGCTTGGTGCAAACATTTGCTGACAATTGGCCACAATATGAGCATAGGATTTGTTGTAGACATTTGTACAATAACTTGAGGAAGAATCACCCTGGTGTTCTTATTAGGGAGTTTTTCTAGAAAGCTGCTAAAGCAACATATCTCCAAGAATATGAGAGGGTCATGAATGAACTAAAAGAAATTGATGAAGGGGCATAAAATTGGTTGCAAGACCATTCAACAACAATCTGGTTTGGACATATGTTTCGTGGGGATGCAAAGAGTGATACGATACTGAACAATATGTGTGAGAGTTTCATTAGCAGGATCTTGAAATTTAGAGGGAAGCCCATAATTAGCATGGTAATTTATCTACATTCTTTTGTAAATTCTCACTTTAATTGTAATTTAATACTGTGATAATTCATTTCTCTATTTGTTTGTGTATTCAGCTTGAGGACATCAGATTGTATTTAATGGGATGATTTCAACTAAACAAGGAAACAATCTTGAAATTTGAGTCGGAATTGTGTACTAAGGTTAAGAAGAGGATGTACAAGGAGAAGCTTGGAAGTGGCAAGTGGCTAGCTTGTTGGGCTGGTCATACCAAGTTTAAGGTAAAAAATGGGGTTAATAGCTTCATTGTGGACTTGGTTGAATACAAGTGCAGTTGCAGGAAATGGGAGATCTGCCATGCCATTTCATGTATTTTTTTTCAACAGAGAAGATGCTGAAAAATATGTAAATGACTGCTACAAAGTCAATGTGTATAAGGCATGCTATGAGCCAATGATAGAGCCAATCAATGGGCAAAACATGTGGCAATCAACTGGACTTCATTCTGTGCAACCTCCCATTAAACGTAGACCACCTGGCAGGCCTAAAATAAGTAGAGTAAAGGAACCTGATGAACCAACCCGCCATACCAAGCTTAGAAGAGTAGGAGTCCCTAAGAAGTGTAAGGCATGTGGAAGGTTAGGCCATAACAAAAGAAGTTGCAAAGGGGAGGTTAGAGGAAATTCTTCACTTCCAGAAGCTGCCAAAAAACCAAAAAGGAAAAGAACCAACACCAAGAACGTAAATACTTGATCAAAGGCTTTATGACTATCTTGTATTGTTTTTTTTTTCCCCTCCATTTTTAAAAGATCTAGTATTTTTTTTCCTCCAAACACATTGTCAAAACCTTTTCTCTCTAATAATTTGCAACTTCAGCTTGAAGTGTGATAATCTCTTTGCCTCTGCTATATAAGCACCTTGTCTTGCTTGCCACGCTCATATATCTCTTCATTAAGTCATTGGAAAATTTTTCATTAGCAAACAACCTGCAATTAACTTTACAGTGTTACTTGGCCTATTAAAATAACATAACTTTGATTAAAGCACTACCCCTACCCTGGTTGTAAGGACAAAGAATTCATAGCAGTTTATTTTCTTTGCTAAGTTGTTTATTTTCTTTGCTTTCTCATCAACTTAAGAAGCATAGTTATTGGTCCACTTCAATTAGGATTTCACAAAATTGAACTCGATTGCTTATATGAAAGCCTCCAAATAAAAGCTTAGTTAGCTACAAAGTATATGAACAAACATGGTGACCCACACATCATTCTAATTAACCATATGTCACAAACCCATTATAAGTGGAATAATATTATGAAATACTTATTCTTAAAATTCACAAAGAAAGTACACATAACAACTCACCTGCTGTTTGGGTTTGTCATTGACGTTTGGGTTCTCTGTTTCTTCATCTCTTTGAGGGTCAAGAGCTCAAATGGGAATTGACAATGGAGTTGGCGAGATGAGAGTGGAATTGGCGAGATGAGAGGAGCTTTGATCTTGGGGATTAGGTGAGAAGAGATGTGGCTATGAAGAAGAAGGAGTTCATGTTCATTGAGGAGCTTTGTTCATGGTCTACAATCACCAGAGTTTGCGGGAAGAGAGTGAAACTGGTGAGAAGAGATTAAGCTTTGATTGTGGGGATTAGGCAAGAAGAGATGTGGCTGTCAAGAAGGATTTCATCTTGGGTTAGGGTTCAAAATTTCATTTTGGGGATTAAGAATTCAATCGTGTCTGAGTTGTTGACTAGTAAGGATGACGTTGATGATAAGTGAGTCATGCGAGACTAACGTTGGATTTTAACAGTAGTGGAAGCTGACGTGGAAGGACTATTTATATTTTATTTTAATTTATGCCATTTGTGTATTTCGTTTGCCACCTAAGTAGATTCTGTTAGTCATTTAATGGTAGGGACCAAATTGATTGTGACTTGAAAATAGTACTATAGTAGGGACCAAATTGATTACTCTCAAAATATAGGGACCAAAATGATGTTTTCGCTTAAAATATTTCAATATTATGATTAAAATTAAATAATAAAATAAATGGTAAAGATAAGAGGACAAAAGTATTTTAAGGCTATGGTAAAAGCTACACCATATAAGTCTTAAGTTTTTAGGGATAATTATACTTTATCATCTTAAATTATACCTCTTATTTATACAGACCACCCTAAACTTTTAAAATGCATAATTGCCACCCTAAACTATAACTTGTGTTTCACTTTGCACCTTGCTGTCAATTGGGATGTTAACTTGGACAAAAAAAATATGTCATATGTGACTTACATGAACTTTGCATCACATGAAAAGATCAAAATTTTCCCTCTTCAATCCCTTAAAACAAAGATTATGTGGCACTACAAGGGTTAAATTTGTTAAACGATTTTGTTTTAAGGGATTCAAGAGGAGCAATTAGGAGTTTTTTTTTTTTTTTCATGTAATGCCATGTATGCATAGATCACGTGGGTTGCACGTGGCACGCTTTTCCGTCCAAGTTAACAACCCAATTGATAGTAGGATGCAAAGTGACACAAATTATAGTTTAAGGTAGAATCATGCATTTTGAAAGTTCATGATGTCAAGTGTAAATAAGAGTATATCTTAGGATAGTAAAAACATAGCCATAGGTTAGCTATAGCCGCGTTTTTAAAAAAACGCAATTATAGGTTAAGTCTATAGCCACGTTTCTTAGAAATGCTGCTATAGATCAGCTATAGCCACGTTTTTTGTAGTGTCAACTATTGTGAAAATTATTATGTTTCTTACCATTTAAATAATAAAATAAAATAAAAGGCAAAAGTGTTACGAGTCTGTGACAGTATATTAGTGAGAAAGTGAAAATGTGGGACATGCCAAAGCTAAAAATTCTTTTGACTTGTTAACTTTGTTGTGTCCAGATCAAAAATAAAAAAAATAAAAAGACTTTGACATGTCAGGTAACTTCTTGCTCTCTTTGTTACAGTGCCATGTTCTTTTGCTTTTTTTGAGGAAGATTGTGTCAGTTTTTGGTTCCTTTTACTAAGTGTTGTTTTTTTTTCCCCCCCTATGTTAATGAATTAGGGGAGGCAAACTTTTCTCATATGCCTATAGATAAGAAAGTTTCAAAAGAGTTAGGGGGGCAGTTGCCCCCCCCCCCCCCCCTCTCGGTGAGCACCCCTTCTTAATAAGTTGTGTATTTGTTGTGCATGTTTTAAATTGTGTTGTGCTCCCTTTATTGACAAAAATTGATTAGGTGTTTATTTGGTGATAGGGATGTTAGGAGACTAAATTGGGTTTTTGTGTGCCATCACAATAAAGGAAATAAAAAAGTTTGATTACAAATTAATTGTAGTTTAAGACTACAACCAATAATAGAAAGATGACAAGTATCATTGTCATGCACAATGCACGACTTATGAAACCATAATTTTTTTTTTGTTTTTTTTTTTGAGAAGGTTATGAAACCATACTTAAGTAATTGTTATTGTACACAATAATTTTAAGTGAGTTATGTGCATTGGTCAATTGCCATTTTTTGGTCCCATAAACTTAAATTCTTTTTTAATCATTTGGTCTGTAAGTTCTAATCTGATGTCACTATTGGTCATTCAATTCCATTAAGAAAATTGTTGTTAACAATGGTGAAAACAAATGTGAACGTATATGACAAAAATGAAACTTATGTGATCCATATGATAATTGAGTAAATTTAAGTAGTGTAATTTGTATTTTTTTAAAATTTTAATATATATATATATTTTTAAGAATTAAAAATTATAATTTAGTAATAGTTAACATGAGTTATGGACGGAAGGACGACAAAAATGAAACTTACAGATCAAAATGACAATTGACCTTCTATCGAAAAAAGAAGAAGACAATTGACCTATAAGCTAAAAGGTATAATTTATATTTTTACTAGTATAAGAAAAGACACAAAAATCGTGGCCCATAACGCTCTAGAGCCCATAATTCGGGGCCTAATGTATAACGCTCTAAAAAGCCCATAACTTGAATTTCACTAGTAGGAGGGAAAAAAGATTAAAAAGAAACCAAACAATCCTCCAAAAGACCACTCTTTCTTTCCTTTTTCCGATATGCTCCCTCGCCTGAGTTCTCTCCTACTATATACTAGGGTTCAGTTTTTGAGCCACATTTTTCCTCTTTGAGTCCTGACTTTTTCCCTCTAAAACAAACAACGGAGTAGTAATGTCAAAGGAAAATGCCGATCCAATTCCAAATGTCCCTAAAATCAGAGTCACAGTCACAGAGGAAGAAAGAGCTCGAATTTCTCGCAACTTCCGAGCCGCTAAGGCTCTTCTTGCTCGCAAACGCCCTCGCCTCCATCACCACGCTTCCCCCATTTTTCCTCACAAGTAAGACCGCCCTCTTCTACTAATTCCCTGTTTGATTACTGGGACTCAAAATTTTACAAAGAATTCAAATTTAATATGCTTTTTTCTGTACTCTATTTATGTGTCAACCAAACGAAGCCTTATATTTTATCCTTCATATTTTGCCTTTTACCTTTATTTTCTGAAAAAGTACATTGTACTTGCGATTGGATATAATTTACTTCCAAAAAGCAAAAAGTTAAATATTTGAAATAAAGCTGAGACAAAAAGCAAAAAGTTGAAAGCTCTAGCCAAACGGATTATCAAATAAGTCGAATACACATTTAAATGTTTAATGTTAATTTTTGGCTGTTTCTCAACAAAACAACAGATAAATGTGATAAATGTGCTTGTTTTTGTTAATTGTGAACAAAATTAAAATGATTGAATGTGGTATATTTGATCATTCTGGTTTCAGAGTTGGGGATACAAATGGAATTCAAACCAGCATCAAGAGAGTTCCTCTTGCGGAGCTACAGCCAAACACGCCATCCCCGTCTTTTGTGAAGTCAAAAGTTTGTGAAAATATAAGCAGGTCGTGTTCCGGGGGCTTAACTCTTGATCGGAAAGAATTAGTTGATCATAGTCCTTTAGAGAATGACTGCGTGTTGGATTCTTATACAACTCCTATGAAACAACAAGAATGTTTTGATTTAATTGATTCGGTTTCGATGACTAGCAGCACTCTAGATGATGATTTTGATGAGTCCATTTTGGAAGAAATCGATGCTTTGTGCGAGCAGAAATCTGCTGCAAAAGCAGAAAGGCAGGTTCTAAGTTGTGACATTGACCCGGGTAGTCATCATGATGGTAATAGTAATGGTGATCTTAGTGCCAGTTCGGAGTCTGTCACTGGGTATGAGAGTGTAAAAATGGAAGGGGCATTGGACTCCGGGAGTGATTTAGACCCTACAACAAAAGGGTCAGAAACTTCTCAGACTATAGAGACTGGGAACATGCCGGAGGAGTACTCAAAATACTTGCAGTCTCTGAATGAGCGGCAACGCGAAGCAGCTTGTAATGATATTTCAGTCCCTTTGATGATTGTTGCTGGTCCGGGAAGTGGAAAGGTTCCTCTTTACCTCTCTCTGTTGTTTTCATACGCAAAGAAATTGATATTCTTGATTTCTATTTTGGTATATCCCATTTTATATTCATATATTCTATGATATTTACCTATGGTTGGAGTTCAATTTGCTGCTTTTGATGTCAGACTTCTACAATGGTTGGGCGTGTGTTAATGCTGCTTAATGAGGTATTGCATCTTTTCTACTCTGAATTACTTTTTTCTATGTACCTTCTGTTTTCTCAGTTCATTGTTCTTTCTTTTCTATCCTTCCCGTTTCTTCTAATTTATTATTCTAATCATCTTTATTGTTCCTTATTTCCCACCCATTAAAACATGTTTAGGGAATTAGCCCGTCAAACATCCTGGCGATGACTTTCACTACAGCAGCAGCTTCTGAGATGAGAGATCGCATTGGAGCAGTGGCTGGAAAGGCAACAGCCAAGGAGCTCACAATCAGCACTTTCCATTCATTTTCCTTGCAACTGTGTCGTTTACATGCTGAGAAGTATGCACACTCTGAGATTGTATGAGATTTATTCAAAATTACAGATGATTAAATATTTTCTTCTGAGCTCTGTTTTACTCAGAAAATTTATAGAAGACCCATTAATAGATACTTTCCACTAGAAAGCTGCGCTAGCCTCATAACACTCTGCAAATATTGTCAATAGCCAACTTCAATTTGAAACACTTTTTGAATTCCTACTTAAAAAATTTGTGTCTCTTTAATTTTATCTTATATATATATTTTTTTGATAAATAAATATATTAATAAAATAAAAAATTCTTATATATGTTAGGAAGAAATTCTAATGCATTCATACTAAATGAAAAGAGCCTAGCCTTTATGTTGTTTGGCATTAGAGGGCACTCAGGGCAGAGATTTTAACAGTGTTTTGGTGTTAGCTATCTCATAATGGTTATTATATGGTAACTTTTCCATAGAATGTTTCCCTTGCTTTATTTCTGAAGCTATGTTTTGTTCATAGTTTTTTTTTGCATGAAGTAGTCTTCTTTCAATAAAATTATTCTTACTTATAAAAAAAGAAGGGAAAAAAAAAGGGTTCCATGTTATATTGTCTGTTGTGGAGGAAATCCTGTCTTCTGTTTCAAGAGGATTGGCAACACATGTTCTGCAAACATTGAAATAATCACTGAATGCATTCATTTACTTATGTCAGACAAATGTGGTTTGATTCCAATATCTTTGTCGTATATTGTATTCTAATGAAATACAGAATGAACTGCAATTATTTGTGTAAAAGAAATAGCTTGAGAATTTTTTGGTGATAAACTGATTTACTATCAAAAGAACACAAAGATACAATAAGCAACAACACAAATTGAATTAAAAAAGAAAAATTCTCTGCATGAGATGACCTGATGTACCTACCTTTCTTGAAACAACAGAAGAAACTATTACCAGAAAACACTAGAACTTATTCCCCACAAATGATTCGAGTTCCTTTGTTTCTGGGATTATCTTCATTACTAGGAAACCACTCTATTCTCTTCTACCTGATATGTCCCCAACAATCTTCAACACTTTGTCCTCAGCAATTTTAAGAGTCATAGTATTCCTTTGTTTGCATAACATGTTAACAGTGGCTGCCGAACTTATTCTTCTGGAGGTAGCAACCAAGGTTTTTTTGCTCCATTGGTTTAGTCACTCAATCAAGTTCTTGCGTCTAATCAGAACATGTTCATTGACCAAACACTTTCTCAGCATGGATTCTGTTGAGAAATAGAAAGATAATATTATGGGTTGTACCCTTGTCTTGCATGGGTGATACTTTTTACAAAGGGTCTGGAAATTTCTAGTGATGTGTTCCAATCAGCTTTCCCTACCAGCTGTCTCTTTCAAGAATATCCCTTTACCTAATGTAGATTTGTAGCCCCCTTGTACTATATATGTAGCATGGAAGTCAAAGGCGAGCAGGGCGCTCCCCTAGGCACCCAAGCGAGACAAGGCACCACTAAGGCACCTCGAAGGCTCTAAGGTGATGAGTCTTTACTGAGGTGCTTGCCTGTAGAGTAAAACCTATTGATAGATTATTATCAACTTATCGTTAGAATAATTAGTAGAACCAAAACCGTATTAAGCCTATTTTGAAAGCAAGTAAAAGACCTAATTTCTTCATGCAACACATGTCAATAACACTTGATTATAACATTTCAATACATTAGATACATATGATTTAAGTTCTATATGTATAAAAATATTTAGAATTTGGAGCCTCACTTTAATCAGGTTAGCTGTTAGCGCCTTTTTTGCCTCATGCCTTGGTGATACAAGGCCTTGGTGCCTTAGGGTCACCTTTTGCCTTTGACTACCTTGATAAGAAATGAATTGTAAGAGGGATGGGTATCAAGAATTTCCAGCTCCACATCCCCTGTGTATAATTTCTCATTTTAAGTAGTACTCAATGTGTATTAGTTGCCTTCTTAACTTTTCTGTTTTCTTTTTTGAGCATAGGTAAACCTTTTTTGACTTTCCAATGTATTGAAGACGATTGCTTGGATATTATTCCTGATTAAGACACCTTTCTAAGATACTGAAAAGCTGGCTCAGTAAATATACAGCTTTGTAAGCCAAAGTTCTCTATGCTATGTCTTATTAGTAAACTCAATGGTCTAGTTGCTATCATGGAATTGTCCTTACTATGGCCATGCCTGTTATTGCATTAGGACTTAGGAGGGGAAAAAAAGATAGCAAAATAAACCACTTGTGTTTGACAACTTTTTTTTGACAATTACTTGTCTTTGACTTTGGCAATTTTGTTAAACAGGTTTTTCTCTCCGCTAAAGCTGAAAAACAACTTTATGATAGAACCACTCGTATTTCTGTTATGATTTTTATTGTGGTTCTATCTGAACTATACAATGGCAATCCACCAACTTGTTTAGAGTCCCTTTTTCTATATGGTCTTTGAGGCTATCTGAGGACTAAGATATTGCTCATGTTGTAGGTTAGGGCGCACATCAGAGTTCTTAATATATGGGCATGGGCAGCAGAGAAGAGCAATCATTGAGGCTGTGCGGCTGTTAGAAAATGAGAAGAGTAGACAAAATCATAATGCCTGCATACTTGGTGAAGATTCTAATGGGATAACGTCTCTGCAACTTTTTAAGGATAAGTCAAAGAAATGGCTGAAGTTTGTGGCTCAGGTTGTTGTTTTATGTTTGTTATTTATAATGGGTTGTATTTTATTCAGTTTTCAAAAGCTATATATCTGGTATAAAAATCAATGCCTGCATACTTGGAGTAATTCTTGATATAGCAGTAAAAGCAAGAACTGTAGGTGGATCTACTCATAAATATAGGCATAAAACCGACATTATTATTATAAATTTAAAACGAAATCAAATAATGAACTATTTTATCATCATTTATTTAATAATGTTTAAGAAAGATAAATAATTCAAAAGGAAATATATTTGCAAAATCCATAATTTAGTAAATAATCATATAATTTCCAGTAATAACAAATAGACAATTCAAACTCAACTTTCAGATGGATTATACTCAAAAGTGACATCATATTATATACAATGATATTGATGCACATCACTGTATCAGAAATATGACAGACTATGTGAAAGGAAAAAAGAAGAGGAGAAAGAGTAGGGACTCTTGGATAACTTTTGTTTACATTGATAAATAAGATGTTCTGAAACTCTAAAAGATTCTTTTTGAAAAAAAAAAAAAGATAAAAAAAGAGGCATTTTTTAAAATGTTAGTAAAACAAAAAGTCAGGTATGGTATGATAATGATTTACACAACACCCCAGTGAATTGTACGATTCATGAGCATCTTTGATATACCCAAATGATTCAGAACTTTTTGCAAACGATTTGAATCATATTCAACTGATCCTAACAGCTATGATTTGGTTATTATCTCTCCAGAAATTAACATCAGTCATGGGCAATGCCTAGTAAAACTTGTCATTTGGTTATAATCTCTACAGAGTTAATTTGCATCTAAAACTTGTCATTTGTGACTTGGAACTAACCACAAATGTCCATTAGAAAGCCTCCAAAACCACATTGACATTTGGAGAGTTGTATTAGCATTTTGGTCTACATGTGCAATATTGAGCAAAGGTATAGCTGGTAAAAAATTTGCCAACAAACTATTAAAATAGGTGCTAAGAAAGAGACTGTATGAGAATGGTCAAAGAGCATTGCATGATGTGAGTTTACTTTTCTTGAGAAGGCAACCAGTTAATAGAACTATGGCATGATCATGAGGAACGAGTTTGTCGTGATCATCTTCGTGGTTATTGATGCAACTTAATGGTGTTACTACTTGCTAGTAGCCATTTGAATTTTTATATTTGCTACAGCTTGATTCCAATTGTTGCTTTATAATTGAAAAACAATCATGAATGACCATGTGTATTTGGCATTTCTTTTCATGAAATTGTATTGCAAAAGTTGTGTTTTTCCCATTGAATCATTTTACTGTTCTTTATCTATTTAATATCAAATATATAACATTGTTGCAAGAAATTTTAAACCACCAAGCATACTCCCATGTCCCTGAAGTTTATTTAGGAAAATTCTCTACCACAAGATTCTATACGATATCTAGAGATTAGGTGAAACCCTGCTTGTGTCAGTGCTTTGTTTCCTACATTTTGTAAAAAGCTGGTCCTAAGCTTGGAGAAAAGAGGAGAACTGCGGTAAGTTGATGGCTAGTGTAAAATTTAATAACTTTTCATGAATGGATCCTTTACAGTTATGTACTAGTTATATGAATAAAAAGAGGTAAGAGGGACTGGGATGCCAAAGACAAAATGGGTAGAATATTGAACAATGATTGAGTCAAATAAATTAAAGCTGTTTAAGATGTGGGTTTAGACCTTATGTTGATGACTCACCTTTTACAAGTACCAAAATCATGAATGCAAACGTTAATTTCTTTCTCTTAATAAACTCTATTGCTGAATGAGACTACTCAAGTGTCCTGTCTATATCTATCTGTGCATGTTACACCAATGAACTTATGAGGTACCGTGCAATTAATTTTTACTCCAATTTCAGGCTAAAGCTTCTGGAAAGACTCCTGAAGAATGCTGTAAAATGGGTGATGAAATAGGAGTAAGCTGTTTATTTGTTGTTTCAGAAACCTTTTTGGTACCTTTCGTTACATTCATGTGATTCTTAGGTTTCAATTTGAATCAGGGTGCAATCCTTGGGAATTACAATGACATATTAAAATCTTGCAATGCTCTGGATTACCATGACTTAATCAGCTGTTCTGTAAAGCTGCTTACTGATTTTCCTGAAGGTTGAAATTATCTTAAATAAACTTAATCACGCATATATATATATTTGTACATTACTCATGTTTTAACCATTGTTTTCTCTTTCGGTTCAATTATTAGTCTTCAAGGAGTCTCAGGATTCATGGAAAGCCATTGTAATAGATGAGTTTCAAGACACAAGTTCCATGCAATATGATTTTCTGCGGATTCTTGCTTCTCATAACCGCATAACTATTGTTGGTGATGATGATCAGGTGCACTTGCTATCTTTTACAGCCTGAGAATTGTGTATGTGTTAACTTGGTTGTCCTTTTTTTTTTCCTTCGTTTTTTGTTTTTTGTTTTTGTTTTTGTTGGGGTGATTTTGTGTTTGTGCACTGTAAATCCATTCTGTTCAAGTTACTTAATTTTTCTGAAGTCCAATATAACATGTCCTACTGTAGTCCATATTTAGTTTCAATGGAGCTGACAATTCTGGATTTGATTCATTTCGCAAAGATTTTCCAAACTACAAAGAGGTTTGCCCTGCCTTTGACTCATACATGTTCCTTGATTATATTTACAGCATGTATGCAAGTTTGTATAACTAGAATTGAATTTGATTCTTTCTTTGAAATATCTTTATGCTTCAGATCAGATTAAATAAAAATTATCGATCCACACGCTGTATTGTTGAGGCTGCATCTTCTCTTATACAAAATAATATAAAGCGATGCCAGTTAAAAAATGTTCTTACTGATAATTCTTCTGGATCTAAGGTAATTTACTTCTGCCTCATTCTTCAGATTAGAAAAATAATAACTTAAATGTGATTTTCTATCTGTGGTTTGTTACTTAATTTCCAGATAATGTTGCCTATAATATGCAGATAATCATAAAAGAATGTCACAATGAGAGTGCGCAGTGTGCATTTGTTGTTGACAAGATCTTGGAAACTGCTTCTAATGGTTCTGCTGCTAACTGCTCATATGGAAACATTGCAATTCTTTACAGGAGGCAGGTCTAGCTTACTTGCCATTATATAAATTTGCATGATAAAAAGTACAGACATTAAATGTCGGCTGACTAATTATGTTCTTATGTTTTATACTATAGGTATCGGGAAAAGTCTTCCAAATGGCCTTCCGTGAAAGGAAAATACCTTTCAATGTGCACGGTGTAGCATTCTATAGGAAAAAGGTAGTTAACATTTTTTTAGTTTACAAAGATGTTCTCTACCATCATTCTAGTTGATTATGTTAAGAATTTAATGCATATGATTTTTACTATGCAGTGTGTTCATTTTAGGGAAATTTTTTTTTACTGTTGTGTGTGATTCTTGACATTACTAGAGATGTTTATTAGAAGGCATTCTTTCTTGAAATTTTTTTGGCTGCCTATCATGACTAGGTATTGTAATATACTTCCATAATGAAGGATTTTTTTGGAAACTAAAGATTTTAAATTTATAATTTCTATCTTGTGGGTTCCTTCCTGAACTACATAGGTGTGATACATGTAATAGACATTACTGTTAAACATATATTTTCTTGACCTGATTTTAATCTGAATTTAAGTTGTGTCCTTCACCCTGTGGAATCTAAGTAATGACCTTTTAGGTTTGGAACATGTGAAGGAAGGTGATTTCCTAATTATATTAAATGTATTTTACTTAAAGTTTTGAATTTTTATGGGCACTTGAAACTTTCATAACTATTTAAAGGCACAATATTTAATAATGGTAGTTTCTCAGGATGCTCCTTTAAGCTAATGCAAATTAACGTGTTTCTTAGCTTGCTTAGGATATTGAATAAGCAGGATTTAATGATTTTCTTACTTAGGGGTATTTCAGTTTGATGTTTTGTAGTTCGTAATCATACAATTTTGATTTTCTTTCAACTTTCTTTTGATTACTAGGTTGTAATTAGTTTCAAGATGTTAGGTTGAAATTTTATCCTTTCATTTACTTATCAAAAAAAAGATGTGAGGAGGGGAAATTACACTTTATACCCTGTACTCAGTGTAGTTTACTTGACCTAGGGAAAATACACTTTTCCTGCCCTTTGACTTATTTTATTTTTTTGATATTTTAGACTATCCATTTATGTTCAACTCTCATTATGAACATGTTGAACTGATCGGTTGGAAAGAAATATAAACATATATCTGCATACATGTGTATACATATGTACATATTTAGGTCAAGGTTCAGTCCAACATGATGGGGTTATTGTTCTGTGTCAGAAAGCTTCTTATTCACTCACCTGAATGCAAAATCACTTTCCAGAGCAGGTAGATGAAAGTCGAATTAATATTTACACACATGGACATATATATATATATATATATATATATATATACGAATGAATATATGCATACATAATTGTGAACTGAAAATATTCACTTGTGTTTTAGTGGAACTCTAACACAATTTAGATTGGTTGATTTTTTTTTCCTCCTAAGAAACAAGCCTTTGGATTTGTCATCATCAAGTTTGCTTACTTCATAATTTTGATCCCAGTGTGTTTGAGTTGCCTGCATATATACAATCTTTTAATTTTAGCTACGCTGTTACAGATTTACCCCTTTTAGATGCTGATAGTTATTATAATCTATTGTACACAATTTCTAAGCTGTTTAAAACTTTCATATGGTTGTGCTCTTAGATTTGTCCAAGTAGTAGAAATCAAAGCTATTTTCTCATACTTGTTCTGACATGCATGCCAACAGAGTTACTGTTGTTATTTGGTTATGATTTAGCTCGTCTTATAATAGGTAGTCAAAGCCATTATTGCCATGCTTCAAACAACATTGCCTGCTTGTGATGATGGCCCATACCGTCGGATCTTCAAGGCTTTACTTCCTTTTGAGAAGGAGGAAAAGAAGAGGGTACGTGTATTGTTTTATTTATCTATCTATCTATATATATATATGTATATATATATGTGTGTGTGTATATATATTTGTACATATATATATATATATATTTTAGCTATTGTGCTTGTGTGTGCACTATGCTGCCAGTTATCTTTCTTTTAATCTAGGATATTTCATTCTGTGTGAGGCTCACATATCTGAGTCTCTGTCTCTCTTTCTTGCAGGTAATTGACTATATCGACAAAATTTCAACTATTAGAAAATGCAGCTTTATATTAGCTGCCTCGGACATCTTTAGTGCCAAGCTTTCTGGTACCTTCAAGAGGTTCTGTTAAACAAATTATTCTTAATGTTCTTAGATGGGATGGGTAGCTCATAGTATTCAGTTATCTTATATTTGTAGTAGTTTCTTTTTTAACATTAAGGATGGTATATAATGTGGCTTATAATAATGAAATAATCAGCTCCTGGTTTATTTCAAATATCTGGCATGTGCATATTTGACATTTATGTAATTTTGCGTTGAAAATAAAGTGGCAATGCAGCCTCAAATAAATTGCAGAAATGATAAGCATAACTACTTTGGGGATATTTAATCCCTGAGGAACTATTACCTCTTTATCAGAATATTTTTTCTTCTCATTCCGGGCAATTGGCAATAAAATTCTGAAATTTTTGTGAGAAACACATGGTGAACAATGAGAACTTAACTTTTATGGAAAATAATTTGACAACTATATTGAATTAATAGCTAGTGTACAGTGGCAGATGAATGACCTGATCCAAACCTGTGTAATCCTGACCCTTTGCTAGCGTAGTTAGATGTATAAAGCGCTTTTTCCTTGATTGTGATGCTAATAAAATTACTGTCACTTTTTGTATGCCTGGTATTGCTACTGTAACATAGCTCTTCTTTTGAGAAGTATGAAAGTTGATCTGGATGTTTCACAATTCTTTTAATCTGAAAGATCTCTCTCTCTATCTACACACACACACATTTGTATTTTTTTTATCAGCTTCTTGTGTTATGGTTGTATGCCTGTACATTATGTAAGATGTCCTAGTATTTACTGAAATATGACCCCTGCAATTGATAACAGGAGTCAGCTTACCCAAGGACGCAAAGTATTGTCGACACTAGAGATGATATCTAAACTTGTAAACAGGGTAAATATATTTGGCCTCACTGCAGAATTGTTGACTTGTCATTTCTTATTGGAAACGATTAGTAATTGTTTTAGATCATTATTGATTAAAAAAGTGTGTTTTATATGGTGAGAATAGATTAGATAAACTGATTTTTGTGGTTATTTGTTATTTGATCTGGTTGGAACCTTGTGTGGTTTCATAGAACTTTGGCCATTTGAAAGATGTTCTTCATCTTCCCAAGCTTTTTTATTTTATTTTCCTTCTTTTCCCTGCTTTCTAAAGTATTTTAAAGAGGTTTGATGCTAGTCTATGCTAGACCTATGATGCAAGAAAAGAAACTCTAACAGGGGGACTTGTGTTTGGGAAACAAAATAAGAATAAAACAAAGCGATAGGACCTAGGAAATATCATCTAGGGTTTGTTAACTTTGTTTGGAATCTGCACCAAGTGGTGAAATAGAAAAATGGAATCTACGAATTAGCACCTAGGTTGCTTGAAATAAGCACCAAATGTTGGAAGAAAACTTACAACCCTTTTTCATTAGTGATCAACTGCTTACAATAGTGAACTTTGGACCCTTTAAGTAGAGTCCCCAAATTTACACATGAAAATAAAATAAACTCTTAATGAGATTTCATCATAAATGGAAACAAAATCCAAATAGTAATCAAATGTCTTTAATAGCATCAATTAGCGTCAGTCAACATCAATCAGGCCCAACAACATCAATCAGCATTTTGTTGTCTGCATGAACTCATGTATTGCTTTAGAGATAAATTTGAAGGTTGCGTTCTACCTGATTGTAAAGAAATTGACCTTACTTATCAATGCTTACAGGAACAATCAATTTCAGCTATCATAACCTCAGTGGCAAACATGGTGCCTCAGGTTTGGCTTCCCTTTCGCCCTGTTTTTTTTTTTTTTAATAGAAATTGTCTATAAGAGATAAAAGCTTTGTCGGTAAAATTGATTGAAGATATTTTTCTTGTGTATGATGCTGTTTTGTTTATGCTAATGTCTTAATTATTTATTTACTACTTTGAATTTGCTTGCATTTAAATAGCGGTGAAATATGGCTGTGAATGGGGTGGCTGGTGTACTAGACAGTCTAGACCTATTAATGGCCCATATGGTGTTAGCTTGTGGAAAACTATTAGTCGAGGATGACCTTATTTTTCTCGCTACATTCTATATGATATTGGGGATGGGTCTAGGGTGAAATTTTGGCAAGACTATTGGTGTGGCGAAACATCTCTTGCAGTCAGCTATCTTGAATTGTTTCGAATTTGCCGAGATCAGGAGGTTAGTGTGGCTGAGATTATGAAGTTTGATAATGGAACCCTATTTTGGGATGTTAGTTTCTTTAGGGGTGTGCATGCTCGAGAATTAGAGGTGCTGGCTGGTTTCATGGATACCATATATGGTGTTTCGGTGAGAGGGTTTGGGGATGATAAGATGTGTTGGAAATCGGATAGAGAGAAGGGCTTCATGGTTAAGGGTTATTATAGTCTCTTAGTGGGCTCTAATAACTATTCCTTTCCTTGGAAAAGCATTTGGAAACAAAAGATTCCTTCTAGAGTAGCTTTCTTTGTTTGGACTGCTGCTTTAGGGAAATGCTTAATGATTGACAATCTACGGAAAAGGAAGGTTTGGATATTGGATTGGTGCTACATGTGCAAGTGTAATGGTGAATTGGTTGATCATCTTTTTCTTCATTGTCCGGTTGCAATGGATCTATGGGCTATGGTGTTTGGTTTGTTTGGAGTGAGTTGGGTTATGCCGCAATCTGTAATGGGGCTTCTAGCATGTTGGCAAGGCAGTTTTGGTCGTCATCGAAATGGGTATATATGGTTGATGGTTTCCCATTGCTTATTGTGGTGCCTTTGGAGGGAGAGAAATAGTCGGTGCTTTGAAGATAAGGACAGATCCATATCTGACCTGAAACTATTTTTCTTTAGAACTTTAATGGATTGGTTGGCTGCATTGCGGAACCAATCATTTTTATCTTTTCTTGATTTCTTAGATCCTTGTAATTTTTGTTCTTGATTGTTTCAACCCTTGTACACTTCCTGTGTACTAAGGTGTTCCTACTTTTATTGACATCAATAAACTTATTACTTATCAAAATTAGCATGGATTCATGTAAATTGGTATAGAGATGAGGCCATGGACAAACAGGACTGCAAGATGCCTGGACATCTGTTGGATATTTTATAAATTTTCTGAAGTTCCTAATCAGGGTTTGTGATTTTGGATGTGATGACATCAGCTTGACTTGGCATCTCTCTGTGGATCACCTCATGGTAAATTGCACAATTGCTTGGGACTTGTGGTGATTAGTCCTTTGCTTATTTAGGGCTAATTGGGCAATCCAAATCCCGTGATCAATCTTTTGGCTTCATGGAAAAGGAACTTTGGCAATACTATTAGTGGGGATATTTGGAAGGTAGTTCTACTGTGTCTAATATGGTGCCTTTGGAGACAAGAATTCCTATACTTTTTGTTAAATTACCGATTCTCCTAAAAGTTTAAACTATTAGGAGATGGTAGATTTAATCATTTATCCATACAATTCTAACACTACCCCTCACTTGTAGGCTCAAACTTCCTATTAATAGGTGAGGCCCAACACGTAGGATTTTAAATGGGAGGTAGTGTGGAGAAGACTAGGATAAAACTTGGGAGGGAGTGTGGAGGAGACAAGAATCAAACTTAGGACCTCTTGCTCCGATACTGTGTTAAGTTACTGATTCTCTCAAAAGCTTGAGCTATTAGGAGATGGTAAATTTAATCATTTAACCTCATAATTCTAATACTTATGAAGGAAAAGAGTGATTAATGACACAATTGAAGTTTTTATTTTTAACACCTTATTTGAATGGATTTTGATCACTACACCATTTACTTCGCCTCGCTTATTGGATTTTCTATACTATATGAGTCCTAGGCAGTTTCTTATATATATGTATATATAAAGAGTTTAAACCTGAATAAAATAAAGGGTAAGTGTATATTGGAGAGTTAGTAAATTAATGACCATTGACTGTTTAAAGTATGCTAGCATTTTGGGATAGCCAAAAATGGAAAATGTGACAAACCAAATGGGATGGAGGAAGTAAAATATATATTTATTTATGGCCAAAATTTTGTCCATTACTACAGTCATAGCTTGTGTTCTTGGTGTTTCTTGTCACCAGTTTATTGGGATCTGGTAGTAATTTTTAAATAAATGGATTACTTTTCAAAAAAAAAAAAAAATCTAAATAAATGGATTGGAGTAAATTATGTAGAAGGGCAGTATAGATTTAATTATAATCCTGGTTTATTACTCATTGAGTGGACATTATAAGTTAACTAGCCAAAATAGAAATTATAACAATAGAGACGATATCACAAACAAAAAGGTAAATATCACTCATTCAAGCTTCCAATTGATGCAAAAAGTAACTCTCTTATGACCAAATTTGCTTAAATTTCCTTTTTAGTTCTCTAGTTCTTAATGAAACCTTAATTCAATGAGTTAGCTCCTTGTTTTCTCACACAGGTTGTGTTTAGTGGTTTATGCTACTCTAGCTTGCTCTTCGTACTGGTCTTCCCTCATATTGGTTATATGAACTGACTTGACTACAGCATGTGCTGGTCAAGTTTTGTTGGTAGTTTGCTTTAGCATTTCTTATTCTGTTCTCATGCATACTTCCATGTTCTGATGCTGGACAACCAAAACTGATGAATACCAAATTTGAAAATCAGAAGAAGAAAAAAAGGCTTCTAGGAATCAATCAGCACCTAAACTTTCTTGGAATTGGCACCAAGCAAGCCAGCAAAACCTAGGAATCAACAACTAGGGTTGGCTGGAATGAACACCAGACCATTCAGAAAATTTCAATGAAAATTTTATTAATCAAGCAAAACTGTTTCCATTGGAGTACAATAGTATGCTCATATAGACTACTAGGACTAAACCCTAATTCAAATCGACTTAAGAAAGCCCAATTATTGAATTACAAAAATACCCTTGATTCTAGGGAATTAAATAAAATACTCTTAAGCTAATTAACTAATAAGACAAATAAAATCCAACAGATCAATAAAAAATACAATTGACTTCTAAAATCAAACATTCAGCAAAAAAGAAAAAGAAAAAAAAGAAAGAGACTTCTAAAATCAAACAAAACTAAATTACAACAAAATTGTCTTCGCGCTTCCCGCATCATGTTCGTATTCTGAGAGGTTCCATTACTAAGATTTACCATCTTCCATTTTTATCTTACACTAAATTTTGCTATTTTGACATAGATGTGTTTACCTGCTGTTTGCTGATTAATCTTCCAGTAGATTTCATTGAATTACTTTCTACAATTCTCTTTCTCTTTTGTGAAATACAACTTTACTAATAAACCTTTTAAAATGCAATGATATGAGGATGATTTTCTGTTCAAATGTTCAATTAACATCGTTCTAATTCAGTATACTTAAACTTTTATTCATCATTCTTGTCTTAATTTTTTAGAAATACCTTCTTGAGCAACGGGCAGTTATTGATGTTGATGGAGGGAAATTGCTGAATGAAGACAATGACATCAGATCTGTAAGTTTAGAATGTTCATCCTGAAGTTTCAAATTACTTTGTCCTCACCTAAATCTTGGTGCATTCCCATGGTTGGAATTTGATCTCTTCTCCATGCAGGTTCTTCAGTACTTACTGGATGATGTCTCTGAATTTTTGTCAACTAAATTTGTTGCTGTAGAAGGGGATGCTAAAGTTGCAGCAGAAGGGAAAGGTTGTCTTAATGTGCTCAAAGCTTTTATTGAATTTATATCTGAGCGCGAGAGAGAAAATTTTCGTTCCCGAAGACATGATAATGAAAAATCCATCACCTTGACTACCATTCATCAGGTATTTTTCTCTGACATACAATTAAATTTGCTAGGACTGTTTTGTTGCTGTTCTGGTGATTTTTTTGGCAATATTCCTATGCTCAACTTTGTTTTAATGCCTCTCTTCTTCCTTTTGCAGTCGAAAGGCTTAGAATGGGATGTTGTTTTCATAGTTAAGGTACTTGATTACATTAGTTTACTAGCTTTGCTTGCATTGCTCAAGTGGCTGCACTTATATTACACCACAATTATCCTCTGAAAGTGGTTTTGTGTGATTATGAACTTCTTTCCTCACACAAATCTGTTTGACGGCATTTTTGCATTAATGCTCTATTCATGACACAGGCAAATGAATCTGAAATTCCTCTGTTGCATGAATTTAATGGTGTTGCAAAGGAAAACGGGAACTCAATTGAGGTTATTTGTGTTCTTTCTTGGAACATTGTCTTTCTGTTTCTTTGTTTCATGAAAACTGTTTTAGTGTGGCACTGACTTATTCTTTTCTTTTATTTTGTAGGAGGAAAGGCGCCTGTTATATGTTGCAATGACTCGTGCTCGGAAGAAGCTTTTCATTCTATATGTCATGATGGACTCTAATTGGCAGGTGTTTGGCATGAAACATCTATACATTCCAGAAACTGACTTCATAATATTTCTATAAGCTACTACTCTCTTATGCTTAATAATTTTTCAAGAAACTGACTTCATTCCACTTCAGACAAAGAATTTTTTTGTTAGTTAATAATTAATAAAAAATTTAAGCAATCCTTTGATGCTACTAATTACTATTTTAAATATTAAACTTGTATTTACACATCAGATTTAGGAAGGGCTGGGATAACTTTTCTGGTTTCATCAGATTTGAGGGTGGTTTTGGCACAAATTTTCAATTTTGGGAGGATTGTGGTGTGGGGAGAGAGCTCGTAAAGAAATTCCCTGGTTTATACATGCTGTTCCAAAAGATGGGAGTTTCGGTAGCAGATTTGTTGAGCTGGAGAGAAGGGTGGGGGGGGGGAGTCAGATTCAGTGGGATATTACCTTCTTCGGAGCTCTACAAAACTGAGAAGGGATGTTGAGGATACTATTTGCTGGGTGCCTACCAAAAGTAAGTTATTTGAGGTAGACTCTTATTATAAAGCGCTACATATAGGGAGCCTTAGAAAAGTATTTGGAAGGTTAAAGTTCCTACAAAAGTGGCTTTCTTCACTTGGATTGCTCTCTTAGGGAAGATTCTTACTATTGACAACTTGAGAAGACGGAGGATTCCAATTGTTGATTGGTGCTGTATGTGTAAGCAAGATGGGGAGTCTGTTGATCATCTATTGTGACATTGTCTTGTTGCTAGAAAGCTATGGTTGTTTGTTTTGTGCTTGTTTGGGGTGCAGTGGGTTATGCCTATAAGGGTGGTGGATCTATTGGTGAGTTGGAAGGAGCGGTATGCTAGGCACCTTATCGGAGATATTTGTAATGCTATCCTTCTTTGCACCACGTGGGTAATTTGAAGGCTTGGAACAATCGCTGGCAGATGTGAAGCTGAGTTTTTTACATACTTTGTATATGCTTGGATGGCTACTTGAAGTGGTCATTCTTTCTCTAGTCTGCTCGATTTCCTTGATATCTGTACTTCTAATTGATTTTGATTCACGTACAGTGCATTGTATGGTGGTTTTTCTCTTTTTAGCTAATAAATTTTACTTATTCATAAAAAAATGAAACTATTAGTATTGTTCATAATTTAGATAGCTTTGTGTAACATGTCATTAAAAAAAGATTCTGTACCCAATCATACATATACTTCTTATACTATTTAAGTTCAAAAATGCCACTAACAGCACTCAGTGATAATTTTACATGATTTACTTTTTGGTGTCTCTTCTATACATCTTGTGTATAAATGTTCTCTAGCTTTGCAGGATGTTAGAAGCTTTTTTGTAAATTAGAATGTTAGTAACATTTAAGAAAATCTGGATTTTTAAAAATCCCGTTTAGAAGTCTTCATAGTTGTGAGGAATTTTGGTTTATATAAAAAATAAAATTGGTACTTGATAAATACTGTTCTTTAGTTTAGAGAATTGACTATACTATGTTTATTTTGTGGCTCTTTGAGTAATAAAGTGTTTCGGTGTATCCCTTCAGATGCTTCAACCATCAAGATTTCTTAAAGAAATTCCAGATCATCTTCGAGAGGTTCAGGTTTGTCACGATGATCCTACTCTATAAGTTGTAGTGTTGTTAGCGACAATAAAAATCATTGCAACTCATGATACTATCATCTTTTAGAGAACTATATAGTTATGATGTCTTCAATGTTTCTCCAAATAAAATTGCAAAATTCAACGTTTCTGTGAAGAACATTACAAATTAAGGAACAAGTGTTTGAGTTGACATGGATGATTAACTGTTAGATCTAATGATGCAGGAAAAAAAGGCTTTATTGGAATTTGATTCCAATTGTGATGGAAGATCTTTAGGAATTAATTCTTGATGAGATCTTAAGAGGGTTTGATGTTTAAGGTTTAAAGTAGGGTAAATAAATATTGGATTTGGAATGAATCTTGATGGCTGTTTAGTGTTATAACAGTGAATAGATTCAATAGAATGAGAAAAAAAGGACGATAATCCCTATGCAATTTCTCCTAGGTTTCCTAAGCTGTCACAATTAGGAAGGAAAAAACACATCCTCAACGCATAAAATAAGTTAACAGAATTTTATTAAATTCAATCTCTTTAAATGTGAATGATATTGACCACAAAATCATTTATAGGCTATTGCCAATCCCTTTTATAGAAAGATTAGGACTTCTAAGGGTCCGTTTTGGAACGCTTATTTAGCTGAAACTGAAAACTTTTTGCTGAAAGTGTAGAATAAAAAGTTAAAAGCTAGCTGGATAGTACAATGTGACCAATGAATAGTATCAAAAAGTGCAATGGGACTCATGAATAGTACAAAAAAGAAGTTAAAATTCTAAAATAAGCTGAAACTTTCATCAGTTCCCTGTTGTAATTCTAAATATCCTTTCCTAAAAGACTAAGACTCCTTGTTGTAAAGAAAAGTAGAACTTCTAAAGTAAATGGAAAAAGGACTCAAACATAAAATTATGACTTATAGACCTATGGTAGTCTAGTACAATCCATTTTGTCGTTTTGTTTGTTTTGAAGTCACATATTTTCAGGTGTTTGGTATGACAAGTAAATTCTTTTTAAAAAGCAAACCACCAAAACCAGTGGGTTAGTCATCGGAGCCACTGGTGTCAAAGGTTTGGTGACTGGATCGCCGAAACTAGCAGCCACAATGGTGGCTCCGGCGACCTCTGCCGGAGTAGTGTCTTTGGTGCTGGAACGGTGGCTTAGACTACTGGATTGCCGGAGCCACATTGGACTGCTGACACCGGCTGCCCAGCCCACTGGACTAGAGACCTAGCCACCGGATAGGGTGAGGGGAAGCCATGTGTGTTTTTGTAAAATGTTTTACCAAAATTTTAAGGTAAAATTTTTTACAAATTTATATAAAGGATTTTACGGTCAACGGAAAATATTTTACAAGTTTGACAAAATTTTACATCTAAACAAACACTTGAAAATGGGAAAATATTTTTCAGAAAATATTTTACTTCAGAACAGATGGAGCGTCAAAAATATGAAAATTGCCAAACTAACCCAATTTTGGAAGTAAATTTAAATTGAACCAGCAATGTTCTAATCTAAAGAAACTTAATACTAAGAGTCTAAGACTCAGTACTAAGTTACCTAGGACAGGTGTCAAGAGGGTCCCATATTGAAACTAGACCACAATTCTTGAAACATTTTGTATTTAATCATGTTTGTCCTTGCATCACTTAATCACTCAAATTAAGCACAATTATTGAATTTAATGAACCATTTAACCTACACAGTTTATGAATTTTATGTATGAATTAGAACATTTTGGAATTCAGTTTTGATGTTGTTCACATTAGCTATTTAATATCTTATATTAATTAACATCAGTAGTCCTTGGTGGTTAATGGATGGCTTGTTTTTGTAGGCTGAAGTTAGTGTACAAGATTTGCAAACAAAGCAGCAACACATTCCAAATAGAACTGCTCAGTTTTCTGTTGATGTGCCAAGAGAAAAGGAACTTTCTGAAGTAGATGTCCCAAATGATTTCCTAAAAACTTGTATTCATGAGGCTTCTGAAGATCTGAAAGACCCATTGGAGGCTAGCAATGGAAATGGTTTTTTAAGAAGGTTCTACCATTTATGATTGCTTGATTGACATTATCATGAAATTTTGGTTATATTTTTTTGGAACTGAACTTGATTCCTTTGTCACTGTTTCACAGATTCAATGTGGAGGATAGATCAGTTGTTTCCCACGTATTTCATCAATGGGCCAAGAAGAAAGCATTTCAAGATCCCAAGAGGCTGCTTGACAAGGTGATTTCTCGTTATTTCGAATTTTGTTTTGCATCTTCTGGATATTGTAGCAAGTTTTGCATTTGCAAATATGTGTTGAATGAGATATTCAATCATTCTTTTCTGTCATGTTATTTTCATTTTTGTTATAAGAGTAAAGCCATGGCACCGCTCAATTTATAACACAAGTAAATTTCTGTGTATATTGAGGATGCACACAACACCAAGAATACTTTGCATTTTTAGTGATGTAGTTAGGAAGGTTGGACATGCATTGAGTCAAGTAGATCAACCTAGTGTGACGGTAGTGCTTAAGGTAGATGATGACAATATTGCAGATGCAGTTGGAGATGTTCTTGCAATAAATTATTTGGAATTTTGAATATTAATGTTACTTTGAAATAATGTAGATGCGCTCTTTTTGGAAAAACTCTATTTTTAAATTTTTATAGGGGTATATAACACTGATAATTGAATGAATTCTAGGCTTATTTCTATTCTCTTTTTCATACAAGTAGTTTGTGATGTTTGTCTTGTTATCTGGGCAACTAGTATTTACTTAGCACTTTGAGATTCTTATTTTCAGTCGGTAACCTTCAAAATGTGAACAATGTGAATATAACTATCGATTGATGTACTTTATTGTCTTACAGGTTGGCTTTGTAATCGATGAACGCCTTAGAGCCAAGAAAAACAAACACAAGGTCATACAGTTTTTGTAAATGATATTTTATAACAAGTTATTTTTCTTGTCTCCCCTTTAATATGCTGCACTCCCTTGCAATAAGAACCTTCAATTGTGTTCTGTAATTTTAGTTTACATAAACTGTTCTCAAGAAATATAGCCATATGATTTTTTTGCTTACCTGCACAGCTCCACCCAAGGTATGCTGACATGTGTATGAAATTTAGTTTCTTGTAGTACAAGATGGGATGCATATCTAGATAGTTTGGGTAGAGGTTAATCTGTTCAAAGATAGATTCTTGAAGTTGATGTAAAGCAGTATTTAAGGATTTAAGTGAGATGTCAATTGGATCCCATGCTGTTTTGATTCAATTAAGTGATAAATGATACGAAGTGCTTGCTATAAGCTATTTACTAGTAAATAATTACAGAGTATGGTTAGAGAGCCTATATATGTACAGAAGGCCTGGACCTTCACGGGAATATTGCAACTGTTCATCCTCTAAAAGAACAATATCCAATTTTAGAGGCATATTGATGTAAGATGTGCCTATTGATGAGTTGGTTCCCTTCATTGTCTCTTTATGGTGTCTCTCTTGAGAGAGGAAGAGTTGGTGATCACACTTTAATTAAGGATCATGGATGGCCAATGATGAAGACACTTAAAAAAGAGAGAAAGATGAGCTTTGAATCCAAAAAAGGTGGGAGCCTTATGATGCATCTTTCTTCAAACTGGACCTAAAACACGAATCTAGATTGACATATGCTAATTGATTTTTTACTTTTTACCCAGAGAAATTGATTTGCTTGAATGACAACTCGAGAAAGTTGATTATTGGTCAGGAGAGAATGGGAGTAATGAAGGACTATGCTAACTTGTCTAGTTCTATCTTGGATATTAATCTTGTGAGCCAGGTTTTTAGGTCAAAAATATGAGTGGGGCTGAAGTTTCCTCCTTTTGTTGTGATTATACATCCTCTTTTATATCTTTCTGCACTCCTGCCACATGTTGCAATTCCTTTACCCAAGGCTCTGAAGTTTTCATGCGGAAGGTTATAGTTGACAGTCTTTCTGTTGTCTTTAAGTATACCTGTGTGCAGACCATTATGGGTTGGGTTGAGATTATGTTGTTCTTAGTCCTGAGTCTCCTTGACCTTGAGCCAAAGAAAGAATGAAAAAAAGGAAGAAGAAAAAACTAGCTCTTCATAGCAAGTAAATATAATTATACCTCTTGCCCATTCACTAATTGTGTTTCTGTTTATCTTCATGACAATCCTATCTTCTGTTTATCTTCATGACAATCCTATCTTTTATTTAAATTTTTTTTTCCTGATCCTTACCTCTCTCGTTATAATGAGTGAAGGGTGTTGTGGGTTTGATACCCACTATGTGCGGTTGTAACTTATTATTACAAAAATATATGAATTGACGAGGGGGAGATGAGAAGCCCTTAATTGTAAAGAACTAGATGGATGGCTGTTTCTTTTCTTTTAGCTAATTATGTATCTCTCTTTACATTAATAGTCTTAGATTTTTTCAACTGAAGTTGTGGCTGTAATTCTGGAGAACACGTTTCATAGGAAAGAATCATACTGAGGTCTTTTTAGATCTCCCAACTATTCTATAAATTATGCCTACCACAAGCAGATTTTTTTATCATGCAGCAGTTTGCCATGATGTGCTTTACCAAGGTGATGTGCTATCTGTTACATCATACCTTTAGTGCCATCTTCTGCTGTGATGTTAAGAGTTTTCCATGTCCAATTTCCATAGGAGGATGTATTTTAATATTTATGTGGATTATTTTTGAATTTATTTTTACAATAATGTGGAACTCAGTTAAGGTTATTTTAACGTCTTTTCACCTTTTATTTTTCAGGATGTTTTGAGTGCACTGAAGTCTTGCTTGAGCTGTGATGAAGCATTTCAATATGCAGAATATGTAAGTGTGTTTGCTACTTCTGAGAGTTTGCTACTACTTTCTAAGATAATAATAAATGAATTTAACATATATAATGGTTGAGTAGTCATAGTAACTTATCAAAAAAAGTAGTCATAGTAACTCCTTGTCATAGTATGCGACTATGTTTATTTTAAACGCCCATCAATTTGAAGTTTTATATAATGTTTATATGTGGGTGCTCTATTTTCTTTGATATGATTATTTTGTTTTACTAGGTTTTGAGATGGGAGCAAATTCCTGCTGATCAACGAGCCCATTTGATGCGGGAAAAGCAGGTTTGATGTTTTCTGCTTATAAATTGTCGTACTTTTCTTCCTTGACTGAAATTGTGGTATCACTTTTTTTGATTTTGTTTTTCCATCCGCTCATATAAGTTTCTGATTTACTCCATTAATCTAAAATGTGAATTAAGAATATGTTTTATTTCCTGAATGAAAAGTTGTTTATTGCTTGTTTTCAGCTGGGTTCTGAAGTTCTAGAACCTGTAGAATTTGTTCAATGGTGCATCAGTACTTGATTTAGTTTTGACTTTCTTCAGGTTGCCAAAATTTTCATAGACAGGCAGAGATAGTAAATTCTTGTTATGACTTATGGAAAATATCTCTACTGTAGACTGCCTTTTTAGAGCTCCCTATTATTGTGCTGATTAACCTTCTACTGTTGAGGCAGATTAGCTGGGGATAAGATTTACTCCAATTTTTAGCTTGATGTGAGACACGTGGAATTTATTTGATTTTGTGTGGTTACATTTTTTTAAAGAGCATTGAATTCTTTAAATGCCATGTGTCTTTACATCTTGATTAAAATTGGAGGATGGGAGGGGATCCTTTCCCGATTAGCTGTTCCTGGTTCATGTATACATATTTATGTATACATATTTGTGATTTCTGATGCATGTTTCATTCTGATCTGATAAGATGTATGATCACCATATATTATGTTTATTACCAGTATCAATGTGTCTTTTGTATAAAGCAAAGCAATTGATAGCCAATTAGCTTTGTTTCATACAACATTTCCTCCTTCAGTCCCATACGAATGGGGTAGAAGATACGATTGGGAAATCAGAGCATGCTAAGTTGTGTAACTTATTAAGGGTGTGTTTGAATATCGCTTATTTTGCTGAAACTGAAAATTTATTACTGAAAATACTGTAGATAAAGGTAAAAGTTAGTTGAAATAATATAGTAGGGCCCATAA
Source organism: Quercus aquifolioides (assembly GCA_019022515.1). Lineage (NCBI taxonomy): Eukaryota > Viridiplantae > Streptophyta > Magnoliopsida > Fagales > Fagaceae > Quercus > Quercus aquifolioides. The sequence goes on along the minus strand of CM032335.1, from coordinate 30,621,479 downwards.
ATAGTATCAAAAAGTGCATGAACAGTACCGTGGGACCCACCATTTTTTTTAACAAAACACAATTTTTTCATCCCCAATGCAATCCAAATGCATGCTAATTAAAAAAATAGGGATAATTACAATTTACCCACCTGTGGTTTGGCCCGATTTCTATGTGCCTACCTGTGGTTTAATTTTTGACACTTTACCCACCTGAGGTTAGGTCCGTTTAGTCTCCGTAACCCACCTCTGTTAAAAAAAGGGGTAAATAAGTCTTTTTCCACCTATTTTATGTCTCTCTCCTCCCAAAACAAGAAAAACAAAAAAACAAAAAAAAAAACAAGATTAAAATATGTTATTTGTTTCTCATAATTCACAATCACGAAGAACATTCACAAACATAAAGAACAAACCCAGAAAATTAATACAAATCAAATGAAGCAAAACCATGAGAGAGAGAGTTCTTCGTCTTCTTCCTTATACTAATTTTTTGTGCCTGAACTAATAAATTTATTAAAATCAAAGCATAACACAGTTTACAACATGACAACAGGAAGGATCAACAATTTCCAGCACTTAATTTCTAAATTTTTGATTTTCAACGTCTAAGATCTCACTCACGCAACAAACCCAAACAACAAACCCACCAGAAAAAATCACAACATCATGAACAACAACCCAGAACAGTATACCAACTATACCAAACAACAAAGTGGCCTCGGCGATTCACAACAATACCCAGCAGATCCGGTGATTCACAACAGTATACCAAACAACAAAGTGAAAATTTCAACTATACCAAACAACCCGGTGATTTGGCGGATACCGATATGCCAGAACCCATTGAATACTAAGGAAGAAGATACTAAACAACAACCCAGAACCCATTGAATCACCGGATCTGCCCCCAGATCGATCAACAATTTCCTACATCGAGCCCATGACTTTCAATGCTGAGCTTCGTTTTGTGAGAATTTGAAGGAGGTGGCCTCGGCGGCAATGGACTCTTCAATTTGGCCACCATAGCTGGCGATGGCTTGGATTCGGAGGGGATGGAGGTCAGATCAAACGGTGGCGCATTCTCCTTGGCCGATTTAGACTTCCAAGAGGGGCGTGACTTGGCGGAGCTAGGGCTCGGCAACGACGCTAGATCGGTGGACTTCGCCTCCCTCAAGATCACGTTTCTAAACCAAATCCATACCCATGATGGATCAGCTGCCTCCAGACACACCCCTTGTCCTCCTCTGTCAGTTCACCGCCCCTGCCATGGTAGATCAGCAATGGCCCGTGGGTTTGGTGGTGTGACAGCGGCCCTAGGTTGGTGATTTTATTTTGATCATTGGTGTGGGGTGGAGCTCAGCTATGGGTCTGGATCGTCGAAGATGGAGGAGATCAGAAAAGCGTAGAGAGAAAGAGAGATTGAAGGATTGGAGAGAGAGAGTACTGAAGGATTATATATATATATATATATATTTTGCTAACCTTTTAGCAACTTTTATTTTATATAATTTCAAAAACTCTAATAAGGATTATAGAATAAAGGTTATGTATTTAATTATTTATGCCTTGAAATTTAAGGAATCCGTTGGATTTGGATTCGGAATAGTTTCAGTCACATAAGCCTAAAACTATTTAATTCTGGGAGAAAAAGGAGTGTTTGATCTGTTTTGAGTTTTGTTTTTGATAAAAAATGTGTTAGAGTAACGTCTGCACTGAAGGTGGGTTACGGAGGAGTAACGGACCTAACCTCAGGTGGGTAAAGTGTCAAAAATTAAACCACAGGTAGGCACATAGAAATCGGGCCAAACCACAGGTGGGTAAATTGTAATTATCCCAAAAAAATAAAAGGAAAGAGGAAGAGAGTTATAGCACTTTAATGAAGGATAGAGTTTATAGCATGTAAGTTTAACTAAATGACTTATGATTAGGTTTTTATTTTTTCTTTCCAATCAAAAAGTTGTGTACTCATTAATTTAAAAAAAAAAAAAAAGAAAAGAGGAAAGAGGAAGAGTTATAGGCTTATAGCACTTCGATGAAGGATAGAGTTATTGCGTATAATTTTAGCTAAATGACTTACGATTAGGTTTTTATCTTTTCTTTCCAATCAAAAAGTTGTTTTTGTCATCCTTTTTGTTTTACACATTGTTTCGTCCTTTAATTTTAGGGCCACCTTGTCAATTATGCATGATATACCTGATTGAGAAAAGGAGTATTTTATATAAGTTGATCAATGTAAAGTCATTGGTTAATAAAAAATGCAATCTTGTTTCTTGTTTTGTCAAAACTGTGGTTGATATCCAAAGCTTTCCTTCATAGCAGCCTATGTACTATGGTGCCCTTCCTGCTTTGCTTATGATTAAAATAAAAAAAGAAAGAGAGTTTTCCTTATTGTCAGGACAGTAGAAAAAGTCTCATTTCAATAGGTATCCAAATAAATGTCTCTCTCTCTCTCTCTCTGCCTATCTACCTATCTACCTATCTATGAATTTAAAATGTACATATGCTTTTTCTTTTTTGTTTGTAAGTTACGCATGTATTTGATGGGTCTTGAACATCGCCACCTAGAACTTTTAAGGGGAGGAGGTACAATTGAAATATAGCTCATTGGCTAAAAAATTTACATACGTATAATCTTTGTATGTACATCTGAGTGAGGACTGAGTCCATTTCTTTTTTCTTTAAGTTCTTTTGATATAACCACTGAGGGTTGTGGTTCAGTGATTAGAGTCTTGGTGTGGTATAGGTTCTAAGTTTGAACTACCGTGGGGTGTGGATCCACAACTTGAGACCCCTCCTTATGGGACCATCTAGGCCCTTCAAGCATTGGTTACTCAGTGACTCTGGGGACTACTATGGTCACACACATGTAGAGTTGTTACAGGTACCCTTACCCTTACCTTTTTCTTTTAAGATCTTAGGGGGTGGGGATAGGAAGAAATTTTGTTAGGCTCCAATATAGGGATTTTAACATATATAGCACTTTACAAATGATAATTATAGGGAAATTAACAAATAATTAGAAATGTGGTTTGCTTACTTATCAAAAAGATATCTTGAAGCACAAAAATATGGACAAAGTTTGGCTACAATTTCTTTTAAAAAAATTAGCATTGCTACTGTGAGGGTAAGAGCCCAAACTTGTATACTGGGCCTTGGGCCCTATTCGAGGACGTGGATATGTCCGAGGAGGAGAAAACAATCGAGAGAGGCACCAAAGTTCGAAATCACGCAAGGAAAGGATGTAAGAATGTAGTCCGAGGAGTACCTCCTTCTCGAATACGAAGAATACCGGTCAGGCAAGTACTTTGGCGGTTAAGGTGACCTCCCAAGAAGTGCCAATGATAAGGACGAACTTCTGGCACGTACAAATATGATAAGAACTCATAAATATTTAAAAGAAAAGCTGCTACCACCGCATTAAATGCACTGCAGCAACTTTTCTGGCCGCATTTATGTGGAGAAAACCCCTGAACAGTATAATCTCAGCTACCACCACTCATAAAGAACTAAAAAAAGATGTTTAATGGGACATGTACTCAAGTGAAGGTTTAGATGGCTAACAAGTGTACGGTCAGAGTGGCTTGAAAGGAACTATATAATGTAAAAGACCTCCCATAAGAGGGGGATCAGAAAAAGAAAAGTAGAAAGGAGAAGAAAAGAATTACTGTAGTACTAAGAGCTGTGTTAACTTCCAAAAATATTGATGCAATACATAATTGATCTCCTCGGACGTTTATTTGACTGATTTTTAAGTGTCTTTTTGTACTTATTCATCGTTTAAATCCTTACTAGCTGTTGTTCAATTTGCGAAAGGCCTAGCTCTTTCACCTACTCTCTACAAATTCATTGTATTGGGCTCACTGGGCTCATATCCCAGACCTTTTGGGCTTGGGCTACAAATTGTGACCTTACAACTACATATTTTGAAAATTTATCTGTTAAATTGTATGTTCTTTACACTTTTAACACACATGTCAAATTTTGTGTTAATTTGATGTTATTTACTATATGATCCATAAACTCATTTTTATGCATAATTTTAGACTACAAAAACTTGTAATTTTAACAATTGATTGTTAACATAGCTAATGATTTTTGATCTTCTAGAAATTTTGCAAGCATGGAGAAAATGTAATCCAATGGTGAATTTGTCAAAATTCACATCCAATAAAAAGATATTGAGTAAAGTTGTAGCATTAAGAAGAAAATTTAATCTAATAGTGAAACAAAAACTTGTAATTTTAACAATTGATTGTTAACATAGCTAATGATTTTTGATCATCTAGAAATTTTGCAAGCAAGGAGAAAATGTAATCCAATGGTGAATTTGTCAAAATTCACATCCAATAAAAAGATATTGAGTAAAGTTGTAGCCTTAAGAAGAAAATTTAATCTAATAGTGAATTTGTCAAAATTCACATCCAATAAAAAGATATTGAGTCACAACCAAGTTTGTAGCCGAATTTTATTCAAAAAATAGTTGCATATATAATAATAATGTCTTTGAACTTGGTTTAGTTGTACCTTGAAAATGAGAGGTTTTAAAAACCTGCACATAAGCAAATAAGCTAAATGAGCTCCCAAAGAGAACAAAACCAAATACACATATAATGAGCTTGTTTGCACTATGATTTTGAGTAATTAGAGGGCCTACTTTGTATTTTTTTTCCTCTACGTATGTGCATTCTTTATTAAAATATAGTGAACAATTATTTCTCAGTTTAAAATGAGGGGAGTGCAAGCTTGATCTTGTACTAAAAGAAGTTTGGTTTCAGAAAGTATGTTTAAAATGTAATGTTTATTTGTCATGATTGAAACTAAATGGAACATGTTCTTTTCTTTCAGGAGCATTTCCAAAAGTTAAGGATTGAAAATTCAATGGGTTCATCAGCGGCAACATCTAAACAGGTACCTCATGAGCATTAATTAAATGAGTCAGGTTTATATATTATTTTTTTTATTTTCCATTTGTGTTTTCATTGAATTTATGAACAAAAGAGTGATGATATTATGATTTGGGTATCACATTTTCTGAAGGTTGGATATGTAAATTGATCAAGCAGATCCAATATACGCTTACACACTTGAATTGATTGCGTTTAATAATTTATACAATGTGGCATCGTCCAATATTCAATTCTCACAAAATATATATATATATTTTTTCTTGTGGACACAAACTTTTCCCATTGAATCAAAAAAAAAAAAAAAAAAAAATTGAGAAATGGGCCCATTTTCTGGTGCAATGTTAGAAGTCATTGGCTGTTATGAACCAATATTAGGTAATGGCCTCTTTTTTTTTTTTTTTTATAATTGAGAGATGAACCAATTTATCTTTTTTTCTTTTCACAATTGAGCAATTTTGTGTTTGCCTTCAATGAGGATACATGAACAAGGCCTATAGCGGGTTTTATGTTGCTTCCATTTTTCATGTAAAATACATTTTCCATTTTGTTTTGAGCTTTTCATTGGGTTTATCTTTTAAGTTTCCTCTTCAATTTTTAATTTGTTTAGCTGCGTACTTTATATCGTGTCATCAAGTTTTGCTTCCCATTCCATTGTTTATGGGCTTGTTACACCCGCGCTCCCATGGACTGGTATACATATATTTTTTTTTGCTGGTAAAAAAAGGGTAGAGGGGGGCGACTTGAGTTGGTGTCTTCTACCTGGGCGATACCGTACAACAGAAAGACATACATGTACATACAACATTACTTATGTATGCATCAGAAAGTTGGTAAATCACACCCACATATAGATTTGCAGTTAAAAGCATTTGTAGGTTGGATAAGGGATTTTAGTTTTATATGTTTTTTTTTTCCTGGTAGTCACTTGAATAAATCCAATTATTTTGTACTAGAGCATACTGGAGACTCAACTCTGTTTTTTAATGTTTGATGCTTTATGTCTTACTGTCCACTGTAATATTCCATGGCTGGGAATCTCACTGTTTCATTTGTTAAACTGTTCAATGCCAGATCTCTTATTTGCAAAGTTTGGGATGCACTGTCACCCCTACATCTCGTCTCCATGCTTCCCGTTTGATTGAGCAGTACAAATCATTGTGATTATTGATGTTATTCTTATTTCTACTTGTCGCTAAAGGTCATCATATCTGTAAATTTTTCTACAATGAGGTTGTGTATAATGATTTTCACTAGTTTAATTAATGACTCTAATCTTCTAAAAAATTGTTGCACTTTGATTAATTACCCATTCATTATTGTAAATAAAATCTTATGCCAATCTAAATCATAAGATAAAATGTAATAAATAAAACATATAGAACGTACAACACAAAACACAAGGACCTAAGTAACGCACTTTATTCCTAGAGAAGACCAGGAGCCTATAAACCTTACAGGTTTAGTGGTGGCTTTAATTTCTAAAGTCTCTTCAAAGATTATTTGGAAAAAATACGGGACGTCTGGGCTAAAACAACAATTCCAGATTTCTTCCAAATGATCTTTCCAAATAAATTATAAAAATCTTGAATTTCCTTGCTTAGAGCCAAGTAGCCAACCTAGAATTGAGGGCTTTAACAAGCATGTAGGTAACATAAAGTACATGGGAAGCACTATTTGATAGTAAAAATGGAAAATGATATGCTAGTAATCAAAGGATTGTAATTACAAGATCCAATATTCCCATTATCTTATTTTTTCCTGACTGAAAAGAGAGAATAATGTACAATATTCCCAGCACTGCTACCCTTCACAACTTGATCTGTAAAATTTTCTAAGCCTCAATGTAAGTCGTCTTACCCCATCTGCAAGAAGTGCTACCATTGAAGGCAAAGCCGATGTAAATATGATTATCAAGAGCTTTACACCATTCGGTGCTGTGGTAGTCACTGCAGTGTTGTAAGAGATGAACATTGCAATCATACAGATTTGAAGCTCGAGACGCAATGGAAAGTTGGTCGTGAGAATGTTGATTATGAAAAGAGACTCAGAAGCCAACAGTTGAAAAGAATGAAAAGTAAAAATGTAACTTCACTATTAGAACCCAAAATGGACCTCCCTGCTAAGCTACCATCTTGCCAGAAACTACCAGGTGGACTCAATCCAACCTGGAAGGTTGCAGTTGCAACCAGAACAAATATAACTAGTAGTACATTACGAGCATCGTTGGGAGAATCTCGGCCCTTCTTAAACTTTAAGTACTCCACCAAATTCTTTGGTTGCACCAGAGGGGTCACTAAAGCTAAGTGCTGCTAACTTAGATGTGGTTACTAAACTCAAATGAAGAAGCAGGAGAAAGAATGTTATGACGATCTCTATCTCTTGCTTTAATGGCTCTTGCACCTCTAAGGATCTCTCCTCTATTTCTCTATCACCGGCCTCGCTCGGAAAAATCAGTTGCAAATCGAGAGCAAATAGACAACTCTTGTTTATAGTATCTACTTCCAGGACAAGGGAAGTGGTTGCTTCCTTGCCTAACAACAACTCTATCACCTGCCAGGATTTCACCATTTTAAGCATTTACGAATAAGAACACATAATGATCATAGCTATGTGAATGTTACTTAATTCGGCCAGTCTAAGCTAGCTCCTATCGTTATGTAAATAAATTAACAGTAAAAGTGTGTTGCAGCATTTCTCGTGTCCTTGGAGACAACTGAGATGGTGGACATGTTGATACAATGCCAGTAGTACTCCATTCTTGCCATGTGATCAAGAAATGGAGAGAGAAGGGAAGGATTGTGATGGAAAATTATTGTTGATATGTTTTCAGAGCCTAGCCTAAACCCACACCACTAAAAGACTAAAGTACACTCTTGGCCCTTAAAGTTTGAGATTGTTTTCATTTTAGCTAGCATTTCAAAATTTTCATTTTGACCCTTCATATTTGATTCAATTTTTTGTTTAGCCGTCACATTTCAAAATTTCATTTTGACCATTTATTTTAGCCCTTCATGAAAATGAAAATTTTGAAAGTAAAGGGCCAATATAAAAATGAATCAAATATGAATGGCCAAAATGAAAATTTTGAAACATAAAAGATCAAAACGAAAACTATCCCAAATTTTAAGGCCAAAAGTCTATTTTAGACCTGCTAAAAAGAGAGGAAGGGTTCACACAAATCCAATTAGATTAATTTGAGCTTATATGTTTACCACACATTCTATCAGGAAAATGAGGAATTCGGGCATATGGCCTTTAGGTTTAGGTCAGTCAAAAGGACATCGGGTGGTATGACAATTCAAATTAAAGACATTAAGCCAGTCTATAAATCTCTTCTAGGACTTTGACCATAATTTGTGTGTTCAAACTACATTATTGTGATTATAAATTGGTTGCATTTTGATCACCCCATCAACTTTACGATTTAAAAAGAAAAAAGGAAAAAAAAAAAAAAAAGTTTAATGCTCTTATGCTTCCTAGTAGAACAGACCAAAAAAAGAAATTAAAAAAATATGTACAGAAACAGAAATGGTCAAATGCTCAATTGTGATCTGCAAGACTGCAAGAACCAAAACAAATGAATCCATGGAAGTGCAGTTTCCCAATTCTGTTTTTTGAAAAGAACAGCAAAAGAAAAAGAGACAGAAATGTACTTGCCTGGCGTTGTTTTTTCCAGGTTGCTAGGTGAAGAATTGTATTGCCTTGCTCATCCTTCAAGTTCAAGATGTCCTCCCTTTTCATCTCTCTCACCCATGTCAGTAAAACTTTAACTGCTTCATGTTGGCTGTTCTTCAAAGCAAGGTGCTAAGCTGTCTCCTTTTGTACAGTCATATCTTCAACACACTCAGGACAAGCCAAAAGCATTTCACTTATAACGTCAACCTTCCCTTTAGTAGCTGCATAATGAAGAGGATTCTTCTTCTCTCTTCCTTCTAACTGGCAAAGTCTCTAGTCAACTTTCAGCAGCTCTCTAACAATCTCCAAGTGTCCGTTGGCCGATGCTAGGTGCATGGAGCTAAAGCCATCTTGATACAGTTCTTTGGTAAATTCTGGTTTCAACCTCAGTATCTCCTTAACAAAGTCAATATGGCCAGCAATGGAAGCAATGCGTAAAGGATTCTCAGTAGAATCGCGAGCAACAGAATGGAGGATAAGGGGTTTTCGGTAAGCAGCTGATGCAAGTGTTGGGTGTTTCCTGCTTAAGCTGCCTCATACAGCCTTTTTTCCCATTCTGCTGGAAGCTGTGAAGTTGTTTATGTTTAGATAGTAGTGACTATATGGGAAACAAAAGAATATGTTTGGATGTTAAGGTTGAAGAAGTGGGTGTTATTTATTCAAAAGGGATTAATATGATTTAGGTTAATTATTGTTTCACAGCCTGTGAAAAAAACATGATCTCAGTCATAATAGTGAAATGGTAAAACATGATTTCATAATTTTAGCTAAATGTGTGTATTTACACACCGTGTGATAATCATTACTCTTTGATTTATACATATTGGTAAAACCTGTTAACACAAGCTTGAAATCACACTCATGATTTTAGTTCAAAATAACCTGTGTATGAACTGTGTGCAAAACAGTGCATGTAATTATCATTATCCTATACATATAATGGTGCTAACGTAATTGTTAAAGATACTAATTTATAATTTATACTTGTTTATTATGTAACAGCCCAAGAGACCTAATTTAGTGTAAAGTCCAATTAAGGCTAATCTTAACTCTTAGTTTTTATATATACTTTGCTTAGGGTTCATTGTACATACAGTAAAGATGTAGTTACTAAGAACTTTATCCTGTTGACATAAGCCATCAGGTCGAACCATGTAACCCTTATGCTCTCTCTCTCTCTCTCTCTCTCTCTCGTCTATTTTGTTTTCTCCTATAATTTCAAGGGTGCTTACAAAAAAAAAAAAAAAAAAAAAAATGCTAGAGACTAGAGAGTACAAATGCAACAAATTTTACATTTTTTTGATAACTTATTGAAGTGACAAATTGTAATTAGTGCAACATCATTTTTATTGGGACTACTATTGGTATCACTTTTGATACATTAACCACACCCAACCTGGCTTCTTAGGCTCTTAGCAAATGCTCATTGGTGTGACAATCAGGAAAATTGTTTGTTATTAGACTTGTTATTTTATTGGGGAAAAAAGTTGAGAAGTTCTCTTACACATATGCGCACCCAAAATTTGAAGAACGTGGCAGCTATGTCAATTTGAGGAATGCTACGTCCACAACATTTTTACAACATTTTCACTATAAATCATAGGTGGTAAGTTGTTATTGGTTCTAATTTCAATTTACAACTTAAATTACTTTTTTTGTCCACTCATAACAATCAATAACAACCCATTACTTAGAATTTTTTGTGAAAATGTCGTGAAAATGTTGTGGACATAACATTTTTCTGTCCATTTGTTTTTGTTTTTTCAGTTGAAAGCAACAGTCATATTGTCTTAGACACTTAGAAAGTTGACCTAAATGATAATGTGTTTTTTTTTGGTTTTTTTTTTGTTTTGCTAGTGACTTAAACCGTTAAACGATGATGTTTGAGGTTGAACTACCGCATCAGTGCCCAGAAAACAAACAAAAACAAAAACAAAAGTTACTAAAAATAATAAGATCATTGTCTTGCTAAACAGTCATTTCAGCGTCGGAATTTTTGGAATTTAAAAGTGGAAAGCTGGAATAATATTTGAAGAAATCATTCATTTACACTCTTTATCTTATTTGCGGGTGTAACGTTCTCTGCTGTTATCCTTTTGATACTCCCATTTATCAGCAAAAACATAAATTGATGCGATGACCAGTTGAATCGGGTGACTGCACACCCCTTACAATAGCACAAGAAAAAGTTTATTCTCAACTACAGTTTCAAACATTGATTAGGGACAATCACAAAATTGGACAACGGCAAACTTGACATGATTAAACATTCCAACAACTTTCTTTCAATTGTATTCCTAGAATTGTGTATAACATTCAACAATTCTCTTAAAATCATGGAAGAGAAATCAAACGCTGAAGTTCATGTGATCATGTTGAGTTTTATACAAAATGATATATTAATAATAAGAAATTGCTATAAAACTCACGATTATTGAATATAATCGCATCCTAAGATTTTCAATAATCTATAATGGAAAAAAAAAAAAAAATCTCAGGGGTGTATTGCCCAGCCCAGCCCCGACCCCACTCCCTCTGTGGCAAACTTATAGCCCTTGTATTGATTCAAGATTGTATTTTTGCAAAGGCGAAGCTTCAGCCTGCCCATTATCTTGCAATTTTGGTTTCTTTATGGCATCAAGAGTTTGCAAATATGAGGAGGAAGCATTACGATTTGACGAAAGGCCAGGACTGCTAATTCTGCTGGCAAGGAAGCGGCGAATCAAGCCCCTGAGGAATGGAGCCATGGTGTCTGGTTCATGTTCCAAGTAGTACATGATTCCTCCCATACAAATACAAAATAAAAACACCTGTTACAGTTGAAAAGCATCAATTTGAGGAGTAGCAATATTTAAAATAAAAAAAAAATCAGTTAACTAATAACCACAAGCAAAAAATTCAGTAGTACATGATTCCTCTCTCTCTCTCTCTCTCAACTTGACCCAATGTAGAGCACGTAGTTGAGTTCAGACAAATCATGAGCAGGACACCATACCCAGGCCCTTAAGATGATGACCATGGAATGACTCCTATCTGAAACTTCCATTTCTGAAGTAAGCGATAGATTGGCTAGTTCATAATGGCAAGATACTTCTTTTGTAATAACTGAGGATATAAGTATACATCACACAAAGAAAATTGACAGGAGGCATCAAAAGACAGGCCCCAGAAACAACCCTGATTTACGATTTCAATTAATTTGGTTTGTTAACTAGTTTACTGAAACTGCATTCAGAAATGCATATTTCCTAAAACAATTAAAAATGCTTTCAGAAAAGTATGGCAACAATTTTAGCAATACCTCTGCATTCTTAATATCTGGAAGCAGGTGGCGGTTCACTGAAATATACCACAGTGAATCTCCTGCTCGTGGAAGAACATACAAGGCAAGTTCACTGCGCCTAGCTTTTTTCTCCAATAATACAGAAAGGGCTGCCATACCGCCTGCGATCCAATATACAAGCTTGTGGTCTTTTGATGCAACTTTTCTATGCAAGCATATCACTCCCTTGTATCACCCAAGCATCACAAAAGAACTAAGAACATGGTCATGAAAATTCAACCAAAGATGCAGATAAGGATTAAGACAGCTACCTGAAAAATTCCAACAAAAGCTGACAGAAATGTTGTGGAGCGAACAGCCCCCTTAAGAGCAAGCCAGCAGGTACGAGCAGGGGCATCCATGAACTAAAAAGGCATTATGTAACTAAAATTAATAACAACAATAACATTAATAACATTAATTTCAGAGATGAAAAAAGTCAACCAGGGCTAGTCTAAATGAAGTAAAATCCTCCCAATTTAAACATAAGGCAGAAATTGCTATCCATTGCTTCAAAATGAAGTTTATTTTTTCCTGGTTTCTAATCATCAAAATAGAGCATATCTAAGTCAACTAGCACATAAACATACCATGTAATATATTTACAAAATGAATTCGACATAAGAAGCATGGAACTTTATATTAGCAGGAATATCACAATTATTATCCTCTTCTACTTATAGAGATGATATCCCCAAGAGTATAGGCCAGTCTGGTTAGTTCTTTGCACGTGATTTTGGTGTCAATGTATGCATCCCATGGAAAAAAATACAATGTCACACACAAAAGGCATATGGAATGACAGTATCATGGGTTTATAGTACTACATTCAGTACATATGTAAAATAAGCACTGAAATCACACCTAGATACCAAATGTCACATAAATCAACCACATATTATCAAAATGGGAATAGGGAAGTTTTAAGGTCTTAGAAATAAGCCAACTGAAATTGAGAATCAGAATACAGGACTCCACCATTTTGACCAAAACCCCGACCACTATGCAATAATCATCCTACAGTTTTATCATACTACTAGAGTTCAACTAATGCAAAATTTGAGATATTTGATTCGAGTAGACATTTTTTACAATTATATTTCCAATAATATCACTGATTGCAATGTTCTTTATGCGGCCACAGCACACAAAGAAAGATTCTAAAATTCAGGATAAACCCCAATTCAAAATTTAAATACATGGAGCTGAGTTGCTGTAGTTTACTGGAGGTTCAGAAAGAACAAATCATAAATATAGAAGCAATCTTTATCCATGTAGGTAACACTATCATTCCCCCATCTTTGCCCCTAGCAGTAATATAGGCTAAAAGAACAGAGATGATTGTGGTGGTGATGTTCGTTTCTGACAAATAATGTCCATGAAGACAGTTGCATGCCAAAAGATGTGATGGTAGTGTTAATGAAGCTGGAGAAGACAGTGATGTTGTAAATTGAAATATTATAGAAATATGGTAAAATCCATATAGCTGGAGACGACAACAACACTGTTGTGAGGTCATGGTACAATTAGATAAAAGTTAGCAGTTACGTAGGACTGGTGAGGTGTTGATGATGCAACAACTATCAAATGTGACACATGTTAAGGAAAAGAGCAAGGCCATGCACCAACACAATGAATGCAAGAGAAAGTATAAGTGCCTTTCTCTAAAATCTTAAATACCAATCTACCATCCCATCCTACCAGAAGACATCTCTAGTAAAACCAATAACAATTTAATTCTCTCCATTATAATTCTGTTTACATATCTCTCCCACATTAGCACATCAGATATGCATTTAATCACATCATGGCAAGCTTAAAGTTCATATGCATTTTGGAAGACAAATGTGACATGGTGATCTACCATTAAAGTGAGTGGCACTTGCCTGGCATGTTAATTAGTCAACCCACTAACAGATCAAAATAGATCTCAACTAATAAACAGTACACCTCTTACAACTGTTTGAGAGTTATGGTTCTGCTTCAGCACAATAGATATATGAGGCCATCTCCACAACTATTTCCAACCATGTGAATTTACATTATATATAAGATTGTCTATTTATCATTTTTCTTCTTTCAGCAGAAGCATAGAAAACTGAAGTTTAAAAGCAAAAGAAATAACTTGGATAAATAATGTACCTTTTGCAGGTGCAAAACAACAAATGGTACAAATGTCAAAGAGAAGTAAAGTGGAAATGTTTTCCTGAATGTAGCTGATGTTGCATTTGCATTGTGAGTCAAACATGAATTCGTGTCTGGATGAATAACAGAACAAGGAATAATGGCGGGAAATTCTTCCAACTTTACATAGTTGGGATTCCTTCTGCCAGATAAGTAAGCAGAGAGTGAGGCCACATCAACTGGGAAACCTCTACAGCTGTCTCTTACAGCCTTGTATACAGGCCGTGCTACTGGCCCAGTCTTCTGAATGAAGTCTTGATATGATTTTGGCAAGCTCTCAGGACGCATTACAAATGAATACATAACCTGAAATGAGTTTATCAATCAATAAAATGATTATGGAAGATACAAAAGTAACTTATTAAAAGATATTTTGGAAAAAGCCCTAGTAAGTGAAGAGGATTTGAGAAATTCGAATCAAATTCCAATCAATAGCTTAGATATAATAAGAACCAGAATTTTAACATCTTTACACAAACAAATGAGCCCATGATACCATTACAAGCTCAGTGCAAGAACCAGAATTTCAAAGTGTGAATTAAGTACTTACTTTATATCGTTACAGGGTTACAAAAACCTAATCGCCACAGACCTCATATATTCTATAGCCAGCAAGACATCAGTTAAGGAATCACAGGCCTTAGTATTGTTTAATGAACATGTGCAGACTTATGGGCCCCACATATAACATCTGAGATGCATTCTAATCCATCTCAAACATTACAAGTAAACGGTTAAACAAGTGGAACATAGAATTAAGCCAGTGGAATATAGGGTTAACATTTATGGAATCAAGTTTTGGGTTTTAGAGCTATAGGACTTCGTTATGTGCAGTGACTAATAGTAGTTTTCTATAAATCCTCCTAAGATTTTTTCTTCCAGCCTATTATGGGTATTATATTGATTCTTATTAGTCTATGATATTCAAATAATTTCTAAAATTCCTACATTTGTTTTCTTAGAGATTAGACTTTGGTCAATATGAGACTTATTCTATGACATCCTAGTATCCTACCATTTCAGAATAACATTTGCAGTATTGTTCATGGTTGCAAATCATGGTATTCGTCTATTTGATTATGACAAAATTTTCCTAATTCAACAACACCACCTTAAATTGTTTCCCGGCATCCTGCACCCTGCTTCTTTACAATTCTTTTAACTTCTTGCATGTGAAATCCACAAAAATGAAAAATCCAAATACATTCAAAATCAATGTTCTAAACCATTTGTTATATATTTCCAAAAACTGAAATCCAAGTTCCGAAGCCCCAGCACCAAAAAAGCAATAGTGGAAAGGTTTCTAAAAAAGCAAATCTATCCTCCCAACTCACAAATGTTTGGGTTCCTCACTTTTTCATAAAGCATAAGCTAATATAAACTTGCTCACTAACTCAATTGACATCCTTTCTAATCTTAACATTATCTTTGGCTCTCTACTGATCTGTGTAGGTTTCTTCTTGCTAAAACAGCGACCAGACTTTTACGCACATAGAAAAATAAATCCATGCATACACATATTCCTAAACAATTGTTTGAAGCTCCCAACCATGCCATTATGAAATCACTCTGCCCTTGATCAGCTTACCGCTCGTTTATCTCTACATTTGCATTCAGCTTAGGCTGAATTCATTGACAAGATTTTACAAAACTGCCCAACACTCAATTCCATGACAGCATGGCTGGTCATATACCAGCCAATTAAATTTACCCTCCAATATGATAGATGTAGGCTGGTCACACTGCACTCATTGACTTCATTCTTCCAAAACTAATCCCAAGGGCACCATCTATCCTCTCCTGCTTGTCTTAGCTATAATACAGTCAAAGTAACAATAATTACAGTCACTATCACTATGACGTTTCCATCAATCACAAATACTTCCATACTTTCTAGTTAAAAGCCATTCCACTAGCAATTATATAGTGAATTCAGGTACAAATATTTTTTTTTACTCAAGTTATCTACAGCTTTACAAGTCAAAATGAACTTAATGTTACCTGTGCACATGCAAAAGCAAAGAGTAAAGAATCTCCATGCCTCCAATGGCTTCCCCAAAAGTGAAACTTGTCCTTCGACTTTGCAGAATTATAAGCACACTAATAGAATAAGACACAAAAACCATTAGGCTGGCGTGAAAAATCATAATCACAAGCACAATAAAAACAAACGATTCCTGATTCCTATTACTTAGCGTAGCTCGTGAAAATTTAATTAGGTTATACACCATTTGTTCACAGACCTGGGCTAGCCTAGCCAAAAGATATAAAGCAAGTGTGCGCCTCCGATTAGAATCATCTAGGGCTAAAATTGACAAACCAGCAATTGAACCTGCTAAAATGCTGCTCCATCAAACAATGTCATAAATAAGGAACATGCATTATCATTGCAAAATTGAACAAAAACAAAATTCATATTCTACGCACTGCAAACTTACGCATTGAATGGCGTCTCTTTCTTTCTCAATTTTCTCAACAAACATCTAAGAGCTTGATAAGATCCTGTAAAGCCACCGAAAAACAATCCGATTCGACAGGCTTCCTCTCTTACTATCAGATCTTTCTCTGACACAAGTTGCTGCAATCAAAACACAAACGCAAGCTCACACATTGTCCACAAATACAAAGCGATCGATGGATTACAGTTATTCAAATAATTCAAAATCGTTGCAGCTTCAATTTTTGAAATGAAAAACCCTAATTCCAACGAAATTCATGCACGATCACACAGAAACCAATTCAATTCAATTCAATTCACAACAAAAAAAAAGGACACGGAAAAGCGAGTAATTTACGAAAGTGACCTTGAGATCGAGGAGGGAAGAGTAGGACTGGCGGCGAGCGAGCTTGAAAGCGCGGAGGAGGATGCCGATGCCGACGCGGACGCCGTAGGAGAGGAGGAAGGTTTGGCAGAGGTTGCCGATGGCGTTGGCAACGCACGACGGTTCGTAGGCGGCATGGTCGCAGCAGGGCGGGCAATGCTGTGGCTGGTTGTGGTGGGGAGAGGAGCGGGCGGCGGCTCCGGCCTTGCGCTGGCGGCGCTGGAGCTCCTCTATGGCTTCGCGGAGACGGTCCTCGGCTTCCCGGAGGCGGCGCTCGGCGTCGACGTTGTCTTGGAGTGGCGGCGACGGTGGAGACCCTGCTGCTGATGCCATTTTCGTCGCACAGTCACAGCGAGAAGAGAGAGAGAGGGGTTGGTTTGTTCAGTAATACTAATACTTGCACGCGAAAGTCGAGTGAGAGAGAGGGAGAGAAAGAGTAGAGAAAGGGGAATGGGATTAAAAAAACACAAGAAGTAATGTCATGAAAGGAAGGTACAAGTCGTCATCATCATTCTCGGTATCAGCCCCATCAGGCCATCACCATATCTTATTCCCATCCATCCTAGGATTTTCTTTTTATTTGCTCCCAATTATTATATGATATATGATGTTTTGGCACCATTTTTGTCTTCTTCTTCGTTATTTTTTTTTCTTTGGAAATGAAGAAATGTCCATTTAAAATTAAATAAATTTAAGATTTAGATTTTGCAATCTCATTTTTTCTTTAAAAAAAGAAAGAAGATTTTGTCTTAGCTGTAGTTTAGTTTAATCATAGTCAAATTTTTACTACGGCTAAATTTTATATGTTATGGTAAAATTTAAACTTCATATTTATTCGTTAATTGTCCATTTCACTTTGAAATGAAAAGGGCCCAAATCTAAAAATATCGGAAGTTGGAAGGATTTGGATGTTAGAATCAAGTTGTCAATTTCTTTTTTTTTTTGTCATTGTCTTGATTTGTCCATTGATATATATATATATATATTAATTTTGGAATATCTTCTGTTAAAAATTAAAATGATATATTTTGGTATCCATTTATTTTTGAGAAAAAAATTTATTTTATAATATATATTTATGTATCTTTAACACAAAATAACTAAACATAATTATTCATTGTATCCTACTTTATCATATCATTTATATATATATATATATATATAGTGATGATGTGGGAAAATATGGGTCATCAAGTTAGTACAATGCACAAGAAAGTTCTACAAAATATATATGAGATTCAAGTGATAACCTAATAAATGACATTCTTTTTTAGTGTCTCATATATGTAGTTTGAGACTGAACCCCACTTTCCCCTCCCCTATGCTATCTAGTAGTATCTACCTATCAGGGGAAAAAAAATTTCAACAAAAATTTAATATTCTCTTCCTATTTGATTTACTAGCTTGTAACCCTATGTATATGCATGGATATACTTAAAAGATACTAGCTACATCATATGTGTTTTGCATGTGAGATGAGGCTTTTTTATTTATTTTAAATTTAATGTAATTTTTCAATTTGAATTTATTTATTGTTAGTGAGGTTACACAGGAAGAGATTTTTAAGAAACTAAAATTTAGAATTTGAAATAGAGTAAACTGCTGGGTTTAGTGTGTGCTAGTTTTTAGGAAAAAAAATTATCAAACGTGCATGAGATATATTTAAATAGAGATTGTGCTAATTTTTAGGAAAAAAGTTTCTCGGGTTTTTTATTTTTTTTGTTGAATTACAATTTTAACCCTATTTTTTAAGAATAAAGATTATCTAATTAGCTTAGGGTATTTTTGATATTTTCTGAAGGCATAACAAACTTTCTGAATCTTCTTAATATATTGAGATGCATTAAGATGCAGAGTATAATTCTTACATATATAATTTAAATATTATTGATAGTTATTCTTATTTTTTTTTAACTCTTTAAAAAATGTCTTGTAAGAATATTATTAGGTAGAAAATGTAAATTGTCCCATTTATTTTTAAAAAAATTTATGTTCATTAATTCTAGACTTTTGATTTTTGTACACAATAACTCACTTGGATGGATATTTATGATATGGTCCCACATTTGACTCCAAAATTAAGAAATAAAACTCTCTCTAAAAATAAATAATTTAGGATATATGACGCAAAATTGGACTTTAATTATAAAATCTAATTGGATTTTCTCTATGTTTTACCTATATATATATACACACACACACACACACACATATATCTATGGCCAAAATGGGCATTTGTCCATGTTCTGAAACTATCTAGCAAAATGCCCATGTTTTAAACTCGATTTTCTAAAAATCGAGTTATGTGAAATCAAACTTAAAAAAAATACACATGGAACTCGAGTTCTATGTAAAATTTCTCATATTACTCGATTTTCATCAAATCAAGTTTTTCATTGAAACTCGTTTTTCTAAAAATTGAGTTTCAAAACAGGGGCATTTTGCTAGATAGTTTCAGAATATGGGCATTTTGCTACATTTTTTGGGCGAAAGGAGCAAATGCCCATTTTGCCCTATATATATATATATATATATATATATATATATATATATATTTATATATATGTATGAAATTTGATCATTATAGTAGTTTTTAATCGATATAAATTATGATTTTGTTTGTACTTGGAATTATCTATTATATCATTTAAAGAATTTTAGATGACAAGATTCTAATAGAATGTGTAAATAAATAAATATATGATGTTTTATACGAAATTCTTACATATATATATATATATATATATATTTTTGAGTTCGAATTTGGTAAGGATGAGGTATAAAACCTATGTTTTATACTATCTAATAAGTGATTGCCACATCAACATTTTACTTAAAATTCAATACATCCTACCACACTTAATAACATCTTAATAAACTCCCAATTTGGTTGGATTTATATATAGGTATTAGAATTGATAATTGGGTGTGATTTTGTTTATTCTTAAATGAGTCCGAATTTGGTAAGGATGGGGTGTAAAACTCATTTTTTAAACATCCAATAATAGATTGCCATATCAACCTTTTACTTAATGAGAAATACACCCTACCACACCTAATAACATCTCAATTAACTCCCACTTTAATCAACGTCTTTGATTTCAGAACAAACTTAAACCCAAATATCATCCTTTCCTATCCAAAAAAAATAAAAATATGAAATCTCATCATTTCCAGCATCGTTGCTCAAGTTTTAATTTTTTCAAATCTAAAATCTCATCGTTTTTGCAGGTTTACTCAAGTTTTAATTTTTCTTGATTTCTTCTTTTTCCCAAAATCGTTCTCAATTGTTCCCATCATTCATTGGAAACTTTTAGGCTCATAATAATATTATTATCAAAGAAAAAAGAAAAGTAACTAACATGATATAGGAGACACTTAATGGATATGAAAAGAGAAGAAAAGTAATTCACTTGCTCTAACAATTAATGGATAAAACTCAATAACACAAGAAACACAAATGGAAAACACAATAAACCATATAGGAGGCACTTTTATTCAATGAGACTTCAATGTAAATGTTTCAATAGCGACTCAACCTTGACAATGGAATACGTGACTTCAATGTACATATCTATATCAATAGACACAATAAACTTGATGATGTCGAAAATTGTCAGTAAGCCGCACAGTCCTCACGAGCTCTAGACAAAACTTGCATAACACAGAAATAGAAGAAGACCTTACAGAGAGTACCGGTGTGGTTTCAGCCAAATACCCTTTGAAGATTAAGTTAAAGAATTTTTTCACAACTATAGAGTGCTAGAGCTGGGGTAAATTATGCATACCTTGTTTATGAGGGTTTGGTGGTTTTTATAGTAGTGTAAAACCGACTCCTATTTCTTGGGCAGAAAGATCTTTCCTTATAGAAAAGATTCTAATAAATGTATGTATTTTGCGGGATTCTTTTCATATAGGGTCTCCATTGACCAGGGGCTATCGTAGGGCGCAAGGTGTTTCCATTTAGGATTCCTTGGAGTTCACTTAAGCCATGTGGGTGCCACGTGGCCTCGGTATCCGTTGGCCTCGAGCCCATGTACTTAGAATCCGTCCATATAGGGGGACCATCTGTCATGTGATCTATCCATCCAGTACCTCAATTCGTCGTCTTATTTTTGATAACCCATTTTGTACCATCAGGTTTATTTGAACGGATTCGTCAACCTTAATTTTTATCCTCTTCAGTTGCCCCTTTACTTCATGGGTCCATCACCCTCTTTCACGGATGGACCCGTGGAGTGACGGTCTAACTCAACCCTAGAGAAACGTGCTTTGATTGACAGGCTAGCCTATGGCCATAAATGTCGTAGGGACATGGGCACATTTTTAATGGTCAATCACTCTGATCGAAGCATCCCTACGTCTTCCGTGTCGTCCCCTTTATATATACGTGCTCCTTTACCTTTCATTTTCATTTTTTGCAATGAATTTACAACTAGAGCGCTATTGTCCTCTTTATCAAACCGGCATACTATTTACTTGGTGTTACCGTCAGCCACACCTTCTTTGTTGCCTTCTCTGCTTTGCTCAATCAGTAAGTATCCTTTACCATATGTTGAATTTCCTTTGTCATTTATTTAAATTTTGCCCACCCGTCGTCTATGTAGACTGTCAGAGTCTTAGGGTTTATCCGTCACGTGTAGGTGATAGATGTCTAGTGCGTCGAGTGAACAATCATGTGTCCGCGAGGGAGCGGGCTACGATGAGGTGTATCTGTTAGGTCAGGATAACCTCGGCACCTCTTCCGATGAACCCATCCGCCAACTCACCTTCCATAGAGGAGGATGATGATTTGGACGTAGATGGATCAAAAAGTGATTCAAACGAGGACATAGGCAATGATAAGCCCCCTATCCAATCTGTCATAGGCCATGATGGATTTAGGGAGTTCATTATACTCTCGTTGTGGATGATAAATGATTTCAACTTGTCCATCAAACAACAACACTTTAACACATTTAGGGAGAAGTACTAGATTACTGTCAACATTCCAATGCGTCTACCCTTTAAACTTGAAAAGTGTTACTACAAGGGTGTAGAAGACGTTGGAGTGTATGAGCAGATGCTGAAAACGGGACTTAGGTTCCCTTTAAGTGCTCTTCACCGTCGTTTTCTCCAGTATCTTGGACTGGCCATCACCCAAATCTCTCTGAACGCCTGAAGAGTCTTCCTGGGCACGGAAGTGCTGTATGGGGTGATGTCCGATGGGGCACATAGGATGACCGTGGAAGAGTTCTTCCATTGCTACCATCCATCCGAGATTACTCAGTCAAAGGGCATGTACAGTTTCGTGCCAAGGAGCTCGTTGCTTAGGCTAGTGTGCGACACCCCCGACTCCAACAGGAACTGGAAGAGTCGCTATTTCTTTATCCAAGGTGACAAATGGATGTGTCACCCTGGTGACCAAAAGTACATGTCTGTGGACAAAACCTGGGGCATTATGCCCCTGTCTGGTATGTATCAAACTATATTAGGCTTTTACTTCCTGGTGTTTACTTTGTTTGATATTCTAATCGTCTCTTATTGCAGCTCGAGACCATTAAGAAGTCATATTTGAGGAGTGGAGCTTCTTGGAGAAGATTTTCACAACTACCAAGTTGTCTGAGAGGTTGTGGACTAAGCTGGTTACCTTGGACACCCTTCATTGGTATTGTGACAGTCCTGAACCAACTGAGGCTGCCCGTCGTTACAACAAATAAGTGCGCGAACATAAGTCCGTTGCCCAATACTTTGATTTCTTTCTTTGCTTTTTAGTAAGTTATTTAACTCCTTTTATCCGTCCATCTTTATGCATAAATGGAAGAAAGCAGGAGAAGAGCTTATATAAAGCAATAGGCTGCTGCTAAGAAAAAACAGGAGGGGAGCTTACCTCCTAAGGTGACGAGTCAGGCTAACCCGTCAACAAAAAGGAAGCCATCTGAAAAGTGGACCGTCCACCCAAGAAGCCCAAGGTGGTGACGGGGCCAACTGTTGGTGAGACCCCTGCCACTAGCAAGTTGCCCCCTAAACCTGGCCCGGGGAAGGGGAAAGGCTTGATGAAGGGTGCTGACCCTGTCATGGAGAAACGCCCTGTCCTCCTCTGTGAAGACTCAGGGTATGCTCTCAAGCAGTTGTCGTCCATCATTAAAGACGACGACTATGAAGACTTGGGCAATCATGCCACTGAGGCCATGGAGGAGACGAGCCTATTCAGTCTGGTACAGGTATGTCTATCTGTCCCCTTTCCTTTGTTCTGTCCTACTATTGTCTCATTCTAACATTCATTCCTGATTCTTATAGGGGGTCATCATGATGAAAGGTCTCATGGACCGATGTACATCCTACGAGACGGTGATCACCTGTTTGAGGGAGAAGGTGGAGGCAAGGGATTCAGAGTTGAGGGAGCTGACGGCTTGGAAGAAAGTCCAGGTCAACAAGCTCGATTTGACAAAGCAGCTTTTGAAAGAATCGAAGGCGCAAGTCGAGGCGCTGAAGAAGATTATTAGGGATAAGGAGGTAGAGATCTCGACTGCTTCTGTTAGGTCAAAGCCTCCTTCCTTAACCTGGATCTTTCTCACGTTTCCATCGATGCCCAGGCTTAGACTCCAGCCCAGCCCGTCTACTCCGAAGGAACCAACGAGCTCTTCGCCGATGAGACCAACCCCAACCCTCAAGGTGACGGGGATGCTGTTCAGGTTGACCAAGAAAAATCCGTTGGGGACGTTACCTATCACCTTGAAGGGGATCAGACTGTGGAGGAGAAGATCGAAGATACCCCTGCCGTTCAGCCTTAGTTTTTACTTTTTTACTTGTAAATTTCTAGCTTTTGATCTTTTGAGAGAACTGTATCCATTTTCTTCTGTTGACTTAAGATGTAAACATTTGCCTTTTTGTGGGCTTTTATTCATTATCTTTATTTATCCATCGCTTATGCTTGTTCATTCATATGTTGCTTTTTGTTTCCAAATTCCAAGACATGTTCTTGCTCGTCAATTTAAGGAACTATTTATTCAAGAATTTAATATACCTGTCCACCTATTTACTTATGGACTTCACAATATTTATGTTACCTGCTGGGGTGGGCCCGTCCACTTATGGGTTTGACACTTTTTTAATCAATCCTTCTTGATGATCCCGTCCTCTTATGGACATCATGATTTTTTGATCATCTTTTGGGATGAACCAGTCCATTTTGTGGATTTATAATTTTAACTCATCCCTTGGGATGAGTCCGTCCACTTATGGACTTAATAATCTTGACCATCCCTTTGGATGAACTCGTCCACTTGTGTGGACTTTTAATTTTTAACTCATTACTTGGGATGAACCCGTCCACTTAAGGACTTTATAATTTGAACTTATCCTATGGGATGAACCCGTCCACATATGGGCTTTATAATTTTAGATCACCCTTTAGGACGAACCCGTCCACTTATGGACTTTATATAATCTTAGATCACCCCTTAGGATGAACCCGTCCACTTATGGACTTTATAATCTTAGATCACTCCTTAGGATGAACCCATCCACTTAGGGACTTTAACAAGCTGCAAGTCATCTTGTTCTCGTAAGAAATTGGTTGTAGACATGGTTTTGTAGACTTTTAATAATCTTGACCATCCCTTTGGATGAACTCGTCCATTTGTGTAGACTTTTAATTTTTAATTCATTACTTGGGATGAACCTGTCCACTTAAGGACTTTATAATTTGAACTTATCCCGTGGGATGAACCCATCCACATATGGGCTTTATAATTTTAGATCACCCTTTAGGACGAACCCGTCCACTTATGGACTTTATATAATCTTAGATCACCCCTTAGGATGAACCCGTCCACTTATGGACTTACTATTTTTAGGTCACCCCTTAGGATGAACCCGTCCACTTATGAACTTTATAATCTTAGATCACCCCTTAGGATGAACCCGTCCACTTAGGGACTTTAACAAGCTGCAAGTCATCTTGTTCTCATAAGAAATTGGTTGTAGACATGGTTTTGTAGAGATGCACATATGCTTATGATATTTTTGAACAAACTCCTTTTATTATGTGATAAATATGCGTGGATATTGTTCTTAAAAAAAAAAAAAACTGCCATTCGGGCTTAAAAGTGCTGTAAATAGCAAAAATTAACTAAAAGGAAATAAACTGGAAATGAGGAGTGTCGTCGTCCTTGCCACTGTCTACTGGTAGTACTTCTTTAGGTGCTTTGTGTTCCATGGGTGATGCAGCTTTTGCCTGTATAGTGTCTCCAGGTGGTAGGTTCCCTTCCTATGCCATGATGCAATTCTATATGGTCCTTCCCAGTTAGATCCTAGCTTTCCTTGAGAGGTGTCTTTTATGGTGCCCATCACTTTTCTTAAGACAAGATCTCCAACTTGGAAGTCCCTGTGTCTGACTTTGGAGTTGTAGTACTTGGTTATAAGGTTTTGGTACCGCGCTAATCTTTGCTCAGCAGTTGCTTTGACCTCGTCCACCAGATTAAGTTGCAGGCGCATAGCTCCATCATTCCTACTCTCGTCATAGTTTCCCACTCTGTAGCTTGTGAGTCCTACTTCGGTCAGGATGACTGCCTCGCTTCCATACGCCAGATGAAACGGTGTCTCTTTTGTAGGCGTCCTTGTTGTCGTCCTGTAAGCCCATAAATGCCTGGTAATTCTTCAGGTCATATTTGCCTCCTCGAGCTAAGTCTTGATGATTTTAAGTAAGAATCGGTTCGTAACCTCAACTTGTTCGTTGGCTTGAGGGTGGGCAAGTGATGAGTAGTGATTCTTGATCCCTAGCTGCGAACAAAAGTCTCTGAACGCATCATTGTCAAACTGCTTCCCGTTGTCTGAGACCAGTACTCTAGGTATACCGTACTTGTATATGATATTTCTCCATACAAAACTTCGCACATTCTTCTCTATGATGGTAACTAGAGCTTTGGCTCCTACCCACTTGGTGAAGTAGTCTATACCAACCATCAGAAATTTTAGTTGTCGAATTGCTATTGGGAACGGACCCATGATGTCTAATCCCCACTGAGCGAAAGGCCATAGGGCCGTTATTGGAGTGAGTTCCTCTGTTGGCTGTCGGATGAGGCTGCCAAACCTTTGACACTTGTCGCAAGCTTTGACATATGCAATGACATCTTTTTGCATGGTAGGCCAATAGTATCCTGCCCGGATCAGTTTGTTCACTAATGACCGTGATCCAGAATGATTTCCACAAACTCCTTCATGTACCTCTTGCATGACATAATCTGCCTCTTCGGGGATAAGACACCTCAAGTACGGGCGGGAGAAGCCCCTTTTGTATAGTACGTCTTTAATCAGCACGAATCGTGTTGCTTGAACCTTCAGTTTCCTTGCAGCCTCCTTGTCGTCAGGTAGTACGCCGTCCTTCAGATAGGAAGTTATTATTGTTATCCAATTGTTTTCAGAGCCTATCTTATTCACATCGACACTATCTATTAATGGTGATAGCTGAATGAAGGACAGTACCTGGTTAGGAATGAGCATATGTTCTACTGATGCAGCCTTGGCAAGACGGTCGGCGTGCTCGTTCTCCTCCTTTGGGATTTGAACAAACCTTGCTTGAAGGTTGTTTACCTGATTCTTTACCTGCTCGAGGTACTTCTTCATCCGTTCGCCTTTGCATTCACAGTTGTCGTTAACCTGGCTGGTGACTACCTAAGAGTCGCAATACACTACCACGTCCGCAGCTCCTGCTGCTTTTTCTAGATCCAGCCCTGCTATCAAGGCTTCATACTCCGCCTCGTTATTTGTCGTAGGGAAATCAAGTCGGATCATGCATTCAACCTTGTCATCTTCTAGGCTATGGAGTACCACACCAGCTCCGCCTGCTTGTCTGGCGGACGATCCGTCTGTGTGGATACTCCATTGAGGAGCTTCTCTTGCCCCCTAGCCTTCTATATGCGTGAATTCCGCGATGAAGTCAGCGATAACTTGCCCCTTTATGGCCGTGCATGGTCGATACTGCACATCGAACTCACTTAATTCAATTGCCCACAGCGCCATCTGTCCGGCCGCCTCTAGGCTGCTCATTGCTCGTCGTAGAGGCTTGTCTGTTAGAACAATCACCATGTGCGCCTGAAAGTAAGGCTTAAGTTTGCGGGCTGCTGTTACTAGGGCAAGAGCTAGCTTTTCCATTGGTGGGTACTTCTCTTTTGCACCCCGGAGCGCTCGGCTTGTGAAGTATACTGGCTTTTGAACTCTGTCCTCCTCTCTAACTAAAGCTGCACTGACAACGGTTAGGGAGACAGCTAGGTAGAGTAATAATTCTTCACCTGGTTTGGATGGACTCAGCAAAGGTGGAGAAGAAAGATATGCCTTCAGATCCTCGAATGCTTGCTGACACTCGACCATCCATTCAAAGGACTTTTTCAATGTGCGGAAGAATGGTAGGCACCTATCCGTTGCTCTTGAGACGAATCTGTTCAGGGCAGCTACCTTTCCGTTTAGACTTTGTAACTCCTTGACGTTTTTTGGCGGGGTCAGCCATTATGGCTTGTATTTTATCTAGGTTGGCCTTAATACCTTTTTGGGACAACATGAACTCAAGGAACATTCCAGCCGTCACTCCGAATGCGCATTTTCTCGGATTTAGCTTCATGTTATAAGAGCGAAGGGTATCGAAAGTTTCCTTGAGGTCATCCAGATGGTCATCCTTCTGAATGCTTTTTACCAACTTGTCGTCTATGTAGACTTGAACGTTCCTCCTGATCTGTCACGCGAACATCTTGTTCATCAGCCTTTAATACGTGGCTCCCATGTTCTTGAGTCCAAACGACATTAATCTGTAGCAGAAGAGACCCTGGCTGGTGACAAATGAAGTCTTCTCTTGATCAGCCTTAGCTAGCTTGATCTGATTATAACCAGAAAACGCGTCCATGAAGCTTAACAACTGGTGTCTCGCTGTCGAATCCACCAAGATGTCAATTTGCGGAAGTGGCTAGCTGTCCTTAAGGCATGCCTTGTTCAAGTCCGTGAAGTCCACGCACATCCTCCACTTCTCGTTGGCCTTTTTGACCATTAATACGTTGGCCAACCAGTCTGGTTAGTATATTTCTCGTATGAATCCTACTTCTTGTAACTTGTGAACTTCTTTCGCTATGGCCTTGTCTCGCTCTTACGCAAATACTCGTTTCTTTTGACGGATGGGGGTAAAAGAGGGCGATAAATTCAACTTGTGGACAATAACCGAAGGATCAATTCCAAGCATGTCTTCATGGCTCCAAGCGAAGACGTCCTAGTTTTCTCTCAGAAATGCAGTGAGCGCTTGTCGTATCGGTGGGCTGGCAAGAGTGCCGATCTTGGTCGTTTGCTCGGGCCTAGAATTGTCAAGAAGTACCTCCTCCAGTCCTTCCATGGGTTCTGCCACCGTCCTCTGTTCCTCTATACACATTGTTTGTAAATGATCATCCATCTTCAACATGGCAATGTAACATTCATGCACCGCTACTTGATCTCCTCGTACCTCTCCCGTTCCGTATTCGGTGGGGAATTTGATCATTAAGTGATAAGTTGATGTTACGGCCTTCCACGAGTTAAGGGTAGGTCGACCCAGGATGGCGTTGTAGGCGGACGAGCAGTCGACAACTAGGAAGGTGACATCCTT
Organism: Quercus aquifolioides; assembly: GCA_019022515.1. NCBI lineage: Eukaryota > Viridiplantae > Streptophyta > Magnoliopsida > Fagales > Fagaceae > Quercus > Quercus aquifolioides. The sequence goes on along the minus strand of CM032335.1, from coordinate 30,592,988 downwards.
GGTAATCTGTTGAGGGTAATCACCGACCGTCACAGGCAAGGTGACTGAACCGAGGGGGTATACTTTTGTTCCTCTAAATTCGATGAGCAGCGCGTTTGTTGGAACTAACCATTCTCTTTCTATCCTCATTTGCTAGAACGCCGGATAGTAGAGGATATCGGCAGAGCTCCCATTGTCCACAAGGACCCAATGGGTGTTGTAGTCCCCTACCCGTATGCTAACTACGAGCGTATCGTCATGTGGATGGTGGAGATGTCGGACATCTTCCTCTGTGAACCTAATTACATGGTTGTTGATCCGTGGCATCTTTGGGACGAAGCCTGTCAACTGGACGTTCTGCACCATCTGTAGGTAGGTTTTTCGCGCCTTCTTGGATGAGCTAGCAACTGTGGTTCCCCCTACGATCATCCTTATGTCTCCTAAGGGAGGCTTAGGACGCTCGTTTTCATTCCGAGTAGCCTGTTCCTCTGGTAGGTCCGTCCTCTCCTTACTAACGAACCTTTGCAGCTTTCCTTGTCAATGAGAGTTTTTATCTGCTGCTTTAAGTCATAACAGTCGAACGTATCATGACTGTGATCACGGTGGAAACGGCAGTACTTGTCCCTAGACCTCTTACTAGGATCTCCCTTTAGCTTGCTTGGGAATGTCAAGGCTCCCTCGTCCTTGATCTGCATCAGGACTTGGTCGATCGGGGCAGTTAGCAGGGTGAAACTTGTGAACCTCCCAGTGGGAGGTTTGGAGTGCCTGTCCTCTCGACAGTCTCCAGTCCTATCCATCTTCCGTCCCTTATCTTACCGTGCATCCTCTAGTCTCTCCCTCTTCCTAGGCTTCTCTTCTCGGGCTAGCAGCGTGTCTTCCGCGTTCATGTACTTAGTGGCCCTGTAAAGTACATCCAACATGGTTTTTGAGTTGTTTTTGTATAATGAAAATAGGAACTTACCCTTCCGTAACCCATTGGTAAAAGTAGCAACTAGTATCTTGTTGTCAGCCTCATCAATCAAGAGGGCCTCTTTGTTAAAAAGGGTTATATAGAATCTCAGTGTTTCTTCCTCCCACTGCTTGATGTTCATTAGGCATGCAGTGGACTTCTTATACCTATGCCCCCTATAAAATGCGAAGCAAATTGTGCGCTCAGTTCCTTGAAGGTACTAATAAAGTTGGGCGTCAGCCTGCTGAACCATACCTTCGCAGGACCCTTCAGCGTAGTTGGGAAAGCCTGGCACATGATTTCATCTACTACGCCTTGCAAGTGCATGAGGGTTTTGAACGATTCCAAGTGATCCAAGGGATCCTTTGACCCATTGTAGGTTTCTACCTGTGGCAAGCGAAACTTTAGTGGGAGGGGGAATGAAGTGACAGGTGCTGTAAAAGGCGAGTTTGTTCAATGGACTAGCTCGTCGAGGTTGCTTGATACCCGTCCTTTGAGGGCGTTCATCATGAAGTCCATCTCTCTTTCATCATCTGCATCTTTGCGACCATGTGCGGTGGATGGACGGCTTGTATCCTGTCGCTCTTGTCTGCTTGGGGCGTTGCTGCCTTCCGGCCCTTCCTTGTTCCTCCTCTCAGTGCTGGTACCTTACTGGTCCTCCTCCTGCGTGTTAAGTGCTGCGTTCTTTTGGCGCAACTGCTTTTCTAGGTCATGATTTTACTTGGTGAGGCGTTCTACTGCTACAGTGAGAGTTTGAACCTGTCTCTCAAGGGCTGTGGTGCGCGGTTCGTCCCCTTGATAGTTATTGGTGGTTGCCATCGAACGAGTAAGTACCATGTAAATTTTTGTCCGGGAAGCGGTAGTTTGGCTTAGGAGTGTGCAAAACTTCACCGGAGCCGACCTAACTAATTGGCACCGACCGAATGAGCCGAGGTCGGCATTTGGACTTTGCCCTTCATTCCGATGCCGGTGTGGTGAAATCACCAGATTGAGAAATCCGAAACCGAGATTGTGGCCGAATCGAACCGATACAGGATCTGTCGTTTTGATTTTTTGATTTTTTTATGAAGCTGATAAAACGACGTCGTATGTATGGGTGTTATTAAAAAAACAAAAGCAAAACGGTGCGCTTTATGCTAGGTTTTCAGATTCTCAGGGGTATAAGTTCATATTTTTCTCTTAGAATCTTTTAACTCTCTCTCTCGCTCTCGCCTCTCAAGTCTCGCCTGACGCAGAACAATGGTAAGCTTCTTCGTGTTTTCAGTTTTGTTTGTCTTTGTGTTTTATTGTTTTTTCCTTTTCATTTGTTTGGGAAAGCTGAAAGCATGAATGATTAAGTATTTAAGTTGGTTTGAATGTTTGATTAAGTTTGGCTGTTTGGGAAAGCATGATTTATATGTTAAGTGTTAACCCCGAGACTCACTGAGTCACTGTACCAAAACTTCATTTGCCTACACACTTCCCTCTAACCTGAGAAAGTAGAAACCATGGTGATTTGTTTGAGTAAAGCTTTAGCAGCTAAGCCAATACTATTGCTTTTAGCACCTTTTAAAATCTCTCAAAGCAAAGCTTGTGTGACTGTGTTTGTGTCTTTCTATTTTGTGGGGGGTCCAACTCCAAGTAGCTGCTTACATATATAAATATAATATTATATTAAGGTTGGATGCTTACATATATAATATTAACTATTAAGGTTGGCTGTTTGTAGCTGCTTACATATATAATATTATATATACACGGATGCTTACATATATAATATTAAGGTTGGCTGTTTGATTAAGGTTGTGATTTACTGATTTTTATATAAGACTTTAATAGTGGATTAATAGTTGTTACTTTAGTAAGTTTATAGTAACTGTTAGTCTACCAAGTACTAACTTTTTTTTTTCTTCAACATTGTAATTTTTGAGGGAGACAGAGATTGAGAGAGTTCACACTTTCAATCATTCACGGAGAGGTAATCACTAATCACTCATTATATTCAGCATTTTGATTTTAAATTTTTAGTACTTAGTGAGCGTTTGGATGCGTGTCTCCCCCTTGCGTTTTTTTTTTTTTTCTAGCGCCTGTTGCACTGTTCATGGGACATGAACAATGCATTTAGGCTTATGAATAGTAACCAGCACTATTCATGCACGCGGATTACATTGTGCACTGTTCACGCACTGTTCACAGGACCCACAATCACTTTATTTAGAAAAAAAATATTAAAAATGGGTCCCACAATACTATTTACACATTTAAAAATTATTTTGCTACAGTGTTTTCAGTTTTCTACAAAATAAGATGTATTCAAACGGACCCTTAGTAACAACTGCTTTAAATTTATATATATAAAATTAGCTTTTATTTTATATTTATATTGGGAACAATATAATAAATTCCTTGTTAATATTAGTGACATAAATTGTTGAGTAATGGCTAATGATTGTTAATTTGTTAGTTTGTTATTGTTGTAACTAAACTGATTAATTATATTTTGATATTGTTGTGGAAACTTTGTTTTTTTGTTGGTTGGAAATTTTTTTATTAGATGGATGTCGATGCTCCACTTGGATTTGGTGCACCTAGGGACCCTAACTCACCTCCTCCTAGTCCTGGTAGTGCTAACCTTAACCCACCTGAACTTGCAGCACCAATTGGACTTGGTGCATCACTTCCCCCACTATCACCTAAACAAGGTGGTAAGGACCCGTCTATAGTATGGGAGCACTTCATTAAGTTGGCGGGTTTTGATCCCAATAATCCTAGGTCTGAATGCAAGTATTGTAAAAATCAATATAAGTGTCATGGTAAGAAAAATGGTACTTCGGGTATATTGCAACACATGAAGGAGTGTAAGAAGTGGCCATTTCCTTGTGATAATAAGCAAAAATCTTTGTCTTTCCAAGCTAAGAGAGAAGGGGAAAGTGGTTCAAATGTGTTAATGGTTGCAAATTATAGTGAATAGAGGATAAGGTTGGCGTTGGCAAGGATGTTTGTCATTGATGAATTGCCTTTTAAAATTGTGGAGCATCAAGGCTTTCAAGAATTTATGGAAATAGTTGAGCCTAGGTTTCCTATTCCCTATCGCACTACCATTGCAAGGGCTTGTATGAAGATTTATTCTAGTGAGGTGGATATTTTGAGAAGGGCTTTTGTTAGGCAATGGGTTTGTGTGACAACGGATACTTGGACATCCATACAAAACTTGAACTACATGGTAGTCACCGCACACTTCATTGATGGGGATTGGACTTACTGAAAGAAAATCTTGAACTTTTGCCCTATAGCTAATCACAAAGGGGACACCATAGGTAGAGCGGTTGAGTCATGTTTGTTGAAGTGGGGTATAGACCGGTTGTTCACAATTACCACAACAATGCTAGTTCTAATGACGTGGCAATTGATTATGTGAAGAAGAAAACAAAAGAAAGAGATAGTAGCATATTGGGTGGTGAGTTCATGCATATGCGTTGTTGTGCGCATATCTTGAATTTTATAGTGCAAAGTGGGTTGAAGTCCATTCATGAATCAATTGCCAAAGTTCGGAATGCGGTGCGAAATGTGAGAGCTTCTCCCGCAAGGTTTGAGAAGTTTCAAGAATGTGTTGAAAATGAGAAAATCAAAGCCAAATGTTTGTTGTTCCTTGATGTGCCAACAAGGTGGAATTCCACTTATCTCATGTTAGATTGTGCTTTGAAATTTGTAAGAGCATTTGATAGGTTGGAAGAGGAGGATGGGCATTACAAACTTTATTTTTGTGAAGCAGATGGGAATGGGAAAAAGCCCGTTGGTCCTCCTAACTATCTTGATTGGGAAAATGTCAAGACCTTTGTGAAATTTCTTGGCATATTTTATGAGGCGACACTTAGATTTTTTGGGTCCTTATTTGTCACTTCTAATACATACTTCCATGAGCTAATTAGCATTGAAGATCAATTGCAACAGTTGTGTAGTGTTGATGGGGATCCACTTTTGAAGAGTATGGCGGTAGAGATGAAAAAAAAATATGATAAGTATTGGGGAAGTATAGATAATATCAATTTGATGCTTTTTGTTGCTGTTGTCCTTGATCCAAGGTATAGATTGAAGTATGTAAAGTTTTGGTTTAGGGAGTGGTATGGAAAGGACAAGGGGGATGCGATGAACTCTAAGGTTCGGGATGCATTGAAGAGGTTGTATGTGGAGAAAGTAGGTCAAAATGGAGTTTTGAGTTCTAGTGGTAGTGGTGCTTCATTGTCTAGGGACTCCAGGCCAAGTGTTGGTAATGCTTTATTTTTTGATCGCATTAAAAGTTATAATAATAGGTTTAAGCAACACCTGGCAGACGAGGACAGTGTGGAAAGCAAATCTGAGTTGGATAGGTATTTGTTGGAATTTTCTGAGGATCCTGATGTGGAAGATTTTGACATCTTGATGTGGTGGAAAATTAATTCTTCTAGATATCGAGTCATTTCCCAAATTGCTCGTGATGTGTTGGCTATTATTGTCTCTATAGTTGCATCCGAGTCTACTTTTAGTACGGGGGGGCGTGTTCTGGATTCATTTCGTAGCTCACTATCTCCTAATACAATTGAAGCCCTTATTTGTACCCAAAATTGGTTGAAGTATGCAAAGAAAAAAAGACTACTAAAGCTTCTGGAGTGCATGGATAATGTGGAGGATATGGATGGTTTTGAGATTGACACTGGTAAAAATATATATATACGTTCATTTTGTTTGTTGTGTATATCAATTGTTTATTTATTTGCTCAATGCTTACGAATCGTTTTATTTTGAATGGGATTGTAGAAATTGCATCGGTTTGCCCAATGCCTATGGAGGAGGATCCAAGCACCGTTGTGTTGGATGATAATGAGTGATGTGCTACTCTTTGCTTGGAGTTAGTTAGTAGTTAGTATTATATAAGTATACTTGCTATTATCATTCGTTTGTGTTAATTATAAACATTTTATTGTTCATAAACGTTTTATTGTTATTAACACGTGTTTATTTTATTTTGTTTAGTGTTTTGTAGGAGTTCTAGAATGATGCATAGTGCACAGACTTACTGGACAAAGGACTTACAAGGATTAGCATTCTTTTGCCTATATGCTAATTATATTTGTACATGTTATTGGTAGTGGACTTTTCACTAATGGTAGTTATTTGGTATTCATGGGTGGGATTATCATTGGGGATACAAGCAATTAGCATTCTTTTGCCTAAATGCTAATTTATTTTGTATATCTTTCTTTTGGCATTTGTGGATAGCTACAAATGGTTCTGTAATACGTTATTAAGTGGATACATTAACGCTTATTGTTATTGACACTGACACACACAATGACACTAATGATATTATATGCTACATGATAGTATTTTGGGAGTTGAACTCTTATTGAGGCAATTTCAAAATATTTTTGCATGGTGAATGAAATGAAAAAATTTGGATCATTACTATTTGGGTGAACATATTTTTTTTATGTGAACATATTTTTTTATGTGAACAGATTTGTTGAACAGGTTTTTTTTTTATGTGAACAGATTTTTTGCACAGGTTTTGGATCATTACTGTTTGGGTGAACAGATTTTTTTATAAAGTTTTTGTTGAACATATTTTTTTTTAGGTTGAATAGATTTTTTTATAAAAAAACAGAATGTTAATGTTTTAAATCAAGCCGACCAAACCGATTAAACCGAGCCGATCAAACCGCGCCGCTATAGGTCAAAAAACCGACCCTAATCGGTATGCATCGGTTTTAATTATTACAAAACTGATCCCTATCAGTTCGGTAACAAATTTGGAAAAAAAAACTGAGCCGACCGAATCGCGCACACCCCTAGTATGGCTTACTTCCAATCAATCGTTCCCACAGACGGCGCCAACTGATGATGCCAAAAATTGTCAGTAAGCTGCACAGTCCTCACGTGCTCTAGACAAAACCTGCACAACACAGAAATAAAAGAAGACCTTACAGAGAGTATCAGTGTGATACTGGCCAAATACCATCTGAAGGTTAAGTTAGAGAACTTTTTCACAACTCTAGAGTGTCAGAGTTGGGATAAATTATGCGTACCTTGTTTATGAGGGCTTGGTGGTTTTTATAGTAGTGTATAATCGATTCTTGTTTCTTGGGCAAAAAGATCTTTCCTTATAGAAAAGATTCTAATAAATGTACGTATTTTGCAGGATTCTTTCCATATAGGGTCTCCATTGACTAGGGGCTATCATAGGGCGCAAGGTGTTTCCATTTAGGATTCCTTGGAGTTCACTTAAGTCATGTGGGTGGCACATGGCCTTGGTATCTGTCGGCCTCGGGCCCATGTACCTAGAATCCATCCGTATAGGGGGACCATCCGTCACGTGATCTATCCATCTAGTACCTTAATTCGTCGTCTTATTTTTTATAACCCATTTTGTACCGTTAGGTTTATTTGAACAGATCTGTCAACTTTAATTTTTATCCTCTTCAAAACCCATTCAATAAAAGACAGGATTCTATGTTAACTATGGAACAACAAACAAAATTGTGTGCAAACCCATTGTCAAGATTTGAATACCGTCAAGATAGACCTTCAAATATAGCAAATATAGCAAAACAGACCTTCAAGTGCTGTATTCCACTGTCAAGGTTTGAATAGTGACTCTGGCAAATTGATGTGGCGGAGAACGGAGGTTCGGCGAGGTTTGTGACAGGAGATAGAGGAGCCGAGGAGGTGGATGAGATTTTAGGGAATCTTTTTCACATCTAGTATGATAACGTGAGATAGGTTTTTTTTTTTTATTTTTTTTATTTTTTTAATGTTATTAGATGTATTAGGATGTATAGATTTTACAATGAGTTTTAAGTAAAAAGCTGATGTGGCATGTCCTGGCTGGTGTAAACCAAAGGGTTTACACCCCATTCTTATTGAATTTATTCTCTTCTTAAATATGTGATAAGATGATATGATATGTTAGGATTTGAGGGGTAAAATATGAGTTTTATACCACATTCTTACAGGATTTTTTTTTTTTTTTGAGAAAGGCATATTTACATAATTTAATCTCATATATTTTTAAAATACTTATAGAATTTAAACTCAATTAAAAAAATTGAGTTAGATATTTTATTTCATAGGCTTTTCCAACTTACTAGTCTACTTTTGAATGGTTAACAAAAAAGTTGTGGGGGAGGATTTTTTCCTGACCTGCCGCAAGCTTGATTGTCCGCTTTGGGGAGCCAAGCCCGCACGGTTTTGTTCTCAAGCGACATGGGAAGACTTTGAGTGCAGTCTCACATCGGCAAGAGAAGCGTCCCACTCATGCCTTATATGTGCTTGGCACTAGCATTAGTGGACTGCACTCAAAGTCTTTCCATGTCGCTTGAGAACAAAACCGTGCAGGCTTGGCTCTCCAAAGCAGACAATCAAGCTTGCGGCGGGTCAGGAAAAAATCCTCCCCCACAAAAGTAACAAGAAATTTAATTATCATGTTTTTGATGTGCTCCAATAGCATTTATTGTCACATGAGTTTGTGCTTTTTTTTTTTTATAATAATTATTTAGCTTTTGCATTTTTTGTAAACAAATAATATGAAAAAAAATGTGGGCTTTCAAGCTGTGGCAACATTTCAAGAAGTTAACAAGAATTCAAAAATATTTTATTTTATATTATATATAGATATATATGGAGAATTTCTTTACTTACCCGTGTAATATATGTACGGAAAGTTTAACAAAAATATTCACATATAACACACATTTAGTTAATAAATATTAAAAAATAAAAGTCAAATTAGATAATTTATATAAAATAAATAAATAATTTAATTAGAAGTTGTTCAGGGAAGATCTTCGGTTGCTTTATCAAAGAAAGTTGAATTCTAATTAGTATAATCATTGATTATTAATTGGCATTTATTATGATTTTGTTTGTACTTGGAATTATCTATTATATCATTTAAAGAATTTTAGATGACAAGATTCTAATAGAACGGGTAAATAAATGATGTTTTATTTGAAATTCTTACACACACACATATATATATATATATATATATTTTAAATACTTATAAAATTTAAACTCAATTAAAAAAATTGAGATAGATATTTTACTTCATAGGCATTTCCAACTTACGAGTCTTCTTTTGAATGGTTAACAAAAAAGTAATAAGAAATTTAATTATTATGTTTTTGATGTGCTCCAGTAGCATTCATTGTCACATGAGTTTGTGCTTTTTTTTTAATTTTTTAGCTTTTACATTTTCTTTAACAAATAATATGAAAAGATGTGGGCTTTCAAGCTGTGGCAACATTTCAAGAAGTTAACAAGAAATCAAAAATATTTTTATTTTATATTATGATATAGATATATATGGAGTATTTTTTTACCCGTGTAATATATGTACGGAAAAGTTTAACAAAAAAAAATCATATATAATACACATTTAGTTAATAAATATTAAAAAATAAAAGTCAAATTAGATAGTTTATATAAAATAAATAAATAATTTAATTAGAACTTGTTTAGGGAAGATAAATATAATATAATTTAATTAAGAGTTTTTTGGTGTTAGGTTGCTTTATCAAAGAAATTTGAATTCTAATTAGTTTAATCATTGATTATTAATCGGCATTTAATATGATTTTGTTTATACCTGGAATTATCTATTATATCATTTAAAGAATTTTAGATGACAAGATTCTAATAGATCACGTGTAAATATATGATGTTTTATCCGAAATTCTTACACATATATTTTTAAAATACTTATAGAATTTAAACTCAATTAAAAGATTGAGTTAGATATTTTACTTCATAGGCTTTTCCAACTTATGAGTCTACTTTTGAATGGCTAACAAAAAAGTAATAAGAAATTTAATATTAATGATTTTTATGTTCTCCAATAGCATTCATTGTCATATGCTTTTTTTTTTTTTTTTTAACAAATAATATGAAAAGACGTGGGCTTTTTTCAAGCTGTGGCAACACTTCAAGAAGTTAACAAGAAATCAAAAAGATTTTATATTATATTATATTATATTATATATATATATATATATAGAGTATTTCTTTACCTGTGTAATATATGTATGGAAAAGTTTAACAAAAAAAATTCATATATAATACACATTTAGTTAATAAATATTAAAAAATAAAAGTCAAATTACATTGTAGGGGCTTGTTTTGTCGTAGATCCCCCAACAATACATTTCTTTAGAGAGTGGGACGAAGGGTTTGGCGCTAACAGGCTTGCCACCGGTTCTCCGGAAGCGTTCTTCCTTCGAGGGGGCTTTGCCCCGTTCTTCTTGGCTTGGGGTTGCTCCTCGGGCGGCCGAAGAGCCCCTCATTCTGAAGGGCACCTTGCATTATATATCTCCTTCGGTCGATCCTAGCCTTCCAACTGTCGATCATCCAGACCACTGCTTAAGGACCTGTCCCATCAGCCACGCTCCCCACCTTACTGTGGGTCGCAGCACCCAAGGTTCCGCTGTTCAGGAGTCCTCTCAGCATTAATACTGCCAGGGGAGTTAGGTAGATGCATTAAGTGTGGATGTGACCACCTATACTGGGCTTGTCCCCCACCTGGGATTAGGACAGGTATGCCGAGGAAGGGGGCGTCCTCGGCGTGGGCTCAGAGGGCTAAAATCCTCTAGACAACTGCCTGGGACAACCATCACTCCTCGGCATGGGCCTTGGGCCAGCCTAAAGGTGGGCCGAGACTTCCAGGCCCACGGGCCCCACGTACATAATTTATATAAAATAAATAAATAATTTAATTAGAACTTGTTTAGGGAAGATCTAATATGATTTGATTAAGATTTTTTTTGGTGTTGGGTTGCTTTATATAAGAAAGTTGAATTATAATTTGTTTAATCATTGAAGGAATACTATTCCTGACCTAAGTAAGCAAGGCTACTCATGGTTACTATCTTGTACTTAGGAAATCCATAACATAAATTTTTTTTTTTTTTTTTTTGATATATGATAGAAATTCTACTCTAACATAATCTAAATATATGTGTGTGAAGTTTTCTCCTGGAGACTTGAACCTCGGGTCTTACCCCCCACACCTCACAAGTACTTATATTTGTGGAGTGACTACCGCACCAAGGATGCACGACGGTTCCATAACATAATTTTATTTAGGAAAATTGTGGTATGTTTGGATGGCATGATGTGGGCATTTGAATTTGGACTTGGGTAATTAAAATACAAATATTTTGTTTGGACAGTTTACAAAAGGTTAAGGATTCGAATTTGACAAATCCACCATTTTAAAAGTTTAAAACCATTGAATTTGAAGTAACACCTAAAATCAATGTATTTGAAATCAAAGCATTTCAAATCTATTAATTTAAAACCCATATCCAAATTCAAGTCCAAGTTTCCAAACGCAACCATGATGATCTAAATAATTTTTCTCAAAAATATTGTTAATGCTTTAACATTTTATTAGAGCATTGAATGGAGTCTTTCACGCTCTGTCCTCACATGCCTTCTAGTGATATCCTTCACACTAGGACAACCAGATAAAGCCATGGTGAGCTCAAGTTCATCCTTCAGCATTTGGATAACTTGCCTCACCCCATATTCTCCCTTAGCCGCTAGTCCATAGATAACAGGCCTTCCAATCTGCGATTACATTTGTTGATTACAATAAACTTAAGAGAGCAATGATTAAGAAGCATATACCCTAAGAACCATATTGATACTTCTAATTCTTCATATGTGACATATTTGTTATGACTTATGAGTGTATGTGTGAGTATTGAATTCATCATCAAAGAAACATAAATGGATGGAACATTTGATATACATAGTTAAACATAAATGGATGGAACAGTTGATATACATAGTTAAACCTATTAGTTTAAGTTTTTGGGTTAAGCTTTGTGAAAAAAAAAAAGGTTTTTGGCAATCAACATTGCAACGTGTTCTTGAAGAAAGACCAAAGAGCTTCGCAAAGGAAGCTTCTTACAGAACTTCTTGTGCTCAATGGCAATGTCAATGAACAGTCAAATCGGTTTGTGAGAGTGTTAACGTGTATAGTGTTGTGGGCTTTAGGCCCAACTAGATTACTTGTATAACACACATTCTTGTACTACACTCTTACTTGTACTGCACTCATATCCCTCCTATATAAAGACACTCATGTATATTCTTCCATTGAGAAATACAATACTATTGAATTTAGTATTTCTAACATGGTATCAGAGTCATCGCTTTGACTTTTTCATTGCAGTCTTGTCTCTATTAGTATTATTCCAGACTCGCAATTGCTTCCGCTGTTACAACTGCTCTTGCAGCCATTTGCCGTTAAACCTCTGACGCATCTCAGTCATCGTCTCTGGTTCGAACCTGCAACCACCGTCATTCAGAGTCTCGAGACCACTGCCATACCGTCGCCGCCGTGATCCTTGCTCCGATTGTGTTTTTGCAAGCATCATTAAGATCGTCCTCCACCGATCTACCATTCAGTGAAAACTTGACCACCATCGGAGGCCTCACGCACTGCCCAAAAATTCTGCACCCAAGATCACGCGCTCCACATGTAGACACGCATCGTCAGTCTTCTTCACACGCTGCCACGCGTCATCTGTCTTCTTCATGCGCCTACACGCGTTTCCACGCGCCAAATTTGCACCTGCTGACATCATCCTAGGTGACGTCATCTCTGCCACGTCATCTGCTGACATCATCGTCCACTCATCTGATGACGTCACCCGCCACGTCAGTTGACGTCATTGTTGACCTAGCCGTTGACTTTGACCGTTGACTTTTCTCCAGGGTTGACTTTTGCAGTCCAAGTGCTCCTTACCCTATTTTTCGCATAGATTTCATTCTTGCAGTCCGTTTTTGCATATTTTGCTTCTAAATGAAGAATTAGGACATGTCTTCTTCTTGTTGTAATAATCGTAGCCGACAATCCAGCAAATGTTTTTGCAATTTTTGCAAACGTTTTGGTCACAATATTGAGACTTGCTATTGTCGCAACAAATCAACTATTTCAATTTTTGCTGCTACTGTTGCTAACACTGAGAGTGTCCAGCCAATGGCTTCCATATCTGCATAGTCTAAGTTTTCAAGACGCACTTTCACCATGTCCACAGATGACCTTAAAAACATCATCGCCAATGTCATTCGTATGGTTGGTAATGTATCTTATTCCTCTTCTCTCTCAGCTTTATCTAGTATGTCTCATTCCTCTTGGCTTATGGATTCCGCTTGTTGCAATCACATGACACCTCACCTGTTCTTATTTTCTGAACTCAAACATGCACCACACCCTCTTAATATTCGCACAGCAAATGGTTCCACTATGTCTGGCCATAATATAGGTTCTGTTTCGACCTCCAATCTCTTGGTTCCCAGAGTCTTTAATGTTCCTGACCTTTCTTACAATTTATTTTCTGTGGGACAATTAGCTGAGTTGGGTTATCGCATTATATTTGATTATTCTGGGTGTATTGTGCAGGATCCGAGGACGGGATAGGAGCTTGGGACTGGTCCCAGAGTTGGGTGTATGTTTCCCGTGGACAACCTTCATCTTCCACTTGTTGCTCCTGTTTCTATTTCTGCAGTTGCTACAGTTTCTTCAATTCATTCCCTTGCACTTTGGCATGCTTGTCTTGGTCATGCATCTTCCTCTCGGGTACAACAATTGACTTCTAGAGGTTTGTTAGGTTCAGTGTCTACAGAAAATTTTGATTGTGTTTCATGTCAGTTAGGAAAACAACCAGCTTTGCCTTTCAATACTAGTGAATCAATATCCACTGATATCTTTGACCTTATTCATTATGATGTTTGGGGACCTTCCTCTGTCTCTAGTATTGGTGGGTCTCGATATTTTGTTGTCTTTGTTGATAATTACTCTCGCTATAGCTGGATTTTTAATATAAAACATCGTTCTGAATTATTGGAAGTATATTCTAATTTTGCAAAAATGGTTGAAACTCAGTTTTCCAGACGCATCAAAATTTTTCGATCTGATAATGCTCTTGAATACACTCAATATGCTTTCCAAGTTGTTTTGCATTCCTATGGCACAGTTCATCAACTAACTTTTCTAGGTACCTCTTAGCAAAATGGTAGAGCTGAACGAAAACTTCGTCATATTCTTGACACTGTTCATGCTCTCCTTCTCTCTGCCAAAGTTCCTGCTCCTTTTTGGGGTGAAGCTGCTCTTCATGCTGTTCATACTATTAATCGCATTCCGAGTCCTGTTATCCAAAATCAAACTCCATATGAGCGCCTTTTTGGGTCACCTCCAGATTATCATCACCTTCGCTCCTTCGGTTCTGCTTGTTTCATTCTTCTTCAGCCACATGAGCATAACAAACTTGAGCCTCGGTCAAGGCTTTGTTGTTTTCTTGGCTATGGCGAAACTTAAAAGGGGTGTCGGTGTTATGATCCTGTCTCTCATCGTCTTCATATCTCCCGCAATGTTGTCCTTTAGGAACATCGCCTCTTTGTCGAGCTCTCTCACTTCCGTGCCTCCTTGTCTTTCTCCTCTGTCTTAGATCTTTTTCCAGATGAGGCACATATTCCTTCTGTAGCTGCTCCTAATCCTCCTGTAGTTGCTCCTGATTCTCCTGTAGACTTCTCTGTCCAACCACCAGATAACACTGATCCCTTTCCTAGTTCACCCTTTAATGAACAGGTGAAAGATGAACAGGTTGAAGACGAGCTACCCAACCCCAACCCTGAGCTTGGGTCCCCTACTCTTGCTCCGTCTGAAGATCTTGCACAAGACATTCCACCTCGTCACTCAACTCGGGTAAGATCTATTCCTGCACATTTACTTGACTATCATTATTACACTGCCCTTGCTACACTACACGAGCCTCACACCTATCGTGAGGCTTCCACTGACCCTTTATGGCAGATTGCAATGAAATAGGAACTTGATGCATTATCTAAAAACCATACTTGGAATTTGGTGACACTCCCCCCTGGGAAATCTGTGGTTGGTTGTAAGTGAATTTACAAGATTAAGACTCGCTCTGATGGGTCCATTGAGCGCTACAAACCTCGTCTTGTTGCAAAAGGTTTTACACAAGAGTATGGGATTGATTATGAAGAGACCTTTGCTCCGGTTGCTCGTATCTCATCTATTCGTGCCCTCTTAGCTGTTGGTGCTGCCAGTAAATGGGACCTCTTTCAGATGGATGTCAAAAATGCATTCCTTTATGGGGATTTAAGTGAAGAAGTGTATATGCAACCTCCTTCTGGTCTCTCTGTTGACTCAAACAAGGTTTGTCACATTCGACATGCACTTTATGGCCTTAAACAAGCTCCACGAGCTTGGTTTGCCAAATTCAGCTCTAGCATCTCTCGCTCAGGTTACATGGCCAGTCATTATGATTCTTCCTTATTTCTTCATCACACTGACAAATGCACTATTTTACTTCTCCTGTATGTGGATGATATGATCATAATTAGTGATGACCTTAGTGGCATTCAAGAACTCAAGGATTTTCTCAGTCAGCAGTTTGAGATGAAAGATCTTGGACATCTCAGCTACTTCTTGGGTCTTGAAATCACTCATTCTACAGATGGACTTTATATTACTCAAGCCAAGTATGCCTCTGAACTTTTGTCTCGAGCTGGACTCACTGATAGCATGACTGTTGACACTCCAGTTGAGCTTAATGCACATCTGACTCCCTCAGGAGGGAAACCATTGTCTAACCCCTCTCTTTACAGACGCTTGGTTGGCAGCCTAGTTTATCTCACTGTCACTCGTTCAGACATTTTCTATGTTGTTCACCAGGTGAGCCAGTATCTGTCTACTCCACGATTGACTCACTATGCTGCTGTTCTGCGCATTCTTCGATATCTAAAGGGTACTCTCTTCCATGATCTTTTCTACTCTGCTCAGTCTCCTCTTATTCTCCGTGCATTTTCTGATGCTGATTGGGCAGGAGATCCCACTGATCGTAGGTCTACCACTGGTTATTCCTTTCTTTTTGATTCTTCTCTGATTTCTTGGCGAAGTAAGAAACAAACTCATGTGGCCCGCTCCAGTACTGAAGCAGAATATCGTGCCTTTGCTGATACCACATCTGAGCTCCTTTGGCTACGATGGCTTCTCAAAGACTTAGGTGTGTCTACATCCTCTGCTACTCCTCTTTATTGTGACAACCAGAGTGCCATTCATATTGCTCACAATGATGTCTTCCATGAACGGACTAAACACATTGAGATCGATTGTCATTTTATCCGTTATCATCTTGTCCATGGTGCTCTCAAGCTGATCTCAGTCTCCTCTAAAGATCAACTTGCAGATATCTTCACCAAGTCACATCCTAAGGGATGCCTTCGTACTTTGGTTGACAATCTCAAGTTGGTTTCACATCCACCTTAAGTTTGAGGGGGGCTGTTAACGTGTATAGTGTTGTGGGCTTTAGGCCCAACTAGATTACTTGTATAACACACATTCTTGTACTACACTCTTACTTGTACTGCACTCATATGCCTCCTATATAAAGGCACTCATGTATATTTTTTCATTGAGAAATACAATATTATTGAATTCAGTATTTCTAACAGAGAGGATGAGAAGGAGGCTGAGATGACCAGGAAATCAATTATTCGATTGGCATCTAACTCCACCCTTGACAATAAGTTTATTTTATTTTGTGTAAAGAAAACAAAGAGATAAAGATAAAGAACACATGAAATTAACGTGGTTCAACCTTTCCCTCCCTCACCATCCCTCCAACCCCCCAAAGAAAAAAAAGGACGTTAGATAGATTTATTGGTTTAGGGGCCACTCAAGCAGTAAGTTGAAAAAGATGACTGGCAATTCCATTAGCTCAGTATGATAGAGCTGCATCTCTAAAAACCATCAGTTGGATGTAGAGACATCTATTGACACTTTGAAACTCACACAATGGCAGTAAAAAGAGTGCATGACAGCAAAATAGTTTAGCAATTACATTGCCAACATTGCATATGAAATAAATAAGATGTTTGCAGAATTAAATAGTTTGTGTTGGAGAGCTTACAAGGACGGCTTGTGCACCAAGGGCTAATGCCTTGAAGACATCTGTTCCTCGCCGCACTCCTCCATCAAAGAAAACAGGAATTCTCCCTCCAACAGCTTGAACCACCTGGAATCAAAAGGTACATCAATATCATCAGACATGTGACTAACCTTGCTGAATAAACTTTCCTTCCCAATGAGCATTATGTTCTGTATACTAGTAACAATACATGAATCCAAACAAAACAAGTCCTGTGCAGGAATGCATGAGCATTTACATTTTCTGTATTGAAATGCTAATAATTTCTACAAATTGTTATGTTGAGGATGTCTTGCTATGAAATAACCACCTGCAAGCTTTCCCTATATATATAAAAGCAGAAAGATGCAATGTGTCTGCAACTAAAACCCAATATCCATGTCTTACACACCAACAAACTAATTGAGTAGAGAGGAGAACAGTCTTTCTTTTGCTAAACAGTAGAGATAGATCCCCACCTCTTCCAGAACAGTAATAGTAGCAGGAGCATAATCAAGCTGGCGACCTCCATGGTTGGAGACAACAATCCCAGCAACACCTACTTTTACAGCCTTTATTGCTGCCAATAGTAATACATCAAATGTTAAGGATGTTTGAATAATGAACTGAAATCTGAAATGAAAACAATGCTATGACTTTCAGGGATCTGAGTAAACTATCAAGAACATGTAACAAGGGAGTATTTAAAGAATTTATAAAAAAATGAAGAGAGGGTTGAGGCTAATAAGAAAATAAAGACTACTTGGTTAGTATGATTAGCAGTGCTCAGTGCTCCTATACTTGAATTTCCAAAGAAAAAAAAATGATTTTAAAGAGTTTCCTATATAAGTATAATCATTAAATAAAAAGAAATAGAATCTTAGAATGGAGAAGTTAAGACTTTCAATTGGTTAATAAATAAGAACTGAAAGTTTCACTCAAAGGCAGAGAAGGTTCTTCCTTTTTTGTGATTAAAGGGAAGTAGTGTGGGGGAGATGAAGTGAAGAGAAGTGACTGTCACAAGTAGAGCTTGATCTTACCATCTTCACGAGTAAGTAGTCCCTTGATAAGGATTGGCATGTTTGTAATTGTACTTAACCATTCTATGTCCTGCAGATGTTATGATGCACTAATTAAACCTCGTTCAAGAGTGCACCCCAGCCAACACTATTAAAGAGTACAAAATATGTCCTTTACAGTAGTTGTAGTATCTTTCAGATATTTCATATTTGCATTCATCTAATAACTTATGGCATGTCTTTTTTTCCCACCCATTAAATGTCTTATCCCTAATCAATCATAGGTCCCTGACATGAAACTATGAGACTTTGCCAACTAAGCAGAATGGAATCTTTGTAATTGACACAACTAATCTTTTCTGACATATTTCAACAAGCATAACAGTAGCAAATCATAATATTTGCTGGTATATACCTTCCAACAAAAGGAAGCATCCTTCGTCTCTCTGGCAACAGCTGCTAAATTTGAACCATTATCCTGCAAAAGTTTAGTTTTGGAATTGTTGTAATTACTAACTTTGGTCTATGAGTTTGAATAATCACAACACTTCCAGAGTACATGATAGACATATAAATAATTTGCATCTCATATCTTATGTCATGTCTTTTCCCCACCCATAAACCTCCCTATCCCTAATCAGTCCTATATCCCTGCTATGGAAACCATGAGACTTTGCTAGCTAACCAGACTGGTCCTTCATAATTGACATATCTAACCTTTCCTGACATATTAAATCAGAAGGTAATAAAATAGTGCTGGTTTATACCTTCCACCAAAAGGAAGCATCCTTTGTCTCTTTGGTAAAAGCTTCTAAATCTGAACCACTATCTTGCAATAGATTAATTTTGGAATAGTTGTAACAATTTTAGTCTATGAGTTTGAATAACCAACAGCACTTCTACAATACAATTTTAGCAATAGTATTTGTAAAATATTATGAATTTCTGTTTCATTGTGGTCAGAAGGGTCCTGAGGACAGAAATACATGATAGAGATATTTCTCTATTACATTCTTAAAAATTTAAATGCTAGTTTGGGCAAAAGCAGACAAAGATGCCATATCCCACATACTGATAATTGATGAGGTAGTGACATGTGAATCACAGATAAGAATTAATGTTAATCCATTTATGATAGACAATTAGACATAGGACATTCCTTGCATGTTTGAGATTCACTCATTTGTGTACCTTGTACTTTGAATTTATTCATATTGATAAGTGGTATTGCTGCATAAGAACAACTCACTGATCACTTGTTTCTTTACAGATTAATGGAGATTTTTTTGCCTTATCAAAGGAAAATATGATATGATACTGTTAAAACAACGTATTTTTTCAAAGAAGATCTTAGACACCTTGGAAGAAGAACCCCTTCATTCTAAGCTTAGCTGTTAAATTTAGATTCAAAAGTATAGAAATATTCCACTCACAGAAGAAGCTTCAAGTGATAAGAAACGCTCTGTATTCTTCAGTTTAGGTAAAGTCATTCTGCAGAAATTATCAAAATTGTGTTTCAAATGAGATGCATAAGACATAGCTCATTGCATAGAGTTCAAATTCGTGTCCTGTCTCCTTTTTAAAAGCAGTTTATGCCAAACTTTTCTGGAAATCAAATTAATTGTGCTTGCACACAGAAGGAAAAGGAGTGAGATGATATTTCACTTGTTCTTTATGTCTGCCTCCTTTCGTCCAACTCTGGGAGAATCAGCAGTTAGGACAAGAGCCTTGTATCCATTTCTCTCTGCTCTCTGCACCAACAGAGCTGATAAATCTCGCCTCTTGTATACCTATTCGTAAAGGGTAATCAAATTTCAGTGTGTGTTTCTACCAAAAAAAATAATAATAATAACACGTAAGGAACAGATAACAACAAAAATTGGAATAATAAGAGATCAAGAAGAATACAATACATATATTTGAAAGAACCGAACAGCATTGCAGCTGGAAGCAACCTCCTCCAAAGTGCAAGAAGATGTGAAGGATAGAGCCTGCAGTAAAAGATAACATAATTAGTCTGCAACACCTTTTGTAAGTATGACAAATTCGTTGTATTAATACCATTATAGTTTTACATGCAGCGGCTGCTCTGGCTGTAACAACCTCTCCTGAAACAAATAGCAAGTAATATAAGCATTTGACAGGGGGAAAGGAATCTCAACCGAAGTATTTTTTAGAGGACTTTAGACCTTCAGGGTGTGCCAACTTATGCAAGGCAGTTGGAGCTATCAGAATGGGCGCCGGTATATTGTACCCCAATACATTAGTTGACAAATCTATTCTACTGACATCCACAAGAATTCTAGGCCGAATCCTGAGAAAACCATGAAAACTGATTGGTAAAATGCCATACCCACTTTGCCCTATTAAGACTAGCACATTACATGATTCTACGAAATGCTTCCATGTTCTCTTCTAGCGTGTACTGATCCTCAGCTCCCCCAGCATAGAAGTCATAATACATTTTTGGAAGGGCTTGCCTAGCCAATTCTTGAAACTCGTTCAAATTAACAGGTTCACCCACCATTGTCCTGGAAACAGACATGAGCATTAGTTTTTGTTTACGTTCTAGTGATCTAGTACTGGATGCAGTCTCAGGAGACTACACCATATAAAGACACTGATTATAATAGGTGCCATACTTGCAAGAATTTCCTGAAATAGGTGCTGCTCCTGTTTAGGGCCTCAAAACTTTTGCTTGAAAGAAGTTGCTTATATTATAAGATAACGGCAATCCAGTTTTGAGGCAAAGTTAGGTTCCCAAGCAACTCAAAATTTCTTGCAGAAAGTAGCACATTCTGGTACTTTGATGAACCATAATCAAAGCCCTTGAAAAATGTTGGAATATATATACACACATATATAATGTGTGTTTGTGTCTATATATGTATAGAGAGAGCTAGTTGCACAGCCCGTAAAATTGCAGTTATAATTGTGATTTCACAATTTTAACTAAAATTGTATTTTCAAAACATGATTTCAGCTTGTGTGTGTGTGATAATCATTACTCTCTATATTTAGTTGAACTCCTCTAGTGTCTATACCTAGTACATTATCTACAGAGCCAGGCAGATCTAAAAGATTGAACATGTCACTTAAATAAGTAGCATCCGTCATCAAAAATATAAAAATAAAAATAAGTAGCATCCAACCAACTGAAAGCCAAAAAGTAGTTCAAAACCAATAAAAAGCATGATGACCCATTAAAGTATTACATCCATTTATTCCTTCGAGCTCAAAAGATGTTCAAGTAAGTTGATCAAGATCAAAGATAAGCAGCACATACATACCAACGACAACTGGGAAAGCAGTGTAGTAATAGATACAGTCTGAACAATTGCTGCAAGTTTCAGGCAATGATTTTTTGACTATAAAGTTTAGATAAGAGGGGAGTAAGAGCAACGATCAGAATATTCCCAGCTGGCCAATCAGATTTGTCAATAAAAGTCCAACTCGACTCCTGGCGGCTCTAGAAATTTAAATTATACAATATTTAATAAAAAAGAGAGTTATATCTCATTATCAATGCTACAAGTTATATCTCTTTCAATATTTTAGTTAAATAAAAAAAAATTTGGATTTTTCTTTTTGTTTGTAAAGGCCCAATATATTGTTAAAAGGACTAAAGTTTGACTACAAACTTATTGTAGCTTAAGATTACAACTTTTACTAAACAAATTAACATGACTACATATTTTGAAAATCTAACCGTTGAATTATATGATTTTTTATGTTTTTAAAATACATGTCAAGTTTCGTGTTAATCGGATGTTATTTACTATTTGATCCATAAACTTATTTTTTGCGTATAATTTTAGACTACAAAAACTCGAAAATTAAACATTTGATTGATGACATAAGCTATTTATCTTTAATCTTCTTGAAGTTTTGCAAGTATGGAGGATATAAGAAAAAAAATGTAATCTAATTGTGGAATTGTAAAAATTCATATCTAATAAAAAAATATTGAATGGAGTTGTAGCCTTAATCTACAACCAAGTTTGTTGCTAAACTTCGTCCAAAGTTTAATTATATTGGACCTAAAAAAAATTTAGGGCGGTGACACTTTTTTTTTTTAAGGTAAGAAAAATCATAAAATTTTTAAATTTTATATATATTAATGATTTTTTTTCCAAGCCAGGTGGTCCCGTGACCACCCTGGCTCTAACGTAGAGCTGCCAGTGACTCCATCCAGGGTCAATAAATTTTTTTCTTTAAAGCACCCCTCCTCAATTATTGAACCTTCATTATTGTCCAAAAGTTTAAGTAGTTCATAAAAAAGATGATTTTAATCATTTAATTTAATATTTTCCTTTCATGTTTGGGTTTAAGCTGTTGTTGTTAAATGAGGTCTAACATATGAGAATTTTTTTAATTAAATGTAAGGTGAAGATAGGGTTACATGGTTTGACCTGACAGTTTACGTTTATGGAGAAAACCTTTAATTAGTTACATCTTTGATATTGTCCAAAAGTTTAAGTAGTTCAAAAAAGATGATTTTAATTCAAGGTTAGCATGTAATGTTTGTTCAACAAGTACATGAACTTAAGCCTCATGAGTCATTACACATAAAAAATTATAAACTCATTATCTTTGCTAAAACGTAAGCGCCTGTGGTAGTGAGAATGGTTGATAGCCAAGCTAAGCAGGCAACCTAATTGCTATTTCAGATTTTACTTAGGTAACGAGCTTGATTCACAAGAATCACAGTCACTTTGTATACAATAAAAATGATATAAGTAAAAATAAAAATAAATAAAAAATTATATAAGCAGTGGCCTTAAAGTGAAAGTGAAAGTGGTCTTGCATTGTGATCTTCATTTTGAGGTCAATAAATAAATAAGTAAAAAAAAAATATATATATATATATATATAAAAGAAAATTCAAAAAGTATATATTTAATATTAACAAAAGAAAAGACACAAAATAACTATTTTTTAATACATGATTCCTATATATAAATATATATACATATATAAAAGAAAATTGAAACAAGTATATATTTAATATTAACAAAAGAAAAGACAAAAAATAACTATTTTTTAATACATGATTCCTCATCTAACGTGAAAGAATAAAAAAAAAACGACAAACAAACATTAGAGGAAACAAAGAATTAAATATATAAATTATTAAATCGTGCATACAGCAACAGTTTTATTTTTTAAGGGAAGTAAGACTACTTAATGACTTAATCAGGGCCGGCTTGAGATATCTTGTGGCCTAAAGCGACAGTGTTCAATGGGGCCTCTTTATATAATTTAATTAGTCAATTAAAGTAATTTTTATTAAATTTTGAAACTTGTTTTATCAAAAAATCTAAACCATTTATTAGAGTATCAAAATATTATATATATATATATATATGTGTGTGTGTGTGTGTGTGTGATTGTATTTTAACCACTATCAATGACTAAACAAATAAACAAATTTACATTCAAAATAACCATTTAATGATAAAAATGAAAAGAAAAAATTTAGCTCTCTCTAGTCTTCATTGTTCACATTACCCTAAAATTGTAGCAGCATTCGCCTAGCTAATGTGATGTAATAAAAGAGGAAAAGTAAAAAAATAAACTCTTTTTTTTTTTTTTCCTGTACGTCATATGGGTGATGTGATAAGTTTAGAAAAAGAAATATTAAAAATACTAAAATACTTGACTGAATAATGACTAGAAATAAAAGGGTGAGGGGGTGACACCTTGACAGTGAGTGAAGCTACTTTTTCAATATGTGGCTTCTGTTTTGTCTTCTACCACTGACATGAGAAAACAAGATTTTAGAAGAAAAAAAAAATAGAGCGAGAGATTAACACAAATCTGAAAGATTTTTTAGAACCAAACCTGAAGGGAGAAAGATCAGAACCACAACAAATTTCAAGCTGTTATAGAGAATTTAAATGGAGAGAATGGCAAAGTTTCTAGCAACGAGTATAAAAGTCTGCAGTTTGAGATTGATTTTTTTGGGTCTTTTGTTTTTAGTTTTTCTCTGTTGAGTTGTTGAGAGAGAGAGAGAGATTTTTCTGTTTGTGTTTTGGGAGACTGAGTTGTACACTCTAATTAAAACCGTCAACAGAACAGCTCACGAAGAGATTTTTTTTTCTATTTTTTCTTTGATATAGATGAGAGATTATCAGTTCTCCTACATAGCCCACAAATTTTTTTTTTTAATTTTAATTTTATGTTTTTTCTTTGATAAAAAAATTATTTATATGCATTAATTAATATTTGGAGCTTAATTAATACTTTTACACATAAAAAGATAATTTTATTGGTTTAAATTTAGGGTCCTTGTTTCACTTGGGGACGACAATTGCATATAGGGTAGAGCCGACCCTGGACTTAATACAATGCTACATTAAAGACACCTTTTTTGTGATGGGCTCGTTAGTCCTTCATAGGTTATTAGGTTGTCTCTAGTTAGTGCAGGAGATTGAACAAAATCCATATTCATTGTTTGGGAGCCAATAATCTATATCTATATAATATATAAAACCTAAAGTGTAGCATTTTTTGTTGTTACTCCTGTTGAGTCACATTAGTATAGCATTTTGATCCAATTTGTTCCATTTTGGTCCATTTGGTCTAGTTCGGTCATTTCAGTCCAGTTCAATCCTTTCGGTCCACTTTAGTGATGCTTTGTAAAGAGAGTTTTGTGTAGAAAGAGGAGCCGCTACAATTATGTCACATTCTTAATGTCATGTTGGATTGTTGATAGGTTATTGCTAAAATTACATTTTTCTAATGTTATTAAAATCTTGTATTTTTTTTTCTTCTAATATAAGTGATGGATTTATTTATATATGCATTTTCAAAAAAAAAAAAAAACTTATATATGCTTTCTCTTTACACCATTCAAAATGTATAGATGATGAACCATTTGTAAAAAGTACTAGAAGCAAATTTCAACCATACATTACATTATTTACAAAATATCTTGCTTTATATAACAATTAAATGTAACATGTATTATGTTTCCTTGAAAAAAAAAAAAAAAAAACTTACAAAATTTAAAAAACTTTCAAATAATAAATATAAATAGCTTAATTTAGAAAATCTAATATACATTGTATCAATTATGTTTTGTTAGAAAATAATCACATCATTTTAAGAAGGGTTTGGAACTAATACTTATAAATCTCATATACTACTTTCATTATTCCCTTAATAAAAAAAATTTGTTTTTTTTGTTTTTTTGCATTGCATTGCATTGGTTTGCGACTAATTTTTCGGTTTTTCCTTAAAACCCATTTAGTATGCAGGATAATGAAACTGCTTAGGCCTTTTCAATGCTTTCTTATTTATGTCTCCATATATTTCATCCCCACTTTTTTCACTTGACTGCCTACTTATACCATTACACCAGCAATATCATAACTTGGTATCGCAAAAGCTCTACTACTAAAATTTACAGTTAAAGCTCTACTTCCCACAACAATGCCAAATGAAAACTATATAGTCCAAAACAATTAGCAGATGCATTATGCAATCATCATACAATTTTCCTTCACTTGCAAATCCGGTGCCTATTATAGTCCTAAGTCCTAACTTTTTGTAACACAATGAAAGAACAAATTTATACAAGGAAGGCAAACTAAATTTTCTTTCCAGTTTGCTCCAAAGCACCAGCATTTTGGTCTTGCCATGATGCTTGCCACTGCTTGTCATAGAAGGTAGCCTCATCAGCTAGCTTCTTCAGGTTCTCAAAATCTTTGGTTTGTCTTAAAAGTATCACACTGATGACTGTCACAAAGAGTCCTGCCTTGCATATGAAATTGCCAGTTTGGCCTACCACATCAAGACCCGTTAATGCATCTACTCAGTATGCCATGAAGAATCCTACCATTGCAACTCGATCTACCAGAGAATACAAGAGAGAGATAGTAATGCAAAGAAGTTTTTAGAATAATGGTTAAAATTTTCATTTTGTAATAGTTTATGCTTTTGAGACAAGTGGTAATTTATCACATGGTCTTGAATTCGAATCCTATTTCACTCAACCTCCCATTTAAAAGGTTTAAAATCTCACTTGTTGAGTCTTACTTATTAGTGGATCTGGGCTCACACGTGAGAGGTGTTAGAATAATGATTGACTAAATTCATTATTTTCTAAAAAAAATTGAAACTTTTAAGATAAGTGGTAATTTATCATAAGTGAATTGAAAAGTAGAAGGCCAGAGGTGCTAGAAGTTTTGTAATAACCATTTATCAGCTTGGCTTCTGGGAGATAGGACCTCACGAGCCATGCCCACCAAGGTATGATGGAAGTCCTAAAGAGCACTGGATCTTGGTTTCAGGGCCGGCCCAAGGCCTAGGCCTAAGGCCCCACCAAAAAACAAAAATTTCCTTGGGAAAAAAGGCCCCACTTTTCATAATTAAAGGCCCAAATTTTTATAAAATTATATATATTTTCTAAAGGTTGTGCATTTTTTTTATTAGTGATGTTAAGAATACTACAAATTTTACTATTGGCTTACAAATTGCCATGTTATTAATCACAAAAAAGTGATATAAATATTCATTAGTTAAATTGATGAAGTTCATCAATGAGAGACAATGTCACATTATATTTTGAACATTTTATAGTACTTTTAATTAGCGCATTTTTTTTCTTCATTTCTATTAAGACTCTCAAAGTACAAGACCAATAGAACCTTAACTCAATTGAAACCCTAAAATATTTCAAAAAGATGTTGCAAATGTGTTAAATCATCAATTATAGATTAATCTTTCCTAATAGTTTGAGACTGATTTTTGTAAACTAATATCCTACAAAACCACACACCAAAT
The DNA here is from genome assembly GCA_019022515.1 of Quercus aquifolioides. NCBI lineage: Eukaryota > Viridiplantae > Streptophyta > Magnoliopsida > Fagales > Fagaceae > Quercus > Quercus aquifolioides. The sequence continues at coordinate 30,566,295 of CM032335.1, read as the reverse complement.
AATATCTATCTCTCTCTCTCTTAAAATCAAAATATAAAATTAAAAATTAGATTACAACTTTATTTAACTATGCATCGATATCTTATATCCAAAATAAAGTATCTTTTTCAATCGCAATATATTTTTATTTCTTTTTATTAATATTTATAGTTCAACTATGATATTCAATTCTCTATATGAAATTAACATTAGTCTAGTTGGTATTATTTATGTATTTAATGTATCAAATTAACCTTAATTTGATTAGTATGAAATAATTTTGTTTAATTAATATTTACATATTAAAGATCCCGCATAAATTTTTCGCCTTAGGCCCCAAATTATGTTGGGCCGCCCCTGCTTGGTTTGTGGCTGCTTCTGGATGCAACTCAAGAAACTTCCTCCTTCTTGCTTCTACAAGACCAACATAGATGAATCATACAAGATGTTTGGAGATATTTTTTTGTTGAACTTGGGCTTAGGCTAATTGTTTATCGAGTAATAATTATCACATACTCGCTATTGCACAATGTCACGTGGACTGAAAACACAATTTTAGAGGGAGTATGTAAGGAGCGTGTAATAGCAAGTGTGTAACAAGATTTTCTCTTGTTTATTAACCTTTGCAGCCTGTTAATGATATGGAAAATTTATAATTGAAGTTCAGGATTCCAGGTCAATGCAGGTATATATGACTGTTCACTAATACAATCTTTCAGCAAGGATTTACAGCATTTTAGAGAATAGAACCACCGGAATGCTTATAAAATCACAGTTCAAACCCATATTCCATAGCATTTCCCTCACCTTCTAAAGGGTTTTAATGAGAGAGGAAGAGGTTTGCTTGGTAAAAGAAAAAGTTTTCAATTCGAAAAGCATGGCATCATTTACTTGTGGACTTACTTTTATGGGGTGTTTGCAATATTTATGTTAAACAGAATATTACAGGACAACTCAAAATTGTAATGTTGCCAAACATATTTGAGCAGAAGAGGTTGTGACAATTTTCTTTGCGACTAGTACAGCCTTCCTTGCCATAATGGATGTCAAACAATGAGTGAAGTCTGTGAACAAATTTAGTCTCTAGTGTTTTTTATGCAGAATAATTTTTACTTGTGAACCTCAGAGAGGAAGAGAGAAGCTGTACCTGCAACAATGACACCATCCCAGTCCATCTTCCCATCATGAACAAACATATTAAGATCCCATGTACCATTCTTCCATCCCTCATCGACAAACTTTGGACCACAAGGTCCGGTGTCCGTGTCTGAACCATGCTCCATCTCATCTTTGGCGTTGTTTGATTTTTCATTGTATGAAGCAGACTTCACATGGTGTTCTGCTGTGTTAAAACCTTTTTGGCCTTCAACATCCAGTGTAACAACATTTGCCACCTGCTTTGACCCCAAAGAGCGTGCAGTACCCGATTGAGGCTGTTGCTTCTTAGTGACATGATGTGTGCTGGATGCTATATGCAATGAGGAAGTAATGGCCATGGAAGCCATGGCTATTCTAAGATTGCTCTTCCTTAAGCTCTTGTTTTGGCCTATATCTTCATATCTAGTGTGTATTTGGATACCGCTTATTTTGTTGAAAACTGAAAATTGAAAAAAAAAATCATTTTTCGATTACTGTTTACTTTTAAAATTACTGTTTATATGCATAATTGCACTATTCATGTTTATGAACAGTGCAAAAGGCGCTGAGCTGGAAAAAAAAAAAACAACGCAAAACGCGTAAAACGTGGTCGTGAGACGCACAAAACAAACAGACACCTAGTATCTTACGTTCTTATTTTATTGTTTAAAATGGTCTAGATAGAAAGTATGGAAGAAGCCCATGCTTTAAAGTATAAAAGATTATCTTCCCTCCCCCGTTTTTGTCAGTGAAATTATGGGCAAGGTATTCTCTTTACATGTGAATTTTCAGACTTCAAGTAATTGACGGAATTGGCAACATCTGGTACATTGGTATGTATGACTTTAGTGAAAGTATGAACAAGTTGCTTCCTTTATCAGGTATGAAACTACTTGCATTTATTCCCTGGCTTGACGCCACATCATTAATCTCAACCCTTAAAAAGGTGAAAAAAGGTAAAAGGATAAAAAGTTAATAAGAGGTGTTTGTTATTGGTTCTAATTTGAACTTATCACTGAATTTACTTTTCTACCCCACCAATAACAACTCGCCATAGAAGATTAATTGTGAAAATATTGTAGATATAAAATTTCTCAAAATTAAAACGTGAAAAAAATTTGTGAGAGGGCTGAGAGGTATTGCACCCAGTGGGTATTGCATTGGATCTCAGTCCAATAACAAAGTTCAGTGTTCAAAAATCTCGAAACTTCAAAAGCTATAGCAAATGATTCGTTAATCCAACAAGTACAGAGCCTGACAATCAATCCACTAGAGCACATATTATTCACCATTAAAAGTGCAGATATGATTAGAATTTTTGGAAAATCAAGAACCATAAGTAGTGGCTGAAGGCCAAACTTAAATTTATCTGTTGATTTCAAATGGAATATGCAAGATAGCATTTCAGTCCCCAACAAAAATGATAATGGTAACAACAATAACAATGACTAACACATCTTCAGACAAATTGCTGGTAATAATTTTCTATTGTCTAACAAATCTGTTAGATAGCGGGGTGTAAGAATAGCTTCCAAGCTTACTTTCTTCAGCTGTGAATAGGGATAAGGTTGAAGATGAATAAGAAATGGAAAAAACAGAAGACTGAAAAGAAGCAATTTATGCTTCCCAACCCCTTAAGACAGTGGAACGTGCAACCCGGTTTACCCCTAGTGTAAAAGCACCCATCCGGAGATTACAATCATGTGATTTGCACATATTCTTGACATTTTGAAAACCTCGAGTCATGTACCTCCTAAGCTCCCTATTTACCTTCTCTTCATCCCACATAAAACCTTGAATATTCTGCAAAATAATCAAATTGCATCATGTAACAGTCCTTAAATGTAACGAATCTATTTGAGCATATGACATCCATTGCACATATGTCATAGTTTTCATAGGGAGAAAATATCTGTTTTGTTACCTGAACCCACTCAAAATAGCTAACAGTCACACCCCCAGCATTTGCATATATGTCAGGGAGTATTAAAACTCCCTTCTTACATAGAATCTGCAATAACATAATCTCATGCATCAGAATTCTATAACTTTTCATCACATGAATGTCCTAAAAACCCAAAATGCAACTTTACCTCGTCTGCTTCTGGATCAGTAGGATGATTTGCAGCCTCTATAATGTACTTAGCTTTCACCTCAGCAGCATTTTCCCTTCAAAGGATGAATGAAAATTTTTAGGCAAAAAGATTTTGGATGTGATAAATCAGAAGATTAAACTAGAAACATATCCTCTTTTATTTTCCCACAAAACATTGCAAAAGCTAAAATCAATTCTAATCAGCAACAATATTTCAACTCTCAAAGCACTATCAGTTATGAAGTAGTTTTTAAGGAGGGCATAAGATATCAGATGAACGATATGGATTGTTTCATTTCTTTTCTTTTTTTCTTTTTCCCCAAATAAAATAGCAACTACACAATGTACTATTACCTAACATCTGATATAGTTTGGTACCATACAAATGGAAGAAATCTGAGTCCTGACTAAAGAAAAAGATATGGGTGATGAACATAAATAACATAAAAATCAACTAAAACTCAATTGAACTACGTTAAATAATGTTAAAGTAAAAGGACAAATGAAGCTTTAATGGATAATCTGCACTTGCATGCATTCTCACGCACACACAAATGAAGTATTAGCATAACATTAGTGCCAATGTTCTCTTGTCATATGAAATATCGTCAGTTTCTTAAATAATTCAAGGGTTGTCTCCTGTCACTGACATTGGAGAAGTAACAGTGTCCTTTAAAAAATAAACTATCAACATGCACTACTGTTAAAGAAATAAAAAGGTAGGAATGAATTTCTTGCACAAGGTCCTAACCTGTTCAGAACTCCACCTAGAGCACATGGGATGAGAACATCACATTCATGTACAAGCAGTTCGTGAGCATCCATGGCATCTCCACCATTGAAATCTTTTAAACTGCCAGTTCTTTCTTTATGCTTAACCAATTCCTTTATATCAATTCCACTTGGGTTCTTAACTGCACCAGTGATGTCACTCACTGCGATGACTTTACCACCTTTCTCATGAATTAGCCTTGCCACCCAGGAACCCACATTTCCAAATCCCTACAAATTTACATGTTTAGAAATATATGAAAAAATTTCAACTATGAAGACATTTTAACTATTATAAGACAGACAAATAATGTACAAATCTACCTGAATAGCAAATGTCAAATCCTTGATTGACTTCCCGTGCTCAGCAAGTAATGCTTCTGTAGCATAAACAACACCACGCCCAGTTGCAGCCTCTCTACCCAGTGATCCACCAAGATCCTAAAACCACAATTATAAACATATGAGAGAGAGAGAGAGAGAGAGAGAGAGAGAGAGAGAGAGAGTGGTTTATCTCTGATAAATTTCAACAGCATCTATTCCAAATTTAACAAACAGATTACTTCTTTTTAGTCTCAGTACTTACTATGGGCTTTCCTGTCACAATAGCTGGTGAGTGACCATGAAATTTTGAGTACTCATCCAAAATCCATGCCATAGTCTACACAAATAGTTTTTTGATGTGTAAGAGTGAAGGGTAATCAGCTCCTATAAGAATAGTTATGGAAAACTATAGAATCATAAAAAAAAATCAGCAGGGCTTTCATAAAACCTGAGCATTGGTGCCCATGTCTGGCGCAGGAACATCAGTATGAATTCCGATGAGGTCATGAATTTTCTGAGTAAAGACCCGGGTAAGACGCTCCAACTCGCTCTTACTTAAGTCCTTTGGGTTGCATCCAATCCCACCCTTTGCTCCACCATATGGAATGTCTACCACAGCAGTCTTCCAAGTCATTAGTTGAGCCAGTGCATTCACTTCATCAGGGTCAACCTTTTTAAAACAAGCTTATCATTAGTCCACAGAAAGAATTCTCTGTTTGTGTAAATCTAGAAGATCAGTACAATCATTTATTCTGAAAAAAAAATTCCTTGGGGATTGCAGATACATCTGGAAGTAATTTCCAGAAGAATGATACACGAATCTATAACCTTTTCAATAGAATTCTAAAGTTCTAGTTTTAAAAATCTCTAGCTATTTAGTTTACTACCAAATCCCTTAAGGGATCAGTAACTGCCAAACTTTCTGCAGAAGTTAAAAACTTAGAAGATGATTAAGGAATGTGTTTGATCCAACAACTTTTTTTCTTCTTCTAATGAACAAAAATTATTAAATAATTGCTCTTGCACCACATATGTTTCAAGAGAATGAAAATAAACCACAATGACAATTTTCTTTTCTGCTAGGTAAAACTCTTGGGGGGATTTGACCACCAGACATGCCCTTCCACTAGGGAGGGAAGTGCCAATTGGCATAAAGAAAGGCCATTGGCAACCACAATAACATTTAAAACCAAACAAAAGACAACTTTTAACTTTATATATGGCATATTTATATAAAGCCACAGCTGTAAACATACTGTTTATGCAGTACAATAATCAATGAACAATATCTCTTATATTGAAATACAAATCCTGTCTCACATTTTGTGTTCCATCTAATTACTTCAATCCTAATTTAAAATAGCAGTGGTCCAAGCTATGCATTAAACCCAGAAAATCATCCTACTTCATTTAATCAACATTTGATTTCAAAGGCAGAGCTTATAGAATAAGACATATTTTGTAAATCAACATGTTCTCCTAGTTCCTCAAGAAATCCAACTGATGTTTTGTATCCAAATTATGATTCTCAAAAAGAAAAAAAGAAAAAAAAATGTGGCAAAATTATAGACATTCCCATCAACTGTTTAGCTAGACCAAGCTAATCTTTGATAGCAAACTACAAAAGCAAAAATCTTTCAAGCCATCAACCTTGTTATCAGATAATAATAATAAGGGGGGTCTTTACTAAAATTATAACATAATGATTAGTGACAAACTTAACAGAGTCATTTTTACTTTCACCCCCATCAATTCCTACATTATTGAGCCGTGTTTATTATGTATAAACTGTTTTACAAAGTTTTACACACATCTAATAAAGCAACTGAAAAGTTTAACCCTACCAAATTTGTAATCTCCCCATCCACTAAACCTCCATTCTATTAGCACAATGCATCCAAAAAGTGGGTTTTAACTTTTTTTATGAAGCCATAGCAAAAAACAAAAAAACCTTTATGTGAAGTACACTTTTTTAATGTCATGGTTTATTACTTTATTTCAAAGGACCCAAACCAAAATCCAAAAACCCCGAAAAACCAAATAACAAGATCCAGTGATTCAGCAAAAGATTAAGAAACAATAACAAGTTAACATCAATATCCAATGGAAACAAACAAAAATCTTAGAACCGACACAAGAAGAAAGTTTGAACAGAAACCAAAAAAAAGTGATCATGAGAACACAGACCTCAGGATGGTATCTGATCCCTCCCTTCATGGGCCCACGTGCATTGTCATGTTGTACTCTGAACCCAATGTACGATACCAGACTCCCATCATCCTTGGGGATCGTGCACTCCACCTAACCATAATCGAACACACACACACACACACAGCTGTTAAATTTTCTTTTCTTGGAAAACAAACAATACCCATGAACTGAAATAAAAAAAAAAAAAAAAAATTTCTCCAAACCTTGATCTCCCTGAATGGGATCAAGAGGCTCTTTTCAATCTTTGAGTCCAGCCCAAGTAAACGTGAAGCATGGCGAAAATTACGGTTGGTTGCGGCTAGAGCGTTCATTGTTGGATTATTGGTTGGATAGGTAGAAAATTTGAGAGGAGAGGAAGAAGAAAGAAAAGGCTAGGAAAGAAAGAAAGAAAGGAGAGAAGAGTTATAGTGAGAGAGTAAAAGAAGGAAATTTGGACTGGAAGAGAATGAATGTGTGTGAGTGTATAATGTGGGAATATAGAGAAATATATATATAGAGAAAGATAGATTGGGAAGGAAAAGTGTAGAGACTAGTTCAATGGGTGTGCGTGTGAAGTTGGTGAGTGGTCAAGGAGTTTAAGAGAGAGAGGAAAAGCTAAATATGGTGACTAATACTTGGATGATGTTGCCATTAACTTCCCAGTTGGATCATTATCAAGATAATTTTTCCACATTACAATAATACCCTTGTCCTAAACTTTTTTTTTTCTTTTAAATTTTTATTGGGTATGTTTTGTTATGTCTTAAAAAAAAAATTCATACGAGAAATCCTAATCACAATCTTAAAAAAAAAAAAAAAAAAAAAAAAACCTACAACATTTACTGTCCTTGTCAATCATAATTTTAACACTCTTTTTTTTTACTCTCTTTACATATGGGTCCCTTATAGAGGCACAACATTAATGACGGCTCTAGGAATTTTGTTTAGGATATTCTTTAAGAAACATAAATGACATAATCTTATTTCTTTTAGCCTTTAGGTAATTAGGTTTGATTCAAAGTTATTAATTCCATTTCGTTCCGATCGTAATGGCCAGAAAATACCGTACTGGTAAACAAACTGGAACAGTAACCTACCCTATTCCACTTCGGAAAAAATTTCGGGTCATTCTGGTCTATTTCGGATGTTTCGAGGTGTTTCGATAAATACTAGCCGAAATTCAAGATTCGGCTGGCATGAAGTTTGTGCTTAAAAAAAAAAAAATTGTTCTGAAAACCAAAATAAATTTGCATTCTGTAAACCAAAAAACCTCAAAAGGAAAAAAAATTGAAAAGAAAAGAAATGAACATAGGTACCTGTACAGCTAAAAAATAATCATATTGAGAAATTTGAGACTTAAAACTTGAGAAAATGCACTACTGCACTGGTATTGGTAGAAGACACAGAAGTTATGAACAAGAAGGAAGGCAACACGTAGGTGTAAAAGTGTAGATGAAGATGTGATAAAATTTAAAAGTATGAAGTGTAAAAATCAAAGAGATAGAAGACGTGTGTGGTTAAAAATAAACAAGGAAAAATAATTAAAAATTAGAAATAATATATGTCCGGTGAGGAAAAATAATAAAATGTTGAAAATTATGTTGTATTGGATAGTGTGCTTAGTCAAATGAATCAAGCAACTGCCTAGCTAGTAGTAGTTTTATTATAATTTTTTTTTTTGAGTTTTTTCTTTTTACCCCAATATATTGTTAAGTTGCTTAAATTATAGACTAAATTTTAATTTTATTGGCATAAAAAAAATTTAGAGTGGTCCCAAATTTTTTTTAAAGATAAATAAATTTAAAATTTAAAATTATTATATATAATTTTTTTTTTCAGGTCAAGGTGGTCCTGGGACCACCCTGGCCATAAGGTGGCGCCGCCACTGCCACTGCCTAGCTTGTAGTAGTTTTATTATAATTTTTTTTAAAAGATTTTAGTTCAATTTTTTTTTTTTTTGAGTTTTTCCTTTTTGATTGAAAGACTCCAATATATTGTTAAGTTGCTCAAATTATAAACTAAAATTTAATTTTATTGGCATAAAAAAAAATCAGAGTAATCCCAAATTTTTTTTAAAGATAAATGAATATAAAGGTTAGGGTGGTCCTAGGACCACCCTGGCCATAAGGTGGCACCGCAATTGCAGAACGTGTGAGGTTTTTCATTTAAAAAATATATATATATATATATATGTGATAAATTCAAGACAAAATTTAAACTCAAACCTATATATTTTGATACCATAATAAATTACCAATTGTCTAATAGACTTACACCATTAGAAAATAATAAATTTAATTATAATTTTAACACACTTCTTTTTTTAATGTTGTGGACCTGTGGTAGGTTTAGGGATGACAATTTTTCCCCGCCCCGTTTAACCCGCCCCTCCCCCACTTCGCCCTGAGCGGGTTTTCCCCGCCCCGCAAAGGTGATAGGGCGGGGATGGGGTAAGATTTTAGCCCCGCACCACGGGGCGGGGATGGGTTTATACTTTTTAAAGCCGCCCCCGCCTCGCCCGAGTTGCTAAAAGTTATAATTATAAATTTTTCATATCCTAAAAGCCGCCCCATTGCCATCCTTAGGTAGGTTAGGTAAAGTACAATGAGAGAAAATTAGGGGTGGATACCTAATATTAGAGGAAACATCCCAGGTAACACATAAAACAATGAAGAATGGACACAATTCACTTAAAATTTTAGAATTCATTATATATTTTTTAGTTTAGTAATTATTGTTTCAAAATTAACAATTAAATATTTAGAATGATTCCATTAATTTTTTTTTTTTTAAATTGATGAAAAGTGGGGGTAAATATGGGAATTTAATAGATTTTTGTTTGGTAGTTTTTTTCTTTGTTTTGTGGAAAAGGGCAAAAAGATGAATCACGTAAGTAAAGCCATTTAGCCATCCAAATTGGAAGCCGCATAAATTCGAGAAGACAAAGCAAAGGTGGTGGTGTGGTGTGTCTAGTCACTTCTGTGTAGCTGGGAAAGATCTGGACCGTTCATATGATGCTCTCAGCTTTAACCAAATAATTAACGGCGAATCACTTTTTCCACGTGGCATTTGATTATTTGAAAGTTATTTTTGGAAGGTATTGTAATTTTACTCACATTGGAGGCTGTGACGAGGCGCCGCGGCCAGTAGCTTTCCACGAAATTAGGGGTTTGGCAGTTCGCCGCGTCTTGATGACGTGGACTGTAGATGAACTTGCCAGCTTTACTCCGACCTAAAATAAAAAGCAAAAATAGGATAAAATATATTATTTATGAGGTGACACCACACCACAGCCATGTCACACTTTATGATCTTATCTTTGTGTGAAGACAAATTTCTACTACTCACAACACGTTACGTGAATGAGTTTGGACATAAGTTGTGTTATTTTATTTGACACTAATATTACTTTTATTGTTAAAGCTTTACATTATTTAGTAGAAAAAAGAAAAAGTTTACTTGTAGGAGTATGACTAATTTTTGGTTTCCCTTGGACCATGAGTAATTGACAGCACCACTACTTTGAAAATCAATATTATATTAGTTTTCGCCAACCTTTCTCTTCTTGCTTTACTTTATTTTACTTCGAAAATGAATACAATATTAATTTTTCTTTTAAAAAAAAAGAAAATTAATTTGTAAAGTAGATGGAGATTTGAACTCTAACTCTTCTAGTTATTTTACTTCAAAAATGAATACAATATTAATTTTTCTTTAAAAAAGAAAAGAAAATTAATTTGTAAAGTAGATAGAGATTTGAACTCTAACTCTTCTAGTAAAGAAGATCGTTATTAATAATATTCAATTTTAAGGCCTTGGGTATTATCATTCTTATTTTTTAGCTAAATAACCATGTAATTTGTCTATCAAAAAAAAAAAAAAAAAAACTATGTAATTTGTCAAGCATTCTCCCTATTTTTTTTATTTAAAAAATTTAGGTATAATTCTTTAGGTGCAACATAATTTTCCTTATTATGATTTGGCTCTATGACAATTTGGTTTACAAGTTTTCAATTTTTATATTTGACTCCCTAAAATTTGGATTACAAACGAATCGTTAAGGTTCTGTTCAAAGTATTCCTAATTATTTCATTTTAATACAAATCCTAGAGAGTCTGATGTAACAATAGAAAATTTACGGGGTATAATTGTGATTGGTTCAAATCGAAATAGGGTAATTTGTTTGTCCAAAAAATGCAAAAGTCTATTAATCTAGAAAAAACCCATCATGATTGATATTTACCATTAAACTAAGAAATCAATAGACATCTTTTTAATGTAGGTAACATTCGAATTTAGGTTCTTTATTCAACGATAAGCGGCTTTACCGAAAGACATGAATTTAATTTAAAAATAAAAAATAAATCACACACTCAACATCTATATTGATCTAAAGTGAAACTCTACACATACACTTCACTCTTTTATCTATAAATATCTCTATTTTATCCCCCAAAAAAAAAAAAAAAAAAAATCTAACACAAGGAAGCTATACAACTCAAGTGAATTAAGTGGATTAGCTAACGTCTCAAGTAATATGAATTTTAAACTAAAGTGATATTATATAACACAGTCAATTTAATGCAAATGGAATCATGACTTGCATTATCGAAAAATGTTGTACAAGTATGAAATACTACCAAAATTAGTTTACTCCTATTTGCATTAAAGGGAACTAGGGGCGGCTTTGTGCATTTTAGGGCCTATGCCAAAGACTTTAAAATAAAATCCAGTGATATTAACCCCAAAAAAGAAAAGAGGTTTGACCTTCTTTTATTATTATTATTATTTATTTATTATTATTATTTTTTTTTTTTTTTGGTTCTGTTTTGTTGGGAGAGAAAGAGTGAGGGAGAGAGATTTTAGCTTTTAGGTAAAAAAGAATTTATTTTTTCTGTTTTTTATAGTTCGGTATAATTCATTGGTCTTCTTCCTCCCACTAAGACGTTTTTCCTCTTATTTTTTAGCTATATTTTTGGCATCCTTTCCCCTTTTTTTCCTCTCTCTCTCTCTTAGAAGTTTATTTTCCTTATTTTTTTGGCTATATTTTGGACATCCTATCCCAATTTTGTTTTTCACTTAGATGTTTGTTTGTTTGTTTTTGTTTGTTTTTGTTTTTGGCTATATTTGAGGTTGTTCATTTTACATAATTTACCTTTTTTTTTTTGGGAATCAAAGAACTAACCTAATTGGATAAAATTTGGGGGCCTTAAGCGATTGCCTAACTCGCCTAAGGCAAGAATTGACACTAAGTGAATGGAAATAAGGAAATGCAAATCAACTACACTACTCCTAAGATAAAATATAACATGTTGAAGTGTTGGTGTTGGATTGTGACTGATTTATGATCCCTTTTTTCATGGGTATATTTTATTGGTAAAAATCTAGTTATTTATAATCAATAACTACTCCACAAAGCAATAGAGTAGTTTTTTAAACTTCATACAAACTACCCCTCTCTATTTCCAAGTCCTTTGTGACATTTTGTAAGAAGATAGTTATTTTTACCATGTAACCTATACTAAAAATAAGAATTTCAGTTTTTAAACTTCTTTATAACAACTCTTTCTTAAGGTTCCCATGGAATAATTACTTACACTTGACATTATTGCCTTGCATATACATTGCATACTTACACATGACATTAAAATAAATTTCTATTTGAACGAAATTGTCATGGTTTGCCAAGTACTTTGTAGTTTAATTAGTATTTTTTAGTATTTTTAGTGGAGAGATCCATGGTTCAAATCTTTCCATCCGTAATATCAATATATAAAAAATAAAAAATAAAAAATAAAATGAAAAAGAAGGGAATTGCTATGAGTTGTACACAGACTCACAGAGTCCCATTGAGAGGCTCTTTTAAGTTTTACTGATGCTTGTAAAAAAGTTTGTTAATTAAAGATTAAAGAAGTGAAAGACAAGTGAACGATACTGAGAAGGAATATGTTAAATCTATTATAAATTTTTCTACATAAAATTTACAAAATAATATAGTAATGAATGTTATTGGTGGACTTCAACTACATAATAAATAAATATTTTTTAATTTTTTTTGACATACCAGTTTGTAAGATTTGTGAAGTAAAATTTGTAATATCATTAATATCACTATACTAAAAAACATGTGGCCAATGAAAAACAAGTTTCTTCCTAGTCATGTGAGCAGTAGCACTAAAGAGGTTGCCCAATTTCCTTAACATATGGGCAATGACCCACCAATAATTCACTTTTTTTTAATTATATATTTGTAAACACAAAATTTCCCAATTGTAGAAAATCAAACAATTGAAAAGAAATATGGTTTGCAAATATAAATTTGTATTGATGAATAATGAATACAATCTCTATTTCAATTCTTTTACAAAAGAATACCTTCTGATTTTATCTTCTTTGAACTTGACTCGAAGAAGATGGATTGAACGGCATTCACAACAAATCTCTAGCCTTGAGCTTGTTAGAGATTTATGGAGGCTTTTTAGCTTAATTCCAATAGAACTTCAAAGAACTCGAACAAGAGATCTTCTTGACTTTGGTTGGAAGATGGATTGAATGGTCTTCACAACGAATCTCTAGCCTTGAGCTTGTTAGAGATTTATTGTCCTTCAAGTTCTTTAAGAACTTTGAATATTCTTCAAGTTCTTTAAGAACTTTGAATGTTCTTCAAGTTCTTCAAAGATGCTTCAAGTTCTTCAAAGATTCTTGAGATAGAATTTTTCCAGAGCTTGGGCCTCTTGAAAACTTGGTGTCGAAAATGAGTGGGGATGTCCTCTATTTATAGTGATTTTAGAGGATAAGCTCCACTTCAACTTGATATATTTGAAAGTATGTAGTAGACTTTTGATTGGTCCAAATTCTTCTTAGAGATAATTATCTCTATTTATCTATTTTGATAAATATCATATTTTGATAAAGATAATAATCAATAAAGATAAATAATTATCTCTATTTAATTTATTTTTAATAAAGATAATTATCTATCAAATTTTGAATAGAAAATTTATCTTTATCTTATTTATTTATTTATTTTAATAAAGATAATTGTTCATAAATTTTAAATATGAAATTTATCTTTATTTTGTAAGCCAAATGACACGTGGCAAATTTTGATATGCCGATGTGATGTCAATTTGGATGACACATGTCATCATCTAATTTGATTAATTTAATGACATTAATTTAAAATTTGCCACTAAATTTTGATGTGGTATTTTATGATTGGCTTACAATTTTGCCTCCAACAATATTTAAGTTCGATCGTCCCACAAGTTTGAAAGAAATAATGGTGGGCCATCAAGGACAAGAACCTGATTTTGTGAGTCTTTGACTTCTTTGTTGTGGCTCAACTTTATCTTACCACCAATAAATCACATTCGGCCTCCAACTTTAAAGTATTTAGCATCAAGGTTTTAAGGGGATAGAACACTCGGAATAAATAAATTTGATGAACAATATTTCACATCAATCATCTATCTGACTTTGAATTCCCATGTCTTATTTATAATAGGACTCATATTTACGAGGACTCAAATGCAGAATTTGAGTAGTATTCTCTAAGTACAATAAGAATATAAAAATTGGGAAAAAAAAAAAAAGGAAATATAAAGAACTTTTGAGTATATAACAGCAATATTAATTACAGAAAGTGAACCAAATGAATTAAAGTAAAGACCGTGAGCTAGAATTACAAGCGATGAATTACAGATATGGATTGAATCTAGGTGCCATTAAACTCATATCGTAAGGTACTAAGAGCATTCCCATTAAGGATGCTAAAAGGTGTATATGCTAAATTTTAGCATCAAAACACCGAAAAAGCAACTCAATCAAAGCTTTCAAATTGTAAAATATTTAGCATACTACTATAGTGAGCTTGTATTAATACAAGCTCACTGTAGCCTGAATTGTAAAAAAAAAAAAAAATAGTTTTTTATTCTCATGTTGGCTGAGGGGGTTGGCTAGTTGTTTGTGTGTAGTTGTTTTATTATTATTTTAATGAGTAGTTTATATTATTTAAATGAAGTGGTAAAAAATATAGAAGTTTTGATGTTTGATGTATCTTAAAGTAGGATGGTATAATAAATATATAAAGTAGATTTTTGAAGTGTTAAATGCTAAAAATTTTAGAATTCTTGATGGGAATGCTCTAATAACTGTTATGAAAATTGTTTATTTGTCATTGCATGCATGAAGTCCCTTGGACCAATTGTACTTAGAAAAAACGAGCATTATGATAATTAATAATCAAAGTAACGTGAATTGCTTGAGCCTAGATAGTACAATATGTATCCAATTTCGTGCATAGCCAACCTAAGTTGATTCAATTATGTCCAACCATACATATATCTAATAGCGCAAAGATACGTGGACATGTTTTTTTCCCCCCTTTCTTCTTACATAAAAATGCTTCCTTACAACTGTCAATTATATTTTTACAAAATTTTCTATCCATAAGGCTTTATTATAAAGGTTATATATAGAGTTTCTTCTTTTGAAAGTTCTGAGTATTAATTTAGGGTTCTACTTCTATCTTTAACTAAAAAAAAAGTATTTATTTAGGGATAAAGCTTAGGTTTAAGCTTAATTAGGGAAAAATGTCTTGACACTCTATGAGCTTTGGAGTAGTTGCTATGACACCTCCTGAACTTTTATTTTAACCAATTTAGTACCTAAACTTAACACGTATGCCAAATTGCTACCTCTGTTAAGTTTGCTGTTAATAAACCTAACACATATGCTTAATTCTTCTCTCACAGCATTAAGCACCACCTCTGCTATTTCAAGTTCCGTAAAAGAGTTCTTCCTAAAAAAACGTTTCATGGAAGAGTTGGTTCTAATGTTCAATATTTTAGTTTAAATTGGTTGGGTTACATAGAAATCGACTAGAACGGCAGATCCTACTTTCCTCACTAGTGTAATTTTTGGTTTGGAAGAAATATTTTAATTTTTACTTACATCGAAGCCAAAAGTGTTAAGCACCGAAGAAATGATCCCTTTGTATTAAGGCATGTGTGCTTTGGAAAGTTGGATGCTATTATTTGTATGATTGACATTGCAATTGGTGACTAGTGAAGATCAAAAGCCATAGAAAGCCACCTGGTGTGGGGCGTGGATGGGGAAAGTGTAGATTAAACAAATTGAAAAGAAAACATAGAGAGAAAGGCAGAGAGATGCTTGAAAAAGTTGAGAGAAATTTGGGGTTTCCAGTGAGTAAGTCATCAGTTTATTAACAGCAAACTTAACTGATATTCAATTTGGCAAATGTGTTTAGTTTAGGTACTAAATTAGCTAAAATAAAAGTTTAGGGAGCGTCATGACAACTATTCCAAAATTTAAGGAGGTGTCAGAGCATTTTTTTCGGCTTAATTATAAGCCTCGTCTACTTATCTTACAATAAGCAATTAATTAGTCAAACATATACATGCTTCTTTACTCTAAAGTCTAAAGTATGAAATCGTTTACGTTTCTCTAAGCTGTCGAATATTAATTGTAATAAACCCTCCAACTTGAAACCTGTGACAAGCAATGCAATCCTATCACATGCCCCAAATCCAATTGTAAGCAAATTCTCGTCTAGCCCATGCCAAATGACAAATTAACCATCTACACCCCATCTTCCCTTGTTTCCAAAATCTCAACTTTTTTTTTTAATGCCTAGTAACGTTTTCAATGGACATGTTTAGGGTTTAGTTCCCCTTTCTTTTATTGTAACTATTTAATTATTTTTAAAAAAAAAACTTACTTTCTAAGATTTTAGAGAAGCTTTTCTTTTTTGAGAAGGTTTAGGAAGCTAAATGGCTAAATCAAGAGAATTGCACCAAATTCATGTTGGGGCCTAACTCGTTAAATTTTAATTAACGGCTTTCCCGTGAGTGGCAATGGGTCTGGATTCTGAACATGAGAAAAAAAAAATTCAAAAATTCAAAATCCAAATCCATTTCCTAACAAACACAGACTATTAAAATCATATGGAGGGGATCTAATCTCTCAAGAAATTAGATGAATCATAATTAGAAGTTTGGTTTTGAAAAGTTGTAACTAGTCTCATGAAATAGAATGGCCAAAAGAAAATAATAATAATAATAAAAAGAGAAAAAAATCGAGCATGTATAAGTGTGATAAATTCCCAGATTTTCCTTGTAAACTTTAACCTACTCTATAGATATCATGCCACTTACAGTCAATTAGACCGAGCATTTTGCACCTCTGTTTCCACACCCCAATCTCATATATATCTTAAGAATCAAACCTTGTTCTCATACGAGAAAAGGCTCTCTATGGCATCACCCTTGTTGTAGGTATAGTAATTTTGGGTATTTTTATTCATAGGTCTCACTCCCACAGTTTAAGCTCAATATAATTTGTGACATAAGCAATACATTAAGACATTGATTGAAACCCAAGAGGATATTAATAAGACAGTTGCCCAAAAATTTTTGAATCAGAGCTCTAGATTATTGTTCATCCCTCGCTGTAATAGTAAATTTACAGTGAGAAAGCTTCTATACCACATCAGGATGTAATTATTGTAGGGTGAAATTTAGAGTGAGAAAGCTGGCTATCAGGATTTGATTCTATCAAAAAAAAAAAAGACTACTACATGGAAAAAAAAATGAGGTAGCCAAGAAAATACAAAAGACTCAATGCTATGTACAAGAAGAAATGGAATCTAAAAACATTGGGAGGGAGACACTAGATGTGAGTCCCCAAGCTCCCTCCCACAACTTCAAAGTAAATTTACTCCATATAAAATAAACTTGAGTAAACAAAAAACTATGAAAAAGACAGTGCCCAAGTTCTTTAGAGTTCTGCACCCAAGCTTTGTCATCATGGAATTCAACCCCTCCATACATACAATTTCAAGCATTTTAGAGAAGTTTCAAAGATTATGTCAGTTGTATTATCATTTTTGTAATTCACAGACACAAGGTGCTTGGAGAAGGACTATCATGAAATACTTGAACATCATTCAAGAAGCATAAAATTGATCTAGTAAATGTGTGTATTCAGAATTGACAAAATGCTATATCTAAATAAATAATTAATACATAGGAAACAAATGGGCTTTATGTTATTACAAAGGTGCTAATCATAGTATCAACATTTTTAATAGAAAAGTAGCATCAATTTCCTCTTCAATTGCGTAAACGTGGAGGGACACGAACATTACCTCTGATTCCCCTTTTCTGTCATCACATGACAGAAGGCAAGTTATCCTTCTTTCCTGTAATAATCAACATATATATATATCAGAATGTTGGTCTCTCAAAGTCCTTTGAGTAGTATGTAGATAATATGTATATTTGAACTGAAAGAGATAAAGGCTCCATAATTTTATCATCTGCCAAAATTTAAGTTGCATACTTTCTTTTTCTTCGCTCTACCCCACTACTCCTCATATCATTTTTTGCAAGAGCAGATCCATGGGGAATAGCATACTGCATAGGAGAAGGGGCTGGAGCAGGCAGTGCCGTAACAGCAATAGTTGTAGCTGGAGCAGGTGGCACAGGTTGTACAGGTGGCTGAGGTGGAGCAGCAGCAGGGGGTGCAACAACAGGTTCAGGAAGGGGTCTTGGCATAATATGTTTCAATCGATTGCTCCTATAATTCTTCCAGAAGTAGAATTGCTGCCTATGTGCCAATTCCTGAAAAGTTCCAAGAAGTTTCAACTGACTTTGAATTTATCTGAGAAGTTGTATAAATATATCGTTATGAATTACTAGAGATGAGAAGAGGAAAAATACAAAAATTTCTTTCACGGACCATTAAGATATTTTAGTTGTCACCTTGTTCAGGTAACTACTAAACAGTCAAGATATGTACCTCCACCTCCCAATGTATGACTGGATGAATGCTTTAGGCACCATATGTTAGGAATATGAAATAATTGTTGTAACAATTGTTGTAATCCCTTCAGTTAGTTAGTTAGTTGAGATTAGGATGAGTTAGTTAGGATTTGAGCACATGTAGCTCATTTAACACATGGTTTAATTCATAGGGCACATGTTTTCAAGATTTTCTTGCACTCTTGAAAGTTCTTCATTCATGGCCATGTTAGATTCAGCCAAGGCCTTCATCTTCTTTGAAATATCCTTGGCTTCTTCTAAGGCTCTGTTCAACATTTCTTGTAATTCTTTCGAAAGTTTTCTTTGATCACAATTGCTCGTCTCCGGATCAACGGCTCTGATACCATTTGTTAGGAACTTGGTGGTTCCTAATGGAGATGGGTATGAATTGTAGGGAAATTGACTTAATTCGAGGTAGTCACCCTCCATAGAGAAAGAAGAAGATTAAGAGAGAAAGATGCACTAAGCAATGATTTATTCTTCATTTGATATCTAATATTGAATTACAATCATGTATTTATAGGAGACTAGCTCTAATCTCATTGGCCCACATGGCTTAAGATAATTGGCTAATGAATTCAACATGTGCCCTATGAATTAAACCATGTGTTAAATGAGCTACATGTGCTCAAATCCTAACTAACTCATCCTAATCTCAACTAACTAACTAACTAAAGGGATTACAACAATTATTTCATATTCCTAACACCATAACTTCCTCATGTTTTTTATATCTTTTGAATTTCAGATTAGAATTTTTTAGTAGTAGTTTTCACACACTTCCTGTGTATTGGAATCATCTTCTTTCATAAAAAGGTAATTTTTTTATAATTCAATTGTTAGAACAAGTGGGGGGGGGGGGGGGGGGGGGGGGGGGGGTGGGGGGGTTCAAACCCTGTTTCTCCTCACAAATGAGGCCAAATCAATGCCACTGAGTTACAATTCACAAGGCTCTTGGCAAGGGTTATTTTTACTTACAAAAGAAATCCTTACTAAAATGCTAAGTTATTTGGTTTGATGAATTTGATCTGTGCTAGGTTTAAAATGCAACAGGCAGACATGTGACACACCAATCAAGCAACTTTCAATAGAACATTTGACTGAAAGAGAAGATACATTGACAATGGTTATAACTAAACTACCATTCAGAGTATCTCCTGCAAAATAATAATAAAGGTGGATAAAATCTTGCCAGTGAGCTTTAGCTCAAATGGCATCTCCTCTCTTTAACAAGGTGGAAGGTTAGGTTCTGGTCAAAAAAATAATAAAGATGGATCAAATCTTGCTGGTGAGCTTTAGCTCAAACGGCATCTCCTCTCTTTAGCAAGGTGGAAGGTGAGGTTCTGGTTCATGACCCACTAGGTGTATGAGTAAATTTACTTAAAAAAAACTTGCATCACCAATTATAGGATAAAGTATAAATCATAACTCACATTCTACAATACAGAAAAAAATGTAAAAAGAGCTAACATGAGATCTAAAAAGGAATGCAAATAACATGTGACTTTTGAGAGGATCATGTTGCTGATCTCAGAAATATATTTGAATCACCATGGAAATTTCAAAGGAGATATTACATGATCTCATTTGAGAGGGGCAATATGAAAACAGAAGATTTTAACCTTGTTGCCAGGATGTGCCATTGCATTGCGGAAGTTAGCATTTTGGAGAAGTTCTAGAAAAAATAAGCAATGAGGATACCTGCGATTTTGTTAGGAAATAATTATGTAAATCCACAAATGAATTATAATACAGAATGATGGACCATTCAATCATTAAGAAAAGCAACACTCTTCCTGACATACACACCCCCCCCCCCCCCCCCCCCCCCCAAAAAAAAAAAAAAGGGTGGCAAAGCTCACATTATAAATTTTAGGTACTCAGGCTGCTGCCAGTATTGAAGGTATTTTAGGTAGCCAATAAAAGCTTCATCTTCAAAATAGCGATTTTGAGCCAAATCTGCATTAGAGTAACAGACAAGACATCAGGGAGAAAGAAAACACACATACAAAGAGACACGAAAAGGAGACATCAGCATTCAATGCTAACATCTCTCACGCTTAAATAATTTTTAAGAACAAAAAAAGAAAAACATATCCAAGCATTAATAGAGGTGATCATTGCCAATGTGAAGCACTAAGCCACTAGCACTATCTGGCTTTGTCTGGGCATAGTGAGTGTGAATACTCTTTGCATCCAAAAAACAAAACAAGGCATTAGGGAGAGAGAAAACACACACACAAAGAGACAAAAAAGAAACGCCAACATTCAGTGCTTAGATCTCTAGAAACTTAAAAGAATTTTAAAGAAAAACAAAAAGAAAAACATATCTAACCATTAACAGAGGTCATCATTGCCAACAGGAACCACTAACACTACCTACCATGTGCTTGTCTGTGCACTGTGTGTGTGAGTGAATATTCTTTGCATCCAAAAAACAATTGTGACCCTAGTTGACACTTTACAATTTTGACTCTTCTTTGGGGAGGCTGCCATAACATTTCACTCCTATTCACAATAACTCCAACATGATACTATCACTTGCAACCTCATCTGTCCCAAGATCCCAAAACTTCTACCTCTCTCTCTCTCTCGCAGACACAGACATACTCAAAAGTATTAACCATCCTGTTTATTCAGAAAAATCTGGAATAAAAACATAAATAAACTTACGGGTGACATCTTAAAGGGTGGGGCTGTGGCCAGAGGTTCAATTTATATCATTTTTTGAAGGGGAAAAAATAAATATGGACTAGACATCCTAATGAATCTAAAAGACCCACTTAAATTCCTACCATATATAACATGAGTGCTAAATATGCAAAGTACTTGCCATGAAACAAATGCTTATGCACTCAGTTTTTAATTGCCTAGGCTTGAAGTGAGTGCAACCCAATCAAGGCCTCAGCAATCACCACCATTTAATACGTTCCCAAAGTTGCAGTCGTAAAACTCCAATTTCCATTTCCTTTTCCTTTCTACAGAATAACGAGAAACAAAAAAAAAGATCAAGAGAGTATTCTTATGATAACCCTTGATTAGATTGTATGTTTTGCAGACGTGTGCTGAGTCCCACATTAACCCGAGTATGACTCGGGGCATTGCAGGGTTTTAAGTGGTGGAGATTGTGAAACCCCAGGTTGTGACAATTCTAGTACAAAAATGCTGAATATGCAGACATTGTATTTGTATAAGGCACTCAACAGGAAAGAAAAGTGAAATTTTTTGACAAATCTGAACACATACAGTGGATGTAGGTGGGATTAGCTAGACATTGGACAAATTCCAATTCAAGCAAAAACCGCTGCCTCCCATCATCTGGATCTTTATATAAAGTCGTTGGCCTGAAAAAAGTCATTCAGCAAAGGAAAAGAACCTTAAACTGTTAATTCCTTAATATCCCATTACAATCATTAGGACAAAGTTAAAACTAACTTACATAATTAACAGAAAAAGCTAACTATTACCCATGAATTCTCTCAGAACACCATAGATTTGCTTGCTGAGAAAAAAAATTTTAAATTTTTTTTTAAATCCAACAAAATTTTGAATGTCATAATTTTTTGCTATTTACCTGAGAAAATAAAAAGACCCATTAATAAACTAAAACTAACACAACTATTAAGACTTAAATCAGCTGAGTTTTTCCCTACTTATTCATGGGGTTCACATAAAATTTAAAAAAGAAAAAAAGAAAAAAAGAAAAAAAGAAAAAAGAAAGAAAATTATTTGCTTTGTTTAAAGGAAAAAGAAGAAAGGGCGAGATGATTACGAGGAAGGAGTAGAGGCTTCATCATCTTCTTCTTCTTCTTTAATAGAGGCCATTGATTGAAAGTGAAGCCCTCCTTCACTATAAGAAAAACAAAAACATATATATGAGAGAAAGAGATCGCAACGATTCTATCTCTACTTAAAGTCTAGAGAGAGAGATATTAGAAAACCTTTGTAATGTACTTCCGAGTTTCGAGTGAACTGGAGAGAAAAATAACCTCGTTTCTTAAGTTACATGTCTGAACTCAAACTCTCAAGTCTCTCAACTAAGCCAATTGGGCCGGGGAGGGACTGGCCCAATTGTTTGATAGGGGACTGAAGGCCAGAAAAGGTGAAGACCCTGGTAACCATGCTGTCTTCTCTCTCCAATCTCACTTTTTTATTTTATATTTTTTTAATTTTAATAATTAAAAAATAAGCTCATGTGTGTGGTCACTGCCTCCGCCTGCTTAAACTCTGTCATGCATGGTGTGGAATCACTCGAACAATAGTGAGGCTTGTCACTACTCGAACCCACAACTCTTGAACTCGCAGGTGTGATGAGTCACAAGAGCTTTCTACCACTAAGTTACACCCTCGAGTGTTCTCTTCTATCTCACTTGGACATTGGGTTATTGAAATATACTATCTCCTCTCTTTCTCAACTTTTCCTATCTAATATTATTGAAAACATACCATTAGTTAAGCTAAGGATAACTTTCAAGCAAAGGTAGATAGTTAAAAAATCGAATTCAACAGCCATTCATAACTAAACACAATTTCATTAAAATTTTAGTATGATACCAAACGTATATTATGTCATAATGTATTTTTTTAGAAAACATTCTGTGAATGGAGGATCCAAACATAGCCTAAGACCCAAAAAAAAAAAAAAAAAAAAGTTGTTTAAAAAAAAACATTCTTAATAGAGTTACTAAAATGGGGTTAGACTAACTTGATCATTGGAAGAACCATTTGTTCATAAATATCAAAATTTTCTAGGTTTTAATTTTTTTTTTCATAAATAATGAAAGAAAAAAAAAGGCAAATATGCCACAAATATGGTTGCTAATGACAAAGTCATAAAGGTTTCTATTTTATTTTTCTTGGGGAAGAGTTTCGGTTCAATTATTAAGGCAACACTTTTTCTTTTTTGGCTAAATAAATAATAGGTGAATAGGTGAGTGGAAAGGTGAGATTCAAATCCTAGAAATTGAGCATCACAAAGGATGTCAATGCCACCAGGCTATTACTTGAATCCCAAAATGATAGATAACACCTTTTGTTTTACATTGATCAATATAATTACATGGTTGAATCAATTGGGAAAACTTAAGTCATAACACCTAAAGAATTGCCCATGAGTTTTTCTCTCATTGTTAAGCCCATATTTGGGACTAAAACTTTGTTGTTATTACTAAATCTATATTCTTCATCATTATGACCAATATTCTGACCTGTGGAATTACATATTTGATACATTAAAGTAAACTTTGAACTAGAAATAGCATCAAATTTGCAATATAATTGTTCTAATTGTCAGAGATTTGAAACCAAATTCGTTTCTCAAACTAAAAAAAGTCTCATTTGCTATTCAGTTAGGCTTCCTCCATGATTTGCCAATCTTAGTTTACAACAAATAAACGAGCTTAACTAAAATTGTTCCCCCAGCTCATCTTTCAATTTTTTTTTACCATATTCTCTTATGCCATCTTGGGAATATCATACCAAGTTCCAATAAGAAGAGAGCTAAATATGGCTAGGATAAAAGGAGTAATAGAGTTTACTACTCTCAAAAAACTCACACTCAATTTTTCCCTCTGGGGTTGCAGGCAAAAAACACATCCTAACATCCATAGATCATTTCTAAGGACCTTTATGTCAAAGGTGCGGAAAATATTATTATATGGACTTATATCATGATACTTTCCCACACATCTGGACTCTGCAATAAATAATGAAAAATTGAACTCAGTTCAGAGTTCAGATCATGTTACACAACAATCTCATACCATATTCAATAACAAGATAGCTCTTCCTTTAGATGAACATGTCTACCATAATAAATTTGGCAAAATTAATTTCCATAATTCACAACTAGAGTACATCATTTAAGTCAAATTTTTGGTGAACTTGAATTCTTCAATGTCTGAGTTCATCCAAACTGAATTGAAAATTACAAATCTAGCAGAACTTATAGAGGCCTAAAAATTCTTCACTACAATAAATATTTAAAATCTTTGCCTCTTTTTATCCCCTCCAAAGCAGGTAATTGTACAATATGATAAACATAATAATACTACGTGTTCAAATTCAGGGAGGAAGATCACATTAACCAATAATAACCATTATACATCGTATAGTAATGGTTTTTCTCACAATTGTGGCCACCAGTAAAGTAAGATTCAGCATTAGTATGGCCTGTATCGCATGGGTCTTCTGAACCTTGGAACCCTTCTGCACATAAGGACAAATGAATAAATCACATTGAGCAACATGAAATTTTGGTGCAGATGAAAATCATGAGTGGAAGTCAAGTATGGGCTAAGCTAGCCACTCCAATGCGGCAATGACAAAAGTACAAATAAATGAACAAGTTATACGAATGGTCTCAATTGTAAATTTGCAATTTGAGCTGGCTGTTGAATTGTATATTATGTATAAAGTTGGCTGGTAAATTTGTCATGAAACAGGCAGATTCGGTGTCTAGGAAGCAAAGAGTGCCTAGATTGATAATGGAAAAGATAACAGCCTAAAACCATGTACCAAAAAAAAAAAAGATTAAAAAAGAAGGTACAGACACCAATAAAACAGCCATAAAGAGATTTGCATGACCATATTCCTACACGCATTCTTGTTAGCATGGACTCTCTCTCTCTCTCTTTGCCACATGGACCATAACTCGCAAAATGAACCACATTAGTCAGAACTACTATTCTAGCAACAATTGATTCTGCTAACCAAAGGCAGATTCTTTTTCCCTCACAAATGAAATGAACTGGGCAAAAAAATAATATTCATCTGAAATTTAATAAATCATATGTACACTACAACGTATTTAAAACTTTAACAAACTGGAAGCCACAGACAGCAAAGTTAGTAGACCACTCCATTTAATTTCAGTGAAAAAGTTAAATTCCCATGTTAATTTCTTTTCTATCCTTCCTCACAACCAAACTCAGTAAAATTCTAGTGCTTACCCATAACCGTAAGGAGTATAGACAGGTACAAAGGGCCGCCGGGGTCAAAAACCTAAATATGGGTTAGGTCGCCTTCCCCGATACTGTTTCATTCCAGGAACGTTTGTTCACTTAGCAGAGACCTATACAAAACCAAAACCTCCAACTATGATCAAAAAAGTAAATTCATGAAGTAATCAATAGCACAAAAGAAGACTGAAAGACCTTCAATTGACGACCATGCAACTCAGACTCATTTAACAGGAGAGCATTCTGAACAGCATCAATTTCAACAAATTCAACATATGCAATTCCTTTTGGTTGCCCAAACTTGTCAGTCAAAATAGTCACTCTGTTCACTGTTCCACAAGATTGAAAGTGCTGCTGGACTTCTTCAGGCATACAAGCATAGTCAACCTGATTAATAATAGAAGACCAAAATTAATGTGCACTCCAAGTCTCATAATTTTCCAAGAGCATTATACAAATGAAGCATCATGAAATGAAAGTCACTGTAACTATTCTTAAAATAGTAACTGAAGTCCAAAGCAACCCTAAACAAATTAAACATGCACCATATAAAGTATGCATGTGTCAACCAAGTGCTAACATTTGGTTTCTTCAAATATACACATGTATGTAATTTCACTTGAGAGGGTCCAGAGCATAGCTAATAACTTTGAGAAAATGAGGGGGTTCATTATGAGAGAAGAGTATTTTATGCATGTAGTAATAACTTAAACTACTTGATTAATGGATCAACATAAATATCAATATCCCTTAAACAGTGATTTATTTATTCTTAAAAAGTAAGTAAAATTCATTCAAAAATACAAGAGAGGCACAATCCCATTGTATGTGAAGGGTACAAAGAAGGAGCCAAAATAAAAAAGGGAAAATATACAAAGGAATTAAGCTAGACATATTATCTTTAAGTCCAATAGACTTAAAGGAGTAAAAGTGAGCCGCTGATGACATCCATTCATATAAGGTCCTGACTCTTGAGAAATGAAAACTTGAGATATACCCACAAAAGATAACCTGGTTACTGAAATTTAAAATAGAATATATCAAGTGAAAAAACAAATGATAGATAAGCACCATTTTCTAAACCAATCTAGTATATTGGTATCTATGCTTACGAAGTTAACACTATATTATATTCTCAATGGAAAATTCCTTCTTTCAACTTGGTAGCAGCACCAAAAGAAAAAATCCAATCAGTTACCATTCAAATTGATATGTTCTCGTACAAAAGATACTCTATATAAATATGTCAAATAAATGGAGAGAAGATATATAGCATATAAATATTGAAATTTGTTTAGAATACAATTTGGAAGCATTGGAATTAAAATAGGCAAGAAAGGGATTGTTAAAATCTCACATTGCCAACATAAATGGACCGTGCATCCACCTCCTCCTTTTCAGCCTGAGTTGCAGAAGAACCGGATGAATCTTCATATATATTAAAAATGAACATATTAATTAACTAAATATTACAAATATACTTACTTAAAGAGTCAATATTGTAAGGAAATTTGCATCCAGCACAAGACAACAAGAGGAAATGTGCAGAAAACAACAATCATACATGCCATCTATGGTTCAAAATGATTTTTAATCCAATGGCCTATTGCATAATTCTATGAAAATCAATAAGAATGTAGATCAATTCATAGGTTTCTATGAAAAGACTTAGCAATTATGTTCTTAAGATTGCTTTTCAATTAGATGCTGTAATTGGTTCTCTACTTTTACTTCTCTGATTAATTTCTTAGATCGACTGAATTCAGAGGCTAGAATATATATAGGTTTTTCCTCCTTTATCTTGGCGTTTCTCTTGTATAGATCTCATGCACCAGACTTGCAACACCGCCCCCCCCTTCTCTCTCTCTCCTTTTGCACTTACTAATGAATTTCTACCTTATCAAAAAAAATGTAGCAATTATAGAGTATATAGTTCTTTATATATATAGGTAGGCAGTGTGGGAGGGGGAGATGCAGTTTGAACCACAGACATGGGCCACCACAAAGGATACCATTACCACCAGGCTATGATTCCTTATAGATTATATAATACGTCTTAGACACGAAAGTCTGAAATTATTAATTAGAAATTCATACTTGCCCAACCCATAACAACTAACAAGGATGATAAATTCAGTTTCTTTCCCCCACTGATTCATTAGAAATAAGCTTCAAATATAAACGAGAATGAACTGATCTAGACATTACAAGTATATTGAATGTCCCAGGCAGAAGCAAAAGGGTAACTTATATTTTAAATACCAGTGAAAGATACAATATTATGGTCCTAATATATAGCTAGAAAAGGGAAACAAAACCACAATCACTTATACATTAGCAAATTAGGATGAAATTTCAAGTTCAAGTCATTTTAGAATCATTTGTGTTCTTGGCTCTTAGCCTCTTAGTATTTCTAATGGCCTTCCCAAGTTTATAAATTAGACTTGCCTTTTGTTGAATATTAAAAATTTTGGACCATTTAAAATGGATGTGCAGGAGCAATTTCACAAGATCCAAGGTAAAAAGCAAAACAAAATTCAGTGTTGTATTTAGGGATAAACGACACACATTTTAGGGACCAGATTATTTAGATCTTGCGGTATGGGCAAGGGAAACTCTGAGTGAGAAACTTGGGATTAGCTAGACATTGGACAAATTCTAATTCAAGCAAAAACCGCTGCCTTCCATCATCTGGATCTTTATATATAGTCGTTGGCCTGAAAAAAGAACCTTAAACTGTTAATTCCTTAATATCCCATTACAATCATTAGGACAAAGTTAAAACTAACTTACATAATTAACAGAAAAAACTAACTATTACCCATGAATTCTCTCAGAACACCATAGATTTGCTTGCTGAGAAAAAATTTAATTTTTTTTTTAAAATCCAACAAAATTTTGAATGTCATATTTTTTTGCTATTTACCTGAGAAAATAAAAAGACCCATTAATAAACTAAAACTAACACAACTATTAAGACTTAAATCA
This sequence comes from Quercus aquifolioides, assembly GCA_019022515.1. Lineage (NCBI taxonomy): Eukaryota > Viridiplantae > Streptophyta > Magnoliopsida > Fagales > Fagaceae > Quercus > Quercus aquifolioides. The sequence continues at coordinate 30,538,006 of CM032335.1, read as the reverse complement.
GCTGAGTTTTTCCCTACTTATTCATGGGATTCATATAAAATTTAAAAAAGAAAAAAAAAAGAAAAAGAAATTATTTGCTTTGTTTAAAGGAATAAGAAGAAAGGGCGAGATGATTACGAGGAAGGAGTAGAGGCTTCATCATCATCTTCTTCTTCTTAATAGAGGCCATTGATTGAAACTGAAGCCCTCCTTCACTATAAGAAAAACAAAAACATATATATGAGAGAAAGAGATCGCAAGTATTCTATCTATACTTAAAAACACTTGAGTCTAGAGAGAGAGAGAGAGAGAGAGAGAGAGAGATTAGAAAACCTCTGTAATGTACTTCCGAGTTTCAAGTGAACTGAAGAGAAAAATAACCTCGTTTCTTAAGTTACATGTCTGAACTCAAACTCTCAAGTCTCGACTAAGCCAATTGGGCCGGGGAGGGACTGGCCCAATTGTTTGATAGGGGACTGAAGGCCAGAAAAGGAGAAGACCCTGGTACCATGCTGTCTTCTCTCTCCAATCTCATCTTTTTTTTTCTTTTTCTTTTTTTTTAAATTTTTTTTTTATAAATTTTAATAATAGAAAAAGAAGCTCATGTGTGTGGTTACCGCCTCTGCCCACTTAAACCCTGCCATATATGGTGTGGGTCCTTCCGAACAATAGTGAGGCCTGTCACTACTCGAACTCACAACTCTTAAATTTGCAGGTGTGATGGGTCACAAGAGTTTTCTATTACTAAGTTGTGCCCTCGAGTGTTCTCTTCTATCTCACTTTGACATTGTGTTGTTGAAATATACTATCTTCTCTCTTTCTCAACTTTTCCTATCTAACATTATTGAAAATGTACCATTATTTAAGTTAAGGATAACTTTCAAACAAAGGTAGATAGTCAAAAAATGCATTCAACAACCTTCATAACCAATCACAATTTCATTAAAAAATTTAGTATAGTACCAAGCATACATTATGTCGTAATGTATTTTTTAGAAAACATTCTGTGAATAGAGGATCCAAACATAGCCTAAGACAAAAAAAAAAAAAAAAAAAAAAAAAAAAAAAAAAAAAAAAAAAAAAATCTTAATAGAGTTACTAAAATGGGGTTAGACTAAATTGATCATTGGATCATTGGCAGAACCATTTGTTCATAAATATCAAAATTTTCTAGGTTTTAATGTTTCTTCATAAATAATGAAAGAAAAAAGAAGAAGAAGGCAAATATGCCACAAATATGGTTGCTAATGACAAAGTCATAAAAGTTTCTATTTTATTTTTCTTGGGGAAGAGTTTAGGTTCAATTATTAAGGTAACACTTTTTTTGGCTAGATAAATAATAGGTGAGTGGAAAGCTGGGATTCGAACCCTAGAAATTGAGCACCACAAAGGATGTTAATGCCACCAGACTATCACTTGAATCTCAAAATGAAAGATAACACCTTTTGTTTTACATCGATCAATGTAATTACATAGTTGAATCAATTGGGAAAACTTAAGTTATAACACCAAAGGAATTGCCCATGAGTTTTTCTCTTATTGTTAAGCCCATATTTGGGACTAAAACTATGTTGATATTTCTAAACCTATATTCTCTATCATTATGACCAATATTCTGACCTGTGGAATTACATATTTGATATATTAAAGTAAACTTTGAACTAGAAATAGCATCAAATTTGCAATATAATTGTTCTAATTGTCAGAGATTTGAAACCAAATTCGTTTCTCAAACTAAAAAAAGTATCATTTGCTATTCAGTTAGGCTTCCTTCCATGATTTGCCAATCTTAGTTTACAACAAATACACGAGCTTAACTAGAATTGTTCCTCCAGTTCATCTTTCAAATGTTTTTTTTACCATAATCTCTTATGCCATCTTGGGAATATCATGCGAAGTTCCAATAAGAAGAGAGCTAAATATGGCTAGGATAAAAGGAGTCATAGAGTTTTACTACTCTCAAAAAACTCACATTCAATTTTTCCCCCTGGGGTTGCGGACAAAAAACACATCCTAACATCAAACTCAAAACCACATCCATAGATCATTTCTATGGACCTTTATGTCGAAGGTGTGGAAAATATTATTATATGGACTTATATCATGATACTTTCCCACACATCTGGACTCTAATTGCAATAAATAATGAAAAATCGAACTCTGTTCAGAGTTCAGATCATGTTACACAACAAACAATCTCATACCATATTCAATAACAAGATAGCTCTTCCTTTTGATGAACATGCCTACCATAATAAATTTGGCAAAATTAATTTCCATAATTCACAACTAGAGTACATCATTCAAGTAAAATTTTTGGTGAACTTGAATTCTTCAATGTCTGAGCTCATCCAAACTGAATTGAAAATTACAAATCTAGCAGAACTTATAGAGGCCTAAAAATTCTTCACTACAATAAATATTTAAAATCTTTGCCTCTTTTTATCTCCTCCAAAGCAGGTAATTGTACAATATGATAAACATAATAATACTACTTGCTCAAATTCAGGGAGGAAGATCACATTAACCAATAATAACCATTATACAACGTATAGTAATGGTTTTTCTCATAATTGTGGCCACCAGTAAAGTAAGATTTAGCATTAGTATGGCCTGTACCGCATGGGTCTTCTGAACCTTGGAACCCTTCTGCACATAAGGACAAATGAATAAATCACATTGAGCAACATGAAATTTTGGTGCAGATGAAAATCATGAGTGGAAGTTAAGTATTGGCTAAGCTAGCCACTCCAATGAGGCAATGACAAAAGTACAAATAAATGAACAAGTTATATGAATGGTCTCAATTGTAAATTTGCAATTTGGGCTGGCTGTTGAATTGTATATTATATATGAAGGTGGCTTTTGTTATGAAACAGGCAGATTCTGTGTCTAGGAAGCAAAGAGTGCCTAGATTGATAAATGATAATGGAAAAGATGACAGCCTAAAACCATGTACCAAAATAAAAAGATTAAAAAAGAAGGTACAGACACCGATAAAACAGCATAAAGAGATTTGCAAGACCATATTCCTACACGCATTCTTGTTAGCATGGACTCTCTCTCTCTCTCTCTCTCTCTCTCTCTGCCACATGGACCATAACTCGCAATATGAACCACATTAGTCAGAACTACTATTCTAGCAAGAAATTGATTCTGCTAACAAAAGGCGGATTCTTTTTCCCTCACAAATGAAATGAACTGGGCAAAAAAATAATTCATCTAAAATTTAATAAATCATATGTACACTACTACGTATTTAAAACTTTAACAAACTGGAAGCCAAAAGATAGCAAAGTTAGTAGACACTCCAATTAATTTCAGTGAAAAAGTTAAATTCCCATGTTAATTTCTTTTCTATCCTTCCTCACAACCAAACTCAGTAAAATTCTAGTGCTTACCCATAACCGTATGGAGTATAGACAGGCACGAAGGGCCTCCGGGGTCGAAAACCTAAATATGGGTTAGGTCGCCTTCCCCGATACTGTTTCATTCCAGGAACGTTTGTTCGCTTAGCAGAGACCTATACAAAACCAAAACCTCCAACTATGATCAAAAAAGTAAATTCATGAAGTAATCAATAGCACAAAAGAAGACTGAAAGACCTTCAATTGACGACCATGCAGCTCAGACTCATTTAACAGGAGAGCATTCTGAACAGCATCAATTTCAACAAATTCAACATATGCAAATCCTTTTGGTTGCCCAAACTTGTCAGTCAAAATAGTCACTCTGTTCACTGTTCCACAAGATTGAAAGTGCTGCTGGACTTCTTCAGGCGTACAAGCATAGTCAACCTGATAGATAATAGAAGACCAAAATTAATGTGCACTCCAAGTCTCATAATTTTTCAAGAGCATTATACAAATGAAGCACCATGAAATGAAAGTCACTGTAACTATTCTTAAAATAGTAATTGAAGTCCAAAGCAACCCTAAACAAATTAAACATGCACCATATAAAGTATGCATGTGTCAACCAAGTGCTAACATTTGGTTTCTTCAAATATACACATGTATGTAATTTCACTTGAGAGGGTCCAGAGCATAGCTAATAACTTTGAGAAAATGAAGGGGGTTCATTATGAGAGAAGAGTATTTTATGCGTGTAGTAATAACTTAAACTACTTGATTAATGGATCAACATAAATATCAATATACCCTTAAACAGTGATTTATTTATTCTTAAAAAGTAAGTAAAATTCATTCAAAAATACAAGAGAGGCACAATCCCATTGTATGTGAAGGGTACAAAGAAGGAGCCAAAATAAAAAAAAGGAAAATATACAAAGGAATTAAGCTAGACATTATCATTAAGTCCAATAGACTAAAAGGAGTAAAAGTGAGCCGCTGATGACATCCATTCATATAAGGTCTTGAGAAATGAAAACTTGAGATATACCCACAAAAGATAACCTGGTTACTGAAATTTAAAATAGAATATATCAAGTGAGAAAACAAATGACAGATAAGCACCATTTCTAAACCAATCTAGTATATTGGTATCTATGCTTACTAAGTTAACACTATATTATATTCTCAATGGAAAATTCCTTCTTTCAACTTGGTAGCAGCACCAAAAGAAAAAATCCAATCAGTTACCATTCAAATTGATACGTCCAGGTACAAAAGATACTCTATATAAATATGTCAAATAAATGGAGAGAAGATATATAGCATATAATATTGAAATTTGTTTAGAATACAATTGGGAAGCGTTGGAATTAAAATGGGGGCAAGAAAGGGATTGTTAAAATCTCACATTGCCAACATAAATGGACCGTGCATCCACCTCCTCCTTTTCAGCCTGAGTTGCAGAACCACCAGATGAATCTTCATACATATTAAAAATGAACATATTAATTAACTAAATATTACAAATATGCTTACTTAAAGAGTCAATATTGTAAGAAAGTTTACATCCAGCACAAGACAACAAGAGGAAATGTGCAGAAAAACAACAATCATACATGCCATCTGTGGTTCAAAATGATTTTAATCCAATGGCCTATTGCATGATTCTATGAAAATCAATAAGAATGTAGATCAATTCATAGGTTTCTATAAAAAGACCTAGCAATTATGTTCTTAAGATTGCTTTTCGATTAGATACTGTAATTGGTTCTCTACTTTTACTTCTCTGATTAATTTCTTAGATCGACTGAATTCATAGGCTAGAATATATAGGTTTTTCCTCCTTTATCTTGGTGTTTCTCTTGTATAGATCTCATGCACCAGACTTGCCAACCCCCCCCCCCCCCCCCCCCTCTCTCTCTCTCTCCTTTTGCACTTACTAATGAATTTCTACCTTATCGAAAAAATGTAGCAATTATAGATTATATAGTTTTTTTTTTATATATATAGGTAGGCAGTGTGGGAGGGGGAGATGCGGTTTGAACCACAAACATGGGGCACCACAAAGGATGCCATTACCACCGGGCTATGACTCCTTATAGATTATATAATACATCTTAGACACGAAAGTCTGAAATTATTAGAAATAATTTCAGTTTCTTTCCCCCACTGATTCATTAGAAATAAGCTTCAAATATAGACGAGAATGAACTGATCTAGACATTACAAGTATATTGAATGTCCCAGGCAGAAGAAAAAGGCTAATTTATATTTTAAATACCCGTGAAAGATACAATATTATTGTCCTAATATATAGCTAGAAAAGTGAAACAAAACCACAATCACTTATATATTAGCAAATTAGGATGAAATTTCAAGTTCAAGTCATTTCAGCATCATTTGTGTTCTTGGCTCTTAGTATTTCTAATGGCCTTCCCAAATTTATAAAGTAGACTTGCCTTTTGATGAATATTAAAACTTTTGGACCATTTAAAATGGATGTGCAGGAGCAATGTCACAAGATCCAAGGTAAAAAGCTAATAAAAAATTCAGTGTTGTATTTAGGGATAACCGACACACATTTTAGGGCCAGATTATTTAGGTCTTGCGGTATGGGCAAGGGAAACTCTGAGTGAGAAACCTGGGAGTGCCTCCAATTACTAGCACACGACAACAGTTGTAAGCCTCTTAGTTAGAAGATTTCAAGCATAATTCAGCCTCTTAGCTAGAAGACCCTTAACCTTAGACAACTTTCAAGGCATTTCTCAAAACACAAATGCTAATGGTAAGCAAACTTTTTTTGTGGTTGTACATTTGGATGCAGCTTCTTGCTGATTGCTTATTAGCTGAAAGTTGGTTAAAGTATGGTTGTACCTTGAAAAATGAGGCTTAAAAAGCTGTACATAATCAAATAAGCCAAAAGAAAAAGTTGAGGGTACACATACTCATCAACTTTAGAAATTTGTCTGTTTACAGTGATATAGTTTCAAACGTCTCCAGAACTGATTAAACTATTGTTTGGATCCATTCGTAATATAGATCCAAATTTACTTTATAGACTTTGGAGGCTGCTAGGAGCAGATTAGACCAGGTTGATTGGGTTTCATCTGGCATGGATTCTAGGAGCTATTCTTGACACAGCTTTACTTCCTTGTTAGCTATTCAGAAGAGATTACTATGAAAGACAAACAGATTGAATGGGGATTTTAAAGGACACTCTCGTAGTATCTTCTGCAGAGCTGTTATTGAAACCTGAGATCATTTAATTTTCAAATGCACATTTTCAAACATGTAATAAAAATGTAAGCAGATTTGAGGTAAGTCAATTGATTCACATGGGCCAAAAATTATCTTGCAGGGTAATAGATGTGCTGATTTGGTTGCGAGGTTGGCTAGGAATGCTCATGTTTATCTCTTGTAGCATAAACTTTCAAATTCATCAAGTTCATATAGAGATGTTGCCCATGTGAGGTTGGCTAGGATTGCTCATGTTTATCTCGTCTAGCATAAACTTCGAAATCCATCAAGTTCATATAGAGATGTTGCCCGTGTCCTGAATTCTGTAAAGCAGGATCCTCTTTTCTTTATTTATTTATTTATTTTTTCTTTAAATTTAATTAAAAAGGACAGAGCCAAGTACCCTAAAGGTATACAAGAAAAAATGCTTAAAAAATAGAATAAAAGTATTATATGAGATGTCTAGAAATTCTGTAAAAGAAAATAAGGGTAAGATTAAACGTTGTCAACCAATTGATCAGCAACATCAGGAACAAAATAGCCCTTGGATGGCTAGACAAAATAACCCTATTTTTATTAAATAATAAAGATTTATTGATATAAAATAAGAGACCCAAGTACGTAGGGGGTATACAGGGGTATACAAATCAAATACAAAAATTACAGAAATCAAGTAAACCTACAGTTCGTCAGGCTCATCAAACAAGCAATCCTAGTACCTGAGACTACAAAATTTGGGCTTTGTCAATTTTCACAGCATCCAGAATTGATATTTCCTTATCTTGTTTGAGCCCTTCTCTTACATCATTTAAACCCCTAAATCCACAAAGTTATTTCTGGCTAATCGCTGCCTATTAATTCATCAAACCACCCTTAACCATTAATCAGCAACTCACAGACAATTCATGCCTCTAGTTTTCATAATTCCCACACCCTCTCTCCTTTGAAGCACTTCCACTAGCCCTCCCAATCTCCAATGTATAACCTCCCCCATCTTCCTTCACAAAACAATAATCTAAACTTTTGAGTTCATGCATCAAAGACTCTAGCTGTAAAAGGGCTATATATGAAAATTGGGGAGTTTCTATAACTATAGCGTCAGTAATTGGTGTACAAAATAGCTACTTATTACTTGTAAGACGGGTGGTTTTAATTTGGCACATTGAGTTTATAGGTGCCTTAGCTTTTGTTTGTTGGATGTCAAAGTCAGCCCTAGTGGTGCTTTGCATAATGACCCTCTTTGCTTTGCATTAAATCTTACTTATCACCCTCCCAAAAATAAAAGGAAGAATTAGAAATGTGGCAACCTAATTAACATTAATTGTCCATGTACATAGACTTTTACATGATATTCTCCCATGCTTGTTTCTCCTAAGAAACCAGTAAGTAAGCCAAGCAGCTCTGCTCAAATGGCACCTCCTCCCCTTGTAAGGGCAAAGTGGAGGGTGAGACGCAGGTTCAAGACTAACTAGTTGCATGTGTAAAGAATCTGCTAAAGTAAATCTTAGTATATGTTTCAATCCTTAAAATACATATAAGACTTTATTTATTTTTTATTTTTAAACAAGTAAAAGATATTTTATTATAAAAGGACTTCTTCAAGTACATATACAATGTACACAAAGAAGTCTAAAGAATTACAAAGAATAAGTTATTGTATACAGAAGTGTAGCAACTCTTAAAATTGGCAATAAAATTACAATTGGTAAAACCCCATGCACGAGACCAATCAAACAGAGATCTAATAAACAATGCTGCAATTGAGTCACCAAACTATCTACATCCTCAAAAGTACAACAATTTTGTTCCCTCCACAATGTTCACATCAAATATAAAGAGACTAAATTTCAAATATCCTATGAATGTTTTCCAACCCAGTTCTTCCAACCAAATAAAAGATCAACACGGCAACACCTTTTTAGTAACACTCACTAAACCTCAAAAGATCTAAAAGCAAAACTCCACAGATCATATGCAATAGTGTAGTGTAACAGTAAAACAATCCAACGTCTCCCTGCTGCACTGACACATACAACACCATCCTACTTACGAAAAACCTCAAATAATGAGATTGTCACATGTAAGGATCTTTCCCCAAGTTGCTGTCCCTACAAAGGAGACCCTCCCTTGAAGCCTTAATACACCAAATACTCTTTCACAGGAAAGAAACTGCACAGGTACCCCATAAGGCAGCATAAAAGAGCAAACATCAAAATCACCACTCCCTTTTAGTCTCCAACTAATTCTATTACAATTCTCTCTCCTTGTGATATTTCAGTAAAGAAGATTTCCAACTCCTAATCATTAAAGTCTACGAAATCTGACATTCCAACACCACAACTCCCCATCTATTTGACTAACCAACACAGAATAAACTGATGCATATCTAGCTATGGAGCATGCATAAAAGTCTAGAAACAACACCTTCAAAGGATGATCCTCGCACCAGATGTTATGTGTGCCAAAACTGTACTTGGTTACCATCTCCTACATCAAAGTACACATAATGTAGAAGTTTGTCCCATCCCACCTTAGTGTTTTTCAATAGGCTATAACCATGAGTCTACTTTGTAGCTCTTACTCGTCTTCGCAAATGTGTATGTTCTGTCCCATAGCACCATAACCATTTCTCGCAATAAGGCTTGATTGAAGGTTCCAATCTTCCCTACACCCAACCCTCCATTAGCAATAGGAAAGCAAACTCAATCACACAAAATCAAATGGTATTCCAACTCATCCCCCAAACCACCCCACAATAATTTCCTCTATAATCTCTCTACCCCATTTGCCCCACAAGTGGGGATGGTAAACAAGTACATAGATAAGCTCGAAAGTGTACTCTTCAAAAGAGTTATCTTATCCCCCCATAATCAGCTACCCACCTTCTCTAAAATTCTATTCCATACCATTTTCGCCTTAAAAGGATTTCAATTTATTTCCTTTACTCACCTTTTCTTGACAAAAATGACAACCAACCAGACCATAAAGTACATAACAACAACAACAACAACATTAAATATAGTTCAATCAAAAAAGGCAGGGCATACTAATATCAATCAAAACTAGATAACAGTAGGATTACATTACATCACTCAAATCATATAAGAAACTAAAATTACAATGAACACAAATCTAGAGAGAGGGAGAGACCTTGAACGGCGCCCATCTCTTTCTCGACTTTGGCCTGCATTTCGCGAAGAGCACCGGCTTCTTCTTCGATCTCTTTCAGCCTCTTCTTCATGTCCTCCAAGTCCTATACATAAACCAAAAAAAAAAAAAAAAAAAATTAAAATTAAAAAAAAAAAAAGATAGTAGAGAGAGAGTGTGTGTGGTAGTAGTGAAGAAGAAGAAGAAGAAGAAGAAGAAGGGGGGGGGGGGGACCTTGGAGTTAGGGTCAGGACCATCTTCTTGTTCCTGAAGTTCGTAATCACCACCGGCGGACATGTCGACGTCAGCGTCCATCTCGCCCTCGTCGGGGATTTCGCCACCGTACACTTCGTGCTCGTGCTCGTGCTCGTGCTCTTCTGGATCGTGCTCGTGCTCCATCTCTCTCTCTCTCTCTCTCTCTATCTCTCAGTCTCTGGGTGGGTGTATAGTATTTTAGTGTGTGTGTGTGTGTGTGTGAGAGAGAGCGAGAGAGGGGCTGTTGCTGGTTTAAGAGTAGTGTTTTGTCTTTGTTTGGTTTTTTGGGGCTATTTTAGGTGAGGTTTGGGGGATTTGGGATCGGGCGGTCGATGGAGAGAGAGAGAGAGAGATTGGAGATTTGGTTTTTGGGGAGAAAAGGCTTTGAAAGAAAGAAAGCTCAAGTTTGTTTGTTATTTTTATGAACCGTTAGGGGTATTTTTGGGCTCTTCCTTTCTCCAATTACTCTCTAGTTCTTGGATTGTGTTTTTAGGGTTTTAGAGCTAGTTCTTTAAATACCCAACTATTTTTTTGAGTGGAATCTTCTGTCTCAGGCATAGAGTTATTAGTGGAGGAATCATTTATATCAATTCATGTAAATTTGTGTAAAATAAATAATTTAATGTGACTATTTTGAAAAGTGATTGTGTAAAAAAATAAAAATAAAATGTAGGTTTTTATGTTAAAATAGACAATTTTTTTGCACAAGTTGATGCATATGCTCTTAGGGGTATATTTGGATTCTTCTTGTTTCCAATTACTCTAGTTCTTGGATTTTTTTTTAGGGTTTTAAAGCTAGTCGAACACCTAACTATTCTATCAAATATTCAGAGTTCTTTGAAGGAAAATGCTAAAGTCACAAAATACTTTACAAACTTTTTTTACAAATTGTTGATGTGGTAGGTGGTTATTAGTAAGTAAAAATGTGATCTTAGTTGTGGACCCAGATGAGAACCAGTAAAAATTTACCCCATTAACAATTTGTAAAAATGTTATAATATAGTTTGTGCTTGTAACATTACTCTACTTTGAATACCTAAATATTCCTTTGAATTTGTGTAATCTCTTGTCCCATGTACCAAGTTATTAAAGGAGAAATCACTCACATTAGTTCATGTAAACTTGTGTAAATTTAGATTGTTGCTACCGTAACCGTATAAATATACATAAAGTTACTATTTGTGTGCTACAGAGAGGGAGAGAAAGTAATAAAAAATTGATAAAGAAATACTATTTTAATGAAATATAGTGTAGAATAGATAATCTGATATGAGTGTTTTTGAAGAGTGATTGTTTAAAATAGAAAATGTAGGTTCTTATGTTAAAATAGATAAAAATGTTTGTACAAGTTGATAGGAATGCTCTTAGGTATATTTTTGAATTCTTCCATTTTCCAATTACTCTAGTTCTTGGATTATTTTTTAGGGTTTTAGAGCTAGTCGAACAACTAACTATTATATCGAGTATTTTGAGTTCTTTGAATACCTAACTGTCTCACATACCAAGTTATTATAAAGAGGAATACTTTCGGAGGAATATAAATTCTTTATATCACTTTTTTTTTACTTCACTTTATATTCCAAATAATCACAATTTGTCATGAATTTGTTTTTACTTTCTATATTAAATAGCTAAAGTTTAAAATAAAAAATAATAATTAGACATATGGTATACCGCAATTGGTGGAGTGTAAAGTAGAACACAAAAACAGTACATATGATTTGTATTCTCCTTCGGAGTGCCTAAGATGCTTGTTAAAGGTTTTGAATGCATGAGCTCACATGTATATCATAAAGTTTTAGGAACTACCAGAGATCTCACCAGATATGCAAAGATCAACAACATTAGTCGAAGACATGGCTCACGGTGAGTAGAGGAGAAAGAGGATGGCCGTGCTTTTAGTTGGATCAGTCCAATCGGGTCTCAAATAGTAAAAAGTAAAAACCGCCACTTGACCAACCAATATCGGTTGTCTTTGACACAAACTTGTCATTGATCGCCATATCGCTTTGAGTTATGAGTGGGGGGTAATTATAGGAAAAAAAAATGCTGGTTTTCTAAAGTTTTGCTAAAAAATCATAAATTTTCAAAATGAAAAAATTCTACGTACAATTCTCCCAAGAACCCGGTTTCTCTGAAAATCCTAAAATTCCAAAAAAAAAAAAAAAATCAAAGTGCAGAAATTTTTATCTAATATTCTACTAAAACCTTGATTTTATGATTTTCGTTTGAAAAATCTTAAACTTTCAAATCTCAATCTTTTCAAACTCAAATCTTTGTTTTCCTCATCAAAGACCTCATTTGCAAATGAGATCAAAAAAGGACGTTTCCCTTTGTGTGATTCCCTAGTTTAAACTTCATCAACAGACGGACTATATCATCATTCATCATGAAATAAGGAGATTTTGATGATTGATGGCTAGGACCACACCCCCCCACCCCCCACCCGGCGCCAAAAAAAGAAAAAAAAGAAAAAAAGAAGGCATAACTAGATTAGGCACTATTTAGATTTTAAGCCTATCTCAACATAAACCCCTTGTCAGTCATTAGTTTTTTTCAAAACTATTTTTGATAGAAAAATTAGAGATTGGTTTTAGATCAATTCTTGCCAGCTTGATTAATTAATCAATTATGTAATTTAGTTCCAAATTAGTATAGCATGCATAGAACCATATCACAAAGAGTAAGTAGTGAAAATTAAAGACACAGCGTATATATATACATGGTAAAGAAGGGAAAATCTTGACAGGAAAAATCTTTTGGGAGTTTATCAGTAACCTCTCAGTGGAGAATCCACTATAGTAAATGGAAGTACAACATTACAAGAATATACCTAATTCTAGTATTGCTACCTACAATAGGACTTACTAACATGATCACATGCTTGTTGAACTCTTTTACCTTTGCAAATTTCTTCAGTGCAAGAATATCAGATTCATGGCAAATACCACAACAACAACTTGATTGTTATAGTTGATGCAACAGCTTCCACTTGAAACCTTTGACACAAACACACAACAATATCTCATTTATCTTTTATGTTCATAATGACCTAAGCAAGTCTTTTATATGTTCTCATTGACTTAGATCACAAATCCCAAGGCTTGGGTCGTCATGGGCCTAAATTTGAAAAACTAAATTCTCGATCGGTTAATTATTATTGAGGTTAGTGTCGAGCTTAAGTGAAGCTAGATCGGTTGAGCTATAGTTGAGTTTGCAGGTTCTAATTTGTACAGCAACTTTAGGTTTTAATTTTTTTTTTTGATTATATTGGTTTTAACTATTTAATTATAAGCGAAAAGCCACTTTTAGTCCCTACATTTTCAGGCGATTCCCATTTTAGTCCCTACATTTTATTTTTACCGCTTTTAGTCCCTATTCTGAAAAACGCTTTCCGTTTTAGTCCCTGCCGTTACTCATTTAACAGAATTATCCTACGTGGCAAACGGTCCAACAGTAAATGCTGATGTGTTCATTAAAATAATATTAAAAAAATGCCACTTCAGCAATTTAATTTTTAAAAAAAGCCACGTCAGATAAAAATAATATAAAAATTTCTAACCTAATTATTTTTTTAAAAAAGGAAAGAAATTAGTTAAATTAATTTTTTTCTTTTTTTGGAAGAACATGAAGAACTTAGAAAACACAAACACAAAAAAACACAAAACTCAAACCCAAATTTTCGGCCTCCATACACAACCAAACCACAAACAACCACACAACCTTAAATTCCTTGAACTCCAAAACCCCCAAAGTAATTAAACCCTAGAAAGAATCTATCATCATATTCAGCCATGGATCCAATGGGCGTACGTGGGTTTTGTTCTTCTGGTTCTTCGTGCTCTTCGTTGATTTCTTCTTTTTCGTGAGCATCCTTATCAAGCAAAATGGAGGATGAGGAAGCAGAAAAAGCAAGTCAGATGAGGATATTCGTGGGAGGATTGGGAGAGAGCGTGACTGCTGAAGATTTGCAGAGGATGTTTGGGTCATTGGGAGTTGTTGAGAGACTTGGTATTGTCAGGACCAAATCTCGCAGCTTTGCCTATGTCGATTTCTCCCCTTCTTCTCTTAAGTCCCTTTCCAAGTTCTTCAGCACTGTAAGAAAAAAAAACACTATCAATCCTTTTTTTGTGTTTGTGTTTTCTGAGTTCTTCATGTTCTTCCAAAAAAAGAAAAAATTTAATTTAACTAATTTCTTTTCTTTTTTTTTAAAAATAATTAGGTTAGAAATTTTTATATTATTTTTATCTAACGTGGCTTTTTTTAAAAATTAAATTGCTGATGTGGCATTTTTTAAATATTATTTTAATGAACACATCAGCATTTACTGTTGGATCGTTTGCCACGTAGGATAATTCTGTTAAATGAGTAACGGCAGGAACTAAAACGGAAAGCGTTTTTCAGAATAGGGACTAAAAGCGGTAAAAATAAAATGTAGGGACTAAAATGGGAATCGCCTGAAAATGTAGGGACTAAAAGTGGCTTTTCGCCTTAATTATATATATGATGTAATAGAGTATTGTGATTGTTAAATTGGCCTTTGTTCTTTTATTTACAAAAATCTAACAAGGCACAATACTTGGATGGGGTAAATATAGGAGCTTTTACATGAGGTCCTTACTGAATTTAATCACTTGTCTTTTTGATAAAGGGCTCTCAATCCCTTCAATGGAAAGTAGTGTATAAAGTGTTCTAAAGCATCAACAAAAATTCTCTTTAATGAAGAATTTCTTCAGTTACTTTATTTGAGTATAGTGAGGTCAGCTATATCATATTCGAATTAGAAATATTCTATTCCTAAACCCAGATTGTAACAAAACCTCCACTGACAAATCTCAACAGAGAAGAAGAAGAAAAACTAATATAGTTTGGGTATGAAAACATTTACCATTTAATTTTGTTAAAAAAAAAAACTATTTCTTTTCCTCTTTAAGTAAATTAGGTAATTAACCCAAGCTGACATTTGTCCGTGCTGCTCTTAACAATACAAACTTTACTTTCACCATAATAATGTGCGGTCGAGCAGCACAATATTAATTATACCGATACAAGCAGGCAAATCTTTAACTGTCACACCCTTGTTTCCCTTGAAGGAGAAAAGTTGCAATCAAATTGAGCTGGTGCATGCAAGTTGCCTCTCCAAAATGCCAGGTTGAAATCTTTTTTACATTTCCTTTTTTGTATAGAATATATTCCATTATGGTCATGACCATAATGGAATATATGAAAGAAGAAATGCAAGACCAAGAAAAGGACTAGGCGATTTAGTCAGAGGGATGGAAAATTATGTAGCGGTCCAACTTCAATTCTTTCATTTCCTATAAATAGAGACTCTAAGATGTAGTACTTTCAGCAACAATTGAGTTTATGAAATATTATTTGTGAGGAAGAGAGATCTTATGAAATATTATTTGTGAGGAAGAGAGATCTAACATTAGGATAAGAGTCTTGTTTGGTAGCCAAGGATGACTTGCCTGCTCCTCCAACGGGTTTCAACATTCAATTATCGAGTCTAGAAATTCTTGTGTGGTTCGTAGGCAGTCTTTCCTTGGCTAATCTAATAGGCTCTTCTTTCTCATGCTGGGCCTTCTCTTCTTCTAATTGCAAGCCTTCAACATTATTTTGCATGCATGATTCGTACCAGAATGTTGGAAAATATCCTACATATGGGGCATGAGTTTAAGATAAGGAATAAAGGTACATGAAAGTGAAATTCTTGTTAATGACTTGCATTTCTCCTCCAAATAGGTTTAATTTCATGGTTATGTAATAATTTCTCTCTATCTCTCTAAGTTAACAGGCTCTTCTCGATCTCTAAGGCTTCTTAGTGACAAGCACTTGATCATAACTCTGATGTACTAGAAAAGCATTTACATGGTATATATATGTGAAGAATTGGCAGACAAATGCATGAAATAGTGCTTGCTGCTGGTTCTAGTCCCCGTTTGTTTTTTCAGCCATGGTTAAATTTCATTGTTGCTAGTACTCTTCCTTTAGTGACTGGAATTGATTACCTTTCAAGAGGGCTCAATATTGCTAATACTTAATTTACCAATACGAGAGAGAGAGAGAGAGAGAGAGAGAGAGAGAAACTGAAACCATTCCCAACATGCATTGCAAAGCATCTGAAAGATAATCCCTGGACCCTGATGATGCGTTCGCAGGGTTCATCCTATATTCGATTATTTATCGGCCTATATCCACCACACAACGAAAATATACATGACTACCTTTTCAGGATTGCTTGTTTACTAGATTACCAACTTTCTTCTAGTGGCTTTTATATGAAATAACATTTTTGATATTTCAATGAGGGACAGTGTTTATTTCACACACTGAAATACATACATACCCATACAAATAAAGGACACAGCTAGCGGCCTTTCGAAACTTGTTTTACTAAATAATTTCGGTTCCAACTTCATAAAGGACACAGCGGCCTTTCGAAACTTGTTTTACTAAATAATTGAAATTATTTCAATTATTTAGTAAAACAAGTTTCGAAAGGCCGCTGCGTGAAGGAACAAATGTAAAAAATTTCACGTGGTTGTCGTTGACAGAGATCTGAACCCTCTTTAGATTGTTAGTTTTACTTACAAATTTGGCAATTTCTTGGTCCGCAATTTTATATTCCTTGAGATATTGCACTATTCTTCCCCTTCTTGTTCTTTGCAAATCATCGAATATTTTTTTTTTTTTGAACACTTTGTGTTGCAAAAATTTCTTTTCGTTTTCAGTGTTTATTTATTAGAACGATTTTGTATAATTTCATAATTTGTTTTTTTTTTTTTTTTCATAAATTGATTAGGGACTTTAGCCATTGAATGGCTTTCAAACCCACAATCTGACAAGAGCTATTAGCCTAATATTGTTGCAAGTTGAAATATGATTGCTTGTTCTCTCATTTTATTTTTCATCTTAAAGGTTCATTACTTTTGGTTGTCTCATCAGAAAAATCCTAATATTATTCTATGTATTTTTTATTAAAAAAATGAGATGACATACTATTTTTTTTTTCCTTTATATTTGAATGTCTTCTGATTTGGATAAATTCATAATATAAGTTCTCTCCCAAATCGATGTGCAAAAATTCATAATGCGTTCACAAAGTTCAAGGAATTGGCATATTTAGTGTTGTTGTTCAGTAAGTACTGGTGGTTTCTAGTCTGATGTTAAGATGCAGGCTTTGATTCTTATTGGAAGCTCTTATTTTCATTGGTGATCTATACTTGTTGAGCCTTGTAACCAACTGCAATACATCAGGCAGCAGGCAACTCAATGCCCATGGATATGCTCATCCTGCCTGTAGAGATCCAAGGCCTACAACAAAAACACCAGCTTCAGTTAGTGCCTAGAATCCCTAGATCAGTATCAAGAGCAATTCTAGCCAAAACAATGTTGCATGTCACCGAATCAAGACTGATTTTGGTTCAATTGCAGTGGGAGAATTAATTAGGGTTCTATGGTGGCAGAATCGGTAATAGAAGGAAGTTTGGTGGTAAAGACAGCATCAAGAGCTGAGCATGCCACTGCATCAAGATTCATTGGGTTCTTGCCTTCTTGGGGTTTTTATTTTTTATTATTTATTTATTGGGAGATAATCAATTTTTTCTTTGGAGTTGTTGATGAACAGTGCTATTTTTTGGGTTTTATATATCACTAGTCATAGACCCACGCGATGTGTGAGAATAAATAATTATTTTATAATTATAATATAATGTATAATTTGTTTTCTAAAATTTATTAAAAATAATTTCTCCTTAGAAATTAAACAATTGCTATTTGGTCCAATTAGGTTTACTTTGGTCCCATTTAGTCTAATTAGGTCTACTTCAGTCCAATTCGGTTCCATTTGGTCCACTTTGATCCACTCAGTCAATTTTGGTCCCCTCTAGTCCATTTGGACTAATTAGGCCTTAAATTGATTTCTTTTGTAGGTTGTCTTTTCAATTTTAGCTCAAAAATTTATTTATTTTCTTGAATTTTTGGGTTGGAAAGTATGAAATTTTATTATATTTAGGCTAAAATCTTTAGCTTTGAGTTAAAAAATACAAACAAAATAAACATTTGAAATTAGAAATATGAGCTTTATAAATGCAATAAAAATGATAAATATCCAAAAGTCTCATTCTGTCCACTTCGGTCCATTATGTTCTCTTTGGTCTTATTCTATCTACTTCAGTCGTATTCAGTCCATTTTGTCCACTTTGCTTCTATGCGGTGCACATTGGTCCTATTCGGTCCATTCTGTCTACTTCGGTCCTATTTATTTATTATTGGTCCTATTCAGTCCTATGTAGTTCTGTTCGGTCCTGTTCGGTCTATTATGTGAACTTTGGTCCTAATCTATCCTTTCTTATTCGGTCCACTTAGGTCCCATTCGGTCTACATTGGTCCACTATGTTCTATTTAGTCTTCTTCCGTCCTATTCGGTCCACCTCATTCTCATTCGGTCCTATTCTATCCATTTGGTCCACTTCGTTCCATTCAGATCACTTTGGTCTATTTTGGTCCACTTCGGTCTATTTTGTGCACTTACAGATAGGGAAAATACATGTTTAGGTTGAGAGTACCTATTATAAATTCAAATTTACTTAAAAAAAATATAGATCTCAAACTAGTAATATCTAAAATTTTAAACACAGCATTTATTGTTGCAATACTTTTGTTGAGCCTCATTAATATAACATTTCAGTTCACCTTTGGTCCGGCTAAATTTAAGTGAAAGTCTTCCTAAACCTTAAGGCTAGAAATATACAAATCTAATCTTTATAGGGAAGTTACTCATTAATTTTAACGTCATTACTTTTAAATGAATTTGATGAGGTTGATTATACTTTCAAGCGCAATATATGTGTGTGTGTGTGTGTGCGCGCGCGCACATGCGTGCGTGTGTGCATGTGTGATTTCATTTAAATAAATTATTTAAATTCTTCATTCTCTTATAAGAGATTATTATAATGAAAACTCATAACAAACTTATACTGAATTATGTATAATTTATTCTCTAAATTTTATTGTAGATAATTTGTTCTCCCTAAAAATTAAAAAATTTAAAAAGTAATTTTCATCACTCTATTTTTACAAATATATAATTTTATCATTTTTGATTGATATTATTCTTTTATGAAATGGTCCATATTCTTTTAACTATTGTTATTATGCATTATAATTTTCTAATTTTTTTTATACAATTAAAATTTTTAAGTTTCAAAGTTATTATTCAAATTCTCATTTTCTTAAGGAGATTATTATGATAACCAAAACTTATCATATAATTACAATTGATATTACTTAAATAATTAATAGTATTTTCAACACAAACTTGTATTTTGCCATTCTTAAGTAGGTACACCAAATTGGACCAAAGTGATCTGAAATGGACCAAATAGACCGAATAGATCGAAGTGGATCAAACAGATCTAATTGGACCGAATAGTCCTAAGTGGACCGAATATACCTAAGTGGACCATATGGACCAAATTGGACTGAATAGATCGAAGTGGATTGAATGGGCCAAATTAGTCTGAAGTAGAACAATGGATCAAATTAGACAAAATAGACCGAACATGATCGAATTGACCAAAGTAGACTGAGTGAACCTAATTGAACTGAAGTGGATTGAAGTATTAAATCAAACAAAAATCAAATCATAATTGAGAGAGAGAGAGAGAGAGAGATACTACTTGTAATGGGGAACTAAAAAATACAACACCGAAACATATGAACACAAAATAGAGTTTTAAAAATCATAATGATTCATCAATATAAAGTAGAGTTGCAAGAAAGAATAAAAATGAAGAGAGAGAGAGAGAGAGAGAGAGAGAGAACAACCACTTTTTAAGAGAGAATATGAAAGAGAATAATAAGAAATTTATAGAAAATAATATGAGAAGAAAAAAAGTATAAAAAGAGAGAGAATGAAAACCAAAATTTTGAGAGAGAGAAATAGAGAGAAAATAACCTTTTGTGTGTGGAAAAAATATGTATAGAATGAGAGAGAGAATTGTAAATTTATAGTAGGAGGGGAAATGAAAAGCCAAAATCTGAAAATAAAGGAAGATAAAGAAATAGAGGAAAAGTGATATTAAGGTATATGGTAGTGGGAAGATAAGAAGGTAAAAGGGAGGAGAAAAGTTGGAGAAAGTATAATAATAAGTTGAGAAATTAATAAGAAAAAGAGAGTTAAAAATAAAAAAAGAGAATGTTGGAAATGAGTGTATAATGTGACCGTTGATGTGGCTTAACAGGAGTGTAGTAATAATAAATATTATACTTCAGCATATATATATATATATATATATATATAGATTTTTCTAGGATGTTCATTAGCATAATGATGTTGGTTTATTTGTTTTAGATGGTAATGTGTTTATTAAAAAAAAAAAAAAAAAAAAAAAACACAACAATGTTGTTTGATAATGAAATGATGAGTTTGAACATTTTTTTTAGAAACAAACACACTCACAATGAGTTTGGCCCTTGAATGTACAAAATTATACACAATTATTTGATTATACTGAGGGTAAAGTCTTTACAATTAATGTCCAAATCTTAAAATAATGTACACAAATTTGTACATTTAATGTCCATCCCTTCAATAAATGCATACAAGTCTAAATATTCAAAGTACACAATCGTTTGATATGTAGACATTTTTCTTTACAAATTATTCTGAATGTACGCTATGTACATTCAATATCCAAACCTCCAAAATGTACATAAGTTAATACGTTTAATGTGTAAATTTTAAGAAATGAACTCAATTCTGTGCATTAAAAATACACAATTGTTTGATTTGTGGATATTTTTCTACACATTGCAAAAAGTGTATAATCTATACGTTTAATTCCAAGTCTTCAAAGAATATACACAAATCTTTACATTTAATATCCAAACCTTCAAGAAATGTACACAAATATGAACATTCAAAGTAAAAATTGGTATGTGTGAATGTTTTTCTTCACAAATTATTGAGAGTGTAATGTCTATATATTTGGGTTATTTTTAACACAAGAACTTGTGATGATGGCCATTCTTATAAGGATCGGAGAACCAACATTGAAATCTCCCTTCCCCACAAACTATAACACCAAAGTATCAACAAAAAAGGGGCCGAGGTGACTAGCTGAAAATCAAACAATATTTTTGGGGTAATTTATGTGTGTGTGAGAGAGAGAGAGAGAGAGAGAGTTTTCAAGCCTTCATGGATAAATTAATAGAGATAAACCATACACTTAAACCTATTTAGAGGAGAAGGCAAGCATCAATAAGAATTTCATTTTCATGTACCTTTCTTCTTGATCTTAAACTCATGCCCCATTAGGATCTTCCAACATCCTTGTACGAATTATGCAGACAAACTAATGTTGAGGGGTTGCTTAAAAGAAGAGAAGGCCCAACATAAGAAAGAAGAGCCTATTAGATTAACCAAGGAGATTGCCTACGAACTTCACAAGAGTTTCCAGGACTAAATACTTGAAACCCCTTGGAGGAGTAGGCAAATCATCCTTGGCTACCTAACAAAACTCTTATCCTCATGTTAGAACTCTCTTCCTTTCAAATAGATACTTCATGATCCAATGGATGCTGCAAATACTACATCTTAGACTCCCTATTTATAGGAAATGAAAGAATCAAATAATTTCTACCGCTTTAACATCCCTCTAACTAAATCGCGTATCATTGTCTTGGTCTTGCAATTCTTCTTCCACTTGTCAACTGAATCAATTAGTTGACCATAATGGAACATATTCTATACACAGAAGGAAATCTGAAGAAGACTTCAATCTGGCATTTTAGATAGGTAACTTACACCAGCTCAATTTTATTGCACCTTTTCTACTTCAAAGGAAACATTGGTGTGACAGATAAAGATATGCCTGATTTATTTATTTATTAATTTTTTTTTTTTGAGACAAACGATAGAAAGATATGCCTGATTGGATAGGCATAATTATGTTACCCTCTTTATTACCAATTATGGCAATATTATTATTCTATAGGATGTTATTGGTATCTATCTTTGACCGGAATAAGGTAGGTTCACTTTATCTCAACTAAGAAGAATTTAGAGGATTTATATATAGAAGGTAACACCAAAGTCATTGTAGTTGAATTGGTACCTCTCCATGTACAAAGTGTTTGGGAGTATAAGGGGAAAAAAGTTTGAACTGCGGGGTTAGCAGCATATTGTGATTATTTCTCAAAAAAAAAAAAAAAAAAAACCGTTTTCGAACGTGATTGATAAGCGGCAACAACCTTATGGCCAAATTCGTCAAATAGCACAATTTTAGCAAAATTTTAGTAAAAAGCACCCTTAAAAATTTATTTAGTTATGTAGCATATTTTTTGGAACTCGAGTTCCAAACAATATGGACTCTACTGCTTGGCGTGCCAAATGAGTTGCCTTGGAACTCGAGTTTGACACGCTAAAAATGTGCTACATAACTAAATGACTTTGTC
This sequence comes from Quercus aquifolioides, assembly GCA_019022515.1. NCBI lineage: Eukaryota > Viridiplantae > Streptophyta > Magnoliopsida > Fagales > Fagaceae > Quercus > Quercus aquifolioides. The sequence continues at coordinate 30,515,570 of CM032335.1, read as the reverse complement.
AGGTTGCGGTTTTCCTATTTTTTTTCTAAAATTGTGCTATTTGGCAAATTTGGCTAGAACCTTTTTTTGAGAAGAAATTTTGGCTAGAACCTTATTGTTTAGTAACATAGTTTTATTTTATTAAAAGAAATCATGGTTCGAATCATTCCTCCTTTCTAACTGATTCTTCCCAAAAACAAAATCCTTCGCTTCCGATTATTATACTATCAAATAAATAAATAAATATAATTGAAAGTTCAATATGTGTATAAAACACCATTGAATGTTTAGACCCCAAATTACAAATTATCAATTCAAGCTTATAATCAAACAATTAATGTACGGAACATGAACATAAGCCAAACACAGAATTGATAAACAATCTAAGCCAATTATAATCACATCCACAGCAGAAAATAAAAGGCAAAGATAAAGGAAGAGAGATGCAAACACAAGGACAACACGCGATGTGTTATCGAAGAGGAAACCGAAACCCTCAGTGTAAAACCTCTCCGCCGCCCAACAAGCGGTCAATAATCCACTAGAAAATGTAGTTGGGATACATGAACAACAATAGACCCTCCAAGCCTAATCTACCCAGGTACCTAAGCCCTCCAAGCTTCCTGCTCCAACGAGGTTGCGCCGAACCTTTTTCTTTTCTAGCTTGCCGGATTCCACTACTAAACCATAGCATCAACCAATGAATATTGGTTCCTTCCAAACTGCTTCCCTTAGCACCAAATGTACCTTCTCACAGACATGGGTGTGATGAGAAAAGGATTTGGTCAATGACCTCTCAAGGATGTAACAATGGAGAGGAAGAGAGTAGAGGAATTTGAGGAGTCTCTTAGTGAAGATTGGGGATGAGGCAATCTTATTTTTTTCTAGGGTTTCTCTCACAAAATTCTCTCTGGAAGCTCTCTCAATTTTGTGGGTATAAGGGTCTATATATAGTGGTGTGTGTTTGGAATACGAAGAGTCAGTTTTTGCCAAACAGGGTAAGTTGGCGGCTTGTCCAAGTCGCGAGTTCGAGTCGCGAGGTAACGGCCTGGCCAGCCTAGGACTTTTGTCCTGTAGTGCGATAGCTGGTGTGACCCTTCACCTTCCCGCATGCTTCTCACGTGCACAGCATTTGGTGGCTTGCAAGCCGCGAGTCAGTCGTGAGTCCTAGCCGCGAGTCTCTGCTTCTTTGCACAAAGATGAGCAATTCTTCACACTCTCTTCACACACTACCCTTACATGAATCCCACCTAAATACAGGGTTACTAAGTACTAAATTACAAGCAAATTGTCACGGAATAAAGCCAACAAGATGGTTGATAAATTTCAACCTTACAATCTCCCCCTTTGGCTATTCCGTGACAAAACCCTATAACAAACTCTAGACTTAACGCGTGAGTTGGGAATAGTTGGAAAACTCACTCACACCTAACTCTAGAATCTGTGAAGCTTTGAACCATAAGAACAAGAACTCCTGAAACACAACAACACAATAAGTTCATTGTATGCAGAAAACTTGTAATGCATATGGAGCAAGCATAATGCGATCAAGCACAATGGAATAAAGCAGTAAACCATGGCAAGACCAAAATAGGCAATCACTATAATCAAGTGATCACAATGCTCATTCACACTTGGAATGAACATCCAGACATTCAAGTTGACAAACACAAGGCAAATCACTTGAATGACCAACACTCAACCAATGCACAGTACATGAAGTATGTGCATCTAGGAAAAATCCTACAAGGGCACAAGAGTGACAGTACTTAGAAGGAAATGCATAACATTTAGTTAGAAGTACTGATTTAACAAAGCACAAAAGCTGCATAAAGCATGGTACAAACCACAAAGGCCTACAAGTGCATAGAAACAAACCCTAAAAGCTTACAAAAGCAACATGGGTACAAACCTAAAACAGAAACCTTAAAAACCTACAAAGGTACCTGGTACAAACACATAAACTCATACAGAAAATGCTGAATAGACATCATATTATATACTAAAAAACTTCTGAAATAAAACTATCCAAGAGTTAAGAGTTAAGAGTTTTAGCCAAACAGAAACTGAAACCACAGTGTAACAAACCAATAAACCCAGCATTTAACCAAAACACAGTATCAAAGCTATAGACATAACAACACTAGAAAATTGAAAGCTCCCCCTCAAACAAGGGCTCCCCCTCAAGAGCTGCCCCAAAAATTCTCCCCTTTTTAGACCAGAATGGCCAAAGGGTCACTGTTCCTAGTTGGTGTTTATGCTGTTAAACTTAGTTGAAAGTACATCAAGTTGATCCTGCATTGCTGTCATCCTTTCAGTATGCTGATTTTGAACCTCTCTGAGTGTATCAAGCCTCTCCAGGATGATCTAAAATGCATTAGGAGGTATAGCTGATGAAGTTGAGGCTCTACTCCTCTTTCTTCTGCTCCTGGGTGTGACTGATTGTTCTGCAGCTTCTGCTTCAGTCTCCATTGGATCCCCTTCTTCTTGGACATCCTCCTCTTCTTCACTAGGAAGACGTCTTTGTATCCTTGTGAGAGTAAATTTGTTTGTGTCTGATAGAGGAGGCAAGGGACTAATATCCTGAGGGATCGCAACACCCTTTGCTTTGAAAATCCTCATAAGAAGACTGGGGAAGATCAGTTTGGCCCTTGAGGTGGTTTTAGTCTCATCCACAAGTGTGTCATATATGTGAGAGCTTATATCAATGAAGGTTTTCTCCTTGAGCTCCATGAGGAAGATAGCTCTGGCATTCGTAAGAGTGGTCATCTTTCTTATGGGATACAGGTTAAACATCATGATAGTAGTCAGACACCTTAATTCGGCAGAAAAGTCAGTAGTGTTGAGACATCTCTTTTCTTTAACACCACCAAGCCGAGACTGAACAACATCCAAAGATAGCATCCTGTCTTTGTAGTTGGTGAAATCATAGTCCTCTAGTCCCCTAAGCCCCAGAACCTTATCAATATCATGAGCATCTATGGTGAACTCACGTCCTCTAATCCAATAGTTCAGCTTATCCTCCTTTATAACAGCATTTGCATAGAATTCCCGTATCAAAGGTTCGCACACAAGGGGTAGGTCACCCAGCAACTTCTCCCATCCCCTGCCTTCAAAGCATTCTGGAATGAAGGTGTCTTTCAAGTCATTTAGATCAACAAATCTTTCCTGAATGATGGTTCCTTTCAAGAAAAAATCCATGTATCTCTCAAAGTGTTGAACCGACCTAAATAAGTTAGGATCCATTTTTAGCCTTTTGTCAGACTTTTTAGCAGCAGTCTTCTTCTTTATAGGAGATGCAACCATCTATAAACAAGCAGAAATGGCCACAACAAGTCCAAAGCACAAAATGTGGAAATGCACACACATTAGTAACAAGTTAGTTATAAGGAGAGTAACAGAGTGACCAGACAAACCACAAATCAAGCACAGTTGGTAATAAAAAAATGGATAGATCAAGTCAATGAGACATGACTGAATGAGTATGAACTGTGCAAAAAGAAAAAAAACAAAGGCAGCAGCACATACAAGATAAACAGAATAATGCTACCCACAAACACCAACGACTCAACCAAACAGATAAACTAGGAATCACAATCAAAGAGAAATACAGAAAACCCCAAACCCATATGCCCAAAACAAATCTATCAAATATCAATGCTCAGACCAAAGATTAGCAACCTGATGTAAACATATAACCCTAAAACACCTCTGCAACAGGAGAAAGTAGCCTTACACAACCATTCTCAACATTTTAGGCAAATCCATGTTAGAACACAATATATCGCAGAACACAGATGCAACATTCAAATCAAGAAACTAAAGACCAAAACAGTAAGAATGAAGTAAAGGAAGGAAAACCCATACATTTTTCTTGGTGTTTGATGAAGACATGATGCAAAAATGGAATCTTTTTCAGTGAGACTCGGAGTGTTTGAGAGAGAGAGAAATGAAGAAGACAATGAATAGTCACTGATATTCGAGGAAAAAACTGAAAAACAATTTTAAAATTGTCTTTAAAATTCAAAACACGCATTTTTCGCGACTGAGTTAAGTCACCAGGGTAAGCCGCGAAACACTGTGAAGGTAAGAAACTTGAAAAATTTCACTAAGTGTTTTTCGCGACTGGAAGGTCTACCCGCGAGATAGTCGCCAGGGGAGCCGCGAAAATCTCTGTGTACCCCTCGCGACTGGACCTTCCACCCGTGAACAAGCTGCCACACTAAGCCGCGAAAATCATAAAAACACAAATTTTGAAAAATTTTCTAAGTATTTTTCTAGACTGAGACCTTGACTCGCCAGAGAGCCGCGAAAAATCTCGGAATGAGCTCGCGACTGGAGCATGCGACTGGACTTACCCGCGACTGAGTCGCCAAAACAGGGCAACACTGTTTTTGAAATTTTTGACATTTTGTAAAAACAAAACACTTTCCAAAAACAAACTAAAACACTCAAAAATCTTTTTGTATTTGATCAACAAAGATTGAGCTTGTGAAAACACATTTAAACAAGTACAATCATACAAATGAATATGACATTCATTGAACATAGATTTGTGTGTTGTGTGTGGTTATCAAAAATGAGATAGTCCTTAGTCCAATGTGAAGCTTCAATGATCAATTCAATCAAGGCATACACAACTAACACTAGATAATGTGACCCATCTCAATTATAGAAGTATGCATATATGACCTCCCACATAAACTTGAGTACATTTCTTTGAAGCTTTTCATTTGGCTCCATTTTCAACATATCATTTGATCTTTTTGAATAAACATATCTCATTGTGAGATAGATGCCTGAAATTTTCAATATTTCAAATTGATGAGTTAGCCTTTGGCTTTTTGGGCATCAAACATTTTATTTTGGTTGCTTTCCCTTTTTCCTAGTCAAATACTAATATGTGCGACAGGCTTTTGCAGCTCAATATCTCTTTTCATTTGGAGATTTACATTTGGTGAGCTCTTTGAGTAAAGCAATAAAATAAAAGTGGGAAGATATATAGGCACAAGTTTATGCATGTCTCAAGATCAATAAAACCATTCACTAATCATTCATGACAGGGTTGAAGATCTATTTACAACAGTCACATAGATTTCAAAATTTCTTCCACAATGATATGAGTGCATAAGAGACAAGCTAAGCTTATTAAATGCACAAAGCCATAAGTACAAAGGTACAAGGCAAAACATGCTTTGAGACAACACTCAACAAAGTTGATCAAACTTTTTGGATTTTCTACTTTTTATGTGTTTTTGGATTTTTGACACAAAAGTAATAAAAGATTGATAAAAAACAATGTAAAAAAAATTTAGAAACAAAAACAGATAAACAAACATCAATTCAAACAAACAGAAGCAAAAAGCATACAAGCAAACATAATCACAAAGCATAGGAAGAATTGATGCATGGACATGTTATGATGCTTATGCATGAGTACCCTTTGTCACCCACACGTCACGTGCGTTTGGGGTGATATCCTTGATAGATTGGGTACGAAAGTTAGGACTGTCAAACCTCTTTGTGAAGCTTTCCAAACAATTTGTGAAGGCACCAATCATCTTCATCATGTACATCATTCTTGGCTCACGGTTTTGACTTCTTAGTTGCTCACCACCCCAAGACCTCTCGTCATTTCTCCTTCCTAGTGATCGAGGAGTGCTTGCATTGTTCAATGCTCTCAGCTTATGGCAGTTGGGTCTAGTATGTCCTTGCATTCCGCAATAGTGACAAAGATAGTTCGTTCTAGGACCCTGTTGTGATCTTGGAACTGATCTTCCTCTAGCTCCATATCTGGATTCTGATTGATTACGGGACTTATTTAACACCCGTTGATCAGCCACATTCTTCTTCTTCTCAGCCTTAATTTTCTCAGGAATGGACCTATCCACAGTCATCTCTTTAGCCTTCACAAACTTCACTTCTTTGGTAACATTGGCTGATGAGCTACTCCCTCCGGTATATCCCAACCCGGACTTGTCTGAGGAAGGTTTTTGAGATGAAATAACATCTTCTAGCTTCTTGGAGGAGACCCTTTCTATCTTGGCATAAGCTTGCACTACCTCTTGCTCAAGAAACCTCACTTTTGTGTAAGCTTTTGATAGCTCACCATTTAGTGTTTCAATTTCACACTTTGCCTCCTTGTATCATGCCAGAAGACTTTTGCAATCTTCCTCAGCTCTCTTCATCTTCTTCATAACTGCCTTTGCCACCCTTGCATACTCACCCGATTTCTCAAGAAGTAAGGCGTAATTCTCTTGAAGACCAGATGTATCTTCATCTTCTTCAGCCTCTGATTCTTCAACAACCCCAATAGACTCCAGATCAGAAATGCTCACCAAGCTCCTTCACAAGTGAACTCAAATCATCTGAGGATTCCACATGTGCAATAGTCATGAATGCGGAGTAATTTCCTTCTCCGTCGCAGCTATCTTCAGAGTCGGAGTTTGATGAATCAGTATCACTCAAGGTAGTAGCATAGACCTTTCCTTTTGACTTCAAATAGTTGGGACATTCCTTTTTGAAGTGTTCATGTCCATTACACTCGAAACACACAATGTCCGAAGGAGATTGAGAATCCTTCCCTTCACGCTTCTTAAACTCTTTCCTATCACCTCTTGAAGATGGAAACTTCCCTCTGTTGAATGGTTTCCCACTGTTCTTCATCTTCAAAAATTTGTGGAAGTTTTTCGCAAGATATGCTACTTCCTTCTCCACTCCATCTTCTTCGTAGGAATCATCCATTCTTTCGGTGATGGTTTTGAGAGCAAGCGATTTACTTGTCTTGTGGGAAGGCAGTCCCAGTTCATATGTTTGGAGAGACCCAATTAGCTCTTGAATTTTGATCTCATCCAAGTCTTTACTCTCTTCTATGGCTGTGACTTTTGCTCTAAAGCTTTCAGGCAAGGACCTCAAGATTTTTCTCACCACCTTAGTATCTTCAATCTTCTCACCAAGATTGAGCTTAGCAATGACAATTTCGTTGAGCTTCCCATAGAACGAATCAAACGATTCATCTTCACCCATCTTGAGCTCTTTAAATTTGGTGGTAAGCATTTGGAGCTTTGTGTCCTTCACCTTCTTAGTCCCCTCATAAGTTGTCTCCAAAATCTCCCAAGCTTCCTTGGCCACTGTCATGTGAGATATCCTATGGAATTCATCTGGAGACACACCACAGAAAATGGCATTTAAAGCTTTACTGTTAGCATTGGCTGCCGCAAGAGCTGCCTTATCCCAAGTAGATTTAGCAGCCTTCAGCCTAGTCTAACCGACTTCAACTACATCCCAAATGGTGTCATCAATAGAGCATAGAAATGCCCTCATTCTAACTTTCCAGAAGGCATAATTATTACCATAAAAAAATGGTGGAACATTTAAGGATTGAGACCTATCCATCTCAAAAAGGGTCAAGGATCACACTTAGGTATTTAAACCACAACGAGTGTACCCGCTCTGATACCAATTGAAAGTTCAATATGTGTATAAAACACCCTTGAACGTTTAGACCCCAAATTACAAATTATCAATTCAAGCTTATAATCAAACAATTAATGCGCGAAACATGAACATAAGCCAAACACAGAATTGATAAACAATCTAAGCCAATTATAATCACATCCACAGCAGAAAATAAAAGGCAAAGATAAAGGAAGAGAGATGCAAACACAAGGACAACACGCGATGTGTTATCGAAGAGGAAACCGAAGCCCTTGGCGTAAAATCTCTCCACCGCCCTCCAAGCGGTCAATAATCCACTAGAAAATGTAGGTAGGATACATGAACAGCAATAGACCCTCCAAGCCTAATCTACCCAGGTACCTAAGCCCTCCAAGCTTCCTGCTCCAACGAGGTTGCGCCGAACCTTTTTCTTTTTTAGCTTGCCGGATTCCGCTACTAAACCATAACATCAACCAATGAATATTGGTTCCTTCTAAACTGCTTCCCTTAGCACCAAATGTACCTTCTCACAGACATGGGTGTGATGAGAAAAGGATTTGGTCAATGACCTCTCAAGGATGTAACAATGGAGAGGAAGAGAGTAGAGGAATTTGAGGAGTCTTTTAGTGAAGATTGGGGATGAGGCAATCTTGTTTTTCTCTAGGGTTTCTCTCACAAAATTCTCTCTGGAAGCTCTCTCAATTTCGTGGGTATAAGGGGTCTATATATAGTGGTGTGTGTTTGGAATACGAAGAGTTAGTTTTTGCCAAACAGGGTAAGTTGGCGGCTTGGCCTCGCGGCTTGTCCAAGTCGCGAGTTCAAGTTGCGAGGTAACGGCCTGGCCAGCCTAGGACTTTTGTCCTGTAGTGCGATAGCTGGTGTGACCCTTCACCTTCCCGCATGCTTCTCACGTACACAGCATTTGGTGGCTTGCAAGCCGCGAGTCAGTCGTGAGTCCTAGCCGCGAGTCTCTGCTTCTTTGCACAAAGATGAACAATTCTTCACACTCTCTTCACATACTATCCTTACATGAATCCCACCTAAATACAGGGTTACTAAGTGCTAAATTACAAGTAAATTGTCACGGAATAAAGCCAACAAGATGGTTGATAAATTTCAACCTTACAATAAACAACACGATTAATAGCATTCAATAATTATGTTCTCAAAAAAAAAAAGCATTCAATAATTATGATACAATACAAAAATGACTAAACTCTTTCTTTGTATAGATTAAAAAAAGAAAAGACTAAACTAATAAATGTAAAACTTGCATAAAAGTAAATCCGACCACAAAATAAAATTGCAAAATCAAGACAAGCTTACATTATTTGAAGGAAATATTACTAAGAAACTAGAATGCCACTTCTAAAATTTGATGTCAAGTTCCTTATAATTCAATTAACATTACAAAATGTTTAAAATGGAATTGTTCATGGTTTAATTTTCTTTCTCCCAAATAAGGATGTCCAACAACGACCTAGACGCTAGACCTGAGAAATTCGTCCAACCCGAATCCACCCGAACCAAACCCACTCAATCGAAGGCATAAGGAATCATGTAGATGACGACTTTGGCGGCTCCAACAACTTTTCCCTGACTCCAAAGATGTCGCAGATGTTCTGCAACATTGCCTTAATGATTGGGTTTTAAATTGTATAACAAATTTGGGTTTTAATTTTCATGATTATTGATGAACTAGAAATTTATGGTCGTCAATACATGTAGATCGTCATTCACCTAGAGAATACGTTACGCATTTATTACGCACATTGATGAAAAAACGTAACGGACGGAGCAACGGTCACAGAATGAGCTGTGATATCTAGACAAAGATTCTGTAACGCACTAGCTGTTGAACATAAATGCAGCACATCATTGCCCATTAATGGGGCACATAACTATAAAAGAGAAGACAACAGAAGTTAAAGGTACACACAAAAAACTCTATGAAATCACTCTCTGCTCATTTTCTCTCTAGAATCTTTCTCCTTTACTGACTTGAGCATTGGAGGCGGTTTGGCTGACACCACACCGACGCATTATTCTTCCACCTAGTTCATTTTGTAGGTTTTCCATCTACAGAGACGATCCCATTCACAGCATCGTCCATCCGCTACGACGAGGGGCTCAACTGTTGATTTTTTGCATCATCAATTATATTAGGTAATAGAGTTTTAAAAAGAGTCTATCTTCTTTCGTAAAAAAAAAAAAAAAAAAGGTTTTAAAAAGAGTGTGACTCGGTGTATTACCCTTTATTATTTTATTTACAAAAATATGGTGTGACATAATAATATTGGAAAATATGAATGGAGGCCTTTACACCATCTTCTTCTTGAATTTAATCTAATTTGAACCCTATTTGGATGGCATGCATGGTGCATATTGGTACAAACCAGACACTTATTAAAATTAGGGTGTTGATTACAACGTTTCATGCCTTTGGGATGCAAAATGCAAGTATTCTGATGATGTGCTAAAATCGTCAGTGAGTTATAGGCTTCAAGTTGCTCCAATGGGTTCCTGTGAATAAGAACAAATTGACCAAATAGAAGGCACATGTGTGGTACTGGCCAAAAACCCTCTGAAGGTCAAGTTAGTGAATGAGAAATCTCTATGAACTCTATAGTGAGAGAGCTAGAGAGTTTTTGCGTATCTGAGAAGGTGGAGGTCTGGTGCTTATATAGCAGCTGGTGGTGAACCAAGATCCCTAGAGAGTGGGGATTTTCCCTTATGGAGAAGATCTGGTACTAGGGTTTCCGAGACTGTAAGGTGTCTTTCCATATGAGGGGGATATGAATTTGTAGAAGGTTCACCTTGCGTAATATGCAAGATTTTTCCTAATATGGATTTTCATGAAGATCAAGTAAGGCCACGCTGGACTTGGCGGCTTTCTATTTTCTCCATCGGCCTTCCATTCGCCCATCGGACAGTTTTCCCATCGGGATTTAGTGTGGCCCCGTCCCTTTTTATGTCATCACTCTAGTTCTTCAGTCCACTCCTGTGGAACTGACGGACCCATAGGCGCTGTCAGTTTCCCTTACATGACGTGTCCGTGTCATATTGAAAAACACCCCTATCAGCTGCTCCTTACTCCATGGTTCCGTCGGTTTCAACTTATGGGCTGTGGAGTACTGTGAGTATTTATGGTCATTAATTACAGTTTTATTGAAGAGAATATCATTAAATGGCGTGAGCAGCTTTAGGTTTTAAATGTTAGGTGACATGTGGCGCTTGCTGGTTGGCCTCGTTTCTAATAATAAGCGTCGCTTCGTATACCGCACATCTTCTTTCTATAAATAGTTCTTCCCTCTCTAGTCATTTCTTTTACTTTACTTTATTCTTCATCCTTTGAGAGCTTTGAGACCAGAGTATACACGCCGACCTGTCTTTCACAAGCACCCGTTGCCTGTGCCTCCGTCAGTCTCACGAATTCCATCACTTTTTACAGAGCTGTCTATTCATTCTGTAAGTCTTCTTATCTCCTTCTGTTTTTTCTTTTTGTTTCTATTTTTTCTAGCTAGTTGTCACCTTTATAGAGACCCATCAAATAGGTTCTTAGAATACCTCCGTCGCTTGTAGGTGAATAGATGTCAGGTGATGGAGAAGCGATAAGTGAACAATCGTTGTTAGTTCGTGAGGGTGCGGGCTACGATGAACTCTACCCGTCAGGTCGTGAGTCTGAGGAATATTTAACCTCGTCCCCAAAAAGGGAACTGTCTACTCACTCCCCTGTTGAGGAGGAAGAGGAGTATGAAGAAGACGAGGGGGAGGCTGTGGGTGACAAGGATGAGGAAGGAGAGGGAGAGGGAGAAAGTGAGGGAAATGATGAGGGCGACGAAGGGGTGGTCGATGAGGAGGGGGAATGTTAAGAGGTTGGTGACGGTTCTAGGTTCTTCATCCTTCCCTTTATATGGACAGTGAATGACTTCTACCCAATCATGTTGCCAAACATTTTTAACAAACTTTGCGACCATTTCCAAATCCCAAATAGCATTCCCATCCGTCTACCAAGGAAATATGAGAGGTGTTATTTTGGGAAAATAGCAGACGTCGGCATGTACGACGCCATGTTTGCTACTGGTTTGAGGTTGCCATTGACGGAGTTACACTGTCAGCTGGCTAATTATCTTGGGTTATCCATCAACCAAATAGCCCCAAATGTGTGGAGGATATTCTTAGGGGCCGAGGTGATACGGGGTCAACTAAGTGGTGGCAATCGTCGCCTTACCCTCGACGAGTTCTTCTACTATTATAAGCCTCAACAAATTACCTCGTCAAAAGGCATTTATCATTTCTTAGCAAGGAAGACGTTGCTTAGTTTGGTGTCGGACATGCCTGATTCGAATAGAAACTAGAAGAACAAATATTTTTTCGTTTAGGGAACAAACTAGGTGTGTAGACCCGAGGAGTGGGATAGCATGCTTGACAGGTTTGATAACACTTGGGGCATTGTTAGGGAGTCAGGTGTGCCATCCGCCTTTCTTATTTCTACCTCGTCATCTTCTCCTAATACTTATATATATTTCTTGTTGTTTCTAGCCCAGGTTCGTCCGGAGATTATCGATGAGCAGGAGAGCTTCATTAGGTGCATTTTGGAGATTCCCTTTGAACAGAGGAAGTGGAAGGATTTAGTTACACTTGACATTATCCACGCCTTCTGTGGTGGTCCAGTGCTGACGCCAAAAGCTCGTCGGTTGCAAGCTTTCTCTCACCGTCATAAGTTCTCTTTGCTTGCTTACCTGTCTAGCATATCTACTTTTATTTTACTCATTTCATCGTCTTTATTTGTTTTTTGTTTTTCAGATATGGACGTAGGAAGGCAGAGAGCGTTGGTGAGGAAAGCCGTTGCTGCACGTAAGTAGAAGGAGCAGGCGTTGGGGTCGTCTCCTAATGTGGCCCTTAAAGCCACACTTAAGAGAAAAAATGATGCCAAGGATGACCATCTATCAAAGAAGGGGACGGGTCAACTGATTGGGGAGCAATAGTAGAAGGCTTCGTCACCCTCTTCTCCCTCTCATCATAGAGCCAGGAAGGGTTTGATGACCGGGAAAGGACCTGTTGTTCCCGACCCCGTCCAAAGGTTGGTCACTCATAAGGATTACGCCATTAAGATGGTTACCTCAATCATTAAGGAGACGGACCTAGATCCTTATGGTGAACACTCTTCGGAGGACTTGGGGGATTCTGGCCTCTATGACCTGTCAAGGGTATGTCCCCATCACTTACATTATACTTCAAAAATTTTCTCTTGATTTTAACCGTCATGCTTTGTTTCAAGCGTTGGTAAGTATGAAAGCCCTTCAGGATAGGTGCGTGGCTAACGAGAGGGTGATCCGATGATACCGTAAATGTCAGGAGATCAAGACCAAGGAGCAAGCGCAGTACTTGGAGGTCATCTGTACCCTCAATCAGGAGTTGACGGACAAAACTAAGGTGCTTGCGAAGGAGACCCATCGGTTTGAGGAGGCAGAGAAAGCGAAGACCAACTTGGCAACCGAGCTAGCTGCTCTTCGTGAGCAGATGGAGAAAGCTAAAGCCAACGCCGTGGCAGAGTTCCAGATTTCTTAACCCTTCTTTGATGCATGTGGCATCTACTATGGTGACGGGTTTGAGGATTTCTTGAAGCAGGTGAGAGCTGCTGATCCCAATCTTGACTTGTCTTAGATCGTAATAGACGACATAGTCTCGCTGACGCTTGAAGGAGATGACACCGTCAGCACTGAGACCGTTGACTCCATTCATACGGTTGAGCAGGAGGTAAAGGACACTGACGGCGTGGTCATCGCCTAACCTACCTTTGGCGATCCTGACGCTGTTGTGGTCTCGTCCGCTGAGAACCCGACTACTGTTGAAGGCTTACCTACCGTGAACCCAGCTGCTCCTGATGCCCTTCCATCTTGATTTTCCCTTTTTTGTGTTTAAGTTTTTGTAGGATTATTTGTAAGAACATTTACCCGTTTGGGCTACATCTACTGTTTTTATACGTTGCCTATACTTGTTATATTTTGTCTTTATTTTAACCATGCGTATGCCTATGTTGTATTGGCACCGTTGATGTTCTATTCTATCTGTCCACCCCGTAGGTATGGCTTAACATAATTTTGGACCAGGTACCTGTCGGTATCCTTGGTCCTTCGTCCACCTGTAAGTAGGACTTAGTAAAATTTTTAAGACCAGGTACCCGTCGGTATCCTTGATCGTCCTTCCCCCCCTAGGTAGGACTTAGTAAAATTTTTAAGACCAAGCATCCGTTGGTATCCTTGGTTGTCCGCCGCCCCCCCCGGTAGGCAGGACTTAGTAAATTCCTAAGACTAGGCACCTGTCAGTATCCTTGGTCGTCCGTCCCCCCCGTAGGTAGGACTTGGTAAAATTTCTAAGACTAGGTACCCGTCGGTATCCTTAGTCGTCCATCCACCCCATAGGTAGGACTTGGTAAAATTGCTAAGACCAAGTACCCGTCGGTATCCTTGGTCGTTCGTCCACCCCGTAGGTAGGACTTGGTGAAATTTCTGAGACCAGGTACCTGTCAGTATCCTTGGTCGTCCGTCCACCCCGTAGGTAGAATTTAGTGTGGTTTAGATGGTCCACTAAAGGGTAGAGAGTAGAGCAACGTTTTTGATAATGTATCCAAGTCTTATTAATAATAGAAAGAGCTAAAAAGAAACTCAACATCCTTAGAGTCTTAAAATCTTTTGACTTTCAAATTTTGATATAAAAATGGAAAAAAAATGAAAAGAAAGCGATTAAATAAGCTGCATTCGACTACTACTAGTAGTACTTCCTCAAGTGCTTGGTGTTCCACAGGTGATGGAGCCTTTGCCCGTCGAGGGTTCCCAAGTAATAAGTCCCCTTCCTATGACAGTTAGCGATTTTGTAGGGTCCCTCCCAATTGGGGCCCAGCTTACTCTGTGAGGGATCTCTGGTTGTTGTTGTCACCTTCCATAGGACCAGGTCTCCGACCTGAAAAATGACGAGGCTTGACTTTGGTGTTGTAGTGCTTTGCCATAAGGTCTTGATAACGAGTCATCCTTTATTCTGCTGTTTCTTTGACTTTGTCAAGAAGATCTAATTGTAGGTGCATCCCTTTTTTGTTCCTTTCTTTGTCATGGTGGGATACTCGATAGCTAGTCAGTCCTACTTCTGCCGGGATGATGGCTTCGTGTCCGTATGTGAGGCGGAAAGGTGTCTCCCCGTAGGTGTGTGAACCGTTGTCCTATACTTCCACAAGACACCGAGTAACTCATCTGGCCATATGCCTTTGCCCCCTAAAGCCGAGTCTTGATCATCTTAAGCAGGGATCGGTTTGTGATTTCAACCTGTCCATTGGCCTAGGGGTGAGCGAGAGAGGAGTAATGGTTCTTGATTCCTAACTGTTGGCCGAAATCTCTGAATGCATCATTGTCGAATTGCTTTCCATTGTCAGAGAAGAGGATCCTGGGGATTCCGAAACCGTAAATGATACTTTTCCAGATGAAGCTTCAGACATTTTTTTCTGTGATAGTGGCCAATGGTTTTGCCTCAATCCATCTGGTGAAGTAGTCGATCTCTACGACGAGGAACTTGAGCTGCCGTATGGCGATGGGGAAGGGCCCGACTATGTCCAATCCCTATTAGGAGAAAGGCTAGGGGGAGCTCATTGGTGTAAGTTCCTCAGTTGGCTGTCGTATGATGTTGTTGAAGCATTGGCACTTGTCACACGCCTTCACATAGGACTGGGCATCCTTCTGCATAATGGGCCAGTAGTATCCAGCCTGTATCAGCTTGTGAACCAGTAAGCGTGCCCCCGAATGGTTCCTGTATATTTCTTCATGTACTTACCTCATGACATAGTCTACTTTGTCGGGGATCAGGCACCTCAGATACGGACGAGAGAAACCCCTTTTGTAAAGGACATCCCCCATCATGATGAAACGTGAAGATCGTACCTTTTATCTACGGGAAGCATTGCGATCTTCTGGCAATGTCCCGTTCTTGTGGTAGGATATGATCAGCGTTGTCTAGTCGATTCCTAGGGGAATAACTTGTACTTCCATTTTGTCAATGGTAGGGGAATATTGGATGAAGGAAAGTACTTGACTAGTGACATTCGTATACTTGGCAGATGCAGCTTTGGCCAAACGGTTTGCCTGCTCATTCTCTTCCCTTAGGATTTGTATGAACTTAGCCGAGAATTCCTTGCTCATCTTGCTTCTGACCATGCTCAGGTATTCTTTCATTTGTTCCCCTTTTGCCTTATAGTCGCCATTGATGTGTCTGACCATAACTTGTGAATCACAGTGTATGACAGTTGACTCAGCTTTTGTTGCTTTGGCTAAGTCGAGGCCCGAGAGGATTGCTTCGTACTCTGCCTCATTGTTGGTTGTTGAGAATTGGAGTCGGACTGCACATTCTATTGTATCTCCTTCCAGCTACCGTAGCAGAATCCCAGCCCCTCAGGCCCGTTGGTTAGACGAACCGTCTGTCCATATCATCCATGACATCGGTTTCTCCTTTTCATCTTTTCTTGTCATGAATTCGGCAATGAAATCAGCTAAATCCTGTGCTTTGATTATGGTCCTGGGTTGGTATTGGACATCAAACTTGCTGAGCTCAATTGCCCATAGAACCAGTCGTCTTGCTGCCTCCAGGTTGTTCATCATCTTTCGCAACGGCTTGTTTGTTTGGACTATTATGGTGTGTGCTTGGAAGTACGGTCTGAGTTTCTGGGCAGCAGTGATCAGTGTGAAGGCTAGCTTTTCCATTAGGGGATACCTTCCCTCAGCTCCCCGGAGTGCCCGGCTGATGTAGTACACGGGTAACTACACTTGGTCTTCCTCCTGTATAAGAGCGGAATTAACAACCGTTGGGGATATAGCTAAGTAGAGGGAGAGCTCTTCACCAGGCTTGGATAGATTGAGTAATGGTGGGGACGCGAGGTATGCCTTTAGTTCTTCAAATGCCCCCTAGCACTCATCGGTCCACTCGAAAGCCTTCCTTAGCACCTTGAAGAAGGGTAGACACTTATCCATTGCCTTAGAGACGAAATGGTTAAGGGCTACAACCTTGCCATTCAAGCTTTGCACCTCCTTGATGTTCTTCGGAGGAGCGATCTCCATTATATCCCGAACCTTGTCGGGATTAGCTTCCACCCCGCCCTGTGACACCATAAAGCCTAGGAATTTCCCTGATGCCACGCCGAACTCACACTTAATGGGGTTGAGCTTCATATTGTAGAGGCGAAGGGTATTGAATATTTCCTGAAGGTCGTCTAAATGGTTGACTTCTTGTGTGCTCTTTATAAGCATGTCATCTACGTACACTTCTACGTTTCGCCCAATTTGCTGTGCGAACATCTTGTTTACAAGCCTTTGGTACATTTCCCCTGCGTTCTCTAATCCAAATAACATGACTTTGTAGTAGAAGAGTTCTTGGCTTGTGACAAATGAGGTTTTCTCTTGGTCTGCTTCATCCAACTTGATCTAATTGCATCCAGAGAAGGCGTCCATGAAACTTAGCAATTGGTGGTCAGCCGTAGAGTCCACGAGGAGGTCGATGCATAGGAGTGGATAGCTGTCCTTCGGGCATGCTTTGTTTAGGTTGGTGAAGTCCACACACATTCTTCACTTGCTGTTTGCTTTTTTGACCATGACCACGTTGGCCAATCATTCAGGGTAGTAGACTTCCCTAATGAAATCTGCCTCCAGCTGTTTGCATACTTCTTTAGCTACGGCTTTGTCCCTTTCTTGGGCGAAGACCCTCTTCTTCTACCGGACTGAGGGGAAGAATGGACATACGTTGAGCTTGTGTACTATGGTACTGGGGCTAATCCCCGACATGTCCTCGTGACTCCAAACGAAGACGTCTCGATTGTTCTTTAGGAAGAGGGCAAGCTCTTTGTGAACTGAATGGTTGGCTTGTGTGCCGAATCATGTGGTTCGGCCCGGGATGTTATTGTCCAAGGAGACTTCCTCTAGGTCTTCTGTGGGCTCTATTGTCACCCTCCTCTTTTTGATGTTCAACGCCTATAGGTGATCATCCATTTCCAGCATGGCGACATAGCATTTGCGGGCGGCCATTTGGTCTCCTCGTGCCTCCCTTATCTCGTACTCCGTTGGGAACTTTACTAGCAGATGGTATGTGGACGTAGCCATCCTCCATGTGTTAAGCGTGGGTCGACCAATGATGGCATTGTAGGTAGAAGAGCAATCAACCACAAGGAAACTGACCTCCCTAGTGAGTTGCTGAGGGTACGTCCCAAAGGTTACCGGCTAGGTGATAGTCCCCACGGGGAAGACCTTGGTGCCACCGAAACCTACTAACGGTGCGTCTGATGGTAGGAGGCGTTCTTTGTCAATTCTCATCTGCTGGAACGCTGGGTAGTAAAGGATATCTGCTGAACTCCCGTTATCTACTAGAACTCGTCGGGTATTGAAATCTACAATTGACAGGCTTATAACCAAGACGTCGTCATGGGGGTGGTGTAGTTATCTGGCATCTTCCTCTGTGAAGCTGATGGCAGGGTTATCGACCTTAGTAGCTTTAGGGGGTCGTCCAGAAGTTTGGACGCTCTGCACCATATGAAAATACGTCTTCCTAGCCTTCTTGGATGATCCTGCCATGGTGTTTCCTCCTATGATTAACCTTATTTCGCCGAGCGGGGTCCCTTGGCGAGTTTTCACCACCCCTAATGAACCGCTGTAACTTCCCTTGCTTGATGAGGTTTTCGATCTGCTGCTTGAGGTCATAGCACTCAAAGGTGTCATACCCATGGTCCTGGTGGAAGCGATAATACTTGTTTTGGGGCCTTTTGCTTGGATCGCCCTTTAGCTTGTCTAGCCATGTCAGTGCCACGTTGTCCCTTATCTGCATGAGGACTTGATCCAGCGGGGTATTCAAGGGGGTGAAGTTTACTGTCCTCCCCGACGGGGGTTTTGATCTCCTATCTTCCTTTCTCTTATTCGTCCAGGTTACCTTCCTACTTTTGTCTGGATGAAGGTCATCTTGCCTCTATCTCTTCCTTGGCTCGTCCCCTCGGGCTATCACCGCATCTATCTTCTCCTTCATCATCTGCATATCTTGGGCCATGTGCATTGTACTGACCTCCATCTTAGAAGGGCGGCTAGTATACTCCAGACCATCCTTTCTGTTAGGGACGTTGCTCTCTTCCTGGTCTTCCCTCTCTTGTTTGCCCCTGGTGGGTAGGTGACTACCATTCTGCTCGTTGACATCCCGCTTGTCGTGTGGGCCTTCCTCGAGTCGTTCGTCCTTTGGTTTAAGTATTGCTCTAGCTTCTGGTTGCGTTTGGTGAGTCGCTCTACCACTACAGCTAGGGTTTGCACTTGTCTTTCTAGGGCGTTGGAGGGATTTCCTGTCTCCTGGTTGATGGTAGTTGTAGACACTCAATTTCGCACCCATAATTTAATCAAAGAGAATGACTTGAATGACCAATCCATGTACCCCAAAAATCATAATTGCATTACATGCATCAATTTGTCTTTGCATTACATGCATCAATTCATTCATTGCATATCATAAAAATGATCTTGAGATTCTATCGGTCACAACAGTGATTTCGGTTTTCAAATCGGACCATCGAATCGAAAAATATCGCATGATCAAGTTTGCACGGTCAACATGCATTGTGTCTAGCTAGAGTCGACCGCACATGATTAGTTTAAATTAATTCTGATTGGTTAAACAATTAAAATTGATTAAATAATTTTGTGATTGATTGATAATTAGTGTTTAAAATAGGGATGCATGCATGGGAATAAAATGGGTGATTGGATAACAATAAAATTGTGGATAATCTGAACTTTCTCTAGATTTATTTTAGGGTATTTATCTTCAAGATAATTATTCTTAAATACCTTGAATTATCTAGAAAAGAGATAAAAAATCATAGACGGAGGATGAAAACGCGTCTAGGTACAAGGATCGGCCAAAAAACCCTAGAAGAGGAGTGCAAACGGTACCCGAACACGAAAGAGTGTTCAGAGCCATAGGGCCAATTCGGCACTTTTGGAGAGTCGAATGGCACTCTAAAAGGGCCGAATTTTCATGTGATGGGCTTTGGCTTAATAGCCTTTGGGTGACAATAAGACACACCTTTTTCGACCTTTTCGCAAAAGGATGTGTTCGGATTCAAACCCTAATTGTCCGTGCCTATTTTTTTAGAGTCTTCTGGCCTCTATAAATAGAGACTGAATCTCATAATTCAGCACCCCTTTTTTTATGCTCTGAGAGGCATACGTTTTGGGCTCCCAAACAGCTCATATTTTCTGATCTCCTTTCTAATTTTCTGTAGAAGCTAGGGTTTTTAGGTTTTAAGGATAACTGAATAAGTTTCTTTGAACCCTAAAACATCCTCTCAAGTAGAAGAGTGCTCATGCAAGAGGTTGTTTTCTAAACCCTTTTATTTTTATGCTTTTCTTATCATGATGATGTATGTTTAATTGTTTCAAATATTCATAATCTGGTTTATAAAAACATGTTCTTGATTTCTTTATTGTTGATATAATCTGTTTCTTAATTTTAAAGATTTGCATGTAGTCATCTATTTTTCTTCAAATAAAACGGATCTACATCTTTCTTAGATGCATATTTGAATTTTTATTCAAATAAAACGGATCTGCATCTTTCTTAGATGCAGATATGAATTTTTCTTTAAACAAAATGGATCTGCATCTTTCTTAGATGTAGATCTGAGTTTTTCTTCAAACAAAAACGGATCTACATCTTTATGAGATGCAGATCTGAATTTTTCTCAAATCAAAATTGATTTATATCTTTCTCAAGATACAAATCTGATTTTTTTTTTTTAATACATGCAAATTTTTGAAATAAAGAAAAAGATCATGTACTACTATGTTTGTGTTTGTTTTAATTCATGATTGCATAAATTCATATTATGAGTGAAACTCTCTTCTTAAGAAAAAAAATCTTTTTCATTCTTTTAAAACATATAAAAAATAGATCTAGTTTTTCTATTGTCAAAAAACCCTTTTTATTTCATCATAAAAACAGATCTGATTTTTTTGTTATCAAAAACCATTTTTTTTAGTTCTTCAAAAACAGATCTAAGTTTTTTCAAATTAAAAGACTTTATTTTATGTAATAAAAATAGATTTGAATTTTATCATCAAAAACCATTTTTTTTCTAAATACAACAAAATAGATTTGATATTTTTGACAAATCAAAATCAAGTTTTTTCTACCAATCAAAACAGATATGAATTTTTTAAACAAAAGAAGAGACTTCATTCGTAAATAAATCTGTGTGATTTAATTTTTGTTTCACATGTTCAACATATCATCCATAACATGCATAAAAAAGTACATTAATCATAAGAGTCTAGAAGACCAGACTCTGTCTGGACGGAATGAGTGCCTAACACCTTTCCATTCCGTAACCTAACCTCCGGATTTAGGTCATTGTTTAAGTAGATCTAGCCTTGTCTTTATTTATTTTGGGTAGAATGTAACTAATACAAAAGCCATGTATTTTTAGTAGATTGTAACTAGGACCCAAAGCTATGTAATTTTAAAGTTTTTCAAGATATGCAATTTCTTTTATTCAATCAATGAAGAGAACAATTCAATCATGTATTTGTATATATTTAGTTTTTCTTATTTTTTTTGTATAAAAAAAAATAAAATAAGTGATGACTCCATACTACTTACCCAAAAAGAGAGGTACCCTAGAAAGTACTCAAAAATCTCTCTTTTTTTAGGGACGCTTTTTTTGAGGTCTCTCACAGTAGCCATTGAACGCGTCTGGACCATGCAACTCTTTTATCTCAGGGGCGGTGATATGGTTAATCACAATCGTTTGCCACAGACGGCGCTATATGATGATGTGCTAAACTCGTCAGTGAGTTGTAGGCTTCAAGTTGCTCCAATAGGTAAATAAGAACAAACGGACCAAACAGAAGGCATCAGTGTGGTACCGGCCAAGAACCCTCAAAAGATTAAGTTAGTGAATGAGAAATCTCTATGAACTCTATAGTGAGGGTGCTAGAGAGTTTCTGGGTACCTGAGAAAGGTGGAGGACTGGTGCTTATATAGCAGCTGGTGGTGAACCAAGATCCCTTAAGAGTGGGGATTTTCCCTTATGGTGAAGATCTGGTACTAGGATTTCCAAGATTGTAGGGTGTCTTTCCATATAAGGGGGATATGAATCTGTTGAAGGTTCACCTTGTGTAATATGCAAGATTTTTCCTAATATGGATTTTCGTGAGGATCAAGTAAGGCCACGTTGGACCCATCGGCTTTCTATTTTCGCCATCGGCCTTCCATTCGCCTGTTGGACACTTTTCTCGTCGGGATTTAGTGTGGCCCCGTCCCTTTTTATGCCGTCGCTCTAGTTCTTCCATCCACTCCTGTGGAACTGACGGACCCGTAGGCGCCGTTAGTTTCCCTTGCATGACGTGTCCATGTCATATTGAAAACCACCCCTATCATATTCCATAATTTAGGGTGGTTCTCTGTTATTTACATCTAATAAAAAGACATTAAGTGGAGTTGAAGTCAAACTTTGTTCTTTAATTAATTCTAGGTACATTTGATTATTATTATTATTATTATTTTATTGTGTGTGTGTGTGTGGAGAATCACTTCATTTGAATTGGTATAACTTTTGTGAGTCTATCTCATTCATGTCGACCGTATCAGTCCCTTTTCACGTTGTTCGCACAATGCTGCCATACATACTCCTTGAGTTGAGCATCTCTTGTTATTACAATGCCAAATCCACACTTGTCTTGCAGAAGTCAGGGTCTGGGGCTTGTTGCTAAAGTAGGCCTAAAATTAGAGATGGAGAATAGCCTATTAGCGCAGTGAGTGAGAGATTAATTAGTACATAACCATACAATTAAACCTGTTCGGAGGAGAAGGCAAGCCATAAACAGAATTTTATTTTCATGTTCCTTTATTCCCGATGATCTTAAACTCATGCCCCATGTGTAAGATATTAATTCCAACATTCTAGTACAAATCATGCTTGCAAAATAATGTTGAAAGCTTGCAATTAGAAGAAGAGAAGGCCCAGCATGAGAAAGAAGAGCCGGTCAGATTAGCCAAGGAAAAACTGCCTACGAACCACACAAGAGTTTCCAGACTCAATAATTGAAACCCCATGGTGTAGTAGGCAAGTCATTCTTGGCTACCAAACAAGACTCTTATCCTTATGTTCGATCTCTCTTCCTCCTCTCAAATAATATTTTAAATGTATGATGTCAATACTACGAGTAACGCGCTTCCCAAACGCGTTTGCGTTTTTATCTTTTTTTTTTTTTTTTTTTTTTTTTTTACTTTTCAGCATTTCCGGAGAGTAAAGGCTAATTTTCTACTGTTTATTGTTACTGTGCGGCTACTGTTCAATGAACAGTAACCGTATTTGTTGACTTTTGTCAATGAACAGTGCATTTGTGCACTGTTTATGGACTCCACAATTTTAATTTTTCAGCAACTTTTTCATTAAAAATGGGTCCCATGGTACTATTCACACATTTAAAAATTATTTTGCTACAGTGTTTTCAGTTTTCAGTTTTCAGTTTTCAGCTGTATCCAAACGGACCCTACATGTTAGAGTCTCTATTTATAAGAAATGAAAGATTAATAAAATTTGGACCCTTGCATAATTTTCCATAGATTTGACTAAATTTTCTAGTCCTTATTTTGGATTTGCATTTTTTCTTCCATTTGTCATCTGCATCAATTTGTTGATCATAATGGAACATATTCTACACAAAGACGGAAAGCTGCAGAAGGGTTCAACTTGGCACTTTGGTTGGGCAACTTGCACCAAGTCAATTTTGTTGCACATTCTGTACTTCAAAAGAAATATGGTTGTCAGTCAATGATTTTCCTGCTTGGTTTGGTATAATTAATATCGCACTGCACGTTGTTAGGCGCAGCATGGACTCAAGTCAGCTTGTCTTGGCTCACTTCTAGATGAAAAGAAATTCTAGTTTTTATCAAAATTAAATGGCAACATACCCCAAATTAACTATATTAGTCCGATTTTTTGTTCTTTGTTTCATTAGAATGTTGAGATTTGTCAGTGGAAGTTTTGTCACAATTATAAAGTCAGCATACAGGAATTTTAGAATAAATCTAATTCAAATATGATATACTTGACCGTTGACCTCAACATACTCAAATAAAGTAACTAAAGAGGTTCTTTATTAAACAGAATTTTTGTTGATGCTTAGAATACTCTATACACTTTCCTGCCAAGGATTGAGAGTCTTTTAGAAACTTTTTATGGGAAAAAAATTAATTAATTTTTTAACAGTTTTTTATATTTTCCATAAAAGTGATATTACAACTTTTCTTAAATGGAGCATTAACAAGTGTTCTAAAGACAACCATTAACCAAACCCTTATATAAAAACCAACAGGTTAAATTCAATTAAGGACATGATGTAAAAGATCTTATTTACACAATCCAATAGTATTGGGCCATGTCAGATTTTTGTAAATCAAATAATTATTATCTAATATAATTAGATAATTAAAAGTTAAAACAATATATTCAGAAAATTAAAACCTAAAGTAGCCATATAGTTAAATTAGAAACCGAAACATTCAGGTGACGCAGCCAGAGATCTAATATGCCATCAGAGTCTAGAAAGCCACAGCAATCAGACAGAAGCCACCAGAGTCACTGTCAACGTGATCCATTGTGACTTTGTGAGTGGGTAGCATTAATTTTTAGGAGTTCTCCAGGGTGTATTTGATAATTCATAAGCTTGAAACTAAAACTGACGATTTCATTTCAGTATACTTCTGTCTCTCTTTCTGTGATATCGTGCGTGCATTGCTTGCACTACTTGTGAAAGTGTGAGAGTGTGTATGAAGTCGCTACCAATTATTGGGATTTCTTAAAGATGTTTGCTACACGAGTTTTAAAAAAGTGGGTTTTCCTAAGTGTAGTTCCTCAAAGCCAATTATGAGATAGGCAAATCTGTATGAAATAAAACTTGTCAAAATTATTTTAGAAAGTTTCCAATTTAATTCTTTCATCTGACATATAACCTATCACAATTTAGACGAAGATGATTAGAATATTGATAAAATACATGCCACAAACATAAGCAAAGATGAGGATTCTCTCCAACACAATTAAGACATTACATAGCCTGAAAATGTTTACCATTAATGTCATTGTAGTTTTACTAGAATGAATTGAAGTGGACATTCAAAATAGGTCCTCTTGTTTTTATTTTATGATAACATATGATGTATATACTCTAGTATCCCTCGTGGCATGAACTAGCAAAATGACCACCCTATATCGCATTCATATCAATTTGGCCCATTCTCCACACGGAGTAAGAGAAATAAAGTATTAGTAACATCCCTCTTTTCTCTGGAGTTGTTCTTGGTTTTTACAAAACCCTAACATTTTGATTACTCATCATTTATTTTGTTTATTTTCTCCTACTTTTAACGCTGAAGTGATGAGGTGAATTACAGAGTCTTAATAGAGGAGTGATAAAAGTTCAAACTACAACTGAGTTTATAATTACCCTTAAATTATAATGATGAGAATTTGTATGAGAGGTTAATAAAACGTAACTGGCTATTATACATAAGAACAACACATTATGCAGTTTGTATGGGTTGACTACTGGTTGAATACAAATCTTCTATAGTACTATTTCATTTTTTGTGTTTCACTTTATATTTTACCAATTACAACTTGTCAAGAAAAAAAATAATGAACAAGAAATCCTTAATAAATCACAAGTTCTTTTTAAAATAATCAAAGTCGACAAGCAATCAAAATTTATTTTTACTTTCCATATAAAATAATAAAAGTCTAAAATGAAATTTATTCTCCCTCTTCTTCTAGTCCCACAAACATTGCAAAGAGTTTGAAAATAGAATCAAATACAAAGATAAATGATAAATTAAGTATATTAGCAATATTGACACCTCTTTAAGGTTATACATTCCAATCACCAATGCAGAGTACTAGTAACCATGACATTTATTCAAGACCCAAAAAAAAAAAAAAAAACTAGAACTAGTGATAGTACTATTTCATGCGTTTGTCTGCCATTTCTTCACATATATTTCTGACACAAATGCTTTTCTGGCGCTTCACAGATAGTTATAGTCATGAGTTGTTGTGAAAGGTGTAAGTGTGTAACATTAGAGATCAAGAAAAGGCTATCTGCTTAGCGAAGGTGACTGGCTGAAAATCAAACAAAAGTTCAGGGGTAATAAAGGAGAGAAATTATTAAATAATCATACACTTAAACCTGTTTAGAGCCTTGTAACTCTATTGGCATCTCCTGATATTTATAATGGAGACATCCCAGGTTCAAATCTCTCCTGCATTGTATCTATCATATTTAAAAAAAAAACCATACACTTAAACCCATTCGAGGAAAAGGCATGCCATTTACAACAATTTCATTTTTCATGTACCTTTATTCTTGATAATCACTCATGCCCCATATGTAGGATATTTTCCAACATTCTGATACTAATCATGCATGGAAAATAATGTTGAAGGGTTAGGCTTGTAATTACAAGAAGAGAAGGCCCAGCAAGAGAAAAAAGAGCCTGTTAGATTAGCCAAAGAGACTGCCTACGAACCACACAAGAGTTTCTAAAAATAAAACTTGAAACTCCTTGAGGAGCAGGCAAGTCATCCTTGGCTACCAAACTAGACTCTTATCCTCATGTTAGATCTCTCTTCCTCTCAAATAATACTCCATAATCCCAATGGATGCTGCAATGCTACATCTTAGAGTCTCTATTTATAGGAAGTGAAAGAATCGAAGTTGGACCACTACCTAATTTTACATCCCTCTGACTAAATTGCCTAGTCCTTATCTTGGTCTTTCATTTCTCCTTCCATTTGTCAATTGCATCAATTAGCCGACCATAATGGAATATATTCTATACAAAGAAGGAAAGCTGTAGAAGGCTTCAATCTGAAACCTTGGTTAGGCAACTTGCACAAAGTCAATCTGCTTGCGCCTTTTGTACTTCAAAGGAAATATGGTTGTGACAACCAAGTCACATTCATGTCAATTTGTCCCATTCTGTTCATGGAGTAAGACATAAAGTAAAACAAACTATGTTACTAAATTATAAGGTTCTTGCCGCTTATCAACCACGTTCGAGTACGTAATTTTGTTGTCTTCTATCTCTTTTTAATTTTATTTTTAGAATCATGTTATCTTTTATCATTCCTCTAAATTCTTATTAGTTGAGATAATAGTGAACCTACAATATTATGGTCGAAAATAGGTACCAATAGCTATTCTGATAATATTATTGCTATTGTGTTCTTTTTTGGTAATAAAGAGGGTAACATATCGAAATTATTATTGTTTTTTTTTTTTTTTTTTTTTTTTTTTTTTTTTGAGATGAAAGAGAAGAAAAAGAAAAAAGAAAAAAAAAAGAAACCTTAAGCATGTATGTATGGCGGAAGCCCATGCGCTGGAAGCCCATCCTTAAGCATGGCAAAAAAGAATGCATGATGTGGGCCTAAAAGAACAATGCCAGGAACAAATTCTTTGTTTAGTGGGAAAGCATTGACTCTATATTCTTGGCGTTGCTAGAAGAATCATGAGCCAAAAAGTGAAGATGTTGAATATTTATCCTGAAGGGATTTTATTAATAGGCAGCCTTTACCATAAGTATGAAACTTTTATTTCATGATTCCTTCTTAAGAAGTCAAAGTTACTTATAACTACTATCACTTATTAAAAAATAATCCTTATCTCCCTTTGAAGATCACAATTTTGACTTTATTATCATTATTGCTGTTGTGACAAGTTGTAATTGAGATAATATCATTTTCACATTAACTCATTATTAACATTATTTTTATTGACACTTGTACCATGATATCGGCCTCAACGGTCTATCAAAAATATTGTATTTCTAAACTTGTTGAAAAATAGCAGAAAGAAAGAAAATGGTCATTAAAATAGTTTCCCCCCATGTATATCTCATTGAATGGATTAAATCTTCTAAGGTTTTCTAATTTCATTATTGTAAGGTTGAATTTAATCAACCATTTTGTTGGCTTTATTCCGTGCCAAATTTGCTTGTATTTTAGCAATTAGTAACCCTGTATTTAGGTGGGAATCATGTAAGAGTAGTGAGTGAGAGAGTGTGAAGAATTGCTCAAGATTGTGCAAGGATGCAGAGACTCGCGGCTGGACTCGCGGGTGACTTGCGACTGGCAAGCCGCCAAAGTTGGCACACGTGTGGAGCATGCAAGGGTGCTGAAGAGTCACGCCAGCTGTTGCACTACAGGACAAAAGTTCCAGGTTGGCCAGGCCGTTAACTCGCGGCTTGAACTCGCGACTTAGCCAAGTCGCGAGGCCAAGTCGCCAACCAGCCCTATTTTGAAAAACCTGACTCTTCACATTCCTATCTCACCCTAGTATAAATACCCCTTAAACCCATGAAATGTTGAGAGCTTCCAGAGATAATTTTGTGAGAGAAATCCTAGAGAAAAACAAGATTGCTTCATCCACAATCTTCACCTAAGAGACTCTTCAAATTCCTTTACTCTCTTCCTCTCCATTGATACATCCTTGAGAGGTTCTTGACCAAATCATTTTCTCACCATACCCACATCTGTGAGAAGGTTCTTTTGGTGCTAAGGGAAGCAGTTTGGAAGGGACCAATGATTATTGGTTGATGCTATGGTTTATAGCGGAATCCGGTAAGCTAGAGAAGAAAAAGGTTTGGCGCAACCTCGTTGGAGCAAGAAGCTTGGAGGGCTTAGGTACCTGGGTAGATTAGGCTTGGAGGGTCTATTGCTGTTCATGTATCCCAACTACATTTTTTAGTGGATTATTGACCGCTTGGAGGGCGGCGGAGAGGTTTTACGCCGAGGGCTTCGGTTTCCTCTTCAATAACACATCGTGTGTTGTCCTTGTGTTTGCATCTCTCTTCCCTTTATCTTTACCATTTAATTACTACTGTGTTTGTGATAATTTATGGTTTAGATTGTTTATCAATTCTGTTATAAGCTTGTTATCATTTTTCAGCACATACATTGTTTGGGGGTCTAAACGTTCATAGTGTTTTCAACGCTATTTGAACTTTCAATTGGTATTAGAGCAGGTGCACTTGTTGTGGTTTAAACACCTTAGTGCGATCCCTGACCCCACATTGAGATGGATAGGTCTCAATCTCTAAATGTGCCACCATTTTTTGATGGTAATAATTATGCATTTTGGAAAGTCTGAATGAGGACATTTTTGTGTTCTATTAATGATGCTGTGTGGGATGCAGTTGAAGTGGGTTGGACTAAGCTGGAGGCTGCCAAATCCATTTGGGATAAGGCAGCTCTTGCGGCGGCGAATGCTAATAGTAAAGCCTTGAATGCTATTTTCTGTGGTGTCTCTCCAGAAGAATTTCACAGGATTTCATATATCACTATTGCTAAGGAAGCATGAGAGATTCTGGAGACTACTTATGAAGGAACAAAGAAAGTGAAAGACACCAAACTACAGATGTTGACCACTCGCTTTGAGGAGCTCAAGATGAGCGAGGATGAGTCCTTCGACACTTTTTATAGTAAGTTGAATGAGGTGGTCGTCGGCAAATTCAATTTGGGAGAAAAGATGGAGGATTCTAAAATTGTAAGGAAGATCCTTCGGTCACTGTCGGAAAGCTTTCGCGCCAAAGTAACAGCTATTGAAGAGAGCAAAGATCTTGACGACATTAAAGTTCAAGAGCTGGTTGGTTCTTTGCAGACATATGAATTGTCACTGCCTACGCAGAAGAAGAGCAAATCTCTCGCTCTTAAGACAATTGATGAGAGGGTAGTATCTCATGATTCTTCGGAAGAAGATGCTGTAGATAAAGATGTGGCATACCTTGTGAAAAACTTCTAGAAGTTCTTAAAACTTAAGAATAGTGGGAAATCTGGTGACAAAGAGAAATTTCAGAATTTTGGGAAGGAGAAAATGGAATTCCGAAGGAAAGATAGTAGAGAATTGAAAGCTCGAAAATGTGTTGAAAAACACAAGAGCTGTTTAGACCCCCGATTAAAATTACGGCTCGATAGATTTTACACAACTTTAATACAAAGTGCGGAATAGTGTAAAAGC
The DNA here is from genome assembly GCA_019022515.1 of Quercus aquifolioides. Lineage (NCBI taxonomy): Eukaryota > Viridiplantae > Streptophyta > Magnoliopsida > Fagales > Fagaceae > Quercus > Quercus aquifolioides. Next base: position 30,486,072 of record CM032335.1, on the reverse strand, counting down.
GAGCGGATGAACAATTAAGCTACTCTAATCCATAAACTAAACAACACAGCAATAATAATGAAATTAAACAAGAGTAGGGAAGAAGGATGCAAACACAGAAAACACCGAGACGTGTTCTCGAAGAGGAAACCGAAGAACTCGGCGAAAAACCTCACCGCCGCCCTCCAAGCGGAAATCGATCCACTAGACAATCAGTTGGGATACATGAGTAAGCAAGAGACCCTCCAAGCCTAATCTACCCGATGTACCTAAGCCCTCCAAGCTCCTACTCCAATAAGGCTTCTCAGAACCGTGTCTTGTCTAGCACCTCGGATCCCGCAACAAGCTCCATGTTGCATCTGCCATTCCAGGCTTCTTCCAATGCTTCCCAGCAGCACAAAAAACGTCACTCAACACTCTCAAAGGTGTGGTAAGTGTTTGGGCTATCAACCTCTCAATGGTGTGGAAATGGAGAGGGAAGGGTTGAGGAGATACCACAAGCAAGTGTATAGAGAAAGGTGGGGATGACAATCTCTAATTGCAAATGTGTTTGGCTAGGGTTTTCTCTCTGAAGCATTCCTCAACATTTGTGGGTAATGGGGGTTTATATAGGATAGGTGCAAAATGTGTGAGTCAGTCAGTACAGGCTGGCAGAACAGCATGTCTTGCGGGTGTCTCGCGGGAAGGCCTTACCCGCGAGATACTCGCGAGAGACAGCTGTCTCCATCTGTCCTGACTCTTCGCATTCCAGCATGTGCAGGGCACATGCTTCACTTCGCGGGAAGCTTAGTCGCGACATACCCGCGAGATTCCTTCAGCTTCCAATTTGCTTGAGTCTTCACACACTTTCTATCACACACCCTTTACATCAATTCCCACAACAAATATAGGGTATAAACAATTGATAGTAATTACAATCAAATTTGGCACGGAATAAAAGCCAACAAAACACATAGTTGTAAATCACAACTTTACAATCTCCCCCTTTGGCTATTCCGTGACAAAACCCTAAAACAGACTCTAGACTTAAACGTGAGTTTGGGAACACAGGCAAAACTCACTCACACCTAATTCTAGATTCTGATAAGCTCTTGAAACATATGAACAAGTAACTCCTGAAACACAACAACAAAATATTATCATTGTATGCAGAAAACTTGAAAAGCATATGGAGCAATAAGCGCATGATCAAGCAGAATGAAATAGAAACACTAGATCATGGCAAGATCAAACAAGTAATCACTATACACAAGCAATTACTATGCTCATTCACACAAGGAATGAACATCCGGATATGCAAGATGATAAGCTCATATGAAGAGTACCATTTGCAAATCCAACACTCAACCAATGCAAAATACTTGAAGAATTTGCATCTAGGAACAATCCTACTAGGGCACAAGAGTGTTCATCACTCAACCAATGCATAGAACGTATATGCATCTAGGAACAATCCTACACGGGCACAAGAGTGATGTAGTGAAGTAAATGTATGACATTAAACTTCAACAGCACACGCATAAAGGCTGTATAAGCAAAGTATTGCAAATACATGGCACAAACCATAAAAGCCTACAAATCATGCAATGAAACAAAACAACCCTTAAAGCTTACAAAAGCAACATGGGTACATGCAAAGTATGCTACAAAGCATAGAGAAAATCACAAAAGAAAACATCTGAAATAATACTAAAATAAAGCATAGTATCAAAGTCTTAAACCAAAACCAGTAAAACAGTTATAAACACTAAAAATACTGAATAAAAACCGTCTTTAACACCAATAACCAATGCTACTATGTTTCTACGCTATGCTCCCCCTATCGCTGTGCAAGCTCTTCTCCCCCTTTTTGACCGGAATGGCCAAAGGACTAGAACGGTTCGGACTCCGAATCAGAGCCATGAGTGGAGGACAACTCCTGAACCTGCGATGCTAATGCGGTGATCTATCCCTGAAGGTATGCGAACTGATCTGCTGTGTGCTGCACATGGGAGTCAAGCACTGTCGACATCTGGTCCATCTTAGCAAGCAACTGATCAAGTTTGCTTAAGCCTGGTGGTGGAGCAGAAGATGATGGCTGTGTAGAGGGCTCTGGAGCCGAGGTGAACCTGTCAATCTCTTCCTCTGTATCTTCAGCTTCCTCCTGCTGAACCCGTCGTGGTGGTGGTATGGTATGCACACCAGTCTTGGAACCTCTAATGTGTGCAGTGCTCCTAGTCAGTGTGTGACCACCAATGGGGTAATCCCTCGGAACAGCTGTGAGACCACTGGGTAGCTTGAGCTTTGTCTTGGCAATCAATCCCATGATCAAAAAGGGGAACGACATCACTGTCCGGGAATTCTGCTTTGTGATGCTCTTCTTCAAGACATGCATGATATGGCCACAAATGTCAATCTCCTTATGTGTATAGAGATCATACAGGAATCTTGTTCTCGGAGCAGATAGAGTGGTGAGATTGGTGACTGGATACAGATTGTGAATCATCACATAGCTTAGTGTCCTCATTTCTGGAGAGAACTTGAGAGTGTCCATGGATGATTTCTTTTGTACACCACCAAGGACTTTGATCATATCAGCAATATTTCCCATTCTGTCCTCATAAGCAACTGTGATTTGCTGAGATGGAGGACGAGTTTCCAAAAAATCTTGGATGCTCGCTCTAGTAATCTGAAACTCCTTGTGTCTTACCCAGCCCTCAATACAATCTCCGTTGACAATGGCATTGGAGAAGAACTCCTTGATAATCTCTGAATATACCACTCTAGTCGGGTTGAGCAGCTTGGTCCACGTTCTATCCTTGAACACTTCAGGGATGCAAGTGCCCTCAAGAGTCTCTAACTGGACTACCCGTTCCATGATGATCGTCTTGTCCTTGTAGCAGTCATTGTACCTCATATCAGCATCTATAGACCGGAAATGTTCAGAATCAGTTCGGGCTCTCTTTGAAGTCGATTTCTTCCTAGCTGCATGCTTGGTGGGAGACATCTGCACAATTTCACAAAGCAAAGAAGGAAAAAACAATGCACAAACACAAACCAGAAGACAAACTTCATTAGATTCAAGTTAGTGCCAAATCAGACATAGACTAACTGAAAAACAGAGCATGATATACACTAAGCATCATGCTAAAAGACTCCAACTTATAAGGCATAACTGCAATGCAACAAATTAAGAAATAGTGCAAGAGTGTGTGTCTGTGTGCATGTGCTGATGAGTGTGTGCGGCATGAGATGCATGAGGGTGCCTAAGTGTGCCTAGTTGTGTGCCAAGAGTGTGCAACATGAACAAAGTGAGTGAAACACATAATCAATGACCAAACCAAGTAAAATAAGGTCAAACAAGTGAGAGTCCATGGATTGAAATCACTTGATTCCAAATTAGCACAAAAATGTCACTCGGACATTTTGACAAACACTTAGCGTGCACAAATGCAAAAATTACATGAATAATGCATGAACATGTGAAAATCTACCCTCAATACAAGATAAAATGCCACAAGGGGCCAACACAAGTGCAGAAACAACTAATGGGACACAGCCCAATCAAAATAAATGAGAAAAATTCACCCAATTTTGAAAACCAACCCAAAGTTTCGAAAATCCCCAATTATCAAAACCCTAACAAAAAATCTGCATAATCTAAGCAAAAACTTAAAAAGAAATGATTAATAAACATACCTTGAAGAAGAAAATGCAGAAAAAATGCTTGGATTGAAGGGATATGAATGGAATAGTGATTTTGGGTTGAAAAAGTTTGAGAGAGGTTGAGCGAGGGAAGTTTGATAGTTTTGAAAAACTGTCACATCAGCTATATAAAAACTGAAAACACGCGTTTTTCGCGGGTTAGAGAGTGGCGAGACAGTCGCGAGACAGTCGCGAGAAAGGCCACTGAAGCACAAAATTTTCGCGAGAAGCATTAGGTCGCGAAACAGTCGCGAGACAGTCGCGGTAACTTCTGTCTGAAATTGGAAAATTCCAATTTTAGCCAAACAGCATTTCGCGAGTATCTTTTGGTCGCGAGACAGTCGCGACAGTTTCTGTGTGACAATATAAAATAAAAATTTCCCTCAACTCCTTTTCGCGGGAAGCTCTAAGTCGCGAGCTTCTCGCGAAACTACCCCTGAACCAGTTTTTGAAGAAACACAAAAACATGCATTTTAATCAAAAACAAAAGACAAGAAAGTATAAAATCACTTTCAAAAACAAATAAAACACTCAAAAATCTTTTTGGGTTTGATCAACAAAGATTGAGCATGTGAAAACACATTTAATCAAGTACAATCACACAAATGAATAAGACATTCATTGAACATAGACTTGTGTGTTGTGTGTGGATATCAAAAATGAGATAGTCCTTAGTCCAATGTGAAGCTTCAATGATCAATTCAATCAAGGCATACACAACTAGCACTAGATTATGTGATCTATCTCAATTATAGAAACATGTATATATGACCTCCCACACGTACTTGACAACAATTCATTGAAGCTTTTCATTTGGCTCCATATTTAACATATCATTTGCAACTTTTGAGCAAAGAGAATCTCATTTAGAGAAAGATGCCTGAAATTTTTGATATTTCAATTGATGAGTTAGCCTTTGGCTTGTTGGGCATCATACATTTTATTTTGGTCGCTTTCCCTTTTTCCTAGTCGAATACTAGTTTGTGCGACAGGCTTTTGCAGCTCTATATCTCTTTTCATTTGGAGATTTACAATTAGAGAGCTCTTTTAAACAAAAAAATAAAAGTGGGAAGATATATAGGCATGAGTCTATGCATGTCTCAAGATCAATAAAACCATTCACTAATCATTCATGACAAGGTTGAAGATCTATTTACAACAGTCACATAGATTTTAGAATTTCTTCCACAATGATATGAGTGCATGAGAGACAAGCTAAGCTCGTTAAATGCACAAAGCTATAAGTACAAAGGTACAAGGCAAAACATGCTTTGAGACAAAACTCAACAAAGTGATCAAACTTTTTGGATTTTCTATTTTTTTATGTGTTTTTTTTGAATTTTTTGAACACACCCAAAATAGAACAGGAAAATAAAGATTAACAAAGACAACCGGTACAAATCAACCGGACAAAATAACAACAGTAAAGATAGAGCAATGCATGAAAAAGATGCAACAGCAAATGTCCCTAAACATTGAAAGAATTTATGCGTGGACATGTTATAATGCTTATGCATGAGTACCCATTTTCACCCACACGTCACGTGCGTTTGGGGTGATATCCTTAACGGATTGGGTACGAGAATTTGGACTATCCAACCTTCTGGTGAAACTCTCCAAGCAGATGGTGAAGGCACCAATCATTTTCATCACGTCCATCATGCCAGGATCACGATTCTGACTTCTCGGTTGTTCACCACCCCAAGACCTCATGTCATTTCTCCTTCCTCGTGACCGAGGTGCGCTTGGATTGTTGTCTGATCTCAGCTTTTGACAGTTGGGTCTGGTATGTCCTTGCATTCCGCAGTAGTGACACACATAGTCCGTTTTGGGACCCCGTTGTGATCTTGGGAGAGATCTTCCTCTGATTTCATGTCTACCCATGGAATGATTTCGGGGCTTATTCACCATCCATTGCTCACTCACATTCTTCTTCTCAGCCTTAACATTCTCAGGGATGGTTTCTTCCACCATAGGCTCTATGGCCTTCACAAATTTCACTTCTTTGGTAGCTTTGGCTGATGAGCTGTTTCCTCCGGTGTATCCCAACCCGGACTTGTCTGAAGAAGGTTTTTGAGATGAGATAACATCATCTAACTTCTGGGAGGAGACTCTCTCTATCTTGGCATGAGCTTGCACTACCTCTTGCTCAAGAAACCTCACCTTCGTATAGGCTTCAGACAACTCGCCATTTAGTGTCTCAATTTCACACTTAGCCTCTTTATATTTGACCATGAGACTTCTGTAATCTTCCTCAGCCTTCTTCATTTTCCTTACAGCTGCCTTGGCTATTCTGGTATACTCTCCAGACTTCTCAAGAAGTAAAGAGTAATTTTCTTGAAGATTAGCTGTATTCTCTTCTTCTTCTTCAGCATCTGATTCTTCCACATTCCCAATAGACTCTGAATCAGAATGCTCACCAAGCTCCTTCACAAGAGCACCCAAATCATCCGATGACTCCACATGAGCAATGGTTATGAATGCGGAGTAGTTTCCCTCTTCGTCACAGCTCTTTTCCGAGTCAGAATCAGAAGAGTCTGAATCACTGAGTGTCGTGGCATAAGCCTTGCCTTTTCCCCTCAGAAAATTTGGACACTCCTTCTTTAGATGTCCATGGCCATTGCACTCATAGCATATAATTTCTGAAGAAGGTTGAAACTCCCTCCCTTCTTTTCTTGTAAACTCTTTCCTATCACCTCTTGAAGATGAAAATTTTCCTTTGTTGAATGGTTTCCCACTGTTCTTCATCTTCAGAAATTTGCGGAAGTTTTTCGCAAGAAATGCTACTTCCTTCTCCACCCCATCTTCTTCGGAGGAATCACCCATCCTTTCGGTGATGGTTTTAAGAGCAAGTGATTTACTCATCTTATGGGAAGGCAGTCCCATCTGATATGTTTGGAGAGACCCAACTAATTCTTGAATTTTAATCTCATCCAAATCCTTGCTTTCCTCTATGGCTGTAACTTTTGCTCTAAAACTTTCAGGCAAGGACCTCAATACTTTTCTCACCACCTTAGCATCTTCAATCTTCTCCCCAAGATTGAGTTTAGCAATTACAATTTCATTGAGCTTCCCATAGAATGAATCAAACGGTTCATCATCACCCATCTTGAGCTCTTCAAATTTGGTGGTAAGCATCTGAAGCTTTGTGTCCTTAACTTTCTTTGTACCCTCATAAGTGGTCTCCAAAATCTCCCAAGCTTCTTTGGCTACTGTCATGTGAGAGATCCTGTGGAATTCATCAGGAGACACAGCACAAAATATAGCGTTTAAAGCTTTACTATTAGCATTGGCTGCTGCAAGAGCCGCCTTATCCCAATTAGCCTTAGGAGCTTCCGGCTTAGTCCAGCCGAGCTCTACCGCATCCCAAACGGTATCTTCTATAGAACATAAAAATGCTCTCATTCTGACTTTCCAGAATGTGTAATTGTTCCCATAAAAAAATGGTGGAACATTGAGCGATTAAGATTGGTCCATCTCAAATAGGGTCAAGGATCACACTAAGGTATTTAAACCAAGCAAGTGTACCCGCTCTGATACCAATTGAAAGCTCGAAAACGTGTTGAAAAACACAAGAGCTGTTTAGACCCCCGATTAAAATTACGGCTCGATAGATTTTACACAACTTTAATACAAAGTGCGGAATAGTGTAAAAGCGAGCGGATGAACAATTAAGCTACTCTAATCCATAAACTAAACAACACAGCAGTAATAATGAATTTAAACAAGAGTAGGGAAGAAGGATGCAAACACAGAAAACACCGAGACGTGTTCTCGAAGAGGAAACCGAAGAACTCGGCGAAAAACCTCTCCGCCGCCCTCCAAGCGGAAATCGATCCACTAGACAATCAGTTGGGATACATGAGTAAGCAAGAGACCCTCCAAGCCTAATCTACCCGATGTACCTAAGCCCTCCAAGCTCCTACTCCAACAAGGCTTCTCGGAACCGTGTCTTGTCTAGCACCCCGGATCCCGCAACAAGCTCCATGTTGCATCTGCCATTCCAGGCTTCTTCCAATGCTTCCCAGCAGCACCAAAAACGTCACTCAACACTCTCAAAGGTGTGGTAATTGTTTGGACTATCAACCTCTCAATGGTGTGGAAATGGAGAGGGAAGGGTTGAGGAGATACCACAAGCAAGTGTATAGAGAAAGGTGGGATGACAATCTCCAATTGCAAATGTGTTTGGCTAGGGTTTTCTCTCTGAAGCATTCCTCAACATTTGTGGGTAATGGGGGTTTATATAGGATAGGTGCAAAATGTGTGAGTCAGTCAGTACAGGCTGGCAGAACAGCATGTCTCGCGGGTGTCTCGCGGGAAGGCCTTACCCGCGAGATACTCGCGAGAGACAGCTGTCTCCATCTGTCCCGACTCTTCGCATTCCAGCATGTGCAGGGCACATGCTTCACTTCGCGGGAAGCTTAGTCGCGACATACCCGCGAGATTCCTTCAGCTTCCAATTTGCTTGAGTCTTCACACACTCTCTATCACACACCCCTTACATCAATTCCCACAACAAATACAGGGTATAAACAATTGATAGTAATTACAATCAAATTTGGCACGGAATAAAAGCCAACAAAACACATAGTTGTAAATCACAACTTTACAAGAATCCCAATCTTCACAGGGAATCACGTGCTTTGAATGCAACGGACACGGACATTTCAAGAAAGAATGTCCAAATTATTTGAAATCAAAGGGGAAGGTCTATGCCACTACTCTAAGTGACTCAGATTCATCAAATTCTGATTTTGAGGAAAGCTGTGACGGAGAAGGAAACTACTCCGCATTTATGACCATTGCACATGTGGAATCCTCATATGATTTGGGTACACTTGTGAAGGAGCTTGGTGAGCACTTTGATTTGGAGTTTATTGGAATAGTTGAGGAATCTGAAGATGAGGATGTTGGAGAAGCAGTGGGACTGCAAGAGACCTACAATTCACTCCTTGAGAAGACCGGTGAATATGCTAAGGTGGCTAATGCAGCCATTAAAAAGATGAAGAGGGTCGAGGAAGACTACAAAATTCTTCTAGTGCAATACAAGGAGACTAAATGTGAAGTGGAGAAAATAAATGGAGAGCTGTTAGAAGCTTACTCAAAAATTCGATTCCTTGAGCATGAAGTGCTTCAAGCAAATGCTAAGGTAGACCGTGTCTCCTCCAAGAAACTCAATGAAATGCTTGCTCATCAAAAATCAGTCTCAGATAAGTCCGGAGTGGGATATACCAGAGGGAGTAGCTCATCAGCCTATGTCACCAAAGAAGTGAGGTTTGTGAAGGCCAAAGAGCCAATTGTAGAAGAGTCTATTCCTGATAAAGTTAAGACTGAAAAGACGAAAAATGTGGCTAATCAACGGGTGTTCAATACAGTCCGTATTCCATTAGAAGCCAGACATGAAGCTAGAGGAAGATCACTTCTAAGATTACAACGGGGTCCTAGAACGAATCATATTTGTCACTATTGCGGATTGCAAGGGCATACCAGACCCAACTGTTATAAGCTAAGAGCGTTAAACAATGCAAGCGCTCCTCGATCACGCGGAAGAAGAAATGACAAGAAGCCTTGGGGTGGTGAGCAACCAAGAAGTCAAAATCGTGATCCCGGAATGATGGACGTGATGAAGATGATAGGTGCCTTTACAAGTTGCTTGGAAAGCTTCACAAGAAGGTTTGACAGTCCTAACTTTCGTACCCAATCCGTTAAGGATATCACCCCAAACGCACGTGACGTGTGGGTGACGAAGGGTACTCATGCATAAGCATTATAACATGTCCATGCATCAATTCTTCCTATGCTTTGTGATTATGTTTGGTAGTATATTTTTTTAGTGTTGAGAAGTTGTTTGTTTATTTGTTTCGTTTTAAAAATGTTTTTACATTGTTTTTGATCAATCTTTTCTTACTTTTATGTCAAAAATCCAAAAACACATAAAAAGTAGAAAATCCAAAAAGTTTGATTGACTTTATTGAGCTTTGTCTCAAAGTATGTTTTGCCTTGTATCTTTGTACTAATGGCTTTGTGCATCTACTAGCTTAGCTTGCCTTATATGCACTCATATCTTTGTGGGAGAAATCTTGAAATCTATATGATTGTTGTAAATAGATCTTCAACCTTGTCATGAATAATTAGTGAATGGTTTTGTTGATCTTGAGACATGCATAGACTTGTGCCTATATATCTTCCAACTTTTATTTTATTGCTTTTAGTTAAAGAGCTCACCAAATGTAAATCTTCAAATGAAAAGAGATATTGAGCTGCAAGAGCTTGTCGCACATACTAGTATTTGACTAGGAAAAAGGGAAAGCGACCAAAATAAAATGTATGATGCCCAAAAAGCCAAAGGCTATCTTATCAAATTGAAATATTGAAAATTTCAGGCATTGATCTCACAATGAGATGTATTGATTCAAAATGATCAAATGATATGATGTATATGGAGTCAAATGAAAAGTTTCAAAGAAATGTACTCAAGTTTATGTGGGAGGTCATATATGCATATTTCTATAATTGAGATGGGTCACATTATCTAGTGCTAGTTGTGTATGCCTTGATTGAATTGAACATTGAAGCTTCACATTAGACTAAGGACTATCTCATTTTTGATATTCACACACAACACACAAGTCTATGTTCAATGAATGCCATATTCATTTGTGTGATTGTACTTGTTTAAATGTGTTTTCACAAGCTCAATCTTTGTTGATCAAACACAAAAAGTTTTTTGAATGTTTTAGCTTGTTTTTGGAAAGTATTTTGTTTTTACAAAAATGTCAAAAACAGTGTTGCCCTGTTTTGGCGACTCAGTCGCGGGTTGGTCCAGTCGCATGCCCTAGTCGCGAGCCCACTCCCAGATTTTTCGCGGCTCACTGGTGAGTCAAGGTCTCAGTTGCGAAAAATACTTAGAAAATTTTTCAAAATTTGAGTTTTTATGTTTTTTACGACACAGTGTGGCGACTTTTTCGCGGGTGGAAGGTCCAGTCGTAAGGGGTACACAGAGATTTTCGCGGCTCCCCTGGCGACTGTCTCGCGGGTAGACCTTCCAGTCGCGAAAAACACTTAGAAATTTTTTCAAAAATCTTGATTTCAAAGTGTTTCGCGGCTTACCCTAGCAACTGACTGGCGACTTGATCTAGTCGCGAAAAATGCGTGTTTTGTGTTTTAAGGACAGTTTTTCAAAAACTTTACAGTTTTCCCTCAAATTTTTTGTGTCTGTTCATTGTCTTCCCCATTTCTCTTTATCAAACTCTCCGAGTAACTCTTCACAAAGCATCAATTTTTGCATCATTTCTACTCTAATCTTCAAGAAAAAGGTATGGGTTTTTCTTATTCTCACCTATTATTTCTTGTTTTTGTGTATTTTTCTTGTTTTGTGAGGTGTTTTTGAGTTTTGAGATATAATGTGTTCGAACTTGGTTTGGGTTTATGTGTGTTGAGATTTGATCTTGGCTAAACTCTGTTTCTAGTATTCTTAACATGTGTGTTATCATGTTTTAGTTTATCAGAGGTGATTGCTTGTTATTTCTCTTACCCATGTTGTTTTTGGTTCGGTTTTTCTGGGTTTTTTTCTCTGTGTGTGTGTTTGGCTAGTTCTATATGGGTGTTATTATCTTTAATTACTAAAGATAGTATGTTGCTTCTGCCTTGTGGTTATTGTTTGCTCTGAGTTGGTTTGATCATTTCATTCTCATGAAGTTATATCTCATTGTCATATGATTTGTTTTGGTTTAATCTGGTTTTCACTGCTTCTGTTCAACTGATTATTCTTGTTGAAGTATGTGGTTGGGAATGTGCACTAAAGAGCTCTTGGTTGCCTAAACTGTGCTCTTTGTCACAATAAGATATACATTATATTGTTGTTAAAGTGTTCTATTCTTTTCTGATCAGTGACACCTCTTTATTTTTAATGCTTTTTGATACACTATGGTTAATATGTTGTTTTTATGGTTTAAAACTCATGGTCTTTATAATTTTATGATGTTTATTCAGTGTTTATTTACTGGATTTGTACCCATGTTGCTTTTGTAAGCTTTTAGGATTTGTTTCTATGCATTTTGTGGGCTTTTATGGTTTGTACCATGCTTATGCAGCCTTTATGCTTTGTTGCCTTGTACTTCTAGCTAAATGTTATGCATTTTCTTTAAGTACTCTCACTCTTGTGCCCTAGTAGGATTTTATTCCTAGATGCATATACTTCATGTACTGTGCATTGGTTGAGTGTTGGTCATTCAAGTGATTTGCTTTGTGCTTATCAGCTTGAATGTCCGGATGTTCATTCCAAGTGTGAATGAGCATTGTGGTCACTATCTTTCAGTGATTGCTTGTTTGGTCAAGCCATGGTTTTTTACTTTATTCCATTTTGCTTGATCGCATTGTGCTTGCTCCACATGCATTACAAGTTTTCTGTATACAATGAACTTATTGTGTTATTGTGTTTCAGGAGATTTTTTGGTCTTATGGTTCAAGAGCTTCACAGATTCTAGAGTTAGGTGTGAGTGAGTTTTCCAACTGTTCCCAACTCACGCGTTAAGTCTAGAGTTTGTTGTAGAGTTTTGTCACGGAATAGCCAAAGGGGGAGATTGTAAGGTTGAATTTAATCAACCATCTTGTTGGCTTTATTCCATGTCAAATTTGCTTGTATTTTAGCAATTAGTAACCCTATATTTAGGTGGGAATCATGTAAGGGTAGTGAGTGAGAGAGTGTGAATAATTGCTCAAGATTGTGCAAGAATGCAGAGACTCGCGGTTGGACTTGCGAGTGACTTGCGACTGGCAAGCTGCCAAAGTTGGCACACGTGTGGAGCATGCAAGGGAGCTAAAGAGTCACGCCAGCTGTTGCACTACAGGACAAAAGTCCCAGGCTGGCCAGACCGTTAACTCGCGACTTGAACTCACGACTCAGCCAAGTCGCGAGGCCAAGCCGCCAACCAGCCCTGTTTTGAAAAACCTGACTCTTCACATTCCTATCTCACCCTAGTATAAATACCCCTTAAACCCACGAAATGTTGAGAGCTTCCAGAGATAATTTTGTGAGAGAAATTCTAGAGAAAAACAAGATTGCCTCATCCCCAATCTTAATTCACCTAAGAGACTCTTTAAATTCCTCTACTCTCTTTCTCTCCATTGATACATCCTTGAGAGGTTCTTGACCAAATCCTTTTTTCACCATACCCACATCTGTGAGAAGGTTCTTTTGGTGCTAAGGGAAGCAGTTTGGAAGGGACCAATGATTATTGGTTGATGCTATGGTTTATAGCAGAATCCGATAAGCTAGAGAAGAAAAAGGTTCGGCGCAACTTCGTTGGAGCAAGAAGCTTGGAGGGTTTAGGTACCTGGGTAGATTAGGCTTGGAGGGTCTATTGCTGTTCATGTATCCCAACTACATTTTCTAGTGGATTATTGACCGCTTGGAGGGCGGCGGAGATGTTTTACGCCGAGGGCTTCGGTTTCCTCTTCGATAACACATTGTGTGTTGTCCTTGTGTTTGCATCTCTCTTCCCTTTATCTTTACTATTTAATTACTGCTGTGTTTGTGATTATTTATGGTTTAGATTGTTTATCAATTCTGTTATAAGCTTTGAACGGTTTTAGACCCCTTAACACACAACCAGATTGAGTAGCCTAGTTAATTAGCCAAGTTGTTACTTAGTCAAATTAAGCAATTCTAGATTAAAACAATCAAACAATCATATCAAGAAAATATATAGCAGCGGAATAATAAATAACACACGATATGATCACCCAGGAAAACCAAACCGGTAAAAAACCTGGGGAGGATTTTACCCACCGATCCTCAAGGCAAAACTGAATTCACTATGAAAGAATTGAAGTTCATACAAAAGGACTTACAAGCTCCCCGCTCGACTTCCTAATGCTACCTACCAGTAGAACTTACTGACACGACCCCGTGCAAGCTCCGAATCCACGGACTCCTTCTTTCTTGAATTCTTCAATCAGCTACAAGCACCCACGCTTGATATTCTTTAAGCTTCAAAGGCAGCAACCAAGTTGATCATCAAGATGTTGAAGTAATCTCCATCTAGAAAACCCTAAGCTTTGTGTAAAGGAAAGATCCTCTAGATCTCACAAGAGATTTACACAAAACAGCAATGTATGAGCAACAATACAACTGGAGCAACTCTAAAAACATGGCTAGGATTTTGCCTTATATACCTAGGGCAAAAACATAAAACCCTAAACGTTTAATGAGTTAGGGCTGAGTTGGAAAACTGCAGAAAAACGCAATCTGATCGATTTTCGATCGATCGAATCTATTCTTCGATCGATCGAGCCAGACCGAAATGCCCCAATGCATCTACAGTCTCTCGATTCCAACTTTACAATAATTAATCAACTTTGAGCATACTTTAACAAGTCTAAACATGTTGTTTTGATCATGGTTTGCCAATATTACAAATTAGAGTTCTAAATACATAAATTCCTAAACCTTTAGAACCTAACAAGCTTGTTATCATTTTTCCGAACATACATTGTTTGATATAAAGCTTGAATTGGTAATTTGTTGTTTGGGGGTCTAAACGTTCATAGTGTTTTCAACGCTATTTGAACTTTCAATTATAAAATAAAATTAACTAGGAGTTTACATGGACCAAGGCCAAAAAAGAAGGGCCAAAACTGTTCTTTGCTGAGATTCATTGCCGACTCTAGCATGTAGGGTGCCGGTGAATCTTAAGTTTGATTTTCAATTGTATTTACGTGTGTTTCTTTAGAGTAGACTACAAGAGAAAATGTTATTGTAGCATGGGAATTTCCACAGCACAATTAGTCTCAACATTCTGAAAAAAAAAAAGTAGCAATTCATCGGACTCGCATATAGTTAGGGTCATGAAAACACTTGCCTTTTTAATTTAGTTAAAAAACTATTTCTTTTCCTCCAGAAGCAATTAACTAAGTTTCTCATAAATAAATAAATCTCGAGCTGATTTGAGTCTGTGCTTCTCTTAACAATTAAAACTTTACTTTCACCATAATAAGAAGTGCAGCACAATATAATTATGCTAATCCAAGCAGGCAAATCTTAAACTGTCGCACCAATGTTTCCTTTGAAGTAGAAAAGGTGCAATAAAATTGAGCTGTTGCAAGTTGCCTATAAAAAAAAAAGCCAGGTTGAAGTCTTCTTCAGATTTCCTTCTTTGTATAGAATATATTCCATTATGGTCAGCTAATTGATGCAGTTGACAAATGGAAGAAGAAATGCAAGACCAAGATAAGGACTAGGCAATTTAGTTAGAGGAGTGTAAAATTACGTAGCAGTCCAACTTCAATTCTTTCATTTCCTATAAATAGAGACTCTAAGATGTAGTATTTTGCAGCATCCATTGGATTATGAAGTATTATTTGAGAGGAAGAGAGTTCTAACATGAGGATAAGAGTTTTGTTTGGTAGCCAAGGATGACTTGCCTGCTCCTTCAAAGGGTTTCAATTGTATTTAGTCTGGAAACTCTTGCATGGTTCGTAGGCAGTCTCCTTGGCTAATCTGATAGGCTCTTCTTTCTTATGCTGGGCCTTCTCTTCTTTTAAGCAACCTCTCAACATTAGTTTGCCTGCATAATTCGTACGAGGATGTTGGAAGATCCTAATGGGGCATGAGCTAATTCATGCTTGCCTTCTCCGATCCTTATAATGACCATGTACTGTGTAATATCACTAAACTATAAAGCTCTTAGCATCACAATTTCTTCTGTTAAAAATAACCCAAATATACAGTCATTACACTCTTAATAATTTGTGAAGAAAAACATTCATACATAAAACAATTTTTACTTTGACTGTTCAGATTTGTGTACATTTTTTGAAGGTTTGGATATTAAGAGTGTACATTGTTTGAAGACTTGGAAGTTGAATGTATAGACTATACACTTTTTGCATTGTGAAAAAAAAAAAAAAAAAAAAATCCACAAATGAAACAATTGGGTACTTTGAATGTATAGAATTGTGTTCATTTCTTAAAAGTTACACATTAAATGTATTAAATTATGTACATTTTTTGAAGATTTGGATATTGAATGTATAACATACTCTACATTATGAATAATTTGTGAAGAAAAATGTCTACATATCAAACAATTGTGTACTTTGAATATTCAGACTAGTAATACATTTATTGAAGGGATGGACATTAAATGTACAAATTTGTGTACATTCTTTTAAGATTTGGACATTAATTGTACAGACTTTACACTTTGTATTGTGGAGAAAAATATCCACAAATCAAACAATTGTGTACATTCATTGTCCAAACTCATTCTCTGTGTGTGTTTGTTTCTTTAAAAAAAATAATATCCGAAGTCATCATTCTAAAAAAAAAAAAAATGTCCGTACTCATCATTTCATTATCTAACAACTTTGTCGTGTTTTTTATTTTTATTATTTTTTAAAGATTTAATAAACACATTACCACCTAAAACAAATAAACCCACATAATCTATATATTTATATAAAACAAATAAACTTCCACAATTTTCCACATCAGCACAATATTAAAAAAAAAAAAAACATAATAAAACTTTTCTAAAACCCGAACCCGATGCTCTGCCTTCTCTTTCTCCAAAATGCACGCCCTGTCTTCTCTCCTTCTACCGGCTCCCCCAACCCAACTCTCCTTTATGCTTCTCCTCCACCAGCTCCCCAAATGATCAGACTCACGGCAAACCAACAACAAAGCATCTAAAGACACCATTCCCACCATTCCCACCATACCCACAGATTCCTCAATCAAAACCCACCATACCCACCATACCCACATGCCAACAAACATCTTCTTCCTCAGAACAAAATACATAAATACTATATAACTGAAACTTTTGAACCTTTATTAATCTCTCGAGAGAATGCCACATTAGTTTTGTTGGCTCCTTACTCACCAGCCACAGCTAAGAAGGTCGATAGTGTGCCTTACATGACAGAAATTTCTGAAAGTGAAAAAGAAAAAGAAAAAAAAAAAAAAAGGATTTAGTGGCAGAACTCACATCGTTGCCGTTGTTATCACTTTTTTCTTATTGTCATCTCATGTCGCCGGTCATCTCCCTATACTACTCAAGTTTTCTTAGTCTGCCCTACCTTTCTATTTCGTCTCCTTTTTCTCATGTTTTGAGTCATACTACCATCCTTTATTTTTCTTTTATATTATGTGGTAGTTGTGGGCTCTTGGTTTATGAGCTACCTGACATCTCATGTGAATTTAATGTAGTGTTTTGAAACTTGAAACAACTTTTTGAAATTTTAAAAATTTCAATTATACATGCTTTCATTTGTTAATAAAAATAATGTGTTTATTTTTTTATTTATTATTATTAGTTTTTTATTGTTATCATCCAAGTCCTTTTTTTATTTTTTTATTATTATTTTTTTAATATCACCACATTTATTATTATTATTAACGCTGAAATTTAAGTACTAATAGACAGGTATATTAGTTAAAATATATGCACATATAATTTTAAGTATTTTAAACAAATTATATGAACTCTAATTAATAAATATTTAAATATATTCAAAGTCTAAGTACTCCAACCAAAAGAATTCAGTTATTTAGTTTACGACTTTATGTCTACAATTTGTCGTTTGAATTTTATATTTGCCCTCACATAACATATAGGGCATGTTTGTTATTGTTGCTTAAATAATAGTTTTCAGTATTTAAACAATATTACATGTATTTTCACATATTTTTCCACCTACACGTATTTTCACAAAACAACAATAACGTTACTAGAATTTTCTTACCAAACGGGCCCTAATAACTTGGACTTCTAGAGAACCTTTTAGACATGAAGAGAGTTTAGCCTTATCATTACCATTAAAGGTGTTTGACAAAATGTCTGAGAGAAATTTGAAATTACTTCAATTATTTTCTTTTATATGTTTTGATCTATTCATGTAGGGAGTAACGAGGATTTTCCCTATTTTAATAGTCATAGATTACAAAATGAACATTTGGTGAATATATCTGTAAATTTCTATAATTTGGTTTTTATTTTGTTTATTTTGTTTTTTTGTTTCATGTTGTTATTAGTTCTTGAGATCAATGAGGGCTATGATTCCTAGGTATAACCTATTAAAAAAATAAACTGAATTCCTAGGCATAAAAGACCCTCATTAATGCTAATATTCTAATTAAGATCTCATTAATTATCCATCATTTATTATATTTTATATCTATCTCTAAACCCAAAAAAAAAAAAGTGTTATATTATTTGACTCTTTCTCTACGTTTCTCTCTCTTGGCATTCTAGGAACTCTCTTGATTCAGTGGCTTTATTTGCTTATATTGAACTGCTGGGGATGGGACAAGAATCATGGTGAGATACTGCGTTCTAAGGCCATACCTGTTTATGTTTAAAGCCATCTTATCCTGTGAGGTTGGCAGTTTTTGGGTCAGAGCTTGCAAGTTAGTGGCACGATGACATTTATTTTACAGTAGCTGAGAAATCTGAATGAGGCTTGACTGAGCGAGTTATTCTTTGTAACTATACCGGGAAATTCAGACTCCTTTTTCTCTCACAAAGTTCACCATTTTTTTTGTACGTCTACTATTAATACAATCTAAAAGAAGGTTTTTCATGTATGCAAAATTGCATGCCATTTTCCCTTGTTATAATTGTCTATTTAACATAAATTTGAGTTGGTTCTCAAAAAAAAAAAAAAAAAAAAAAAAAAAAAACATAAATTTGAGTTGATTTAGTTTGACAGGAAACGTCTATTTAGCTTGATCAATGAACTGCCCACCGTTTTTAAAGTTGTAACGGAGAGGAAGCCTATAAAAGACAAGCCCAGTGTGGATAGCGAAGCAAGTCTCGGGGCAGCACAAGGGTTAGAAAGATGGAACTTAAGCTTTTTTTTTAATTTCTTGATTCTTATCTATCATTGAGGAGAAAGAGATAAAGAGAGAAACGTAGAGAGAAAGAGAGTCAAACATAACACTTTTTTGGGTTTAGAGACAAATATAAAATATAATAAATGATGGATAATTAATGAGATCCTAATTTAGAATATTAGTATTAATGATGATATTTTTTTGACCGTTAGATCTACTTAAATCCAATGGTTTAAAAAAGGTGTAACTCTTTAGAGTTACACTAGGTGTAACTTGAACCCATCTCTAATAATTTATAATCAAAATAATTGATAATCAAGTAGATAGTTTAGTAAATATACTTTTTTCATACTAATAAAATTTAATAAATTCAAAGAAAAAGTATGATTTCCCGTGCATTGCATGGGATTAGCGACTAGTTATGCTAATAAACATTCCAAACAATTCTATATATATCTAAAAGCTGGAGTATAGCATTTCCAACAACGGTTAAATTATCCACTCATTTCCAAGATTCTCAGCTAATAAACATTCTAAACAATTCTATATATATCTAAAAGCTGGAGCATAGCATTTCCAATAGCGGTTAAATTATCCACTCATTTCCAAGATTCTCTCTCTTATTTTTAACTCTCTTTTTTCTTATTAATTTCCCACTTAATATTATACTTTCTCCAACTTTTCCTCCCCCTTTTACCTTTTCAGCTCCCCTCTACTATTTATCTTAATATCACTCTTCCTCTAATTATTTTTGGCTTTTCTTATTCCTCTCCTTTTACTATAAATCTAAAATTCTCTATTTCATTCTATACATAGTTTTCCCACACACAAAAGGGTATTTCTCTCTCACAAATTTTTTTTTTTTCATTTTTTGGTGGATTTTTTATTTTTATTTTTATTTTTCTTGCATTTCTACTTTAGGTTGATAAATTTTGGTATTATTTGGAACTCTATTTTGGGTTGATGTAATTAAGTTGCTATTTTTTTTTTCTTCTCTTTGATTTCAAAGATGTTATCCTATTGGATTATATATAAAGATAGTATATAAGAATATAATGTTTCTTTATTATGTAACATAACATGACTTGGAATTTTTTTTTTTTATTACAATATATTTTTTTTTTTACTTTTTTTCTTCTCGTATTATTTTCTATAAATTTCTTATTATTCTCTCTCACATTCTCTCTTAAAAAGTGGTTATTCTCTTTCTATCTCTTCATTTTTATTCTTTCTTGCAACTCTACTTGTGCGCGCCCAAAAGTGAAGCCTGTTGGGCTGGGCCTCGCTTGGGCTCACAATTTACTTGTATGATGGGTTTGAGTTTCTTACAATGGGTCGTCCTTTACACTGAGACTCAATGAGACCCCTTTCTTCCTCTCAAGGGCCCGAATTGCTTTGTTCTCGCCCTGCTCACTATCTCTATTTCCTCTTTTACAGTAAATTTTCCAACCCTTGTCTTCCCCAAATTTCTCATATTTATAGTCAAAAAACAGTGGAGAGGTCATGATTAATTTCTAGTTAGTGCAACAAGCGGTCTAGTATTATTAATCATAGGTGGGTGGTTAGGTGGGAGTGGGAAGCGGTGAAAATGGCTTTGGAACTTGGTTCCCACCTCCGCGTCTGTTCTCGGCAGTGTGCCCCCCGAGGCACTGCCGGGTAAGTAAAGGACGGTGCGTTCTGAACGTCTCTACTACATCATTGCTCGGGAAAAGCTTGGGCCCGCAGCACGTGTGGCTCTGGGATGGGCCGCAAGGTAGAGAGAGGTCGGCTTCATGGGCCATACGCCCAGGCCAAGGTCCAAGGCCCAAATGGGCCCTGGCTTGGGGATCGTACACTACTTTATATTGATGATTTTTAAAACTCTATTTTGTGATCATACGTTTTGGTGTAGTATTTTTCAGTTTCCCATCACAAGTAGTATCTCTCTCTCTCTCTTTCAAAGTTTTGGTGTGATTTTTGTTTGAGTTTATATCAAAATATAATCTTGGCTATGCTAATAACAGACTAGCATTTGGTCTATTTTGGTCCACTTCATCAATTTTGGTCCACTTCGGTCAATTTTGGTCTAATTCGATTTACTTCACTCCACTTTAGTTCAATTATGTCCATTCAGTCTACTTCAGTCTAGTCAGTTCATTTTGGTCCATTCAGGCTACTTTAGTCAATTCAGTCATGTTTGGTCTATTTTGTGTAATTCGGTCTACATCGGTCCAATTTGGCCCATTCAGTCCATTCAATCCACTTCGATCTATTTGGTCCAATTTAGTCCATATGGTCCACTTAGGTATATTCGGTCCATTCGGTCCACTTAGGTCTATTCGGTCCAATTAGATTTATTCGGTCCACTTCGGTCTATTTGGTCCATTTTAGATCACTTTGGTCTAATTCGGCGTACCTACTTAAGAATGACAAAATATAAGTTTGGGTTGAGAGTACTATTAATTATTTGAGTAATATTAATTGCAATTATATGATAAGTTTTGGTTATCATAATAATCTCCTTAAGAAAATGAGAATTTGAATAATAACTTTGAAACTTAAAAATTTTAATTGTATCAAAAGAAATTAGGAAAATATAATGCTTAATAAAAATAGTTAGAAGAATATGGATCATTTCATAAAAGAATAATATCAATCAAAAACATAAAAAATGATAAAGTTATATATTTGTAAAAATAGATTGATGAAAATTACTTTTTGAAATTGTTTAAACAAATGAGAAACTTCCCTAAAGATTAGATTTGTATATTCATAGTCTCAAGGTTTAGAAAGACTTTCACTTAAATTTAGCCAGATCGAAGTGGACTGAAATGCTACGTTAATGTGGCTCAACAAAAATGTAGCAATAATAAATGCTATACTAATGATTTTAGATATTACGAGTTTGAGATCTATATTTTAAAAAAAAAAAAATTTGGATTTAGAATAGGCACTCTTAACCTAAGCAAGTCTTTTGCCTATATGTAAGTGCACTAAAATGGATCGAAGTGGACCAAAATGGACCGAATGGAACGAAGTAGACCGAATGGATAAAATAGGACTAAAGTGGATTGAATAGAATAGAGTGGACCAATGTGGATCGAATAGGACTGAAGGTGACCAAAATGGACCGAATAAGAATGAATGAACAGATTAGGACCAAAGTGGACATAATGGATCGAATAGGAACAAATAGGACCAAATAGGACTACATCGGACTAAATAGGACCATAATGGACGAATATGACCAATATTGATTGAATAGGACTGAAGTGGACATAATAGACCAAATATGACCAATGTGGACCTAATAGGACTAAAGTAGATAGAATAGGACCGAAGAGGGTATAATGAATCGTAGTGGACCAAATAGGACTTTTGAATATTTATAATTTTTATTGCATTTTTAAAGCTCATATTTCTAATTTCTAATGTTTATTTTGTTTGTATTTTTTAACTCAAAACTAAAGATTTTAGCCAAAATATAATAAAACTTCATACTTTTTAACCCAAAAATTAAGGGGGGGAAAAAAAATTGAGCTAAACTTGAAAATGCAACCTACACGAAGAATCAATTTAGGCCCAATTAGTCCAAAATGGACCAGAGGGGACCAAAATTGACTTAGTGAATTAAAGTGGACTGAAGAAAACCTAATTGGACTGAATGAGACTGAAGTAGATCTAATTGTACCAAATAGCAATTGTTTAATTTTTAGGGAGAAATTATTTTTAATAAATTTTAGAGAACAAATCATACATTATATTATAATTACAAAATAATTATTTATTTCCATGCATCACGTGGGTTTGCGATTAGTGATATATAAAACCCAAAAAGCAGCACCGTTCATCAACAACTCCAAAGAAAAAATCGATAATCTCCCAATAAAAAAAAAAAAAAAAAAAAAAAAAAAAACCCAATAAATCTTGATGCAGTGATATGCTTAGCTCTTGATGCTGTCTTTACCACGAAACTTCAGGTGACGCAGCCAGAGATCTAATATGCCAACAGAGTCTAGAAGGCCACCGCAATTAGACAGAAGCCACCAGAGCCACTGTCAACGTGATCCATTGTGACTTTGTGAGTGGGTAGCATTAATTTGCAGGAGTTCTCCTAGGTGTATTTGATAATTCATAAGCCTGAAACTAAACCTGACGATTTCATTTCAGTATGCTTCTATCTTTCTCTTTCTATGTGCTTTTGTGTTTGCTTAATTTTTTCTTTTCTTTGTTCTTTGCATTATTTTGTGGGTGTTGAAATTTCTTGAAAAACCAGTAAGTTTATTTTGGCGTTTTATTGTTAAAGTCAATTTGTCATACACGGCGGGGATCCTACTACGGTGAGGCAATAGCATACATGGGTTGGGGTTAATGGCAACTAGGTGCTTGTGCTTGAGAGAGATGAGATGGTGGCCTCATCACCTTACGGTGATATCGTGCATGCATTGCTTGCACTACTTGTGAAAGTGAGGGAGTCTGTATAAAGTTGCTACCAATCATTGAGATTTCTTAAAGATGTTTGTTACATGAGTTTTAAAAAAGTGGTTTTTCCTAAGTGTAGTTCCTCTAAGCCTGTACTAGACAAAACCATGTTTTTAACCAAAAAAAGAAGAGGAAAGATCCAGGGTTCGATTATGAGTAGGGAATGTGTAAAGAACTCCACCGGTTTGAAAATAAAATCAAATAAAAAGATAAATGATAAATTAAGTATTAGCAATATTGAGATCTCTTGAAGGTTATACATTCCAAACACCAATGCAGAGAGTACTAGTAACCATGACATTTATTCAAGACCACCACACCACCACCACCACCACCACCCCCACCAAAAAAAAAAGAACTAGCAAATACTATTATATGCGTTTGTCTGCCATTTCTTCACATATTTTTCCCACACAAATGCTTTTCTGGCCCTTCCCAGATAGTTATAGTCTTGAGCTTGTCGTGAAAGAAGATGTAACATTAGAGATGAAGAAAAGGCTATCTGCTGTAAAGGTGACTGGCCGAAAATCAAACAAAAGGTCAGGGATAATTAGGGAGAGAATTGTTACATAATCATACACTTAAACCTGCTCAAAGCTTTGTAGCTCAATTGGCGCCTCCTGATGTTTTCAATGGAGACATCCAAGATTCAAATCCCTTTCTTGCGTTGTATCAATCAAATTATAAAAAAACCATACACTTGAAACCCATTTGAGAAGAAGGCATGCCATTAACAACAATTTCATTTTTCATGTACCTTTATTCCTGATACTCACTTATGCCCCATATGTAGGACATTTTCCAACATTCTGGTACTAATCATGCATGCAAAATAATGTTCAAGGCTTAGGCTTGTAATTACAAGAAAAGAAGGCCCAACAAGAGAAAAAAGAGCCTGTTAAATTAGCCAAGAAGACTGCCTATGAACCACACGAGTTTCTAGACATAAAACTTGAAACCCCTTGAAGAGTAGGCAAGTCATCCTTGGCTACCAAAATAGACTCTTATCCTCATGTTAGATCTCTCTTCCTCTCAAATGATACTTCATAATCCTAATGGATGCTGCAATATTACATCTTAGAGTCTCTATTTATAGGAAGTGCAAGAATCGAAGTTGGACCACTACCTAATTTTATATCCCTCTGATTATCTTGGTCTTACATTTCTCCTTCCATTTGTCAATTGCATCAATTAGCTGACCATAATGGAATATATTCTACACAAAGAAGGAAAGCTGTACAAGGCTTCTATCTGAAACTTTGGTTAGGCAGCAACTTGCAAAAATTCAATCTGTTTGCACCTTTTGTACTTCAAAGGAAATATAGTTGTGACAGTTAAAGATTTGCCTGCTTGGATTGGAATAATGAATATTATGCTGCTCAATTACATGTTACTAGCCGCGATCCCGCACGTTACGCATGATAATTATTTTTATGATGGTTTTATTAATTTTTTTTTTTTTACAATTTAAACTAATTTAATAATGAGTAATGTATTTCGTAATTATATTTTTATTTATTAAAGGGAACAATCATAAATGTAATATAAGAACAGTCCAAAACACCAAAAAAACGTAAACTAAAAGAAAATTAATAAAACTTAACAATTATTAATTGAACCAATATTAGGATAAAATTTTGTTTTTGATAATCTATTAAGGTTATTTTCTTTGTAGAAATTATAATTTTGGCCACCCAAAACATATTATCAAATAAAAAATTATTAGCAAAATCTAAGAATTAAATTTCTATACATGCATTGTTATAAAATAATAATAATTAAAATAAAATTGCAAAAGTTAAAATTTATCACCTATCCAATTATTTTCGTTTGGCTAACTTTTGCTTTTCTTTAAATGAATGACATTATAAAGTACTTCTAATACAACTATTAAGAGTACTTTGTCCACCACAAAGGATTAAAAAATAAACAAAAATTAGTAAAATCTCATAGTTTAACATCTAAATTGAGCACTATAAAAAACCATGTTATGTAACAGAATAAATATCAAATTATCCAAATCATGCTATGCAATAGAATAATATATATTTTTTTATATGTTATATTTAATTCTTTAGATCACAATAGGATAACATTTAACAATCAAAGAGAATAAAAAAAAAAACAACAATAACAATTTAAAAAAAAAAAAAAACTAAATTGCATTAACCCAAAATAGAGTTTTAAAGAATATAAAAAATTATCAACCTAAAGTAGAGATGTAAGAAAAATAAAAAATAAAAATCCACCAAAAAAATTTAGAGAGAGAGAGGGAGAGAGAGAGAGAGAGAACCATTTTTTTTGTGAGGGAAAACTATGCATAGAATAGAAGAGATAGTGACAAATTTATAGTAAGAGGGTGTGAATAAAAAAAGACAAAAATAAAAGAAAATGAAGGGAAAGAGGAAGAATGATATTAATGTAAAGGGTAGTGAGGAGATGAAAAGGTAAGGGAGGGAGAAAGATTGAAGAAGTAGTGGGGAGATAAAATAGTAAGGGAGAGAGAAAGGTTGGAGAAGTGTAAATATTAAAAAAATAAATGTGAAAAACAATTATAGGAAAATTGAAAAAAAAAAACCCTAAAGCTTGAAAGGCTTCAACGTTTTTCTTTTCCCCATTCCTTTAAGCTGAAAAGGCTCACACAAAACCTTAAAGTTGAACTGAAAAAGGCTTTGGGTTGGGCTTGATAGTGGAACTAAATAAATAAGAGGTGGGTTGAATTAATTATACAGATTTATTATAAAGTGATAGTAGAAGTAAATAAATAAATAGTGGGCTGCATTTATAGGGCTGAAAATTGTAAAAACTATTTTAAAATTGTAGGACAAATTATATTTATATAAAAAAAAATGACGTGTAGCTAATGTGACGCAATGTGAGAGCAGCAGCAGCATTAAACGCTACGATTCAACTTTTAGTAATATATAGATATAGATTATGGTGAAACAAATACACACAAAAGAGATGGAATGAGGTTCTACTTATTTTGGTATAATTAATATTGCGTTGCACGCCATTATTGTGAAATTTAAAGCATTAATTTTTAGGGGCAATATGGACTCAATAGTTAGCTTGTCTCAGCTTACCTTCAAGAAAAAAGAAAGAGATTTAAAAAAAAATAAATGGTAAATGTTTTCATACCCCAAACTATGTTATTCCAATTTTCTTTCTCTCTCTATAGAGAATGTTGAGATTTGTCAGTGGAAGTTTTGTCACAATTATAAAGTCGGCATACATGAATAGAATAGACCAAATTCTATATGACATGTATAGTTGAGCTCAACATATATACTCCAAATTCTATATGAAAGCTAGGAAATGTGTCGAAAACACACGAGCGGTTTAGACCCCCAAATTAAAGTTACGGCTCAGTTGATTTCACACTAACTTAATACTAAGTGCGGAATAGTGTAAACACAAGCATATAAGCACTACAACTACTCTAATCCATATTTAAAGCAACACAACAGTAAAAATGAAATGAACAAGAGTAGGGAAGAGAGATGCAAACACAGATAACACCGAGACGTGTTATCGAAGAGGAAACCGAAGAACTCGGCGAAAAACCTCTCCGCCGCCCTCCAAGCGGAAATCGATCCACTAGACAATCAGTTGGGATACATGGGTTAGCAAGAGACCCTCCAAGCCTAATCTACCCGATGTACCTAAGCCCTCCAAGCTCCTACTCCAACAAGGCTTCTCGGAACCGTGTCTTGTCTTAGTTCTCCGGATCCCGCAACAAGCTCCATGTTGTATCTGCCATCATCGGCTTCTTCCAATGGTTCCCAGTAGCACCAAAACATCACTTCACACTCTGAAAGAGTATGGTAAGTGTTTGAGCTATCAACCTTTCAATGGTATGGAAATGGAGAGGTAGGAGATGAGGAAATTCCCAAAACAAATGTGTAGAGGATTGTGGGTATAACAATCTCTAACTCTCAAGGTGTTTGGCTAGGGTT
This sequence comes from Quercus aquifolioides, assembly GCA_019022515.1. NCBI lineage: Eukaryota > Viridiplantae > Streptophyta > Magnoliopsida > Fagales > Fagaceae > Quercus > Quercus aquifolioides. Next base: position 30,459,150 of record CM032335.1, on the reverse strand, counting down.
TTCTCTCAGAGGCTCTCATCTCAATTTGTGGGTAATGAGGGTATAAATAGTGTGGGTACAGAAAGTGTGACTCAGACTGGACAGGCTGGCAGAACAAAATGCCTTGCGGGTGTCTCGCGAGAAGGCCTTACCCGCGAGATACTCGCGAGACACAGCTGTCTCCACCTGGCCTGACTTTTCGCATTCCAGCATGTGCAGGGCACATGTATCACTTCGCGGGAAGCTAAGTCGCGAGACACCCGCAAAAAATCTTTAGTCTTCAAATGCTTGAGTCTTCACACTCTCTCTCTCTCTAACACACAACCCTTACAAAGAAATCCCACAACAAATACAGGGTACAACAGATTCAATAAAATTACAATCAAATTTGGCACGGAATATAAGCCAACAAAACATATAGTTGTAAATAATAACTTTACACTATATGACATATATAGTTGAGCTCAACATATATGCTCAAATAAAGTAATTAAAGAATTAAGTTCTTCATTAAAGAGATTCTTGTTGATGCTTAGAACACTTTATACACTTTCTAGTGAAGGGATTGAGAGCCCTTTATATAAAAGTCAAGAGATTGAATTTAATAAAGACATGATATAAAAGACCCTATTTACATCATTCAATAGTATTGTGTCATGACAGATTTTTGTAAATAATAGAATAAAGATTAATACACACAATCACACTTTCATTATGACTCTATCACTAATTATACTTTGATAAATAAAACCCATACAATCAGAAAATTAAAACCTAAAGTTGGCGTAAAATATAGAACCCAAACATTCAGGTGATGCTGCTAGAGATTTCAGATGTCATTGGAGTCTGGAAGCCGGAAGGTCATCGGAGTCAGACAGATGCAGCTAGAATCACTGTCTACGTGATTCCTTGTGACTTGGTAGCATTAACTTTTAGGAGTTTTCCCAGGCATATTTGATAATTCATGGGGTATTGCTAAACATGACGATTTGTTTCGGAATCTTTTCTGTGTGCTTTTGCATTTGTTTGCTTAATTTGTGTTAGGTTCTAAAGATTTAGGATTTTATGTATTTAGAACTCTAATGTGTAATGTTGGCAAACCATGATCAAAACAATGTGCTTAGTCTTGTTTAAGCTTGCTCAAAGTTGATAAAATATTGTAAAGTTGGAATCGAGGGATTGTAGATGCATTGGGGCATTTCGGCCTGGCTCGATCAATCGAAGGAAAGGCTCGATCGATCGAATCACGGACCAAATGCGTTTTCTGCAGTTTTTCCAACTCAGCCCTAACTCATTAAACGTTTTGGGTTTTCTGTTTTTACCCTAGGTATATAAAGAAAAACCCTAGCCACGTTTTTAGAGTTGCTCCAGTTGTATTGTTGCTCATACATTGCTGTTTTGTGTAAATCTCTTGTGAGATCTAGATGAGCTTTCCTTTACACAAAGCTTAGGGTTTTCGAGATAGAGATTACTTCAACATCTTGATGATCAACTCGGTTGCTACCATTGAAGCTTAAAGAATATCAAGCGTGGGTGCTTGTAGCTGATTGGAGAATTCAAGAAAGAAGGAGTCCGTGGATTCGGAGCTTGCACGTGGTCGTGTCAGTAAGTTCTACTGGTGGGTAGCATTAGGAAGTCGAGCGGGGAGCTTGTAGTCCTTTTGTATGAACTTCGATTCTTTCATAGTGGATTCAGGTTTGCCTTGAGGATCGGTGGGTCAAATCCTCCCCAGGTTTTTACCGTGTGGTTTCCTGGGTGATCATATCATTGTGTCTTTTATTATTCCGCTGCTTTATACTTTTGATATGATTATTTGATTGCTTTAACCTAGAATTGCATAATTTGACTAAGTAACAACTTGGCTAATTAATCTAGGCTAACCAATCTGGTTGTTTTTAAGGGGTCTAAAACTGTTCAATTTGCCTTTTTTGTTTCCTTATCATACTATGGGTGTTGAAATTTCTTAGAATATCAGTGGGTTTATTGAATTTAAGGCATATGTCCCATGACATTATGCATGTAACAAGAGTAATACATGAGACTTGATTATCAATAGTTTTAATTAAGAGGAAAAAGGAAAAATAGTTTTAGTTTAAAAGTATTTTGAAAAAAAAAAAAAAAATCTTGACCACCTGATGTTGAGATAGACTTGAAATCTCAATAGTGCCCATTATAGTCATTTTAGGAGGATTCTGACTATCATCGGGGTCCCATCATTTTCCATGATGAATGATGCAATTCGTCTATTGAAGAGGTTTAAACTAGGGGATCACATGAAGGAAAACATCAGTTATGATTTGTTAGGTTCTAAGACTTTAGGAACTAAATGTATAAGAACTTCAATGTGTAATATGTTGGCAAACCATGATCAAAACTTAGAGTCTAGATTTAGGCTGCTCAAAGTATGTTTATTTGTAAAGTTGGAATTGAGTGAATTGCAGGATTTATTGGCTAAATCTGTAAGGCTTGATCGATTGAAATAAGATGTTAGTGGTCTAAGTCTTATTGTACAAACTTCAATTTTTTCATAGTGGATCTATTTTACCTTGAGGATAGCTAGGTTAAATCCTCCCTAGGTTTTTTACCGGTTTGGTTTTTCTGGGTTATCATATCATTGTGTTATTTACTTTTCCGCATTATTTATATGATATGATTTGATTGTGTTAACTTAGATCTGACTAATTTATCTAAGCAATCACTTGGCTAAATAACTAGGTTAAACAACTTGTGTTTTAAGGGGTTTAAAAACGTACAAGTGGTATCAGAGCAGGTAGCTCTTGTATTTAGATCTTTTGATCTAAGAGTTGATTCTTGACCCCTGTTGTCATGGAACACGGTCACTCTCTTGTGATCCTACCTCACTTTGATGGGAACAACTATGCCTACTAGAAAGTAAGGATGAAAGCATTCCTGAAATCTATTGATGAGAGAGTTTGGAATTCCATTGAATACGGATGGGAGAAACCGACTACTCCTGTAAGCAAGTGGCAAACTTATCAGAAAGAAACAGCCACTTTTAACAGCAAAGTCATGAATGCTATTTTTAATGCTATTTATATGGAGGAATTCAAGAGGATCTCAAATGTTGAGGTTGCTCATACTGCATGGAATATTCTCCAAACTGTGCATGAAGGCACAAAGGCAGTTTGAGATTAACAAACTGCATCAGTTAACTACCAGATTTGAAAATATTAGAATGTCTGATGATGAATGTTTTGATGAATTCTATGCTAAACTGAATGATATTGTTAACTTTGCTTATAATTTGGGTGAAATTTATGATCAACCTATGATTATTAGGAAGATACTTAGATCCTTGACTGAGGATTTTAGACCAAAGTGACTGCCATTATTGAAATTTATGATGTGAACTCCATCCCTGTTGATGAGCTTGTAGGATCTCTCTAGTCCTATGAGCTAGACGGACCTAAGACAAACAAATCCAAATCAATGGCTTTTAAGTCAGTTGATGATATTGATGGTAATGGATTTGATGATGAACTCTCTTCTATAGAGATTGCATATCTTGCCAAGAATTTTAGAAACTTTCTTAGGAACAACAACAGAAGGGCAAGAGGTAAAAACAATGCTGAATCTAGGAATTTTAAGAGGAACGAACCCACTAAAGTGAATAATACTGATAAATCTAAAGAAAGAGTATGTCAAACCTCTAATAATTCCATGACTCAACAATGTTTTGGTTGTCAAGGGTACGGTCATGTGAAATCAGAATGTCCTACATTCTTGAGATCAAAGAGTAAAGCTATGGCTATAACCCTTAGTGATGATGAAGTTTCTGATAATGAGTCTGGTAGTGATGAGGATGGAAACTTCATTGCTTTCACTACTATTGCTATAGTTAATGAAAGTGTTGTGGTTGATGGGAACCCTTCTGATGGGGAACTCTCTGAGAATGCTGATTTGCAAGAAGCCTATAATAAGTTTTGCAAGGTTGCTGCAAAAGATGCTATGAATGTTGACATAGGTTTGAAGAAAATTGCTTCTCTTGAACTTGATAAGAAAAATTTGCTGTTGAAATTGTTTGATGCTAATGAATTGATTAATAAGGTGAAGACTGAAAATATGTTGTTGCTTGATAAAGTTAAGAATTTGGAACTAGAATTATCTATTGCAAGAGAACAAACAAATAGGTCTACTAGTTCTAAACCTGAACATATGTTGAGTATTCAGAAGTCTCCTTAGAAAAAACTGGTCTAGGTTTTGAAGATAGAATTTTTGTATCTGAAACTCATTCCACAAACTTTGTTTCTTCTTCTGAGCCCCTCAAGAGTGAGATTGTCAAACCAGTAGAAGTTACACCACCTCCTAGGAAGATTATGGTTGATCTTAAAAAGTCTAAGCCTAAGAATCCTCCTCTTCCTAAGGATAAGTTGCAAGATAGACCTTTATGGGTTTGTCATTTTTGTGGAAAGACTAGGCATATTCGTCCAAATTGTTTCAAGTTGCAGGCTGCAAAGCGAGCAAATAAGCCAAAAGTACATGTGCCTCAAGCATAAGATCCTATGGTACTTATTGGTGAGTTGGTAAAGGTGTTAAATCTTTATTCCAATCCTGGAGTTGCTCATCATTCTAATATGAATAATAACTCCAATGCAAGGGTTGCATCTAAAAGGTCTTGGATGCAAAATGCTCAATCTAATTGAGTCTTTCTGACATGGTCCTTATGCTTCATCTCAATATTTTATGTGACCATTCTTCTTTTGCTTTTTTCTTTTGTTTTATTTTATTTTTCTTTTTTTTTAGGATTTGCATTGCATAACATTCATGCATTTCATGATAGGTTGTTTTTGTTATTCCTTTTAAAAAAAATTTTAAGAAAAAGGAGAAAGGAAGGAAAAATGTGTTTTGCACTATTTCTCTTGGACTTGTAATCAAGGCTGGCCATATTATCTTTACATAACATGCTTGTGTACCTTGTTTAGCTTGGATGAGCTTATTTTACTGCACTTTGCTAGTTTTGGCTATGTAGTGCATGTTGTATGGGAATTGTTTATAGTTTTTGATCACATGATCTTGATTTTGAAGTCACATGCTTTTGATTGTAAGGATTAAAAAAAACCTAAGAGAAATGCATAAATAACTATCTCATCACTGTTTACTAGCCAATCATGAACACCTTAGTGCATATCATAAGATTTTGTGCTTGAGAAAGTGTAGCACATGCACAAAAAGAACATAAGGTGTAGCCTCAGATTAATAATAAAATTGGTGTGTACATTATTGGGCTATAATAAATTCACAATGAAATAAAATTGGTGTGTACATTATCTGGCTAATCAAATATTTTCACATTGAAATAAAATTGGTGTGTACATTATGAGGCAAAACAAGAAACTTCCATGATTGCAAGCTTGTTTTCTAGTAGATGTGAGAGTTATATGATGTAACTCTTTAGGTGATAGTCACTTTCAAACTTATGTGATAAATTTTGTAGAAATTGCAATTGATCTCTATTTACTTATCACCTCACGTGTATCTCATGCTTTTACTAGTTGCACACACTACACATGTTATTCTTTGCTAAACTTAGTACATAATATTGTGTGTGAATTTGTTTTGGCCATCCAAGATTATATATTCCTTGTTTTTAATGCAAAATGCGTCTTATGTTTGAGTTTTTGAGGATAAATTGATTCAAAAATGTGTTTTTGTAAGATCTGGGTTGAATTTAAGTGTTTTTTAGAATTTTTTAATCTCATACTCATGCATTACATTCATGAAATATCATGTTTTGAAGTTTTCCTGCATTAAATTCCTCTGTTTCTCAAAAATTTGAGTTTTTCAGATTTTCGACCGATCGAAGCTATTGCTCGATTGATCGAAAATGCGATAAAAATTTTGGTTATAATCTGCCTGGTTCGATTGGTGCTCGATTGATGCTGGATAGATCGAATATGTTTTTCGATCGATCGAAGCTAATTGTCGACTGATCGAAAATCGGTCAGTGAGTGTTTTAAAAACAGTTTTCTCACGTGTTCTTCATACTTTTCAAAACTTTTCAAAAACTCTTTTGTCTATTCTTGCTCGACTGATCCAATCTAAGCAATTTTGTCGTTTTCTGCCTCAAATCTTTCAAGGTTTTTGTCTTCTAGCTTTAGTAAGTCTCTTTTACCCTTCCTTTTTCATTAAAATCACATGTTTCATGCATTTTTATTGAAAATTTTGAACCTAGGGATTTTGGGATTTTTGTTCAAATCGGTTGTTTTTAATCAATTTTGTTTAATGGGTTTTTGTTCTTGGATGTTATAAACATGATTCCCATGCATTAATTTGATTAATTTTGTGATTTGAGAAAAAATTGAAATTCTAAGGCTTGAAACTTTGTGAAATTGAGGATTTTGTTCAATTGGGCTAAAATTGGTAAAATTGACTTTTGTAATTGATTGATTAACTCATTATATGATATTTTCTAACTAGTATGATGATTAATTGCTCAATTTGGTTTATTTTTTGAAATTGGGTTTTTCAAAAATTGGGGTTTTTGCTCTAAAACTCTGTGTTCAAGTCAATTGATGGTTTATGAAGTAAATTTGAACAAATGTAAATGCATTAGAGCATGGATCATATGTGCATTCATTACATGCATCATATAGATTGTTATTTATTGAGATTTTTGTGCTCTAACCCTCTCTAATGCAGTCTGCCCTTGTGTTTCTTTCTTTGTTTATGTTTTCCTTTCATTTTAATCTATTAGCATCATGGTTAGGAAAACTAGAGTAAATAAGAAAATCTCCTCTTCCTCTAATCATGTTTTTGAGAGTGATAGGTTTCGGTTTGAGAAAAACCAAGAGAACTATGAGAAACTCTATATCTTTAGATCTGTATGGGTTGAGCTAGAGTTATCCTAGATGAGTTAGACCCTGAGATACGTAGGAATTTTGAGAGTTGGGGTTGGTTACCTCTTATGGACATTGAGCACCCTCCTCCTACTGCCTTGATTAGAGAGTTTTATTCGAACCTCTCTGTCCACTCCGATGATTCCAACACTCAATATGTGATGAGTTGGATAAAGGGTGAAGAGTATGTCATTACACCTCAGGTAGTGGCCTCTGCTCTTAGTGTACCTTTGGTACGACAACCAGTTTATCCTTACTCTGCGGTCCCTCCCCTTGATGAGATCATGTCTCACATTACCAGTACTACCATTAGATGGGGTTCCGATCCTTGTATCACTACTCATGAGTTGACTAAGCTCAATTATCTATTTTTTCGGATTGCTTGTCATTCTATTTGGCCTATCTCTCACTTGCACACCATTCCTATTGAGAGATGTGCATTTTTGTATATCCTTGTGACTAATGCTCCTATGAGTTTTCCTACTCTTTTCATTCGATCTCTAGTTGAGGTTCATAGGAGTAGTTCTAAATCGCATGGTCTTTTCTTTCCAGTCTTTATTCATAGGGTCTTGTTACATTTAGGATTAGAGGATTTTCATGCATCTGAGCCTGTCCATATCATCGCTCCTATAGGTGCCACCTTCCTTAGGCAAAGAGCAGTTCAGATGAAAGCTAGCTCTAAATGCCCTAGAGTAGAGTCTTCCATAGGTGATGCATCTCAGCTTCCTTCTTCAAGTGACCCCACTGCTGAGGAGTATGTCGATCCCACCACCGTTGTTGATCCTCCACCTTCTTCTTCGAGTGATTCATCCATTTGGAGTATGTTGGATACTGTCATGACCGTTCAGGCGGCGCATGAACAGATTTTGTTGGATGTGCTCACGGAGCTTCAGGCTTTGCGTGCTGATTTGGCTAGTGCTCGACGGTCTTCTCCACCACCTCCTTTTGATGATGAGTCTTGATTGCCCTTTGGCAATTTGTCACAAAAAGGGGCAGTACATATTGGTTTATGCATGGAGATAGGGGGAGTTTTTTTTGTTAGATTGTATCTAGGAGCTTCATGGTGTATATTTTATTTTGGCTCATGATGTATTTGTTTTTGTGATGATGTATTTTTTATGAGTTGTATATGTTAAGGGAAGACACTATGTTTTATGTTTCTTTTCATGTTTCTTGTTTCACATGTGATACATTGGTTATTGATTTATGTTATGAGGTTATTCGTGGTATATGGCTTTTATTTTCTGTTGTGTGAAATCCAGAATTTATTTTGTTTTTACTTGTATTTTCCACACATGCGTTTATGTGTTTGTTGAATATTTCAAGAATATACAGGTTTATTCCATCGTGTTGCTGTCTACACTGGCAACTAATAAATAGTAGTTAGGTTGAATTTTTTTTGGGCATTTTAATTTAATTGGGCTGTTTTGTAACTTTGAGCATTTTATATTTGTGTTGTGTTTTGTCACGGATTGCCAAAGGGGGAGTTTGTTAGGTTCTAAGACTTTAGAAACTAAATGTATTAGAACTTCAATGTGTAATGTGTTGGCAAACCATGATCAAAACTTAGAGTCTAGATTTAGGCTGCTCAAAGTGTGTTTATTTGTAAAGTTGGAATTGAGTGAATTGTAGGATTTATTGGCTAAATCTGTAAGGCTCGATCGATCGAAAATTAGGCTTGACCGATCGAACCTTGTGCAGATTTATTTTCTACAAATTTTTTCCAACTCAGCCCAAGCCCGGTTTGACGTGTAGGGTTTTATATTTATTCCAAGTATAAAAGGAAAAACCCTAGCTACATTTTAGAGGTTGTTGATGTGTTGTGTGTTGAATCTCTTGTGAGATCTAGAGGTATTTATCTTCATACACACTTAGGGTTATCAAGATTTATGTCAAGAACTTGGTGATCGTTTCAGTTGCTGCATAAAGAATTTCAAGAAGATCTGAAACCTTTGAGTGGAGTCTCAAAGTCACAAGTGGGAGTACTTGTGGTTGCAGTGGATCAAGGAAAGAAGTAGTCCGTGGACTCAGAGCTGTTACGTGGCCGTGGTAGTAAGTTTTCTATATGAGGTAGCAATAGGATGTTAGTGGTCTAAGTCTTATTGTACAAACTTCAATTCTTTCATAGTGGATCTGTTTTACCTTGAGGATAGGTAAAATCTTTCCCAGGTTTTTTACCGGTTTGGTTTTCCTGGGTTATCATATCGTTGTGTTATTTACTTGTCCGCATTATTTACATGATATGATTTAATTGTGTTAACCTAGATCTGAATAATTTATCTAAGTAATTATTTGGGTAAATAACTAGGTTAAACAACTTGTATTTTAAGGGGTCTAAAAACGTACATGATCTCATTTACCTATGAGGCTTTGATGTTGAAAACTTGATAACCAATATTTGAGTTTGAAAAAGTTGGTTTTTGAAAGTTTAAGACTTTTCAGTGAAAAATCATAAAACCGAAATGAAAATTTATGAAATGAAACTTAATTGCCACAACTCTTTTAGAAAGTTACTAATTCAATTCTTTCATCTGAAATAATTCGTATACCAATTTAGTTTGCGAGAAGTGGAATAAGAGATTGATAAAATATACGTGCCATGAACATAAGCGAAGATGAGGATTCTCTCCAACACAATTAAACCATTACATAGCCAGAAAATGTTTGCAGTACAATATCATTGTATTTTTATTACAATGAATGGAAGTGGACGTTCAAAATAGGTCCACTTGTTTTTGTGATAAGAACATATGTTGTGGATACTCTAGCATCCCTCATGGCATGAACAAGGAAAATGAACACCCAAGTCACATTCATATCTGTAAAATTGTGATTTACAACTATATTTTATGTTAGCTTTAAACCATGACAAAAAGTGTTGTATTTGCTTTATTTTTGTTCCTTGTATTCTCGCGAGTAAAGGTTCCTGCGAAAAGGGCACGTGAGAAGCACATGCTGGAAGCTAAAGAGTCATGCCAGGCTGTTAGTTTTGCGAGTGTCTCACGAGAAGGGCCAACCCACGAGGTACCCACGAAACTCTCTGTCTGGAGGATTTTAAGTGTGACTTTCTTATCCTTCACCCATACTATATATACCCTTATTACCCACAGAAGTATGAGAGGCTATTCAAAGAGAAAAACCCTAGATAGGTTTTCTACAACACAACACACCAATCTTTTAGAGAGAGAGCTACTCATCCTTTAGTGAGAAATCATTGTAGCATCTTCTCTTTCTCTCACCCATTGTCATACCTTGAGAGGAGATTTGTATCCAAACACAACCCACACCTATTTAGAGTGTATAGAGTGTTTTGGAGCTTGGAAAGCTTTAGAGATTTGACAAAAGAAGCCGGTGAGGCTTGGCGAATGCAAACGGGCGTATTGCGGGATCCGAAAAGCTAGAGAAGACATGACTCCGAGAAGTCTATTGGTAGTAGGAGCTTGGAGGGCTTAAGTACATTGGGTAGACTAGGCTTGGAGGGTCTTTTGTTATTCGTGTACTCCAACTTTATTCTCTAGTGGATCGATTTCGACTTGGAGGGTTGCAGAGAGGTTTTTTGCAGAGTTCTTCAGTTTCCTCTTCGATAAAACGTCTTGGTGTTATCTTGTATTTACATCTCTCTTCCCTTACTCTTGTGCTTTACATTTATTGTTTGTTGTTCATGTTTATGCACTAGAGTAGTTATCTGTTCATTGTACTTATTTACTCTTGTTCTGTACTTAGTCTAAGTTAGAGTAAAAGCAATCTAGCTGTAATTTTTAATTGGGGGTTTGAACAAATTCTTGTGTTTTAGCACAAATCCGAGCTGTCAATATCAACTTGTCCCATTATGTTCATGGAATAATAAATGGAGTATTAGTATTGAGTATAGCATCCCCGCTTTCCTTGGAGTTGTTCATTAATTGATAGTGAATTTTTTTCCCTTCTAATGCAGTTCTGTTTGTCTAGATGGAAAACTTTGTATAAAGATAGTTTTCCTTATTTTCTAGTGTTTGGTAGCACCAGAAACAATGAGTCAAAGGAAAACAATTTTTAGTCAATAGAAAAAATATGGCTTATTTTTAGAGATTGTTTTCCACTAAATTTTTTTGGAAAACAACTCTATCTCACACTAAGCTAAATAAGCGAAGTTAGGAGATTGTCCCTCAACACTCCCCCAAAAGTACGAACATTCCTCTAGCGCGCTTGCTCTAATATCCTGCCAACCCCTGCCAACCTCCACGCGAAGAGAGTGCAGCTAGATTTGACTTGTCTCGTGTGTAAACAGCAGTGCGAGACAGTTGGACATATCCTGTGGGAGTGCCCGTTTGCACGTAGTGTATAGGCGTTGGCTAAAGGGAAAATCCAGAAGAGCTCAGCTAGTGCACCAGATTTCTTCCTCTTAATTGGGACTACGGTGCAGCGTTTGAATCGGACTAAGTTGGAACAGTGGGCTGTGATAGCATGGGGTATATGAAATGCTCGAAATAAGCTTTGTTTTTAGAACACCCACGCTCACCCAGGGACTACTCTACGAGGTGCACTGTCTTTTTTGCATGAATACCAAAATCTAATAGCCAATCAGCGGACATCCTAGTGCTACCCTATCAACGAACATGCTAGTGCTACCCTATCTGCTTGCTAGCTTTTCTTCCATTAGTTTATTAGTTGTTTTGGCAAGGCTATCCTGTCCTTGTCCTAGCCCAGGCTGGTGTGTAAGCTCGAGGGGCTCAGGACCCTTTATTATACCTTTGTACTTTCTCCTTTTATAATAATATCAATTCTATCTTCTTTCGTCAAAAAAAGGTTGCTACCAAACATAGAAAAATGAGATAGTTTTATAGAAAATACTTTTTGGAAAATGACTTGTTTTCTAGAAAACATTATTGCCGAAATAAATAAATATTTAAAACCACCAAGCTAGATCTTCAACAACAGGACTCCAAAATAAGCCCAACAATATTCCAAGCAAAACTCTTACGGTTAAATAAGTGATATAAGGTTCAATCTTCGCATACAACAAAAATCATTTGGTGTATTGTCTGATGATAAAGAGTAATCTACAAGAATGGATAACATAATTAGTTAAAACTCTATAAAAAAAGAAGAAGAAGATATGCCAAGGAATTTCAACACCCAAAAAATCATATGCTAAAGAACAAAGTAGATTGAGAAAACAAGAACAACAGTACATAAAGAGAAAAAGAGAAGCGTAAATCCCTCAAATCCCTGAATTATTAAATTGGCCTTGGTGAACTTTTGGAAATTAATACTACGCACTCACAAGGAATCACGTAGAGGTGGCTTCGGTGATTCTAACAGCTTCTCCCTGACTATGACAACATCTCAAATCTCTGGCGATGTCGGCTCAATGTTTGGGCTTTAATTTTCTTGCTTATATTAGGTAATAGAGTTTTAACAAGAATGTTATCGTCTGTTCTAGTCCTTATTCTATTTAAAAAAAAAAAAAAAATGGTGTGACATAATATTATTGGAAACTAGAAATAATGGCTTTTACACCAAGTTTTTATTGAATTTAATATTGAATTATAACCCTTATTTTGATGGCATGTTGCATATTGGTCCGGTTATTAAAATTGAAGCGTTTCATGCCTTTGGGATTGATGCAGAGAGCAAGTATTCTAGATAGTTTAGGGTTGGAATCTTTTATTAGTTTATTTATTTATATTTTTTTTTATTGTATCCATTTAAGCGCTTTATTTAATGGTTTGTGATTAATCACTAATCTAGAAGTTTCATTTTCCGATTCGGCATTTCTTTGCATATAAAAAATTAGTCGGGTTTGACTTACCTCCAATACTTTTTTTAACTGGATATCTTCTGTTATTTTAAATATACAATGGCAAGTAGTAGTCAGTTTTAATCTCTACATTTCATTTAGTTAGTGGGCAATGTGACAATTTCTCATTAAAAAAAAAAAATTCAATTAAACAATTACTGGAAGTAAGCCAAACCTAAGTTAGTCAACTCCAAGGAGATTTACTTTTCCTTATAATTCAATTTGACCAAAAATTCTTGACTGTCCTATTTCAATATTCCATTTATTCTTGATTCATTAAAATTTGTCTAACTTTTGTGGGTATATTTCTTTCATCAAAATCTTTTCCACCCTTCAACAATACATTTTTTACAATACCAATAAGCAATATTTGTTCGGTTTGAAAATACTTCAATTTCTATATATATATATATATATATATAATATCTCAACAAAAAATATTTTTTAAATTTATTGTAAGCAGCCAAGTTTTTATAAATCCTTGAACTGCATGTTAAATGAATAATGCAGGGGGGAGTTGAGTCCAAATCTTCTGTCCCACTTTTCCTGCTCCACTCTATACTCCACCAATAAATACCTGCCACGTTTTCATCTAATTAATTAAATACTACTATTAATTAATAACTGTAGTATTAATAAGTCAATAATGATAGTATTTAATTAATTAGGTGAACAAGTGGCAGATATTTATTGGTGGAGTATAGAGTGGAGCAGGAAAAGTGGGACAGAAGATTTGGACTCGGGGGAGTTTCCTCCAGTTATATTGCGAAGTCCCTTTGAATTTGATTGTTTGCTTCAATCGCTACGGAAACAGCTACTAGATTACAATTTTTAGACACTCTACTAGATTACATAGCCATGCACTTAAACCTATTTGGAGGAGAAGGGAAGTCATAACAAAAATTCACTATCATGCACCTATCTTTATTCCTGGTCTTAAACTTATGCCCCATATGTATGGATATTTTCCAACATTCTGGTACGAATCTTGCATGCAAAATAATGCCGAAGGCTTAGGCTTGTAATTACAAGAAGAGAAGGCCCAGCAAGAGAAAAAAGAGCCTATCAGATTAGCCAAGGAGACTGCCTACGAACCACACGAGTTTCTAGACTTAATACTTGAAACTCCTTGGAGGAGCAGGCAAGTCATCCTTGGCTACCAAACTAGACTCTTATCCTCATGTTAGATCTCTCTTCCTCTCAAATAACACTTCATAATCCTAATGGATGCTGCAAATACATCTTAGAGTCTCTATTTATAGAAAATGAAAGAATCGAAGTTGTACTGCTATGTAATTTTACATCCCTCTGACTAAGTTGCCTAGTCACAACCATATTCCTTTTAAGTATAAAAGGTGCAAGCAAATTGACTTTGTGCAAGTTGCCTAACCAAAGTGCCAGGTTGAAGCCTTATTCAGCTTTCCTTCTTTGTATAGAATATATTCCATTATGGTCAGCTAATTGAGGCAGTTGACAAATGGAAGCTGAAATGCAAAACAAAGAGAAGGAATGGGCGATTTTGCATGAGGGATGTAAAATTATGTAGTGGTCCAACTTCGATTCTTTCATTTCCTATAAATAAAGACTCTAAGATGTAGTATTTGCATCAACCATTGGGTTTATGAAATATTATTTTTGAGGAAGAGAGATCTAACATTAGGATAAGAGTCTTGTTTGGTAGCCAAGGATGACTTGCCTGCTCCCCCAAGGGGTTTCAACATTCAAGTATTGAGACTAGAAACTCTTGTGTGGTTCGTAGGCAGTCTCCTTGGCTAATCTGATAGGCTCTTCTTTCTCATGCTGGGCCTTCTCTTCTTTTAATTGCAAGCCTTCATCATTATTTTGCATGCATGATTCATACCAGAATGTTGGAAAATATCCTACATATGAGGCGTGAGTTTAAGATTAGGTATAAAGGTACATGAAAGTGAAATTCTTGTTAATGACTCGCATTTCTCCTCCAAATGGGTTTAATTTCATCTTAGAGTCTTAATGTGACATGATTAGTTAGTTTCACATCAACAACATAATAAACAAATTCCTAAGTAGTATTTTTTAGTGATAATGTAGTTAGTTAGCATTTCGGTCCATTTTGGTCCTCTGGGTCCAATTTGGTCCTCTTCGATCTAATACAATCCCCTTCGGTCCAATTTAGTCCAGTCCGTCCGTCCATTCTGTCCACTTCGATCCTCATCGGTCTACTTGGTCCACTTTGGTCCATTCGGTCCATTTTAAATTGTTTAGGCCTTAAATTGATTCTTTTTGTTGGCATTAAATTGATTCTTTTTGTTGGTTGTCTTTTCAGTTTTGTGCTAAAAAATTCATTTTTTTATCTTAATTTTTGGATTCAAAAATATGAAAATTTATTCTATTTGAACCAAACTCTTTAGTTCTTGGCTAAGAAATACAAACAAATAGACATTAGAAATTAGAGATATGAGCCCTAAAAAAGCAATATAAATGATAAATATTCCTAAAAAATAAATAAAAATAAAAATTTAAGTTTCAAGATTATAAGCATTATACTTATATTTGGAAAGAAAAAAAAAATTGAAAGCTCAAAAATGTGTTGAAAACACAAGAGCTGTTTAGACCCCCAATTAAAGGTTACAGCTCGATTGATTTTACACTAACTTAATACTAAGTGCGGAATAGTGTAAAAGCTAGCGAATAAACAAACAAGCTACTCTAATCCATAATCAAAGCAACACAGCAGTAAAATGGAAAGTAAAAGAGTAGGGAAGAAAGATGCAAACACAAGATAACACGCCGATGTGTTATCGAAGAGGAAACCGAAGAGCTCGGTGAAAAACCTCTTCGCCGCCCTCCAAGCGGTAATCGATCCACTAGACAATTAGTTGGGATACATGGGTTAGCAAGAGACCCTCCAAGCCTAATCTACCCGATGTACCTAAGCCCTCCAAACTCCTACTCCAACAAGGCTTCTTGGAACCGTGTCTTGTCTAGCTCTCCGGATCTTGGAACAAGCTCCATGTTGCATCTGCCATCCTTGGCTTCTTCCAATGCTTCCCAACAGCACCAAAACTTCACTTGACACTCTGAAAGGGTGTGCTAAGTGTTTGGGTTATCAACCTTTCAATGGTATGGAAATGGAGAGGTAGGAGTTGAGGAAATTCCACAAGCAAATGTGTAGAGGATTGTGGGTATAACAATCTCTAACTCTCAAGGTGTTTGGCTAGGGTTTTCTCTTAGAAGCACTCCTCAACTTTTGTGGGTAATGTGGGTATAAATAGTGTAGGAACAAAAATTGTGTATTAAAACGGACAGGCTGGCAGAACAGAATGTCTCGCGGGTGTCTCGCGGGAAGGCCTTACTCGCAAGATACTTGCGAGACACAGCTGTCTCCATCCTGGCCTGACTCTTCGCATTCCAGCATGTGCAAGGCAAATGAGTCACTTCGCGGGAAGCTAAGTTGCGAGCTACCTACGAAAACTCTTCAGTCTTCAATTGCTTGAGTCTTCACACTCTCTCTCTCTCTATCACACAACCCTTACAATCAAATCCCACAATAAATAAAGGGTACAAAAGATTGAACAATAATTACAATCAAATTTGGCACGGAATAAAAGCCAACAAAAACACATAATTGTAAATAACAACTTTACAATCTCCCCCTTTGGTTATTCCGTGACAAAACCCCTAAAACAGACTCTAGACTTAAACGTGAGTTTGGGAACAGTGGCAAATCTCACTCACACCTAATCTAGAAGCTGTGAAGAACTTGCACGTATATACCTGTAACCTGAAACACTTGCACACAAACAAAACTTTCATTAAGCTTATGACAAGTTGAGCACAAGGTACGTACATGAGCAAGTAAAGTGCGATCAAGTTTGTCAACATTATAAAGCATGTAAGCATATCTTGATCAAACAAAAACAATCATTAAAGAATGACTACAATGAACATTTAGCAAGTAAATGCTCATCCAGAAACGCAATGCAATTAAGAACAATCACAAAGGATCAATTGCATGTCCAACACTCAACCAATGCAAAATACATGAAGTATTTACATCTAGGATACAAGATCCTACTAGGGCACAAGAGTGTGGTACTTAAGACATATTAGCAATATCTTAAAAGTACAAGAAATATGCTACAAAGCATAGAGATAATCACAAATACTGAAAATAAACTGAAATAAAAAACAGAGTATTTAAAGCTTTAAACAAAAGCAGTAACAGTAAACATTGTAAACAAAAACAGTTTAAACCAAAACAACTAAGTTTGTGTGTTAGCTTTTCAAACTCCCCCTTTCACTATGCACACTTCCTTTCTTGTGATGCTTTCCCCCTTTCTATATGCTATCAACCAATCTATATAGTCTGTACACGGAGTATGCTCTCTCCCTTTTTGGCACGAATAGCTAAAGGCTCTCCTCTAACTTGCATTGAATCTCATCTAGTTGTGTCTCAATGGCAGTGAGGCGCATTTGAACTTGGTTGTTGGTGGAGTGGATGAGATTTGTAAGTCCTGACACATGCTCATGCAAACCTTCAACCAAGGTGGTGAACCGGTCGATTTGAGAGCTAGATTGACTTGGCTGTGTACTAACAATCGAAGGTGCAGGAATGTGAGAAGAGGTAGTCTTAGTAATATGAGTAGCTGATTCATGACCGAAGTGAGACACAGGTGGTGTGGACAGATTTTGTTTTTTCTTTTCAGTAGAAGAGTGACTTTTGCTCTTTTCAAGAGATAATATAGAAATTGGACGACGACGAACTACAATCTTCCCATCTCTTGGTGGACGAACTCCTTCATTCAGCATGATTTTCATGAGAAGACTGTAGAAAGGAAGACATAATTTTGCTGCTGATTATGCAGTAGTTTTTCCTATAGTCTGGAAGATATGAGTACAAATGTCGATTGGAGTTCCATTGATGAGGTCACATAAAAACTGTGCCCATCCAAGATTAATAAACCCCGTATTGGACAATGGGTATAGATTGAAGAACATGATGAAGGTGAGAGTTTTTAGTTCAGGTTTGAACTTCACTGTTCCGATGGAGGTGCCTTTTGCAGAAACTTCATGTTCTTCTCTAAGAATACGAAGGATGTCTGACACAGCTGGTTGTCTGTCATCATAGGGAGACCTGTCTACATTTTCAGGTCAGGTGATACGAAGAAGCTTTGCAATATAATCCGGATTGATGGTGAATTCTTTTCCCCGAACCCAACATTGTAGTTCTACTCCTGTGAATCTTGCATTCAAATAAAACTCTTTAATCAATTCATCAACCGGATCTTCGAAGTTTCCAAATAACTCAGTCCAATCCCTGTTTGCAAAAATCCTGGGGATAAAGGTGGATCCTAGAGTGTCAAACTTAACAATACGCTCCACCACAGGGGGGGCATCCTAAAAAATGCTAGAAAATGTCTGAGAGTCCAGGGGAGTCTTAAAGCTCTCACTGTTTAAGACTTCAAATGAGTGTCGTGTCCTTTTTGACACTGGTGATGAGGGAGGGTCAATAACTGGATCTTTATCGCGAGAAGAACGGCGAAGCATCTGCATAGATGAGCACACAACTAGGAAACAAATGCAAAAACACAAACCAGAACACAAAACTTGATTAGATTCAAGTTAGTTCAAAGAAAAGGTAAAACAACCTAAAAACAGAGCATAACCAACTTAAAACAACATGCTAAAACAGTTTCAACATGTAAACAAAGACACAATGCATGAAAATAAGTAGTTGTGCATGTGTGTGCATATGTGTGCATGTGCTGATGCATGAGGATGCAGCATGAGATGCATGAGGTGTGCCTAGATTGTGCCTAGGTGTGATGGCATGGCATTGAGGCACAACATGGACAAAGTGTGTAAAACACACAACCATTGACCAAAACAAAGTAAACATGATCATTCAAGATCAAAATCAAACATTGGAACTCAGTTGAGTCCAATTCAACACAGAAATGTCATTCAGACATTTTGTCAAACACCTAACATGCAACAATGCACAATAGATATGAATAATGCATGAACATGGTGAAAACTTGCCTCAATACATGCTAAAATGCCTCATGGGGCCAACACAGATGCACAAACAACAAATGAGACTCAGCCTAATCAAAGATTTTAAAAAAAATTTGCAAAATGAAGAACCCCAACCCAATTTCGAAAAATCCCCAAATTTTGAAACCCTAACTCAAATAACTGCATAATCGTAGAAAATCATGAAGAAAATGTTTTAGAAAACATACCTTGAAGTTGAAAATGCAGAAAATAGGCTTGAGAATGATGGGGTTTAAGTGAAATGAGATTTTGGGTTGAAAAGGGTTCGAGAGAGGCTTAGCAAGGGAAATGGGAGTGTTTTGAAAAACTGTCATATCTGCAATATAAAACTGAAAACACGCGTTTTTCGCGGATTAGACAGTAGCGAGGTAGTCACGAGAATGGCCACTGAAGCACAAAAACTTTCGCGAGAAGCTTTAAGTAGTGAATTAGTCGCGAGAGTTTCTGTCTGAATTTGAAGAAATTTCAGTTTTTGCCTAAAACGCATTTCGCGAGAAGTGTTTGGTCGCAAAATACTCGCGAGACAATAGTGGGAGTCTCTGTGTGAAATGACCAAAAATTTATTTCCCTTAAAACCTTTTCGCAGGAAGCTCTAAGTTGTGAGCTTCTTGCGAAACACCCTCTGAACCAGTTTTTGAAGAAAAACACAAAAATGCATTTTGACCAAAAACTAAAGACATGAAAGTATAAAATCACTTTCAAAAACATATAAAACACTCAAAAATATTTTTTGGGTTTGATTAGCAAGTACTTGAGCATACACATCACATTTGAACATGTACAATCACACAAATGAGATAAGCATTAATTGAATCAAAGTCTTGTGTGTTGTGGGTGAGTATCAAGTGTGAAATAGTCCTTAGACCAAAGTGAAGCTTCAATGATCAATTCAATCAAGTCATACACAACTGGTACTAAATCAAGTGGTCTATCTCAATTATAGAAATGAGCATATATGAACTCCCACAAATTATTTACAAGACTTAGAAGCTTTTCATTTGGCTTCTGTATACATCATAACGTTTGATCCATTTTGGATAATACATCTCTTTTTGAGATCGGTGCTTGATATTTTTGATATATCAACATTTAGAATTAGCCTTTGGCTGTTTGAGCACCATACATTTCAAAACAAAAGTTGCTTTCCCTTTTTCCTAGTCAAATACTAGTATGTGCGACAGGCTTTTGCAGCTCAATATCTCTTTTCATTTGGAGATTTACATTTGGTGAGCTCTTTTGCAAAAACAAAAAAAAAATAAAGTGGAAAGAGATATAGGCACAAGTTTATACAAGTATCAAGACCATCAAGACTATTGACCAATCATTCATGACAAGCTTGCAGATCTATTTACAACAATCACACATAGTTTTCAAGATTTCTTCCACACAGATAGATGTGCATACAAAACAAGCTAAGCTCGTAAATGCACTACGCCATTAGTACGAAGGTACTAGGCCAAACTCACATGTGATATACACAACACAAGCGATCAAACATTTTGAAGATTTTTCAATTTTTATGGGTTTTTGAATTTTTGAACACACTAAAAAACAGAACAAAAAGCAAGAACAAAGCAAAAGCTTGTAAAAGAAACATGCTAAAAACCAGAAGCAAATGGTACAAAGTAAATCAAGCATGTAGTGATGCATGAGCAAATGTCCCTAGACATTGGAAGAATTAATGCATGGACATGTTGAAATGCTTATGCATGAGTACCCCTCTTCACCCACACGGCACATGCGTTCGGGGTGATATCCATATAGGATTGTGTATGAGAGTTAGGACTTTCAAACCTGAATGGTTTTAGACCCCTTAAAACAACCAGATTAACCTAGTTAATTAGCCAAGTGATTAACTTAGTCAATTTATGCAAATCTAGGTTATCACAAGCATACAATCATATCAGAAATATAAAGCAGCGGAATAATAATTAACACAAGATATGATCACCCAGGAAACCACACGGTAAAAACCTAGGGAGGATTTGACCCACCGATCCTCAAGGCAAACCTGAATCCACTATGAAAGAATCGAAGTTCATACAAAAGGACTTACAAGCTCCCCGCTTGACTTCCTAATGCTACCCACCAGTAGAACTTACTGACACGACCACGTGCAAGCTCCGAATCCACGGACTC
Source organism: Quercus aquifolioides (assembly GCA_019022515.1). NCBI lineage: Eukaryota > Viridiplantae > Streptophyta > Magnoliopsida > Fagales > Fagaceae > Quercus > Quercus aquifolioides. The sequence continues at coordinate 30,438,357 of CM032335.1, read as the reverse complement.
CTTCTTTCTTGGATTCTCCAATCAGCTACAAGCACCCACGCTTGTTATTCTTTAAGCTCCAATGGCAGCAACCGAGTTGATCATCAAGATATTGAAGTAATCTCTACCTTGAAAACCCTAAGCTTTGTGTAAAGGAAAGCTCCTCTAGATCTCACAAGAGATTTACACAAAACAGCAATGTATGAGCAACAATACAACAGGAGCAACTCTCAAAACGTGGCTAGGGTTTTGCCTTATATACCTAGGGCAAAAACATAAAACCCTAAACGTTTAATGAGTTAGGGCTGAGTTGGAAATTCTGCAGAAAACGCATCTGACTCGAGATTCGATCGATCGAGCCAGGCCGAAATGCACCAATGCATCTGCAGCCTCTCGATTCCAACTTTACAATAATTAATCAACTTTGAGCAAGTCTAAACAAGACTAAACATATTGTTTTGATCATGGTTTGCCAATATTACAAATTAGAGTTCTAAATACATAAATTCCTAAACCTTTAGAACCTAACAAACTCCCACTTTGGCAATCCGTGACAAAACACAAATTAAAAGCTCAAAGTTTACAAGTAAAAAGCCCTTTACAAAAGTAATGCTCATAAACTCAAATTCAATCCTAACTACTATCCATCAGTTGCAAGTGTAGACAGCAGCTCAATTGAATCAACCTGTATATTCCTGAAATACTCAACAAACGCATAAACGCATGTGTGACAGAAAAGAGTAAAACAACAGGTATAACATTCTTGCAAGATTCACACAACACAGAATAAAGACATATATCAATGAACAACTCATAAATATAAATCAATAAGCAGTGAATCACAAAGCAACAAGAATCAAGTATATATCATGTATATCAAAAACAATGTTACTCCCCCTAACATGAATATCCCCAAAAAAGATATACAAAGTGAAGTACCTAGATACAATCTATAAACTCCACTAACTCCTCAACAAAAAGTATACTCCCCCTAACTACAAAAACTCCTCTACAAGGTCAAAACTCTACTCCCCCTTTTTGTGACGGAATGCCAAAGTGCAATCATAAGCCATCATCAAAAAGAGGTGGTGAAGGCGAACGCAGATGCGCCAGATCAGCACGCAAAGCACGGATCTCGTCAAATAAGTCCACCAAAAGCTGACCATGAGCCGCCTGAACGGTCATGACAGTCTCCAAGGTACGACGTACATCAAAGTCGTCCGAAAGAGGTGGAGGAACAGCAGCAGCAGCAGCATCAAGATCAGGAACAGCCTCACCAGCAGGACCTGTAGAAGAAGAAGGAGGAGGTGCGCTACTAGAAGGCTCAGACCTAGGGTGTTTAGAGCCAGCTTTAAGATGAGCGGCCCTTTCTCTAAGGAAAGACGCACCTATGGGAGCAATAACATGAACAGGCTCAGAGGAAGGGAAATCACTAAGATCAAGATAAACCAAAATCCTATGAATGAAAATAGGATGAACAAGAGCATGAGCCGAAGATGAACTCCAATAAACTTCATTCAAAGAACGAAGAAACAGATGAGGAAAACTGATAGGAGCATCAGTAACAAGAGCGTACAAAAATACACACCGCTTGAGAAGAATGGTGTGAACATGAGAAATGGGTCAGATAGAATGACAGGCTATCCTAAAGAAGAGATAGTGCAACCCAGAAAGCTCAGCAGAGGTGATCCTAGGATCAGAACCCCACTGGATAGATGACCCAGTGATGTAAGACAAGACATCACTCAACTCGGGAGACTCATCATAAGGATAGACAGGATTCCGGACCAAAGGTACCCCTAGAGCATCAGCCACTACCTTGGGAGTAATGGAGTACTCTACACCTCGTATCCAACTCTTTACCAAAGTGTTGGAATCATAGACGCGGATAGAGATGTTCGAAAAGAACTCTCTAATCAAGGTAGCAGGTGGAGGAGGATCAGAAATATCCACCAAGGGTAACCAGCCCCGATACTCAAAGTTTGCCCTAATGGCAGGATCAAGTTCATCTAATAGAACAGAACGCTCAGCCCAAATCTTTCTCTTAAGGTTTAGCTTCTCAAAAATCTCTTGATTTTTCTCACTCGGAAATTTCTCACGGTCAAAAGAAGGGGGGGGTGGAGAAGAAGAGGAAACAATCCTACGAGCTCTAGTCTTCCTAGGCATAGTGCTAAGGAAAGGACAAAGACACAAGAGAAAACCAAAAGAACAAAATAAAAACAAAACCAAGGGCAGACTGCAAGTTAGCACAAAAAAAATATAGAGCAAAAATCTATATGATGCATGAACAATAACAATGTTGTGATGCATGAACTAATGCAGTAAACACAGTTCAAATTAAGTTCAATTACATAAAATTGGCTTGAACATAGAGTTTCTAACAAAAACCCTAAAAAATTTGAAAAACCACTTGATAATTTTGAAACAAATTGATGAATTGGTCATCACACAATGTTGAAAACAGATTAGAATAACCAATTTCATCAAAACAACAAGCCAATTTCATCAATTACAACTTAATTGAACAAAATCCCCAATTCGGAATTAATACAAACCCTAGAAATTGCAATTTTTCACAAAAACCAAAATTGATCAAATTAAACTATCAAGATCATGTTTATAGCATGTCCCCACAAAAACCCATTGATCAATTGCACAAATTTTGGCTTGAATCAACAAAAATCCCAAAAAGAAAATGGTCCGAAATTTTGAGGAAAAATGCATGAAAAATGCATGAAAACTGTAAATTAACTAAAAAAGGAAGGGCAAAAAAGACTTACCAACTTGAGGAAAGAGATTCTTTGCAAAAAATCTGGAGGAAAACGACAAAAATTTGGACTTTTAGCCTTGCCGAGTCGGAGAGAGAAAGAAAAGTTTGAAAAACATTTTTGAAAAAGTGTTTGAATCAGTCAAGAGCAGTGTTTTAAAAAACCTGATTCACGACTTTCGATTGATCGAAAATCACATTTGATCGATCGAATCAATCCGAGATTTTTAAATAAATTGAAGCACATTTTTGATCGATCGAAACAGGCAGAGGCTCACAAAAATTTTGAGAAAAATCACAGTTTTGAAAATCACAAACCAATATTTCAAAAATAACTCCTCAAAGCATTGAAATCAATGAAACAAAATGCATGAGTATGAGATGAAATGGAATGCTTTTTCAAAAACCCAAATTTTAATCCCAGTTTCTCCAAAGAAAGTTTCAGCCAATTCTCCCTTTTAATTCTCAAGCAAAAAAAATGTTTTGCATAATACTCAAGGCATTTTCAAACTTGGTTGGTCAGACCAAAAACACACACAATAACATGTACAGTGTTTAACAAAGAGTAACTTGTGTAGTGTGTGCAACTAGCAAAGGCTTGAGATACATGTGAGGTGATATGTGAATAGCAATAAATCACAAAGTCTACAAAATCCATCACATAGAAATCAAAAGAGACTATCACCTAAAGAGTTACATCATATAACTCCCACATCTCCTAGAACATAAGCTTGCAATCATGTAAGTTTCTTGAATTTTGCCCCATTATTAAATGTAATTTGGCATCAAGCCTAATAGTACACACCAGTTTTAATTATGTGAAATTGCATCAAGCCTAATAGTACACACCAATTTTAAGCATTAAGCAATTAACAGAGGCTACACCTTATGTTCTTTTTGTGCATGTGCTACACTTTCTCGAGCACAAAATCTTATGATATGCACTAAGGTGTTCATGATTGGCTAGTGAACAGTGGTGAGATGGTTATTTATGCATTTCTCAAAAGGATCAAGTCCGACAGTCAAATAACATGTGACATCAAGATTAAGACAAAGTGAAAAACACCATAAACATCTTTCCCACACAACATGCACTACAAAGCTTCAACTAGTCAAATGCAATAAATAAGCTCATCAAAGCTAAACAAGGTACATAAGACATGTTATGTGTAAATAAATTGACCAACCTTGTTTTCAAAGACCAAGAAAAATAGTGCCAAACACAATTTGCTTTTCTCCTTTTCTTTTTTTTTTTTAATTTTAAAAGAGAAAACAAATAAATCCTAGAATGAAATGCATGAATGTTATGCAATGCAAATCCTAGAAACAAAACAAAAAAAACACAGAAACCAAAGAACAATGGTCACAAAGGAATGAGCAATGAAGCACAAGGACCATGTCAGAAAGACTTAATTAGGTCGAGTCTTTTGCATCCAAAACCTTTTAGATGCACAAGTATTGGAGTTCTTATTCACATTCGAGTGATTTCTAACTCTAGAATTGGAATAAAGGTTCAAAGCCTTTACCAATTCACCAATAAGTGCCATAGGATCTTGTGCTTCAGGCACAGACACTTTTGGTTTGTTTGCTCTCTTAACAACTTGAAGCTTGTAACAGTTAGGATGAATGTGTCCAGACCTTCCACAATAATGACAAACCCAAACAGGTTTACCATGCATCTTGTCCTTAGAAAAGGTAGTTTGCTTAGGTTTAGACTCTCCTAGATCAACCCTAATCTTCCTAGGTGGTGAAACATCTATAGGTTTGACAACCTCACTCACAGGTGGTTTGACAGTTTCACTCACAACCTCACTCATGAAAGGTTCAGAAGAGGATGAAGGAACAAAGTTCGTGGAATTTGGAGTAGACACAGAGATGCTTTCAACGTAACCTAACCCAGATTTATCAGAATGATACTTTTGAACATTCAGCATTTGATCAAGTTTAGAACTAGCTGATCTAGCAATAGATAAATCATGTTCCAAAGTTTTAACTTTATCAAGCAAAAGCATGTTCTCAGATTTCACATGGTTCAAAAGGTCATTAGCATCAAAAAGTTTAACAAGCAAATTCTTCTTTTCAAGCTCAAGAGAATCAATTTTCTTCAAGCCAAGTTCAACATTCATAGCATCCTTTGCAGCAACTTTGCAAAGTTTATTATAGGCCTCTTGAAGATCTGCATCCTCAGGGAGTTCCCCATCAGAAGGGTTCTCCTCAACAGACCTGCTTTCATTGACTACAGCTGTAGCAGTGAAAGCAATGAAGTTTCCATCCTCGTCACATCCAGACTCATCATCAGAAACCTCATTATCACTAAGGGTCACAGCCATAACTTTACCCTTAGTCCTCAAGAATGTAGGACATTCAGATTTAACATGACCATACCCTTGACAACCAAAACACTGAGTACCCAAAGAATTGTTTGAAGATTGACCTACTTTTTCTCTAGGTTGTTCAAAGTTATAAACCTTAGTGTGATCATTCTTCCTAAAGTTTCTAGGTTCAGCAGTGTTTGTATTTCTTGCCCTTCTGTTAGTGTTTCTCAGAAAGTTTCTAAAATTCTTGGCAAGGTAAGCTATCTTTGTAGCAGAGAGCTCATCATCAAATCCACCAACCTCAACATCATCAACAGACTTAAGAGCCATTGATTTGGATTTGTTTGCTTTGGGTAGGTCAGACTCATAGGACTGAAGAGATCCTACAAGCTCATCAACTGGGATGGAGTCCACATCCTTGCTTTCAGTAATGGCAGTCACTTTGGGTCTAAAGTCTTCAGTTAAAGATCTAAGTATCTTCCTAACAATTTTAGGTTGATCATAGATTTCACCCAAATTAAAAGCAGAATTAACAATGTCATTCAGTTTGGCATAAAATTCATCAAAGGATTCATCATCAGACATCCTAATGCTCTCAAACCTAGAAGTTAATTGCTGCAGTTTGTTTATCTTAACTACCTTTGTGCCTTCATGCACAGTTTAGAGGATTTTCCAAGCAGTATGAGCAACCTCAACATTAGAGATTCTCTTAAATTCCTCCATGGAAACAGCATTAAAGATGGCATTCATAGCTTTGCTATTGAATCCAGCTGCTTCTTTTTGAGAAGTTTGCCACTTACTCACAGAAGTAGTGGGCTTCTCTCATCCGTATTCAACAGAATTCCAAACTCTCTCATCAATGGATTTCAGGAATGCTTTCATCCTTACTTTCCAATAAGCATAGTTATTCCCATCGAAGTGAGGAGGAACAACAAGAGAGTGACCGTGTTCCATGACAACAAGGGTTAAGGACCAGCTCAGAGATCAAAAAATCTCAGACAAGAAAAGAGCTACCCGCTCTGATACCACTTGAACGGTTTTAGACCCCTTAAAACAACCAGATTAACCTAGTTAATAAGCCAAGTGATTAACTTAGTCAAATTATGCAATTCTAGGTTATCACAAGCATACAATCATATCAAAAGTATAAAGCAGTGGAAATATAAACAACACAATGATATGATCACCCAGGAAACTACACGGTAAAAACCTGGGGAGGATTTGACCCACCTATCCTCAAGGCAAACCTAAATCCACTATGAAAGAATCGAAGTTCATACAAAAGGACTTACAAGCTCCCCGCTTGACTTCCTAATGCTACCCACCAGTAAAACTTACTGACACGACCACGTGCAAGCTCCGAATCCACGGACTCCTTCTTTCTTGGATTCTCCAATCAGCTACAAGCACCCACGCTTGTTATTCTTTAAGCTCCAATGGCAGCAACAGAGTTGATCATCAAGATATTGAAGTAATCTCTACCTTGAAAACCCTAAGCTTTGTGTAAAGGAAAGCTTCTCTAGATCTCACAAGAGATTTACACAAAACAGCAATGTATGAGCAACAATACAACAGGAGCAACTCCCAAAACGTGGCTAGGGTTTTGCCTTATATACCTAGGGCAAAAACATAAAACCCTAAACGTTTAATGAGTTAGGGCTGAGTTGGAAATTTTGCAGAAAACGTATCTGACCCGAGATTCGATCGATCGAGCCAGGCCGAAATGCACCAATGCATTTGCAGCCTCTCGATTCCAACTTTACAATAATTAATCAACTTTGAGCAAGTCTAAACAAGACTAAACATATTGTTTTGATCATGGTTTGCCAATATTACAAATTAGAGTTCTAAATACATAAATTCCTAAACCTTTAGAACCTAACAAAACTGTCTAGTGAAGCTCTCTAAGCAAGTGGTGAATGCACCGATCATCTTAATCATGTCCATCACACTGGAATCACCATTTCGACCTCTTGATTGCTCAACAGCCTAATTCCTTTTGTCATTTTTAGGGCTTTTTGACCTCTAAACACTTGCATTCTTCAATGCCTTCCACTTATGGCAATTTGGTCAGGTGTGTCCTTGAAGTCCACAGAAATGACAGAAATGTTGAATTCTCGGACCTCTTTGTAACGTTGGAGGTGATTTCCCTTGAACCCTAGGCTTGACCACTGATTGATTACAAGGCTTATTCAACACCTGTTGGTCAGCTACATTCTTCTTCTTTTCATCCTCTACTTTCTTAGGTGTAAAGGCAGCCACTACTGGTTCTTAGGCTTGCACAAACTTCACATCCTTGGAGATTTTGACAGCTGAACTACTTTCTCTAGTATATCCCAGTCCGGTTTTGTCGGAGAAAGGTTTTTGATGAGAGAGGACTTCATCAAGCTTCTTGGAGGAGACTCGCTCTACTTTTGCATTGGCTTGAACCACCTCAAGCTCAAGGAATTTTATCTTTGAGTAGGCTTTCGTCATCTCTCCATTCAGTGTCTCTATTTCACATTTGGCCTCCTTATATCGCACTAGGAGACTTCTATAGTCCTCCTCTGCCTTCTTCATCTTTTTAACAGCTGTCTTGGCCACCTTTGTGTTGGGAAATTTAGACCTCGGTTGATATAATTAACAAGTTTTAAATCCAAGTTGTTAATTAAATTTATTATAAATCAAACTTGTTAAAACAAACACATCAATATCATGTCAAAATCATGCAGTGGAAAAATAAATAAGACAAGATATGATGACCCAGGAAAACCAATGAAACAAACTAGTTTCACAGTAAAAAACCTGGGGGGAAACCTTCCCGAAAAGTAATCCACTATAGTAAAGAGAAGTTTCAGATCTAATACAAAACCTTTGTCTCTAGACTCTACAATCCCGTAGATGAACTCACAGCAGAAACCTTCTACTACTTCAGAACCTCTGAACTCTTCAATATATGAACGCCACCCTTTGATGATGCACGAATCCTAGTACGTGAATTAGCAATTGCGCGGATCCCAGTACGCGACTTAATCACCTACTAGAAGAAGATTATTGGCTGCAAAGTTCTTCACTTCATCAACAATGAAGATCAAGAAGCACCTGGTTACAAAACCCTAAGGCGCAAAAGACGCAATAGCTTCTTTCGGAGAGAATAAGGCATAGGTCACCTTTTGCATATGTTCTCCTTGTATTCTCTTATGTGACAGCCTCTAAAATAAGCCTTATATAGGTCTAGGGTTGTGAGAAAAAAACCCTACACAAATACAAAAGCCTGGCCCAAAAATTAGATTTGAAAATTTTGATTTTTGTAACCTCGATAGATAGCAAGTGCCAAGCAGGTGTTGAGATTTAAACTTTGACAGATACAGCAATCGAGGAGGTGTTGAGGGGACAGAAGTTTTCTTGATCGATCCACCAGCTGTCGAGAAGGTGTCGAGATTGTGATAACAATCAACTGAAGAGCTTGATAAATAGCCTAGCTGTCGAGAGGTGTCGAGCAGCTGTCGAGCTATTTGTCCACAGGTGTCGAGCTATTTGTCTAGCTTTAATGAACAACTTTTCTTCACTTGTTTCTTGGTCCAATCTTCATGGCTTTAATACTAGACTTGAACAACATGTTTCTTGAAGTATTAAACACATCCTAGATTTACCCAAATACAAGTAAAGTGCATTTTGTCAAAGGATTAGCCAATTACATAAAAGAATGACATATGTTCTTAACAAGTGAACCACATATGTCCTAACACCTTGTATATTCTCCTGACTTCTCAAGTAGGGAGTTGTAGCTTTCTTGAAGACTGGCTGAATCTTCATTTTCTTCAACATCCGATTCTTCTACAATTCCCATGGATTCCTCATCACTATGCTTCCCAAGTTCTTGCACTAGCAAACTCAAGTCCCCCGAGGACTCAACATGAGCAGTAGTCATAAAGGCGGAATAATTCCCTTCTCGATCACAGCTCTCTTCCGAATCAGAATTGGATGAATCTGAATCACTAAGAGTTGTGGCATATGCCCTGCCCTTCCCTCTTAGATAGTTGGGACACTCCTTTTTGAGATGTCCATGACCATTGCATTCATAACACACAATGCCTTGAGGAGATTGAGTATCCTTCCCTTCTTTCTTCTTAAACTCTTTCCTATCACCTTTGGAGGATGAAAAATTCCCTTTGCTGAACGGTTTCCCACTATTCTTCATCTTCAGAAATTTTCGGAAGTTCTTAGCAAGAAATGCTACCTCCTTCTCCACTCCATCTTCTTCGGAGGAATCATCCATTCTTTCGGTGATGGTTTTAAGAGCAAGAGATTTGCTTGACTTATGAGAAGGCAGCCCCAACTCATACATTTGAAGAGATCCAATGAACTCTTGGATTTTGATTTCATCAAAATCTTTGCTTTCCTCTATGGCTGTGACTTTTTCTCGGAAGCTTTCCGGTAAAGACCTCAAGATTTTTCTTACTATCTTAGCATCTTCAATCTTCTCACCAAGATTGAGCTTAGCAATTACAATTTTGTTGAGCTTCCCATAGAAGGAATCAAAGGACTCATCATCTCCCATCTTAAGCTCTTCAAATTTGGTGGTAAGCATTTGAAGCTTTGTATCCTTCACTTTCTTTGTTCCTTCATAAGTGGTCTCCAATATCTCCCAAGCTTCCTTGGCTACTGTTATGTGAGAAATCCTATGAAACTCATCTAGAGAAACACCACAAAAGATTGCATTCAAAGCTTTACTGTTAGCGTTAGCTGCCGCAAGAGCTGCTTTATCCCAAGTGGATTTAACGGCCTCCGGCCTAGTCCAATGTACTTCTACTGCATCCCAAATAGTATCATCAATTGAACACAAGAATGCCCTCATTTGGACTTTCCAAAAGGCATAATTACTACCATCAAAATATGGTGGAACATTTAAAGATTGAGACCTGTCCATCTCAAACGGGGTCAAGGATCACACTCAGGTAGTTAAACCACAACGAGTGTACCCGCTCTGATACCAATTGAAAGCTAAAAAATGTGTTGAAAACACAAGAGCTGTTTAGACCCCAATTAAAAGTTATGGCTCAATTGATTTTACACTAACTTAATACTAAGTGCGGAATAGTGTAAAAGCAAGTGGATAAACAAACAAGCTACTCTAATCCATAATCAAAGCAACACAGTAGTAAAATGGAAAGTAAAAGAGTAGGGAAGAAAGATGCAAACACAAGATAACACGTCGATGTGTTATCGAAGAGGAAACCGAAGAACTCGGCAAAAAACCTCTCCGCCGCCCTCTAAGCGGTAATCGATCCACTAGACAATCAGTTGGGATACATGGGTTAGCAAGAGACTCTCCAAGCCTAATCTACCCGATGTACCTAAGTCCTCCAAGCTCCTACTCCAACAAGGCTTCTCGGAACTGTGTCTTGTCTAGCTCTCCGGATCCCACAACAAGCTCCATGTTGCATCTGCCATCCTTGGCTTCTTCCAATGCTTCCCAGCAGCACCAAAACTTCACTTGACACTCTGAAAGGGTGTGGTAAGTGTTTGGGCTATCAACCTCTCAATGGTATGGAAATGGAGAGGTAGGAGTTGAGGAAATTTCACAAGCAAATGTGTAGAGGATTGTGAGTATAACAATCTCTAACCCTCAAGGTGTTTGGCTAGGATTTTCTCTTAGAAGCACTCCTCAACTTTTATGGGTAATGTGGGTATAAATAGTGTAGGCACAGAAAGTGTGTATCAGAATGGACAAGCTGACAGAACAGAATGTCTCGCGGGTGTCTCGCGGGAAGGCCTTACCCGCAAGATACTCGCGAGACACAGCTGTCTCCATCCTGGCCTGACTCTTCACATTCCAGCATGTGCAAGGCATATGAGTCACTTTGCGGGATGCTAAGTCGTAAGCTACCCGCGAAAACTCTTCAGTCTTCAATTGCTTGAGTCTTCACACTCTCTCTCTCTATCACACAACCCTTACAATCAAATCCCACAATAAATACATGGTACAAAAGATTGAACAATAATTACAATCAAATTTGGCACGGAATAAAAGCCAACAAAAACACATAGTTGTAAATAACAACTTTACAAAAATCTACAATTCTAAACTTATATATAATAATAAGTTAAACTTAATGTTACTTGTGTTCCATAGAATGAGGGTGTACATTTGTTTTTATAATATTCTTAGATATGTTCAAATTAGTCATTTGTTGATCAACTGATTATGGCATATTTAAAAAAAGTCATTTCAATAACATCTTCTTGATTTATATAAAACAAAATTTTAATTATGTAAGTTAAATATTTTTATTAAATTACGTTTATAATTATGCCAGAGATTTGAGATGCCATTGGACTATTGGAGTTTAGAAGGTCACTGAAGTCAGACAGAAATACCTAGAGTCACTATATACTTCATTCCTTGTGACTGGGTAGAATTAACTTTCATGAGTTCTCTTCTCACAAGCGTATTTGATAATTCATGGGGTTGAAACTTGAAACTAAACACGACGATTTTATTTCGGTATCTTTTGTGTTTGTTTGAAAATTTCTTCAAATATCAGTGGGTTTATTTTGAAGTTTTGTTGTTCAAGATCTAGGATGTGATATTAGCATCTCTAGATTGTAAAAGTCAATATGTTATACATGGTGTCGGCATGGGGGATCTCGCTTCGGAGAATCGGCAACATACCCACTGGTTGGGGTTAAGGACGACTAGGTGCATGTGGTTGAAGGAGATGAGGTGGTGGTCCCATTCCCTTATGGTGATGTTGTGTGTGCAATGCTTTCATTACTATTTACTTGTGCTCATGTTTGGGGGTACGTAAGCATATGGAGTCGACACTAATTATTAGAATTTCTTAAAAGTGTGATTGGTCACTTGAGTTTTGAAAAAGTGGTTCGATTGTTGTTGTTAGGCACCTCACAACATCTAACCATTGTTAATACCTAGTTTCAATTATCCCTTAAAAATGTGTAAATGCAATTAAAAATAATAATTGCCCAACTTTTAGGCACTGTTTTGAAACCCGAACCAAATTGGGTGACTTGGTTAACTTCGAACCGGCCCAAAGCCCGGTTTTCACCCGCTTCACTATTTTGTTGGCAGTTTTAGAGGTTCCATAATAGGTCCTGGTTGATATCCACTAGGCTACATGATTTTATTGGTCAAGGGTCGACACTTAATATATCTATATATATATATATATATATATACACAATTAAAATTATATTTATTAAAAATGATTCATAATGTCACCACGGTTTGGTTTCGGTTGAACCCCTGTCCAACCTCAAAAACTTTGAACATTTCTATTTTTCGGTTCTTTGAACGGTCCATGTTTCAAAACCATGCTTTTAGGGCATTTATCGAATGACATCAAATAGGTACCAAAAATTATAAATGAGACTTGATATCAATGGTTTTAATTCAAATGAAAAAAAAAATAGTTTTAGTTAAAAATCTATTTTGGAGAGAGAGAGAGAGAGAAAGGGGAAAAAAAAAAAAAAAAAAAAAAAAAAAATCTTGCCTATCAAAGGCTTGGTGCCAAGATAGACTTAAAATCTCAATAGTGCGCATTGTAGTAATTTTTGGGAGGATTCTAACAATCATTAGGATCTCTTCATTCCATGATGAATGATGCAATTCATCTATTAATGAAGCTTAAACTAGGGGATCACACAAAGGGAAACACCTTCCCTGAGGCTTTCCTGATAACCATGATTTGAGTTTTTAAAAATTGGCTTTTTTAAAGTTTAAGGGCTTGTTTGGTATGAGTATTTAAACATAGTTTTTTGTTTTGCAATTCATAAAATAGTGGGTCCCACATTTGAATTTATTTTTTGGCTGATATTTTTTAAATATAATTTTCAAAAAATTGTATCATATTTTTCTTATTCAATATAGGATTTTGAAAATGGCTAAAAGAATGTTTTCAAGATGCAGAAAATGTTTTTAATGGCATAGTTGTAAATAAATTGAAAATAGTAAACCCCACATATTTGTCCAAATTATTTTATCTCTAAAATTTTGGAGCTTATCTTTATCTCAAAAAAATTCTCATACTTCAAATTTGAAACTTATCATTTAAAAAAAAAAAAAAAGATAACTAAGCACTAATCTCTTATCATTATATATATATAAAGTAATCTACAAATTATATACGTTACTTTTTATAATTTTTTTTAAAAAAATATCAAAAATAGAAATGGTTTTCCAATTTTTTTTTTCAAGATTTTGAAAATTATTCTTAAAAGTGGGAGCCAAACACATATAATATAAAAATTATTATCTGAAAACTAGTTTTAATTTCAATTTTTTGAAAATTGTTTTCATACTGTTTTGAAAACAAAAACAAAAGTTCTCCTATCAAACAAGCCCTAAGACTTTCCCGTTGAAAATCATAAAACCAAGGATCTAGTAGAATTTTAAATAGAATTTATGCATTTGGAAAATGTTGTGGAATTTTAGAAATTCTCAATGGAAAATTAGGAAAAAGATCTTGGCAAAATTTTAAATAGAATCTCTGCATTTTAAAGACATTTGAAAATTTATGATTTTTTAGTGGGGGAAAAAAAACCTGGGATTTCAGTAGAATAAAGCAAGAAATCAATTCTTTCATCTAAAATAAAACATGTCAAATTTGGCTCATAAGAAGAGGATCATGAGATAGGTAAATTTGTATAAAATATCAAAACTTGTAACAACACTTTTAGAAAGTTTCTAATTTAATCTTTCATCTAAATAATACCTGTGGGAGTGATTGATCCGAGCGCACTATTAGGCCATGGGCCATGTCCGAGGATGAATAAAGATCCACATGTATGTTAACCAAAATCTAACACGTGGACCAAGTTCGAGGATGGAAGACGCCAAGATTATGCAGAAACAGACGAAAGCTATGAATGATAGATTCGAGGAGAAAAGGCAGACTGGTCCGCCGATCGAGGATCCCGAGAAGCATAGACACCTCGAGAATACTTTAAGTAATTGCCTACACCGGAAAGTAAAGTTTCAGGGAAGACAACAGAGTCGTGCAAGCAACGAAAGGAGGAAATATCTGGGAAGGTGACTGCCACCTCCACATTTAATGCACTGCACCAACTGAAATGACCGCATTTATAAGGAAAAGACACCTGAACAATGATTTCACAGCTCACAGCCCTCTCTACCACCTCTAGAAGGGTCCTTATGGGACAAGCATCCAAATAGTTCCCTTGAAACGTATAGATGGAGGGCTGAGATGCAATGGAAGAGACTATATAAGGAAAAGAATCCCAAAGAAATAATGGATGCAAATCTGACACAAGAAATAAAGAAAGGAAGAGAACACAAAATCTCATTGTAAAAGAAACAACATCGATATTTAATAGACAACTCCTTATCGGACTTGCCCAAGGAAGATTTTATACTAAGGGTGTGTTTGGATACCGCTTATTTTGTTGAAAACTGAAAACTGAAAACAATAAAAAAAATATTTTCCGATTACTGTTCATTAATGAAATCATTGTGCATTTGCCTAATTGCACTGTTCATGTCCCATGAACAGTGCAAGAGGCACTAGATTAACAAAAAAAAAAAATGCAAATGCAGGAATTATAATTCCTATCCATACGCCTTCTAAATTTGCTTCTCTTGCACTTATGTTAATAGCGCTAGCCTAATTATTCTCAAGATTGTATTTGCTTTGCATTGTAGTTGGCTCATAAAACTCATTTTCTTACAAATCTATTGTTTTGGGCTTATTGTACTGGGTCATATTGCTCTAAGTGGGCTTGGGCCACAATTCTAGTCTTTACAATACCAATCACAATTTAGTTTACAAGAAGAGGATTAGGGGATTAAAAAATACATGCACAAACATAAGCGAATATGAGCATTTTGTCCAACACAATTAAACCATTCTATATCCAGAAAATGCTTGCAGTTAATGTCATTGTAGTTACACGAGAATGAATTGAATCAGAAATTCAAAATAGGTCGACTTGTTGTTTTGATAATAACATATGGTGTTGATACTCTAGTATCCCTCATGGCGTGAACTAGGAAAATGACACCCAATTCACATTCATGTCAATTTGTCCCATTCTGGTCATGGAGTAAGACATAAAGTAAAATAAACTATGTTAGTAAATTATGAGATTCTTGCCGCTTATCAACCGTGTTCGAGTACGTAATTTTGTTATCTTCTCTCTCTTTTTAATTTTATTTTTAGAATCATGTTATCTACTATCATTCCTCTAAATTCTTATTATTTGAGATAATAGTGAACCTACAATATTCTGGTCAAAAATAGATACCGATAGCATCATATAGCACAATAATATTGCGATATCTGGTAATAAAGAGGGTAACATATCGAAATTATTATTGCTATTCTGTTTTTTTGAGAAGAAAGATAGAATTTCTATTCCAAGATATAGAGAATTGCAACATGCACTGGAAGCCCATCCTTAAGCATGGCAAAAAAGCGAAGGAAAAAAAAACCTTTACCATATTCTTGAAAAAAAAAAGTTTCAAATAAGAATGCATGATGTGGGCCTAAAAGCACAATGTCAGGAACAAAATCTTTGTTTAGTGGGAAAGCACTGACTCTATATTCTTGACGTTGCTAGAAGAATCATGAGCCCCCAAAGTGAGGGACAGGAATTCTGGAAATGAGTGAATTAAGATGTTGAATATTTATCCTAAAGGGATTTTATTAATAGTCAGCCTTTACCATAAGTATGAAAATTTTGTTACATGATTCCTTCTTAAGAAGTCAAAGTTACTTATAACTACTATCACTTATTAAAAAATAATCCGTATCCCTCCCTTTGAAGGTCACAATTTTGATTTCATTATCATTATTGCTGTTGTGACAAGTTGTAATTGAGATAATATCATTTTCACATTAAACCATTATTAACATTACTTTTAGGCGTAAAACCCATTTTCGTCCCTACATTTTCACGCAATTCCCACTTTGGTCCTTAACTTTTTTTTTTTCACCGCTTTTAGTCCTTATCCTGGAAAACGCGTCTCGTTTTTGTCCCTGTCGTTACATCAGAGACGGAAATTGCACAGGTGGCAAACAGAAGCTGACGTGGCCATTAAAATAATAATAAAAAAATGTTATTTGGCATTAAAAAATGCCACGTCAGCATCTAAATTAAAAAAAATTAATTTATTAGTTTTAACTAAATAAAAAAATTAAAAACATAATTAAAAACCAAAAATCACATGAATTGAGATCTGTAAGGTTGAAATTTATCAACCATCTTGTTGGCTTTATTCCGTGCCAATTTGCTTGTAATTTAGCACTTAGTAACCCTGTATTTAGGTGGGATTCATGTAAGGGTAGTGTGTGAAGAGAGTGTGAAGAAAAGCTCAAGTTTGTGCAAAGAAGCAGTGTTTCGCGGCTAGGACTCGCGGCTGACTCGCGACTGGCAAGCCGCCAAATGCAGGCACGTGAGAAGCACATAGGGGAGCTGAAGGGTCGCGCCAACTGTCGCACTATAGGACAAAAGTCCCAGGCTGGCTAGGCCGTTACTTCGCGACTTGAACTCGCGACTTGGACAAGCCGCGAGGTCAAGCCGCCAACCAGCCCTGTTTGGCAAAAACTGTCTCTTCGTATTCCAAACACATACCACTATATATAGACCCTTATACCTACTAAATTGAGAGAGCTTCCAGAGAGAATTTTGTGACAGAAACCCTAGAGAAATACAAGATTGATTCATCCACAATCTTTACCTTAGAGACTCTACAAATTCCTCTACTCTCTTCCTCTCCATTGATACATCCTTGAGAGGACATTGACCAAATCCTTTTCTCACCACACCCACGTCTGTAAGAAGGTTCATTTGGTGCTAAGGGAAGCAGTTTGGAAGGAATACATTGGTTAATGCTATGGTCTAGTAGCGGAATCCGGGAAGCTAAAGAAGAAATAGGTTCGGCGTAACCTCATTGGAGCAAGAAGCTTGAAGGGATTAGATACTTGGGTAGATTAGGCTTGGAGGGTCTTCTGCTATTCATGTATCTCAACTACATTCTTTAGTGGATTATTTGACCGCTTAGAGGGCGGCGGAGAGGTTTTACGCCGAGGACTTCGGTTTTCTTTTCGATAACACATCGTGTGTTGTCCGTGTGTTTGCATCTTCCTTCCCTTTATCTTTGCCTTATATTTACTGCTGTGGATGTATTTATATTTGGCTTAGATTAGTTATCAATTCTGTGATTGGTTTATGTTCATGTTCCGTACATTAATTGTTTGATTATAAGCTTGAATTGATAATTTATAATTTGGGGTCTAAACGTTCAAGAGTGTTTTATACACATATTGAACATTCAATTGGTATCAGAGCGGGTACACTTGTTGTGGTTTTAATACCTGAGTGTGATCCTTGACCCCTTGTTGAGATGGATAGGTCTCAATCTCTCAATGTTCCACCATTTTTTTATGGTAATAATTATGCCTTCTGGAAAGTTAGAATGAGGGCATTTCTATGCTCTATTGATGACACCGTTTGGGATGTAGTTGAAGTCAGTTGGATCAGGCCAAAGGCTGCAAAATCCACCTGGGATAAGGCAGCTCTTGCGGTGGCTAATGCTAATAGTAAAGCCTTAAATGCTATTTTCTGTGGTGTGTCTCCAGATGAATTCCACAGGATATCTCACATGACAGTTGCCAAGGAAGCTTGGGAGATTTTGGAGACTACATATGAAGGTACAAAGAAGGTTAAGGACACAAAGCTCCAAATGCTTACCACCAAATTCGAAGAGCTTAAGATGGGAGATGATGAGTCCTTTGATTCGTTTTATGGGAAGCTCAATGAAATTGTGATTGCGAAGCTCAATCTTGGTGAGAAGATTGAAGATACTAAGGTGGTGAGAAAAATTTTAAGGTCCTTACCGGAGAGCTTTCGAGCAAAAGTCATAGCCATAGAGGAAAGCAAGGATTTGGATGAAATTAAGATCCAAGAGCTCATTGGATCACTTCCAACGTATGAGCTTGGACTGCCTTCCCATAAGACGAGTAAATCGCTCGCTTTTAAAACCATCACCGAAAGAATGGATGATCCTTCCGAAGAAGATGGAGTGGAGAAGGAAGTAGCATATCTTGCGAAAAACTTCCGCAAATTTTTGAAGATGAAGAACAGTGGGAAACCATTCAACAGAGGGAAATTTTCATCTTCAAGAGGTGATAGGAAAGAGTTTACGAGGAAAGAAGGGAAGGGTTTTCAATCTCCTTCAGACATTGTGTGTTTTGAATGCAATGGCCATGGGCATCTCAAGAAGGAGTGTCCTAATTTCTTGAGAGGGAAAGGCAAGGCGTATGCCACAACACTAAGTGATATAGACTCTTCGAGTTCTAATTCTGAAGAGAGTTGTGACGGAGAAGGAAACTACTCCGCATTCATGACCATTGCACATGTGAAGTCCTCGGATGATTTGGGTTCACTTGTGAAGGAGCTTGGGGAACATTTTGATTTGGAGTCTATTGGAATAGTTGAGGAGTCTGAAGATGAGGAAGTTGGAGAAGCAGTGGGATTGCAAGAGACTTACAACTCACTTCTTGAGAAGACCGGTGAATATGCTAAGGTGGCTAATGCAGCCATTAAGAAGATGAAAAGGGCTGAAGAAGATCACAAAAGTCTTCTGGCACGATACAAGGAGGCAAAGTGTGAGATTGAAGCACTTAATGGTGAGCTATCAAAAGCTTACACAAAAGTGAGATTTCTTAAGCAAGAGGTAGTGCAAGCTCATGCCAAGATAGAGAGAGTCTCCTCCAAGAAGTTAGAAGATGTTATTTCATCACAAAAACCTTCCTCAGACAAGTCCGGGTTGGGATACACCGGAGGAAGTAGCTCGTCAGCCAAGGTCACCAAAGAAGTGAAGTTTGTGAAGGCTAAGGAGACGACTGTGGATAAGTTCAGTCCTGAGAAAATTAAGGCTGAGAAGAAGAAGAATGTGGCTGATCAACGGGTGTTAAATAAGTCCCGTAATCAATCAGAATCCAGATATGGAGCTAGAGGGAGATCAGTTCCAAGATCACAACAGGGTCCTAGAACGGAGTATGTTTGTCACTATTGCGGATTGCAAGGACATACCAGACCCAACTGTCAAAAGCTGAGAGCAGACAATAATGCTAGTGCACCTTGGTCACAAGGAAGAAGAAATGACATGAGGTCTTGGGGTGGTGAGTAACCAAGAAGTCAAAACCGTGATCCAGGAATGATGGATGTGATGAAGATGATCGGTGCCTTCACAAATTGCCTGGAAAGCTTCACACGAAGGTTTGACAGTCCCAACTCTCGTACCCGATCCGTCAAGGATATCACCCCAAACGCACGTGACGTGTGGGTGACAAAGGGTACTTATGCATAAGCATTACAACATGTCCATGCATTAATACTTCCCATGTTTGTAAATATGCTTGGTTGTGTGCTTCTTGCTAGTATTTAGATTGTTATTTTGTGTGTGTGTTTGTCTTTGGTTCAAATGTTTTTACATTTTTTTTGTTATGTTTTTTGATCAATCTTTTACTGCTTTTGTGTCAAAAATCCAAAAAACACATAAAAAGTAGAAAATCCAAAAAGTTTGATCGGCTTTGTTGAGTTTTGTCTCAAAGCATGTTTTGCCTTGTACCTTTGTACTAATGGCTTTGTGCATTTAACAAGCTTAGCTTGTCTCTCATGCACTCATATCATTGTGGAAGAAATTCTGAAATCTATGTGATTGTTGTAAATAGATCTTCAACCTTGTCATGAATAATTAGTGAATGGTTTTGTTGATCTTGAGACATGCATAGACTCATGCCTATATATCTTCCCACTTTTTATTTTTTTGCTTAAAAGAGCTCTCTAAATGTAAATCTCCAAATGAAAAGAGATATAGAGCTGCAAAAGCCTGTCGCACATACTAGTATTCGACTAGGAAAAAGGGAAAGCGACCAAAATAAAATGTATGATGCCTAAAAAGCCAAAGGCTAACTCATCAATTGAAATATCAAAAATTTCAGGCATCTATCTCACAATGAGATTTTCTTTGCTCAAAAAGTGCAAATGATATGTTAAATATGGAGCCAAATGAAAAGCTTCAAAGAATTGTTATCAAGTGCATGTGGGAGGTCATATATGCATGTTTCTATAATTGAGATAGGTCACATTATCTAGTGCTAGTTATGTATGCCTTGATTGAATTGATCATTGAAGCTTCACATTGAACTAAGGACTATCTCATTTTTGATATCCACACACAACACACAAGTCTATGTTCAATGAATGCCATATTCATTTGTGTGATTGTACTTGATTAAATGTGTTTTCACATACTCAATATTTGTTGATCAAACACATAAAGATTTTTGAGTGTTTTAGTTTGTTTTTGGAAAGTGTTTTGTTTTTACAAAATAGTCAAAAAATTTCAAAAACAGTGTTGCCCTGTTTTGGCGACTAAGTTGCGGGTTGGTCCAGTCGCATGCTTCAGTCGCGAAGCTCTCTCCGAGATTTTCGCGGGTTACTGGCGGGTTAGTATCCCAGTCGCGAAAAAGACTTCGAAATTTTTTCAAAATTTGTGTTTTTGCATATTTCCCAGCTTATTGTGGCGACTTGTTCGCGGGTGGAAGGTCTAGTCGCGAGGGGTACACAGAGATTTTCGCGGCTCAGCTTGCGACTCCCTCGCGGGTAGATCTTCCAGTCGCGAAAAACACTTAGAAGATTTTTAAAGAATCTTGCTTCACAGTGTTTCACGGCTTACCCTGGCGACTTACTGGCGACTTATCTCAGTCGTGAAAAACGTGTGTTTTGCGTTTTAAAGACAATTTTTAAAATGGTTTTTCAGTTTTTCCCTCGAATATCAGTGTCTGTTCATCTTCTTCCCAAAATCTCTCTCTCAACACTCCGTGTCTTTTTGCAAAAGCTTTCAAATTCTGCATCTTGTCTTCATCAAACACCAAGAAAAAGGTATGGGTTTTCTTGTCTTCACTTCATTCATCATGATTTCATTGTTGTTCTCTTGAATCTGGGTGTTGTGTTGTTGGTTTGTGTTTTTGAGGGGCTCGCACATGGGTTTGCCTATATTGTTGAGATTGAGTGTGATGTTATTTGCTCTTGTTGCAATGGTGTGTTTAGGGTTATTAGTTTACATCAAGTTGCTTATCTTTAGTCTAAGCATTGATATTTGACAGTTTGTTTTTGGGCATATGGATGTGGGGTTTTCTACAATTTTTATTGTGGTTCTAAGTTTGTCTGTTTGGTTGTGCTTTTGGTGTTTATGGTTAGCATTATTTTGATTTTTAAATCACCATATCTTGTAGGTGTTGCTGCATGTGTTTTCCTTTCTGCACTGTTCATACCCAATGGGTCATGACTCATTGTCATTTGCTCAAATCTATCTGATTTTGTTTGCATACATACAGTTTAAACTTGGTTAACTTGTTCTATCCAATGTTTGGTTATCAACTGTGCTTATTCTGTGTTTTGTCTGGTCACTCTGTTTCTCACTGTGTAACTAACATGTTACTAATGTGTGTGCATTTCCCCATTCTGTGCTATGTCTTGTTGTGGCCTTTTCTGCTTGTTTACAGATGGCTGCATCTCCTACAAAGATGCAGACAACTGCTAAGAAATCTGAAAAAAGAATGAAAATGGACCCTAACCTGTTTAGGTCTATTC
The DNA here is from genome assembly GCA_019022515.1 of Quercus aquifolioides. Lineage (NCBI taxonomy): Eukaryota > Viridiplantae > Streptophyta > Magnoliopsida > Fagales > Fagaceae > Quercus > Quercus aquifolioides. The sequence goes on along the minus strand of CM032335.1, from coordinate 30,416,676 downwards.
AACACTTTGAGAGATATAGGGATTCTCTTTCAAAAGGAACCATTATTCAGGAAAGATTTGTTGATTTCAGGGAATTGAAAGACACCTTCATTCCAGAGTGTTTTGAGGGTAGAGGTTGGGAAAAACTGCTGAGTGAATTTCCACCTGTGTGTGATCCTCTAATCAGAGAATTCTATGCAAATGCTGTGATAAGGGAGGAGGAGTTGAGTTGTTGGGTGAGAAGAAAGGAATTTACCTTAAATGCTCATGACATTGATAAGGTTCTAGGGCTTGAGGGTTTGGAGGATTATGAATTCACTAACTACAAGGACAAAATGCTCTCTCTGGACACTGTCCAGAAGAGAATTGGTGGGGTTAAAGAAAACAAATGTCTTAACACTTCTGATTTTCCTAAAGATATGAGGTGTCTGACCACCATAATGATGTACAATTTGTACCCTATAAGAAAGATGACTACACTGACAAATGCCAGAGCCATCTTTCTCATGGAACTTAAGGAGAAAACCTTTATTGACATCAGTTCTCACATCTTTGACACTATAGTGGATGAGACTAGATCCACCTCAAGACCCAAGCTGATATTTCCTAGTCTTCTCATGAGGATTTTCAGAGAAAAAGGTGTTGCAATCCCTCGAGATATCAGTCCTTTGCCTCCTCTATCAGCCATAAACAAATTTACTCTCACAAGGATACAAAGTCGTCTTCCAGGTGAAGAAGTGGAGGATATTCAAGAAGAAGGGGATCCAATGGAGACTGAAGCAAAAGCTGCAGAACAATCAGTCACACCCAGGAGCAGAAGAAAGAGGAGTAGAGCCTCCACTTCATCAGCTGTACCTCCGGATGCATTTCAGATCATCCTGGAAAGGCTTGACACACTCAGAGAGGTTCAAAATCAGCATACTGAAAGAATGACAGTAATGCAGGATCAGCTAGATGTACTTTCAACTAAATTTGACAGCATCCACACCAACCAGGAGCAGTGACCCTTTGGCCATTCCGGTCAAAAAGGGGGAGAATTTTTGGGGACTACACTTGAGGGGGAGTGATTATTTTGAGGGGGAGCTTAATGTGTTTTGTGTTTCACTATGGTTTCAGTTTCTGTTAGACTAAAACTCTTAACTCTTGGATAGTTTTATTTCATAAGTTAATCAGTATATAATATGATGCTTATTCAGTATTTTGTACTTTTGTTTTGTACCTGTTACCTCTGTAGGTTTTTAAGGTTTATCTTGTTTGTGCCCATGTTGCTTTTGTAAGCTTTAAGGGTTTGTTTCTATGCACTTGTAGGCCTTTGTGGTTTGTACCATGTTTTATGCAGCCTTTGTGCTTTGTTAAATCAGTACTTCTAACTAAATGTCATGCATTTTCTTCTGAGTACTGTCACTCTTGTGCCCTTGTAGGATTTTTTCTAGATGCACATTCTTCATGTACTGTGCATTGGTTGAGTGCTGGTCATTCAAGTGATTTGCCTTGTGTTTGTCAACTTGAATGTCCGGATGTTCATTCCAAGTGTGAAGGAGTATTGTGATCACTTGGTTATAGTGATTGCATGTTTTGGTCTTGCCATGGTTTATTGCTTTACTCCATTGTGCTTGATCGCATTGTGCTTGTTCCATATGCTTTACAAGTTTTCTGCATACAATGAACTTATACTGTTGTTGTGTTTCAGGAGTTCTTGTTCTTATGGTTCTAAAGTTTCACAGATTCTAGAGTTAGGTGTGAGTGAGTTTTCCAACTGTTCCCAACTCACGCGTTAAGTCTAGAGTTTGTTTTAGGGTTTTGTCACGGAATAGCCAAAGGGGGAGATTGTAAGGTTGAAATTTATCAACCATCTTGTTGGCTTTATTCCGTGCCAATTTGCTTGTAATTTAGCACTTAGTAACCCTGTATTTAGGTGGGATTCATGTAAGGGTAGTGTGTGAAGAGAGTGTGAAGAAAAGCTTAAGTTTGTGCAAAGAAGCAGTGTTTCGCGGCTAGGACTCGTGGCTGACTCGCGACTGGCAAGCCGCCAAATGCAGGCACGTGAGAAGCACACAGGGGAGCTGAAGGGTCGCGCCAGCTGTCGCACTACAGGACAAAAGTCCCAGGCTGGCCAGGCCGTTACTTCGCGACTTGAACTCGCGACTTGGACAAGCCGCGAGGTCAAGCCGCCAACCAGCCCTGTTTGGCAAAAACTGTCTCTTCGTATTCCAAACACACACCACTATATATAGACCCTTATACCCACTAAATTGAGAGAGCTTCCAGAGAGAATTTTGTGACAGAAACCCTAGAGAAATACAAGATTGATTCATCCACAATCTTTACCTTAGAGACTCTACAAATTCCTCTACTCTCTTCCTCTCCATTGATACAACCTTGAGAGGACATTGACCAAATCCTTTTCTCACCACACCCACGTCTGTGAGAAGGTTCATTTGGTCCTAAAGGAAGCAATTTGGAAGGAACCAATATACATTGGTTGATGCTATGGTCTAGTAGCGGAATCCGGGAAGCTAAAGAAGAAATAGGTTCGGCGTAACCTCGTTGGAGCAAGAAGCTTGGAGGGTATTCTGCTGTTCATGTATCCCAACTACATTCTTTAGTGGATTATTTGACCGCTTGGAGGGCGGCAGAGAGGTTTTACGCCGAGGACTTCGGTTTCCTCTTCGATAACACATCATGTGTTGTCCGTGTGTTTGCATCTTCCTTCCCTTTATCTTTGCTTTATATTTACTACTGTGGATGTGTTTATATTTGGCTTAGATTAGTTATCAATTCTGTGATTGGCTTATGTTCATGTTCTGCACATTAATTGTTTGATTATAAGCTTGAATTGATAATTTATAATTTGGGGTCTAAACGTTCAAGGGTGTTTTATACACATATTGAACATTCAAGATCTAAGTGTGTCTTGAACAAGAACAACAAGAACACAAACCCATATTTAAGAACACAAAATTAAAATAAAAAAAATCAAAAACCCAGAAAATAAGAACACAAAATTAAACTATAAACCCACATCAAATTAAACATGAACAAGAAATTAAACATGAAAACAAAATTTAAAACCCAGAAAATTAAAACCTTAGAGCCGAAACCCAAAATTATAATTCATGCCAAGAACACAAACCCAGCAAATTTGAACAAGAACACATTAAAACCCAGCAAATTTAAACAAGAACACATTATATATTTGAACAAGAACATGAACACAGTAAAATTGATAAATTAAACATGAACACATTATATATTTGAACAAGAACACAAACCCAGCAAATTTAAAACCCAAAAATTAAATTCAAACCCAGCAAAATGAAATTTGAGCCTCCAAATCTCACATCCTAGCAAACCCAAGCAACCACCAACAAATTGGCAAAACCCAACCCACCCCCACACCACCAACAAATCGGAACAAAACCACCCACCTCCACTCCACCGACCACACAAATCCACGTGTTGGAGAGGGAAAAAAGAAAAAACAGCCGGCCAACCACCCAACGCAACCCACGATCCCAGCCACCACCATGTCCCAGCCACCCAACAAAAATCCACAAACCCAGCCTTAAAATCGAGATTGGTAAGCCATAAGCCCACGTAGCACTAAAACTATAAAATCAGTAACCCCATGCAGCAAAAAAGTAAAGCCAATGAGTGAGCTATTGAAGGTGGAGGTAGAGATGATGGAGGTAAAGTTGGTGGAGGTGGAAAATAACGAAAAAAAAACCCAGGAAGTTCAAACCTGAGAATCGATGTGTAGAGCTGACCACAGTGGAAGTGAGGCTAGTCATGGGTGGAGGTGAGGCCAGTCATGGTCGCCGCACTCATTCCATCTTTGGGTCACTGAGACGACGCTCCAGGCCCTGGAACTAATCGAAGAGATGAACCGAAATGACGGTGTGGAGATCGGAGAGTCGTTGAAGGCGGCGTATTTCACGGCGGCGGTGGAGTGCACGGTGAAGTACTTGGCTTTTAGGGGAAGCGATGGGAAGTACTTCAAGGCGGTGAAAAGGGTGTGGAGGGGTAGAATTAGTAATTTGGGTCTTCATCAATGGAGATTTTGGGTGTGGCCTGTTATGGGTCCTTGATGATTTTGTTGGGTTTGAGAAAATGGGGGCTTTGGGATTTATGAATTTGTATTTGAGCTAATTTTTTTGGATTTAAATTTTTGAATCTAGGTTTGAATCTGGGTTTGAATTTAATTTTTTGGGCTTTAAATTTGTTGGGTTTGTGTTCTTGTCAAAATATATAATGTGTTCATGTTTAATTTGATGTGGATCTATAGTTTAATTTTTTGTTCTTATTTTCTGGGTTTGTGATTTTTGGATTTTAATTCTGTGTTCTTAGATCTGGGTTTGTGTTCTTGTTCAAGAAAAATTTAGATCTTGATTTATGTGATTTCTGGTTTTTATTCATGTTTTTAATTTTTTTAGTTAGTTAAAATTAATAAATTAATTTTTTTTTTTTAATTTAGATGCTAACATGGACATTATTTTAATATTTTTAACTTATGCTGTTTGCCACCTGTGCAATTTCCGTTTTTGATGTAACGGTAGGGACAAAAACGAGACGCGTTTTCCAGGATAGGGACTAAAAGCGGTAAAAAGAAAAAAGTTAGGGACCAAAGTGAGAATTGCGTGAAAATGTAGGGACGAAAATGAGTTTTATGCCTTACTTTTATTGACACTTGTACCATGATACTGGTCTCAACGATCTATCAAAAATATCGTATTTCTAAACTTGTTGAAAAACAGCAGAAAGAAAGAAAATGGCCATTAAAACAATTTCCCCCGGCCCCATGTATATCTCATCGAATGGATTAAATCTTTCAAGGGTTTCTAATTTCATTATAAAATAAAATTAACTAGGAGTTAACATGGACCAAGGCCAAAAAAGAAGGGCCAAAACTTTTCTTTGCTGAGATTCATTGCCGACTCTAGCATGTAGGGTGCCGTTGAATCTTAAGTTTGATTTTCAATTGTATTTACGTGTGTTTCTTTAGAGTAGACTACAAGAGAAAATGTTATTGTAGCATGTGAATTTCCACAGCACAATTAGTCTCAACATTCTGAAAAAAAAAAAAAAAAAGTAGCAATTCATCGGACTCACATATAGTTAGGGGCATGAAAACAGTAGCCTTTTTAATTTAGTTAAAAATCTATTTCTTTTCCACCAGAAGTAATTAACGTTAGCTTCTCATAAATAAATAAACCTCGAGCTGATTTGAGTCCGTGCTTCTCTTAACAATTAAAACTTTACTTTCACCATAATAACGTGCAGAAGTGCAGCAGAATATAATTATGCTAATCCAAGCAGGCAAATCTTTAACTGTCACACCAAAGTTTCCTTTGAAGTAGAAAAGGTGCAATAAAATTGAGCTGGTGCAAGTTGCCTATCAAAAAAATGCCAGGTTGAAGTCTTCTTCAGATTTCCTTCTTTGTATAGAATATATTCCATTATGGTCAGCTAATTGATGCAGTTGACAAATGGAAGAAGAAATGCAAGACCATGATTTATTGATTTTTATGTTCTTAACACGTATGTCAAATTTCATGACAATCAGATATTATTTTCTATTCGATCCATTAACTTATTTTTCTATAAATATTTGAAATATAAATATTTGATTGATAACATACTTACTGATCTTTGATCTTTTGGAAATTTTGTAAGTATATACGGAGGATATAAAAAGAAAATATAATCTAATGGTGGGTTTGTCAAAATTTATATCCAATAAAAAGACATTGAGTGGAGTTGTAGCCAAACTTTGTCCTTCCATTAATTCTATGTACATTTGAATTTTCTTTTTTTGAAAATCAATTCATTTGATTTGGACTAAATTTTGTGAGTCTATCTCTTTCACGTCGACGGTGTTAGTCCTTTTTTCACATACGTTGTTTGCACAATGCTGCCATACATACTCCTTGAGTTGAGCATCTATCATTACTACAATGCCCAATCCACACTTGTTTAACAGAAGTTAGAGTTGGTGCTTGTTGCAAACGAAGGCCTAAAATTAGAGATCAATGTACATTTTTAGACCCCTTAAAACACAACTAGATTAACCTAGTTAATTAGCCAAGTGATTACTTAGTCAAATTAAACAGATCTAGGTTAACACAAATATATCATATCAATGTAAAGTGCGGAAAGTAAAGAACACAAAGATATGATGACCTAGGAAAACTAAACTGGTAAAAACTTGGGGAGGATTTAACCTAGCTATCCTCAAGGTAAAACTGAATCCACTATGAAAGAATAGAAGTTTACACAATAGCGACTTAGACCACTAACATCCTATTGCTACCTCGAGCAGAAAACTTACTACCATGACCTCATGATAGCTCCGAGTCCACGGACTACTTCTTTATTGGATTCCCAGCAAGTACAAGCATTCCCGCTTATGTATCTTTAAGCTCTTGCATCTGCAACTGAATGATCACCAAGTTCTTGATATAATCTTGAATCTTGAAAACCCTAAGTATGTGTGAAGGTAAACACCTCTAGATCTCACAGAAGGCTCACACACACAGCATAAAGAGCATCCCAAAAATGTGGCTAGGGTTTTCCCTTTTATACTTAAGACAAAACATAAAACCCTACACGTTAAACGGGCTTTGGCTGAGTTGGAAATTCTGCAGAAAAAACAATCTACACGACTTTCGATCGATCGAGTCTAATTCTCGATCGATTGAGCCAGGCAGATTTACACAGTAAATCCTGCAGTAACTCGATTCCAACTTTACATAAAAACACATACTTTGAGCAAGTCTAAACACAACTAAAAACGTTTTGATCATGGTTTGCCAACATTACAAAATGAAGTTCTAATACATTAGTTCCTAATTCCTTAGAACCTAACAATCAAGAATAGCCTATTAGCACAGTGAATGAGAGATTAATTAGTACATAACCATACAATTAAACTTGTTTGGAGGAGAAGGCAAGTCATTAACATGAATTTCATTTTCATTTACCTTTATTCCTGATCTTAAACTCATGCTTCCAACATTCTAGTATGAATCATGCTTGCAAAATAATGTTGAAGGCTTACAATTAGAAGAAGAGAAGGCCTAGCATGAGAAAGAAGAGCCTGTCAGATTAGCCAAGGAGAGACTGCCTACAAACCACGCAAGAGTTTCTAGACTCAATAATTGAAACCCCTTGGAGCAGCAAGCAAGTCATCCTTGACTACCAAACAAGACTCTTATCCTCATGTTCGATCTCCCTTCCTTCTCTCAAATAATATTCCAAATGTATGATGCCAATACTATATCTTAGAGTCTCCATTTATAAGAAATGAAAGAATCGAATTCGGACCCTAACATAATTTTACGTAGCTATGACTAAATTTTCTACTCCTTATTTTGGACTTGCATTTTTTCTTCCATTAGTCATCTGCATCAATTTTTTGACCATAATGAAACATATTCTATTTCTATACAAAGACGGAAAGCTTCAGAAGGGTTCAACTTGGCACTTTGGTTGGGCATCTTGCACCAAGTCATTTTGGTTGCACATTCTGTACTTCAAAAGAAATATGGTTGTGACATTCAATGATTTTCCTGCTTGGTTTGGTATAATTAATATCACACTACACATTTTTAGGCGTAGCATGGACTCTAGTCAGCTTTGATAGGCCAAGAATGTATTGATCCCTTGTGATAAATTAATCAATTAATTAGCCAAGTAAATTAATTAAGACAACTAACGTGCAATATGCATGGTAGCACAAACAAATCACCAAATAACTAAATGTAGTAGAAATTAAATTTGACACAGGTGATTTGTTTACGAATGGGGAAAACCACCGAGGCAAAACCCCACCGGGTGAATTTAAGGTCATCACTCTTGAGAATCCACTATTATCAAAACAAGCAGTTACAAGTAAAGGAATCCTAGTACATTATACCAACCTACAGTTGAACCCTTACCCCAATACCCAATTGGACTTGTTCTGTAGTGACAATCTCTCATTTTCAATGCATGGCTTCCAGTACGTGACTAACCAATTGATGCACGGATCCCAATACACGGCTTACTCACCAACTTGAGAAAGATGTTCACTGCAAAGTTCTTCAGTTCATCAACATGATGAAGATCACGAAGCTCCTTGGTTACAAAACCCAACGGCGTACTAATGCAATAGCTTCTTCAAGAGAAAGATGAACTAGGGCAAATTTTGTTTCCGGTCACAATTTGCACGAACAAAACTTTGCCTCACACTTGCGCAACCTTTGATGGCCTTTAAAATAATCCTTATATATGTTTAGGGTTGTAAGAAAAGAAAACCTAAACATGTATACACGGATTGGAATGAAATCTGAACTGAAAAACTGATTTTCATAAATCTCGATAGATAGCTTATTTATCGAGCAGCTGTCGAGCATCGGGCTAAAGCTACCTTTTAAACCTCGATAAATTCCATCTGTCGAGCTAGCTGTCAAGCTTTAAAATCTAACACTTCTTCACTTGTTTCTTGGACAGATTTGCATGGCTTTAACAATTGAACTTGAAACCATGTTTCTTGAAGTATTAAACACATCCTAGATCTACCCAATTACAAATGAAGTGCGTTTTGTCAAAGGATTAGTCAATTCTATATTGACATATGTTCCTAACATTATTCTCGTATGTCCTAATAAGCTTGTCTTAGCTCACTTCTAGATAAAAGAGAAATAGTTTTAATCAAAATTAAATGGTAACACAGACCAAACTATATTAGTCTGATTTTTTGTTCTTTGTTTCATTAGAATGTTGAGATTTGTTTGTGGAAGTTTTGTCACAATTATAAATTATGCATAAAGGAATATTAGAATATATCTAATTGAAATATGACATAGTTGACCATTGACCTCACCATACTCAAATAAAGTAACTAAAGTTCTTTATTTTATAGAATTTTTGTTGATGCTTAGAATAGTTTATACACTTTCCATGAAGGGATTGAGAGCCTTTTATATAATGGAAAAAAGTTAATTGGTGCCCTAAAAATGTTGGTTTAGGAAGTATTTTTAGAAACTTTTTATGAGAAAAAAAGTAATTAATTTTTTAACAACTTTTTATATTTCTTATAAGAGTGATATTACAACTTTTCTAAAATGGTGCATTTACAAGTGCCCAAAAGACACCCGTTAACCAAACCATTATATAAAAATCAACAGGTTAAATTCAATTAAGGACATGATGTAAAAGACCTTATTTACACCATCCAATAGTATTGGGCCATGTCAGATTTTGTAAATAAAATAATATAAAGGCTAACACACAGGATCATACTTTCATTGAAACTTTATTATCTTCTATACTACTAATAACAAGATATCCCTATTTGGGTTTCATAATTTTTCGTACCAAAATACTCTCAAATTTGTATGTTTAGAAAGTTTAAATAATATGGTTAAATGTGTAAAAGTACTAATTTAAAAACTCTTAAATTTTAGTTATTTATTTATATCCCTTAAAATTAGGCACTGCCATTTTTCCTTGTTCCTTCTAAATGGCAAGTCAATTACTAAAATCAAACAAAAATAAATGTCTCTCTTTCTCTGATTAATCTTAAAATATAAAAAAAAAATTAAAAAAAAAGGCTTTCTTTTTTCTCTCCGAGGAAGTAGTAGTCATTTACTATGAGGTAATTCTTTTATTTTTCCTAAAAAAAAAGTAATTCTTTTAGTGCTTCATATATATATATATATATATATATATATATTATCTTTTTATTGCTCATATGATTTTAATTGTTCTTATGAGAGACTGCAAAAGTGCCTCTCAAAAAAAGAGAGATTTTTGGGTGCTTTGAAAGACACCTCTCTTTTTGGGTAAGTGGTGTGGAGTAGTCACTTATTTTTTATTCAAAAAAATAAGAAAAAACTAAATACAGAATACATGACTGAATTGTTCCATTCTCATTGATTGAATAAAAAAGAATACATATTTGATAAATTGAGCATTACATGGCTTTTGGTCCTAGTTAAAACTACCAAATAATTACATGGCTTTCTGTCTTAGTTACAATCTATCCAAAATAAAAATAAAGATAAAGCCTAGGTCTACCTATCCAAAGACACTAAATTCGGAAGCTAGGTTACGGAATGGGAAGGTGTTAGACACCTATTCCGCCGAGACAGAGTCTGGTCTTCTATACTCTTGTGACCAATGTACCCCTTTTATGCATGACATGAATGATATGTTGCACACATGAACAAAAATAATAAAAACTGACTCACATGAATCTATTTTATGAATATGCTCTCTTCTTTGTTTTAAAAAAAAATCAAATTTGTGTTGTGATAAAAAAATTGAATTCGGTTTAGAAAAAAATCAGATTTATTTTTGAGAACTAAAAAGGTGGTCTATTAATGAAAGAAAAATCAGATCTGTTTTTGAGAACTAAAAAAAATTGGTTTTTTGATGAAAGAAAAATCAGATCTGTTTTGTGATATATAAAAAAAATCAGATTTGTACATAAAAAAATCAGATCTATTTTTATATGTGTAAACAATATTAAGAAGGAGAAAACCACATTTTCGTCCCTACATTTTCACGTGATTCTCACTTTGGTCCCTAACTTTTATTTCCACCGCTTATAGTCTCTATCCTGAAAAATGCGTCTCGTTTTTATCCTTGCCGTTACATCAGAGACAGAAAATGCACACGTGGCAAACAGAGTGCACTGTTGGCACACTAAAAGCTGACGTGGACATTAAAATAATAATAAAAAATTACACGTAAGCATCTAAGGAGAACATGTTCATGTTCTTTGTGTTCTTTCCCATAACATGATTTTACATGTTCTTCGCAATTTAATCCTTGTCTTATTTTCTTTTCTTTGTCTTTCTTGTATTTTCTTTACAACCAAGCACATTAAATTTCAAAACTCAGATCAAACAATAATCAACATCAACAAATCTACAATTTGAAATTGAAGCTAAAAACCTAACCCAGAAATCGAACCCAGAAATTTGAACCCAACGCACACCAATCAAAATCAACAGATCTACATCCTCTTTGTTCACAAAATCAACACCAATCTCCAAATTGGAAACCCACTGATCCAAATTAGAAACACAAAATCAACTCCAACTTGGAAACACAAAATTTAGCGATCATTAAAACACCGAAACCCAGCAAATCAAACACTCAAAAAATGCAGAAATAACCTATAAACAGCTATCCACATTCCAGACCAACAACAAACCCAAAAACTTTAAAGAAACCAGCTAATCACAACCATCCACACCAACACCAAACCTAGAAATTTCAAAGAAATTAGTCGACCACAGCTATCCACACCAAAAATAAACCCAAACCGATTCACAACCACCAACACCCACAATATCTTCCTTTCACAACCACTAACCACCACCACCACTACTAACAACCTTTGATTTATGACCACCACATCCACCACCAACGATCTGTGTTTCACAACACCCACAGCAACTTGTCCATAACTCGCGAATCCAAATCAACATACTACCCAAACCAATCTACAACCTGTGAATCTAGTCGCCGATCTCATCGCTTCACTAATCCACAAAGCTCCATTTTTGAAGCAGACTCGAGCTTGAGACCCGATCTAGACCAAGCCCCATACCAGAGCACTCAATTGGTTGGGGAGAGAGAAAGATCAAAGAGAGTGAGAGTAAGAATCGGCACATACCCAGGACTTGAAGAGGTTGTTCATGAAGGGAGGGTGGGAGGAAGGAGTAAGAATTGGCACATACCCAGAGCACTCAAATCTGTTTTTAATTTTTTTTTTTTTTAGTTAAAATTAATAATTTTAAAAAAAAATTAGATGCTGATGTGGCATTTTTTAATGCCAAATAATATTTATTATTATTATTTTAATGGTCATGTCAGCTTTTAGTATGCCAACAATGCACTTCGTTTGCCACGTGTGCATTTTCCGTCTCTGATGTAATGGCAAAATAAGACGTGTTTTTCAGGATAGGGACTAAAAGCGGTGGAAATAAAAGTTAGGGACCAAAGTGGAATCGTGTGAAAATGTAGGGACAAAAATGTGGTTTTCGCCTATTAAGAAAAATATTTTTTTAAGAAGAGGACTTTATTCATGAAATAAATCTATGCTACATGCACTAAACAAACAAACAAAACCACTCATGACCTTCTTCTTTTATTTTTTTAAAAATTGCTATGTTAAAAAAAATCAGATCTACATCTAAAGCAAACGTAGATTAGTTTTTTAAATAAGAAAAATTCAGATTTGTATCTAAGGAAGATACAAACCAGTTTTTGTTTAAAAAATTTAGATCTGCATCTAATGAAGATGCAAATCAGTTTTTGATGTGAGAAAATTTCAGATCTACATCTAATGAAGATGTAGATCAGTTTTTGATCTGAGAAAAATTCAGATCTGCATCTAAGGAAAATGCAGATCAGTTTTTGATTTGAGAAAAATTCCGATCTGCATCTAAGGAAGATGCAGATCAATTTTTGATTTGAGAAAAATTCAGATTTGCATCTAAGGAAGATGCAGATCAGTTTTTTTTATTAAGAAAAATATGATAACAAGCATATTTTTGAAATAAAAAATAGATCTTGACAATAATAAAAAGAATCAAGAACATATTTCAACAAAACAAATCAACAATTCATGATATGAATATTTAAAAAAACTAAATTGAAAGAAATATATAAACATGAATCATCACAATAAGAGAAACATAAGAAAAAAAGGTTAAGAAGAAACAACCTCTTGCATAGAGCACTCTTCTTCTTGAGGGGATATTTTAGGGTTCAAAGAAATTTATGCAATTGTCTTTGAAACCTAAAACTCTTGCTTACAAAAAAGAAATTCTTAAGACTAAAGCCTTCAGAACCTCTTTAACGTAAGAGAGAGAATTTCAGAAAGGGGGGTGGGTCAGAAATATGAGAAATTTGAGAGCGTGAAAAAGTGTGTTAAATTTTGAGATCCAGTCTCTATTTATAGAGGCTGGAAGACTCGAAAAAATAGCTTAGATGATTAGAATACAAACCGGGACGCGTCCTTCTGCTAAAAAATGGAATAAGATGTGTTTTATCGTCACTTGAAGACCGTTGGGCCAAAACCCCAATAGGTGCCATTTGGTACTTTGAAAGTGCCGTTTGGCACTCCAAAAGTGCCGATTGGCACTCCAAAATTGCCAATGGTACTCTTGGATGCCAATCACGCTTTCGTGTTTTCATGTATTCTAAGATTTTTATCTCTTTTCTGGATAATTCAGGTCTTTTCAGCAATAATTATCTTGTAGATAAATATTCTAAATAAATCTTGATAAAGTTTAGATTATCCATAATTTTATTATTATCCAACCATCCCTTTTATTCCCATGCAAGCAATCCTATTTTTGACACTAATCATCAACCAATCACAAGTTATTTAATTAATTTTAATTATTTAGCCAATCATAATTAATTTGAATTAATCATGCGTGGTTGGTTCCACCCAAACAAAATGCATGTAGACCTTACAAACATGATCATGCGATATCTTCCAATCCGATGGTCCGATTTGGAAACCGGGTATACCGTTGCGACCGTTAGAACCTCAAGATCAATTTTTATGATATGCAATGCAACCATTAGAACCTCAAGATCATTTTTTATGATATGCAATGAACAAATTAACGCATGTAATGCAATCGTGATTTTTTTGGGTACACGGATGGTCATTCCAGTCATTCTCCTTGATTAAATCATGGGTGTAAAATCAAGTGTCTACAGAATGCCCCTCATTGACAGAGCTTAGAAAGCGAATGTCAATGTAAAACAAAGATACTGATTTTAGTGGCCATGATTTAATTGAGATTGAATTTTCAAAGATTACCTAGCCCTCGAACATAAAATCTTGGAACATAGAACTAGTGCCTTACCTTTGACAAAAATGAAAATTGCAAATGCTTGACTTACTTGATAGCTGATGAACTTTGAAGTGATTCAAGATAATTGAGGTGACCGAAAGGCTTTTCAATTCTGATCTTGAATGTGGATGGTAACCAAGGGGCTTTTCTACCTCGGGTCTAGAACTGTGGCGACCAAGGGGCTTTTCAACCTCAATCTAGATGGAAGGTAACTAAGGGGCTTTTCAACCTTAGAAACGGAGCTATGACGACCAAGGGGCTTTTCAACTTCGATCTTGATGAAAGGTAACCAAGGGGCTTTTCAACCTCGGAACTGAAACTATCGCGACCAAGAGGCTTTTCAACCTCGATCTTGATGAAAGGTAACCAAGGGGCTTTTCAACCTTGATCCGACTGCTGGAATGTCGATCAAAGGGCTTTTCAACTTTTATCTGGCTACTGGAATGTCGATCAAAGGGCCTTTCAACTTTGATCTGGCTGTTGGAATGTTGATTAAAGGGCTTTTCAACTTTGACTTAGCTATAGGAATGTCGATCAAAGGACTTTTCAACTTTGATCTGGCTGCTAGAATAGGTCACTGTAATTAGACAGAAGTCACCAGAGCCACTGTCTACATGATCCATTGTGACTTTGTGAGTGCGTAGCATTAATTTTCAGGAGTTCTCCTAGGTGTATTTGATAATTCATGAGCTTGAAACTAAACATGATTGTTTGTTTCTTTAGACCCCTTAAAAACATATTAGTTTAACTTAATAAATTAGCCAAGTGTTTACTTAGGTTAATTATGAGATCTAGGTTAAACACATGCAAACATATTACTTTAGTGCGGAAACATAAAGAAGACAGTAATATGATCACCCAGGGAAACCAATGAAACCAACTGTTTCAAGGTAAAACCCTGTGGAAGATTTAACCTAGCTATCTTCAAGGTAAACAAATCCACTACGATAGAATGGAAGATTACAATAGATTTAAACCCTAAATCTAAAGCTACTTCTTGTAGAACTTATTAACACGACCACATGTAGCTCCGACTCCACAGACTCTTCTATCTTGAATTTGCTTGAACATAAACTCCCACATTTGTGACTTTGAGATCCCACTCAAAGGTTTCAGATCATGATCAGTTATTGATCTTGTAGCAGCAACTTCAGATCTACCGATTCTAATGGTATGAGAATGATTTCCGGTAATGACTTTGAAAGGAGAAGGCATGGTACCTTTTAGATCTCACAAGAGCACCTCCAAAATCTTCTTAAAACGTGCCTTAGGGTTTCTTTTAAATACTATGTGAAATAGATTTGAAACCCTAATCACTTGATAGGCCGATGGGCTGATGGCTTTAATTAAATTCTGCAGAACCTGTCTTTCGATCGGTCGAACCTGCTTCTCGATCGGTTGAACTCTTCAGAAATTGAATTCTTCTTTCTACAGCTTGAATGTTCTTGTATTCTGACTTGTAACACATTAAGCATTGTCTAATCAAACCTATAGACTTAGGAATCTATATTTAGACAAGTTTGTGTTCACGGTTTGCCAATTGTTCAAAACTTTTACAACCTAACAATGATGATTTCATTTCAGTATGCTTTTTGTCTTTCTCTTTCTGTGTGTTTTTGTGTCTGTTTGCTTAATTTTTTCTTTTCTTTGTTCTTAGCATATATTTTGTGGGTGTTGAAATTTCTTGGAAACCAGTAGGTTTATTTTCGAGTTTTATTGTTCAAGATCTAGGATGTGATATTAGCTTCCCAAGGTTGTTAAAGTCAATTTTTCATACACAGCGGGGATCCTAGTATAGTGAACCAATAGTATATCCACGGGTTGGGGTAAATGGCAACTAGGTGCTTGTGCTTGAGAGAGATGAGATGGTGGCCCCATTACCCTACGGTGATATCGTGCGTGCATTGCTTGCACTACTTGTGAAACTGTGAGAGTGTGTATGAAGTCCCAACGGACTTCTCGGAGTCAAGTCTTCACCAGCTTTTCGGATCCCACAGTACTGCCCGATTGCATCTGCCAAGTCTCATCGGTTTCTTTTGGCAAATTCCAAATGCTTCCCAAGCTCCAAAACACTCTCCACACTCTAAATATGTGTGGGTTGTGTTTGGGTACAAGTCTCCTCTCAAGGTATGACAATGGGAGAGGGAAGGAGAAGAGGCTACAATGATTTCTCTCTAAAGGATGAGTAGCTCTCTCTCTCTCTAAAAGTTGGGTGTGTTGTGTTGTAGAAACCTATCTAGTGTTTTCTCTTTGAATAGCCTCTCTTTACTTTTGTGGGTAATGAGGGTAAATATAGTATGGGTAAAGGGTAAGAAAGTCACACTTAAAATCCTTCAGGCATAGAGTTTTGTAGGTACCTCGTGAGATGGCCTTTCTCGCGAATTACTCACGAAATGCAACCTAACACTTGACTCTTCAGCTTCTAGCATGTGCTTTTCATGTGGCCTTTTCACGGGAACCTTTACTTGCAAACTTCTTACGAGCTAGTTGCGAAATTGCACTGATCTTCATTGCATGCTTGATTTTTCACCAACTTAATACTAAACCCAATACAATAAAATCCCACAAAATACAATGAAATAATTTAATGCAATTACAACACTTTTTGTCATAGAATAAAACCAACATAAAACATAGTTGTAAATCACAACTTTACAATCTCTCCCTTTGGCTATTCCGTGACAAAAACACCCTATAACAGACTCTAGGCTTAAACGTGAGTTTGGGAACAATGGCAAAACTCGCTCACACCTAAATCTAAAACTTGTGATGAACTTGGAATAGAATACCTATATCTTGAAACACTTGTGCAAAGCACATTAGACCCTCAAGGTAAAGCAAGTAATAAAAATGACAAGTATAATGTAATAAGTAAATATGCAATCAAGTAAACATGATGTGAAACACATGAGCAACTTGATCAAACACAAAACAGTCATATGGAAATGACTACAATGATCATCCGAACATGCAATCAACAAAGCACAATAGCATAAGGATGTATACATGTCTAACACAAACACGATGTGATGAGAACAACAAAGCATGGATGCTAAGCATAACTCAAGGCACCATAAATAAAACAATAAAACAAACATAATGTAAAGCAAACAAAACAAGGTTTTCTCATAAAAGATGTCTTCTCCCCCTTGGTATATGCATCTCCACTATGGAATTTCTCCCCCTACAAATGTGCACAAAATAGAATTTCTCCTCTTGAGAATGTGCACAAGAGTTATATAGAAATGACGATATACTTCGGTATACTCTCTAGAATACTCTCCCCCTTTTTGTCACGTATATACAAATGAATCAAGAGGATATGTACAAGGGTAATAATGCATGAGGATGAATGAGAAAATGAAGCTCAAACAAAAGACAAAACACCTTAGAAACAAAATACTACAAAAAATAAAGTAAAACATGAAATGCTAGGATGAGGAAAAAAGATATAGACCAAGGCATGGCAAGGGTAGCAAAGGTGTGTGCATGAGGGTGCATCAAGTGTGCATGTGCAATGCATGATCAAGGCATGAATAAGCACTCATGGGGCAAAGTGTGTAAAACACACAACCAATGATCAAAACATGATAGACATGAGCAAAAATGGTAAACCCTAAAATTTGGTACTCATTGGAGTCCACAAGGATGAAAAAAAATACCATATAGGCATTTTATCAAACACTTAAGAGTGCACACACTACGCAAATATGTTAAACAATGCATTGACACATGAAAATCTACCCTTAATACAAGTTATTTTTCCCCAAGGGGCCAACATCTAGAGAAAATCATCAAAAGAAACAAAACCCATACAAAAAATTTGACAAAAATTAACTTTTCCCAACCCTTATGGTGAAAATCCCAACCATGAACATAAAACCCCCAAAAACATAATCTAAGGATCAAAATCAATGAAAAGAGTAAAAGATTACCTTAGAGATGTTAATGAAATGAAAAATAGTTGAATTTAGTTGGGGTTTGATGTAGAAACATTAAAATAAGGGTTTGGGAGAAGATGGGAGAAGTTTAAAACAAATGTCCCACGAATTGCCCTTTAAAAAGCTAATTTTAGGCATTTCGCGAGTCGCTAACTCGCAAACCAATCGCAAAAAATTTGAGGACTTAGTATCTTGCAAAATTACATGTGAAATTTTTGTGGGATAGATGTAAGTCGTGAACCACTCGCGAAACTCTCTGTCCAAAGTTGAAAAGCTTGAGAATTGGACCATTAAACTCGTGACTGGGCTTACTCGCGAAATAAGCCGAAAAAACACCCAGAAAACATGTTTTTCACACAAAATCAACTTGAAAAAGTTTGAAAGACATGAGTGATATAAATCACTTCCAAAAGCAAATAAAATGGAAAAAAAAAATCTTTTTTAATTGATCATGATAAGCTTAAGCACACACATACATCACAATTGAACACGTACAATCACACAAATGAAATAGGCATTCATTGAACATTAGACTTGTGTGTTGTGTGTGTGAATAAAGTATGAACTAGTCCATAGTCTAGTATGAAGCTTCAATGATCAATTCAATTAAGTCATACACAACTAGCACAAAGTCAAGTAACCTATCTCACTAGTAGAAATGAACATATATGACCCCCCACCAAAGTGTTTACATCGATTGAAAGCTTTTCATTTGGCTTCAATTTTTTATACTTTTTGATCAATACAACTCAATTTTTTGAGCAGCAATGCCATGAAATTTTTTATATTTCTTTGAGGAATAAGCATTTGGCTTTGGCATCATACATTTTGCTCCACCTTTTCCTAGTCAAACTAGTTTTCGAAGCAAGGCTTTTTCAGCTCTATCTCTTTTTAGAGATTGATGTTTGTAGATCTTTGACATAAAAATAAATGTGAGGAGATATATAGGCACAAGTCTATGCATGTATCAAGATTAAACAAGACTATTGACCAATCATTCATGACAAGCTTGAAGATCTATTTACAATAATCAAATATAGATTTCTAGATTTCGATCACACTTAAAAATGTACATACATAACAAGCTAAGCTCGTAAATGCACTACGCCATTAGTACAAAGGTACTAGGCCAAACTCACATGAGTTATGTGCTTAGACATATATGATCAATTTTCCTCTTTTTATGAGTTTTTGGATTTTTACACACACAAAACAAAAGTATAAAAGTAAGATAAAAAAACAAAAACAATGCACATAACTAGATGCAAGATGCATAAATGCGTGATAAAGAAGCATCTAATGCATGAAAAGTCCTACAAAGATTGAAAGAATTGGATCAAGGACCAATAGCGCATAAGCTCAACCATAGGAACCTTTCCTCATCCAAACGAAATGATTGTTTGGAATGAGTGTCTCATGAGAAGTAAGATGAGGGTTGGAAGAATGAGAACCGGAGATTCACATAGGCAAAGAGATAAGAGCATTAACCACATGCTTCAACAACTTATCACTTTCAATCAAATCCGGTTTAGCTTGCAAAGCACAACTTCCAAGAAGCTCAAGTTTCTCTTTTCTTTTAATTCTTTTAAGAGCTTGAAACTTAGAGCAATGAGGTCTTAGATGACCAAAGGCACTACAATGGTGACAAACAATGTGTTTAGGTCCACTAGGCTTTTTAGGGAGGGATCTAGTAACATGGTTTTGTTCTATCTTTAACATGGAGCATTAAGGTCTTATGTGACCAATCACACCGCAATGGTGGCAAGTAGGAACAAACTTAGATCCACTCAAATCCCTAGGATGAGACCTAAATGAAGGCTTAGGCTTAAAAGCCTTTCTCTCCACTCTTTGGTTTCTTTTGTGTGGAGGAATGCATCCGATTTGTCTTTAGAGGTAGAACTCACAATAGGCACAAAATCAGGCAACACAACACGATTGCAACAAAGATTTTCTTCCTTTTTAGCAATAGGTTCATCAATCAAACACTTGGCATGCATCTTAAGAGATTCATTTTCACATTTAAGATCATCAACAAGTTTGTAAGACAAAACAAGTTTAGCATCCAAGTCCACATTCAAACATTCAAACTCTTTCATCTTTTCAAAAGAATTTTTAGCAAGTTTCTAATATTTCTCAACCAATTTTTTGGACTCATTGAGCTTAGCAATCAAATCATCCTTTTCATTAGTGAACTTGCTCAAATTCTCATGAAACTTCTTAATCTTTTTCTTCAAGAGTTTGACATTTGGAATTTTAACACCACCCAAAGAGTCATGTAACATGTCATCACAAGCAAGAGGATAAACACTCATAGAGGCATTTTCACAAACACATGGCATGTTACAATCAACAACATTCAAAACATCCATAGAAGCATACAAAGCACTATCCATGGCAACAAACACAAGGGGCCAAGGATCACACTTAGGTAATTAAACCAAAACAAGTGTACCCGCTCTGATACCAATTGAAAGCTCAAATTAGTGTGAAACACTAGAGCTTATTTAGACCCCAAATTAAAAAATATGGCTAGATTTCTTTTACCCTAACTTATCAAAGTGCGGAATAAGAGTAAATAAGCGCAATATGCCGATAACACTACTCTAAGCCATATCCAACCACAATGAATAATAAAATTAAAGCTTAAAGAGTAGGAAAGAGAGATGCAAACACAAGATAAAACCAAGATGTGTTATCGAAGAGGAAATTGAAGAATTCGGTGAAAAACCTCTCCGCGACCCTCCAAGTTGAAATCAATCCACTAGTGAATATAGTTGGAGTACACGAATAACAAAAAACCCTCCAAGCCTACTCTACCCAATGTACTTGAGCCCTCCAAGCTCTTGCTACCAACGGACTTCTCGGAGTCTTGTCTTCACTAGCTTTTTGGATCCCGCAATGCCGCCCAATTGCATCCACCAAGCCTCACCGGCTTCTTTTGGCAAATCACAAATGCTTCCTGTAGACACTCGATTTTGCACCCATGAATTAATCAAGGAAGATGGTTGAAATGACCATCCATGTACCCAAAAAATCATGGTTGCATTACATGCATCAATTCATTCATTGCATATCATAAAAATGATCTTGAGATTCTAACGGTCACAATGGTGTGTTCAGTTTCCAAATCAGACCATCGGATTGAAAGATATCGCATGATCAAGTTTACACGGTTAACATGCATTGTGTCTAGATAGAGTTGACCATGCATGATTAATTTAAATTAATTTTGATTGGTTAAAAAATTAAAATTAATTAAATAATTTTGTAATTGGTTGATAATTAGTATTTAAAATAGGATTGCATACATAGGAATAAAAGGGATAATTGGATAACAATAAAATTGTGGATAATATGAACCTTATCAAGATTTATTTTAGGGTATTTATCTACAAGATAATTATTCCTAAAAAAGCCTAAATTATCCAAAAGAGAGATAGAAATCTTATAATACGGGTGAAAACACTTCTAGGTGCAAGGACCAGCTCAAGAAAACCTAAAAAGGGAGTCAAAAACGCACCTAAACACGAAAGATCGTTTGGTGCCCAAGAGTACCATTCGGCACTTTTGGAGTGCCGAACGGCACTTTAAAAGGGTTGAATTGCACCCTTAAGGGCTAAGGCCCAACTCCTTTCGGGTGACTATAAGGCACATCCTTTTCTACATTTTCATAGAAGGACGCGTCCCGATTCACATCCTAATCATCTGAGCTATTTTTTAGAGTCTCCTAGCCTCTATAAATAGAGACTGGATCTCAAAATTCAACACACTTTTTACGCTCTGGGAGGCACACTCTTTTAGGCTCTCAAATTGCTCATATTTTCTAATCCCCTCTCTGATTTTTTGTTGAAGCTAGGGTTTTTAGGTTTCAAAGATAATTGAATATATTTCTTTGAACCCTAAAACATCCTCTCAAGAACAAGAAGTGCTCCATGCAAGAGGTTGTTTCTGATAACCCTTTTTCTTTATTCTTCTCTTATGTGATGATGCATGTATTTTTTTGTTTAGTTATCCATAATATGAATTGTTAATTATTGTTTTGTTCAAAGCATGTTCTTGAATCTTGTATAATTGTTATGATCTCTTTCTTAATTTCAAAAATATTCATGTAATCAATTCTTTATTTTTAAAAAAAATAAAAACGGATCTGCATCTTCCTCAGATGTAGATCTGAATTTTTCTTAAATAAGAACGAATCTGCATCTTCCTTAGATGTAGATCTGAATTTTTCTCAAAATAAAAAAAAGGATCTGCATCTTCATTAAATGTAGATTTGAATTTTTCTCAAAATAAAAAAAGGGATCTGCATCTTCCTTAGATGTAGATCCAAATTTTTCTTAAATAAAACTGATATGCATCTTCATTAGATGTAGATCTGAATTTTTCTCAAAATAAAAATGAATTTACATCTTCCTTAGATGTAGATTTGATTTTTTTTTCAAATAAAAATGAATCTGCATCTTCATTAGATGCAGATTTGAATTTTTTTCAAAATAAAAATGGATCTGTATCTTCCTTAGATGCAGATCCAAATTTTTTGTATGTCAAAAACTGATTTGTATCTTCCTTAGATACAGATCTGATTTTTTAACATAGAAGATTTTGAAATAAAAAGGGATCATGAATAGATGTTTTGTTTGTTTTGTTTAGTGCATGTAGCATGAATATAGTCCTCTTCTAAAAAAAAAAAAAAAAATCTTTTTCTTATTTTATTACTACAAAATAGATCTAATCTTTTACAAATCAAAAACCATCTTTTCTAAGTCCTTAAAAACAGATCTAATATTTTTTCAAATTAAAAGACTTTGTTTAATTAAATAAAAACAGATCTGAATTTTATCTCCAAAAACCACTTTTTTTTACACAACAAAACCAGATCTGATTTTTTTTTTTTTATAAACCAAACTTATTTTTTTTTTATTACTAAAACAGATCTGAATTTTTAACAAAGAAGAGGATGAATTCATAAATAAACTTATGTGATTTAATTTTTTTTTCATATGTTCAACATGTCATTCATAGCATGCATAAAATGGTACATAAGTCACAAGAGTCTAGAAAACCAAACTCTATCCGGGTGGAATGGGTGCCTAACACTTTCCCATTCTGTAACCTAGCCTTCGAATCTAGTTTCTTTGGATAGGTAGACTTAGGTCTTATATCTCTCTTTTTTGAGAGGCACTTTTGAGGTCTCTCACAGTGGCGACTCCGCTAGGGATGTCAAGGGTTGAGCTCCGTATTAGACTTTAGTGACCAAATGTGTACCCTTGTTTTGTATGGTCTTGCATGATATTGTTGTTTGTTTGTTTATTTATGTTTGTTAAGATGTTGGATGATATTTTGTTGTATGATATGTTGTTTGTATTACTTGTTAAAAGCTTTCCCTAACTGTCATAGTGCGTGCCATCCAAACAATACGTATGCACCCCTTTCAATAACTTGTGATGGTGCTAACCATGGATCACCGGTCTTCATTAGATTTGGGTACCCAGTGGTAAACTCACCAACTCCTATCCTAAAGTCACTGGATCATTTCCTGTTGACTGTAAAGGACAAACCATGCCGTTCGAACCAATGCAATGTTCATTACATTATAAGTTGGGAGGTGTAACGTTCTAGCTATGGGAAACAATGAAACAACAAACCCACTCTACAACATAATGACTTAGAACCTACCCTTAGGTCAGTCCCAGTTAAAATTGCATTGCATGTTGTGTGTGTTTGTTTTGGTTGATTGATTGATTGATGTGGATGGGGTCTTAGCTTTAATTAACCCGACCAAGCCTGTCATTAGGGGAGAATTTGGTCAAGATCTGAAGGAAGGCTGCAAAGAGAACCTAAGCCTGACATTCAAGACAGTAGCTCCAATTCCAAGCCCGTCACTCCCATTATGGTACTGAAGCCCGTAAGCATAGAAGATACTCCATTGCTACAACATCACAATCCCATATTCGACCTACAAGACACTTCAAACCCCAACCAAATCACCCAACACCCACAAATGGGGGGAGATACTTCAAACCCCAGTTAAACTACCAAGCACCCACAAACGGGGGGAGACACTTCAAACCCCAATCAAACAACCCAATACCCACAAACGAGGGGAGACACTTCCAACCCCAAGATCCCGATCCAAATGATCCAACAAAAATTGTCCACATCACAAGGGGGGAGACACTTCAAACCCCTGCATTTTGTGACCGACAAGCCTGCAGACATGGAGATTGACGAAGAAGCCATAGATTACATGGATGAAGATATCACAACAATGATGTTGAGGGAAGAAGGAACTTACTGGGAGCCACCTGTCATTGTTGAAGCTACTACTAAGTTGAAGAACTAGGCATGGGAGGGAGCCGCCCACCCCATGGAAGACTCTGTGAAGAAGATCAAGACCATCAAGTCAGTCACATTTGCCAAAAAGGTCAAGACCGTCAAGCCACTCACCCCTACCAAGAACATTGTTTCTGTCCCTATTGGGTCTATTTTTGGTAGTATTTCTATTCCTACTAAGTCCATTTATGATAGTTTTCCAGTTGAGTCTGATTTAGTTAGGTCTATTGAGTCTGTTAAGTCTGTTGGGAACTCTTCTCCTTTTAATATGATTTCTGATTCTACTTATTTGTTGGCTTTGAGTGTTTTTATTTTTGAAATTGGTAAAGAAACTCTTAATAATAAGGAATTAAAACATGGACACCTAGAACCCATAAAAGAAGAAACCCAATCCATTAACCTGGGAACTAATGATAAACCTAAAATGATACAAGTGGGCAATACCCTAACCATTTCAAAGAAAGATGCATTAGTGGCACTCCTAACAGAATTCAAAGAGGTCTTTACCTGGTCATATGAAGACATGCCTGGGATTGATACAAATATAGTACAACACTGCATTCCAACAGATCCAACGATGAAGTTGGTTAAGCAGAAGTAGAGAAGAATAAAGCCAGAATGGACTCTCAAGATCAAGGAAGAAGTTGAGAAACAGTACAATGCAGGATTCCTGAGAATGGTCAACTATCTAGAGTGGTTAGCTAATGTGGTTCTTGTGCCACAAAAGGATGGGAAGGTTAGAATGTGTGTAGATTTTCGAGATCAGAATAAGGCCAGCCCAAAAGACGACTTTCCCTTGCCTCATATAGA
The DNA here is from genome assembly GCA_019022515.1 of Quercus aquifolioides. Taxonomy (NCBI): domain Eukaryota; kingdom Viridiplantae; phylum Streptophyta; class Magnoliopsida; order Fagales; family Fagaceae; genus Quercus; species Quercus aquifolioides. Next base: position 30,391,745 of record CM032335.1, on the reverse strand, counting down.
CATCCTGATTGACAATACAGCAGGTAATGCTTTGCTATTGTTTATGGATGGATTTTCAGGGTACAACCAGATTAAGATGGCTCTAGAAGATATGGAGAAAACCTCCTTTATTACACCATGGGGGACATATTACTACAAGATCATGCCATTTGGCCTTAAAAATGTTGGTGCTACTTACCAATGTGCAGCCACCACTTTGTTGAATGACTTGATCCATAAAGAAGTAGAAGTTTATGTTGATAAAGTCCAAAGACCGTGAAGGACATATGCCAGCTTTACGGAAGTTCTTCGAAAGAATCCAGTTCTACAAGTTACGGTTGAATCCAAGGAAATGCATTTTTAGTGGAACATCCGAAAAGCTATTAGGGTTTATGGTAAGCCAGAGAGGAATAGAAGTTGATCCTGACAAAATCAAGGAAATTGCAGAGATGAAGCCCTTAGAACTGAAAAGGAGATCCAAGGATTTCTGGGGAGGATACAGTGCATCAGCAAATTCATAGCTCAACTCACCATGACATGTGAACCAATTTTCCGACTACTTAAGAAGGAAGTTCCTACAGTATGGAATGAAAAATGCCAAGAAGCCTTTGAAAAGATCAAGAATTATCTAATGAAGCCACCAATACTTGTTCCACCAGTACCTGAAAAGCCATTGTTGTTGTATCTCACCACTACAGATACATCAATGGGGGCTTTACTTTCTCAATACCTAGAGGAGACTAGAAAGGAGAATGCAATATACTACATCAGCAAGAAGATGTTACCTTATAAAGAAAAGTATTCACTATTAGAAAAGACATGTGTAGCTCTCGTTTGGGCAACCCGCAAACTCAAACATTATATGCTTGCCTACAAGGTTTTGTTGATTGTAAGAATGGATCCTTTGAAGTACTTAATGGAAAAGCCCGTGCAAGATGGGAAGACTGCTAAATGGGTATTGCTTCTGTCAGAATTTGATATTAAGTATGTGACTCAGAAATCCATGAAAAGGAGAGCAATTGTTGATCACTTAGCTCATTGCTCGCCAGAAGAAGCTGAAGAGATACAAGAAGACTTTCCGAATGAAAACATCGTGGGGATTGAGGTAGAATCATAGAAGATGTACTTTGACAGAGTCATAAATCAAAATGGAAGTGGAATTGGAGTTCTCTTAATTTCTCCAAAAGGGGACACACATTCCATTTTCTGGCAGACTCAACTTTCTTGCCACCAACAATGCCACTGAATATGAAGCTTGCATCATGGGGTTACAAGTAGCCCTAGGCCTTGGGGTAAAAGAGTTGGAGGTATACGGAGACTCAGCCTTGATAATCTCCCAGATTCAGAATAAATGTGTTAGGACATATGTGTTTCACTTGTTAAGAACATATGTCATTCTTTTATGTAGTTGGCTAATCCTTTGACAAAACGCACTTTACTTGTAATTGGGTAGATCTAAGATGTGTTTAATACTTCAAGAAACATGTTGTTCAAGTCTAGTATTAAAGCCATGAAGATTGGACCAAGAAACAAGTGAAGAAAAGGTGTTCATTAAAGCTGGACAGATAGCTCGACACCTGCGGACAGATAGCTCGACAGCTGCTCGACACCTGCCCGACAGCTGGCTATCTATCGAGCTCTTAAGGTGCTTCTTATCGCAATCTCGACACCTTCTCGATAGCTAGTGGATCGATCGAGAAAGCTCCTGTCCCCTCGATAGCTTCTCGACACCTCCTTGACACCTAGCTATCTATCGAGGTTTAAAGCTCGACACCTCCCGATCGATCGAGGTTACAGGAAATCAAAATTTTCAGATTTGATTTTTGGGCCAGGCTTTTGTATTTGTGTAGGGTTTCTTTTCTCAAAACCCTAGACCTATATAAGGCTTATTTTAGAAGCCGTCACATAAGAGAATACAAGGAGAACATATGCAAAAGGTGACCGATACCTTATTCTCTCTGAAAGAAGCTACTGAGTCTTTGCGCCTTAGGGTTTTGTAACCAAGTGCTTCTTGATCTTCATTGTTGATGAAGTGAAGAACTTTGCAACCAACATTCTTCTTCCTCAAGTTGGTGAGTGAGTCACGTACTAGGATTCGTGCAAAGGAGTTAGTCACGTATTGGGATCCGTGCAACATCAAAGGGTGGCGTTCATATATTGAAGAGTTCAGAAGTTCTGAAGCAATAGAAGGTTTCTGCTGTGAGTTCATCTATGGGGATTGTAGAGTCTAGGGACAAAGGTTTTGTACTAGATCTGAAACTTCTCTTTACTATAGTGGATTGCTTTTCGGGAAGGTTTCCCCCCAGGTTTTTTACTGTGAAACTGGTTGGTTTCATTAGTTTTCCTGGGTCATCATATCTTGTCTTATTTATTATTTCCGCTGTATGATATTGATGTTTGTTTGTTTTAACAAGTTTTATTCGTAATAAATCTAATTAACAACTTGGGTTTAAAACTTGTTAATTCTATCAACCGAGGTCTAAATTTCCAAACAAAATGGAAGATCAAAGAAGAAAGGCTGATGCCTTATCATGAATGTCTTCAGAAATGGGCATAAAAATTCAGCAAGATCTAATATCAATATGTGCCAAGGATGCAAAATCAAATTGCAGATGCTTTGGCAACCATGGCATCCATGATGGATGGGCCAAAAGAAGATGAAGCTAGATCGATAGTGTTGGAACAAAAAGAACCAGCCTACTACATGACAATAGAAGAAGATGAGGAAAAGAATGGGGAAGGTGAATGGTAATTAGACATCCTACAATACCTTAAGGATGGGACATACCTGAAGTCTGTAGACAAGAATGTTCAATTAACCATCCGGAGGTTGTCTACTAATTACATCATTTGTGGTGAAAGGCTTTACAGAAGATAATATGATGGAATTCATCTCCTTTGTGTAACCGCCAAGGAAGCACAGCAAATAATTGAAGAGGTTCATGAGTCAAGTTATGGGCCACATATGAATGCACACATGCTGTCAAGGAAGATAATGAGACAAGGCTATTACTAGACTACTATGGAAGTCAACTGTGTGGCTCATGTTCGAAAATGTCATCAATGTCAAGTCCATGGAGATCTGAAGCACATGCCACCCATGCCACTACATACTATGACATCACCCTGGCCATTCTTTACATGGGAAATAGACATTATTGGGAAGATTCACCCAACAGCATCCAATGGCCATGAATTCATACTCGTAGCCATTGATTACTTCATTAAATGGGTAGAAGCTACCTCATACAAAGTTTTGAATTCAAAGGAAGTTGCTTAATTCATCCAGACCAATATCATCTGCAGATATGGGGTACCGTATGAAATTATCTATGACAATGGGAAACATTTTAGGGGAGAAAAAGAGAAGCTACTACGACAGTTCAACATTCAACATCACAAGTCTTTTCCTTACCGTCCTTAAACCAATGGAGCAGTTGAGGCTGCTAATAAAAACATTGGGCGAATCTTGAAGAAGAGCACAAAGAATTACAAGGACTGGCACCTACAATTGCCCTATGCACTTTGGGGGTACAGAACATCAATTCGATCTTCCATAGGAGCCACTCCTTATTAATTGGTGTATGGGATGGAAGTAGTCCTTCCCATTGAGATGGGTATCCGTTCACTAAGGACACTATCGGAAAATGAAATCCTTGAAGCAGATTGGTTACAAGGCAGATATGATCGGTTGTGTATGCTAGATGAGAAAAGACTCAAGGCCTTGTATCATATTCAAGGTTACCAAAGGAGGCTTAGGAAAGCTTTTGACAAGAAAGTGAGAACCAGAGATTTGTTGAGAGATTTAGTATTAAAGGAAATCCGAGCCCCAGTTTAAGATGCAAACGGGAAGTTCAAGCAGAATTGGGCAGGCCCATACATTATCAAACAGATGTACTCTAGGGGAGCAGTAAGATTGATGGACTTAAATGCAAACCCTTTCACTGAGCCACCCAACATGGATCAACTAAAGAAATACCACGTCTGAAGTGGTAGTCTGAAAGCACCACGTCTGAAGTGGTTTTTAGTTATTTTATTTCCCTTCCTAGGCTTGACAAACAAAAATAATAATAATAATAATAATAAAAAAGTTGAAAACCCGAAAGGGAAATCCACGCAAAAGGAAAGAAAAAAAAAAAAAAAAGGAGAGTGAGAGAGCTTGCTAGGTTGAAAACCCGAAAGGATGACTTAGGCAAAAGTTAAGGCAAATAAAAAACATCATCATCAATGAACTACATGATGACCTAATCCTTCTACAAAGGGGGTACGTAGGCAACCATGCATTGGTTCAGTCATAATTTCCCCAAGCCCACCATTTGCCCATTAAGCAAAAATCTTTTTCCAAAATTCAACCATTTCGTTAAACCATGTCATTACACAGAATCCCAAAAACCAAACCCGAAAAACCCAAACCCAATTCCTAAACATATGAGTTTCACATCAAGCCCAATAGCATGTTCCTTATAGAAGTAGGATTTGTGTCCACAGGAGTGAAAGACTTTCTTCCTTTGCCACCCGGCATTCCTTGCTCATATTTGAATTGCCTCAAGAGTCTGTCACCCTTGTAAAAAGTTGCCCTCCACTACCCAACAATGAAGATGTGGTCTGATCTTGGAGACCGCAGTAGAGGGGGTGGGCACTTCCACCAATAACAGTCCCATTGGATTGAGGTACTGGACTTCTTGTTCAAGAACTTCACCCAATCACTTTTGGTTTGGCATTCAATTTTAATTACGGTCCTACTAAGAAAACTGCTAGGTCCATAACTACTAGTTGTAGGCTTGGCAATCATATCTAGTCACTCCATTAGCCATATCTACAAAGTCAAAGGACTCCCTAGGAAGTTTTAAGATTCTCCACCATGAAATACATCATCTAGTCCTAGAAGAGTTTTTGCCAAGATCAAAGAAATAGGATTATCACCATCCTTGATTTGATTCACCACACTTATGGCTTGAGCATCCAGAAAGCCACGTCTTCCAGAGCAAAGCAAAAGTTTTCCCACAAAGCATAGGGCCAAGCCAAAGTTTTTCTGCATATTGTCAGTCACTCCATAGGTGCATTTGTCAATCATCCTGGAAATATCACACGGAGATTCACCATATGTCCTTCAATCATATTATCGGTGATGGAAGTAGGAAGACCAAGAGCATCAGACAAAAATTCCTTATGCATGGGATCACAAGAAACTACTACAGATTTTTTGTTTGGATCGTAGCCCAGGATAGTGGAAAATTCTTCAATTGTTGGACAGAGTTCAATAGTGTTAAACCGAAACACATGATCTTTGGGATCCCAGAATTTCACAGCGGCACAAAGGAAATCCCATTTGATTATGACATTCCTCAGAGCCTTTATTCCCTCTAGTTTGTAGGCTATAAAATTGATCTGGGTACTAAAATCAAAGCTACGAACCCATCTGTTGATATCATGAATTGTTGAATGAGAAAAATTATGATTGCTAGTCATGGATGACTTTTGCTTGTGATTATTGTGTTGTGCTAACCTTGATGCATAGATTTGTCGCAGGAGAAATCATCAATATAAGCTACACCAGTTCCAAAATCAAGTTTAAATAGGTTTTAGAGAGTTTGTAGCTGAGTAGGAGAGTGTTTCATGATCACAAACGAAAGAAATATTTTTCAAAAAACACGAAAACGCGAAACACGCATTGGAAAAGCGTGAGGAGTCGGCCCACCATGGGCGTAATGACATGGCCAAGGGGCACCCACTCCAGCCATCGTACACCCATGCAATTCCATGCAATTTCACGTTCTCAGACATTTTTTTAGGATCATTTAACACTCAAAAATATTTTTTTAGGTCAAACTAGGGCATTCCGACGTGCCTAACTCATTTGTTTTCAAAAATCATCACTTGCATCATTATTTTCAAAAATAGGTCAAGTCAAGTTTTTTTTTAAAACTCATGACTTCATGTTCAAAACTAGGGGCATTCGCCCACGGCTCATTCATTTTCAAAAAAAAATCACCATCATCATTTTTTTAAGAAAAATTATCATCAAGATTTCCAAAAATCATGCATCCATTTTTAAACTAGGGGCATTCGGCTCTGCCTTATTCAAGTAAGTGCAGATTCCATCAGAGCCAATCAAGATAAGTTTAAATTGGTACTACAAGACTTCATTAGGTGAATTCTAAACTTGTCTCAGTTAAAGTTTCTACATGATCCAAAGTGATTCCATGGACAAAGAGCTAAATACAAGACTGTCTAAAGAACGTTTCCTTTTGTTTTGCGGGAATAAAAATGAAAAATGCAAGTCAAACATCATTGGGACTCCGAGTCTGCCTATGCGAAGATCTCCTTGAACCACCTCTAGAGGAGCCACCTTCAGTATTTCCTTCTTGACTTGTAAAAAATCGAGGATCATATTGATGATTTTCAAGTTCGAGGCTCTTGATCCTTTCCTCTAAAGTTCTTCTAGTAGCATCAGCAGTTTCCATTTGATGTGCCTGAAAATTTGGCAAAATCAAGTGTTAATTCCATCATCAAGAAAAGTTCAGGCAAAAGACACTCAAAAAGCAACATGGTATGCCCAGCTTGCATCATTAAGCACATATTGGGAGGATTGAGTACAAGCCAACAATTGCAAGCCTCTAATCATCCGCATACTTTCCTCCATAAGATCCATATCAACCTAAAGCACAAATCTACCAAATCATGCCATTCAATAAGCCAAGAAGAAATAAGGACAAAGAAATAAAAATGCAAGAACATACCGGATCGGGCCAAGGAACATTTGGTAGGTGCTCTGGCTTATTCAAAGGCATGGAACTATAACTTCCATCAGGATTCATCACATCATACTACCATGCCGAAAAATGGGGATAAGTCTCCACGAAGGAACTAGAAGAGCTACTAGCATGGTGAGGAGAGGGAATCTCTTCCTCTTCCTCTCCTTCAGAAGAGTGAGGCTAAAAATCCAACATGCAAATGTGTATTACCAAACAAAAATATGGAAAATGAATTCGCAAGATGAAAAGTTGACTTCAGAAGGGAAGAGAAGTATCGTTATGCTAGCCAAGCAACCTTGCAGATGAGTTCAAATGAATTCAGAATAATCTCCTTCTACTCCTGCAATGATATAGCCATCATGGGCTCGAGCAATCTCTTCATCAGCCAGAAAGTCAGCCAACCGAATGGAGGGACAAAAAGGAACTGGAATTGTGATAGGAGGATACTCATGTTGAACTTGAGGCAACACCCAATCACCAAGATACCAATACCTTCCATGCCCACATTCAAACAATACCTAACGGTCATTCAACTCCAAAGCCCGCTCACACTCTACATACCCTTCACATCCAGCCCAAGGATCTAAATTCATCTGAAAAATCACAAAGGAACCCATAATGAGAAGAGACCAAGCCATAACCAAGTACCAAAGATTCCAAAAAAAGAAAGAGGGGGGAATGACTCACATCATCAGCAGTCAAATTGTTAATCACCAAGCGCCAAATTTCCAAAGACTGCCTGGAAGGTGTAGACAAACGATGTTTGGGCAACCAACAGAGAAATCTAGGGAAAATGCTAGCAACCTCCTCCTGGATTTCAGGACCAACTCCAAAGTATTCATACATAGCCAAGATAACCTTTCATTACAATCTAGCCAAAATAACTTTCCAAAACCTACACATAGCCAAAAATTTCAAACCTCACCTACCATACAAATGGAGCCCCACCCAAGCTCAAAAGGCTCCGCTTAGAAAGTTGGATCATGAAGTGCAACAGAGTAGCATAAGTCATACCGCCCCAATCATAATGCCGGATTTGCTCAATTTTTCTCAAGCTCCACAAGTAACACAAATTCATTATACTGCCTAAATCCGAACACAAGAAATTCCCAATAAAAAGAAGCATGAACATGTGAGCACCCTTTGCCACACTATCAAAATGTGGAATATTCTCACATAGCCAAGACAAAGGAATATTTTTACTCTTCATTCTGGAAGGCACTACACCTAGAAGTTTCTTGATTTCAATTGAAGTAAGGGGATCATTGACATGAATTCTTTCACCACCCAACCTTAGACCAATGATAACAGAGAAGTCATAAGGTGTCAACATTACCTCACCAATGCATAGAAAATGGAAGGTACATGTGGTGTCCTAGAAGCGCTCTGCTAAGGTGGGGAGTAACTGAAGATCCTTGTATTCATGCGTCTCTTGATTTAACAGAGCTTCGCAGAAAGTACCAAAGCCCGCTTCATTGATGATGTTTTTGATGTTAGGAGACAATGCTTTGCATGTATTTTTCAACATTTGGAGACTACCTCGACTCTTGAGGCTCTGCAACACAAAAGCTTAGTTCATCATTCCTATGCCAACAAAAAACTCACATGTTAAAGAAAAATTCCCAAGCCGCAACCCACAAGTCCAAAAAATTTCCCATGTCAAAAAATATTCCCACAACTAAAACCCACACGACCAAAACTTGTTCACCACCAAAAATTCATGTGCCCAAAGGTCAATGCGCCACCCCCCCCCCCCCCCCCCCCCCCCCCCATCAATGCCCCACCCAAAATTTTACCATAATCAAAATTTTTCACATGTCCATACACAACTACTAACCATGCACATAAATTCCTACATGACCAAGATAGCCAACAAAGTCCATGCATAACAAGTAAAGTCTCACATAGCCAAAATCATAACCACAAAAATTTTCCATCACATGCCCAACAAAATTTTTCCATAAGTCAAAATTTCATGCCCACAAAATTTGTCCATACCCACAAATTGATCCATACACATACCCACAAAATTTTGCCATGATCATAAAACAAAACTTGCACATGCCAACAAAATTTCCCATATACATCATGAATATGTCCATGCAAGCTTACAACACAAATTTTTCCATAATGCCAATACTCCCAAAATCCAAGCCAAAACTCATCCAACAACATCACAATCTATCAACATTGTCAAAATTCCATAAGCCACCAACATTGTCCAAATTGCACCATGACCAAAAATAACACTTCAAGAATGCTCCAAAACCAACATTACAACATGATCAATCATACAATGCCTCAAATTGCAACAACAAAATGACAGTATTTCACCATGAAATTTTGAATGAAACATGAAACAACATTTTGACAAACAAAGAAACCAAAAAAAGAAAAAAGAAAAACTCAGCTTGATGTCCATGTGAGAATATGGAGCACGGGTCTTGGGATCTTGAAGGAGCCCCTCTCCATCATTCCAATCAAATGAGGGATCATATTTCTCACTATGAAAAGTAAGAAAAGAGGATCCATCGGAAGAAGAAGACATTTTTTATGCAAAGAAAAAATGGGTGCAAAAATGGATTGCACCAAAAATGGGTGTGTGGCAAAAGTGTTCAAAAACACAAGGACCTAAAGAAATATTGAGGGAGATGGATGAGGGAAGGTTGAGAAGCTTAGAAAAGTTTTTTTTTAAGAAGAAATGGTGAGATGAGGAAGAAAAATCAAGTGGAAGAAGAAGGTGAATAGTGTTAATGGAGGAAGAAGCAAAATGAGAGAAAAGAGAAATATGATGAATGGGGGGCCAAAATTCAGCCCCCACAGTAAAGATTCAACTAAGTTGTTAAGTCAACTCCCAAAAACAAAAAGTTTTTCTTTTCTTTTCTTTTTTATTTCCTTGTCCCACTCAAAAAAAAAATTACATCATAAAAAAGAAGAAGAAGAGAAAGATCAAAGATTCAAATTTTCAAAGGAAAAAAGTATGAAAATTTTTTGGAATAGGTTAAGGATAAAACTTATTTCAGACTCCAAATCCCAAATTTTCAATTCAAAATTTTCATTTCTAAGTTTAAAAATTTCACATTCTAAATGCCCAATTTTTTAAATTCAAAATCCCTAAAATTTCAAGTTGCAAAAACTTCAAACCTACGATTTCATGTTCAAAATTTCAAGTCACAATTTTCCAAAATCTCAAGTTTAAATTTTCAAAATCTCAATCCAAAATCTCAAGTCTCAAAATTCCAAAGTTTCAATTTCCAAAGTCTAAAATTCAAAATTTCCAGTTTTCAATCCCATGCTTCAAGTTTCAAAAATAAATCCTTCAAAGTTTTCTTGATAAGATTCACACCAAAAAGGGACAAATGCAAATCACGCATCTCAAAATGCAAGGGAACAATAGGACATTCATCAGTTGGTGACTAATTCCAAAATTTGACTTTTGCAGGCAATAACTAGGATGAGAAGCCCTTGACTTCTTTCAGTCAAGATCAGATTCATTGATCACAAGAACCCACGTATCCAAGATCAATATCGTGGTCGCAGACATCACCTCAGTCAAGATCAGATTCATTGGTTGCAGGAACCTACGTATCCAAGATCAATATCGTGGTCGCAGACATCACCTCAGTCAAGATCAGATTCATTGGTTGCAGGAACCTACGTATCCAAGATCAATATCATGGTCACAGACATTACCTCAATTAAGATCAGATTCATTGCGTAGGAACATATTTATCCAAGATCAATATCATGGTCGCAAACATCACCTCAGTCAAGATCAGATTCATTGGTCGCAGGAACCTATGTATCTAAGATCAATATCATGGTCGCAGACATCACTTCAGTCAAGATCAGATTCATTGATTGCAGGAACCTACGTATCCAGGATCAATATCATGGTTGTAGACATCACCTTAGTCAAGATCAGATTCATTGGTTGCAGGAACCAACGTATCCAAGATCAATATCATGGCCGCGGACATCACCTTAATCAAGATCAGATTCATTGGTCATAGGAACTTATGCATCCAAGATCAATATCATGGTAGCAGACACTACTTTCAGTCAAGATCAAATTCATTGGTCGTAGGAACCTACGTATCCAAGATCAATATCATGGTCACAGAAATCACCTTCGTCAAGATCAAGTCCCTTGGTCACAGACAACTCCATTATCAAGAATCATTTCAAAGTCTCAGTCACTTCAATTATCAAGAATCATTTCAAAATTCATTAGTCACCTCAATTATCAAGAATCAAGAATCATTTCAAAATTCATTAGTCACCTCAATTATCAAGAATCATTTCCAAGTCTCTCAGTCACTTCAATTATCAAGAATCATTTCAAATCTCATAAGTTATTAGTTAGGTCAAGTATTTTCATTTTTTGTTAAAAGGTAAGGCACTAGTTTTATGATTCCAAAGTTTTAGGTTCGAGGGCTAGGTAATCTTCAAAAATTCTACCTCAATTAAATCACGGTCACTAAAATCAATGTCTTTGTTCTACATTGACATTCACTTTCCAAGCTCTGTCAATGAAGGGCATTCTGTAGACACTCGATTTTGCACCCATGATTTAATCAAGGAAGATGGCTGAAATGACCATCCATGTACCCCAAAAATCATGGTTGCATTACATGCATCAATTCATTCACTTCATATCATAAAAATGATCTTGAGATTCTAACGGTCACAACGGTGTGTCCGGTTTCCAAATCGGACCATTTGATCGAAAGATATCGCATGATCAAGTTTGCACGATTAACATGCATTGTGTCTAAGTAGAGTCGACCACGCATGATTAATTTAAATTAAGTCTGATTGATTAAAGAATTAAAATTAATTAAATAATTTTGTGATTGGTTGATAATTAGTATTTAAAATAGGATTGCATGCATAGGAATAAAGGGATAATTGGATAACAATAAAATTGTGGATAATATGAACCTTATCAAGATTTATTTTAAGGTATTTATCTACAAGATTATTATTCCTGAAAAAGCCTGAATTATCCAGAAAAGAAATAAAAATCTTAGAATACAGGTGAAAACATGTCTAGGTGCAAGGACCGGCTCAAGAAAACCTAAAAAGGGAGTTCAAAACACACTTGAGCACGAAAGTACATTTGGTGCCCAAGAGTACCATTCGGCACTTTTGGAGTGCCGAATTGCACCCTTAAGGGCTAAGGCCTAACTCCCTTCGGGTGACAATAAGGCACATCATTTTCGACCTTTTCGTAGAAGGACGCGTCCTGATTCGCATCCTAATCGTCTGAGCTATTTTTTATAGTCTCCTAGCCTCTATAAATAGAGACTAGATCTCAAAATTCAACACACTTTTTACGCTCTGGGAGGCACACTCTCTGATTTTCTATTGAAGCTAGGGTTTTTAGGTTTCAAAGATAATTGAATATATTTCTTTGAACCCTAAAACATCCTCTCAAGAACAAGAAGTGCTCCATGCAAGAGGATGTTTCTGATAACCCTTTTTCTTTATTCTTCTCTTTTGTGATGATGCATGTATTTTTCTGTTTAGTTATCCATAATATGAATTGTTAATTATTGTTTTGTTCAAAGCATGTTCTTGAATCTTGTATAATTGTTATGATCTCTTTCTTAATTTCAAAAATCTACATGTAATCAATTCTTTATTTTTAAAAAAATAATAATAAAAATGGATATTCATCTTCCTTAGATGTAGATCTGAATGTTTCTTAAATAAAAATGGATCTGCATCTTCCTTAGATGTAAATTTGATTTTTTCTCAAAATAATTAAAAAATAAATAAAATAAAAAATGGATCTGCATCTTCCTTAGATGTAAATCAGAATTTTTCTCAAAATAAAAAAACGAATTTGCATCGGAGTGACGGTGTCAAAATTATATGAAATTTGGAGGGCTGAAAAGAAAAGGTCATTTGATTAAGGTTCGCCCTAATTTTGGGGAATTCCTCCATTAAGGCACTAGAAAAAGTGATTTTGTTATTTTTAGTAATATTCATTTTTCTTAATAACTTTTAGGCTAAAAGTCCAAATAAGGTTCCATCTATTTTGGAACATCTCTTAGAGACCATAGTTTCAATTTTTGCAATTATCTTAATTTTGCTATTTTTGGTAAAAATTACTATTTTGCCACTTAATTATGTGATTAGCGCAAATTAGGGTTTTCGGGCATTTTTCTAAACGCTCTAGGTTTTGTTTTTACTATTTAAACCCATTATAACCTCCAAGATAATGGAATTATTTAAATTAATAAAAAGTCAGACTTTTATCTACTGCCTCTCTCTAGTGGATTCTAGAAACCTATATATCACCTTGGGGATTCAAGAAACCCTTTGTAGATTTTAGGTTTTCATTAAGAAAGTGACATGTTTGTATTCTTATAGCTTCTGTGACATAAAAATTAAACCATTATATAGCCAGAAAATGTTTCCAGCTAATGTCATTATAGTTGTACCATAATGAATTGAAGTGGACATTCATAATAGGTCCACTTCCATTGGCTAAATCTAGAACAATAGGACTCCAAAATAAACCCACAAATATTCCAAGCAATTGAACACCCACAAAATCATATGCCAAAGAACAAAGTAAATTATGAAAACAAAAACAAAAGCACATAAATGAGAATCGCTATGTTTTGTTTTAAACCTACTATCAAATATGCCTTGGAGAGAACACCTAAAAATTAACATTACACCCTCACAAAAAATTATAGAATATTCCAAGAATGCAATATATGCATACGCTCTTATCTCACATGAATATGATGTCGTAGAAGCCTAAAGAAAGCACACACGATACTCTCTTGATGGAATAGAAATTAAACTATTAGCTTCTGGTAGTAAAACTCGAATCCACGAGGAGTTTCCTTAAATCCACAAGGAGAAAAACTGGAATCCACCAAAGAAAGAATTTGACAAAAAAATCGTGTTTATTTATAATAATTTGATTTGCCTCTGATGGCTACAAAAATATAAATACTAAGAAAAACATCTAAAACCCTAATTTGCACTAATTATGCGATTAGGTGACAAAATACAGAAATTTACCAAAAATGAAAAAATTGAGTTAAATGCAGAACCATAAACTATTGACCTTAAAGTTCGTCCCAATACAGACGAGACCTTATTCTGACTTCTAAACTAAAAGTTATTAAGGAAAAACAAATATTACTATAAATAGCAAAAACACTGTTTTCAAGGCCTTAACGAAGGAATTTGCCTAAATTTAGGCGATGGCTCATGGCATTCATCATGAGTCTGGATCACAATGTCATTTCCCTTCAACCTACTAAATTTCATGAAATTCCGACACTGTCGCCTTGATGGACTCTACTGGTACTCCCTCTTTGATTGCGCTATGACTTCCTGTGCCCCTGCTTCTTTAGGAAGGCATGCGTTGTCTGTTCTACATCAGAATAGTTGGTCTCACCTTGAAATTAATTAGTAAGATCTACTATTATATTAGAGGAGTGAGTATGTATTATATTGTACTCTCTAAGTATTCCGTAATTACCCTCCCACTCACAAGGGACCATGTAGACAATGGCCTTGGTGGCTCCAATAGCTTCCCATGACTTTGATGCCTTAGATCTCCTGCAGCGTTACCTTAATATTTGGGTTTTAATTTGTACAACAACTTTGGATTTTAATTTTCCAAGTATATTGCTTTTAAACTTTTAATTTTCTTGATTATATTAGGTAATAGAGTTTTAAAAAGAGTGTGGGTGTATTACTCTTTATTCTTTTATTTACAAAAATGTGGCATGACATAATACTATTGGAAAGAATAAATAGAGGCTTTCACATCATCTTATTGAATTTAATCTCAAAATGAGATTAAATTTTAAGGATGGCATGGTGCATATGAGTACAAACAGTACAAATATTAAAATTAGGGTGTTGATTACAACGTTTCATGCCTTTGGGATGAAAATGGAAGTGTTCCATAGTATAGGGTTGTTATTTGTTATTATGCCTCCTTTTTAAATTTTGTATTGGATATTGTATCCATTTAAGAATTTTATTTAATGGTTTGTAATTATAACTAATCTAGGAGTTTCATTTTCCAATTTGCCATTTTTTTTTTACTTAAAAAGTAAACGCAACTCCATGAAGATTTCACTTTCCTTATAATTCGTATGTACAATATTTTTTGAAATTTATTTCGAAGTATTCCATTAATTCCTACTTTTTTCTTTTGTTGAGAAACAAGCAAACACACACAAGGGATAAAGAATGGGGTTCTAACACAAATGCATATATAAACTTCATTCAAAAATCATGGTACTTTTAAGGAGTAAGGGCGAAGCGAGGGATCAAGAGAGGGGGGGGCAATTGCCTCCTGACTCCCGCCAAAAATTCTTTTAGTACTTAAGAATGACAAGAAGTTTTAAGTCTTGCCCCTCTTGACACAAGAAAAAACACAATTAACCATTCTCACTATAACTAGGGAAATTATTAGTTTACATATTAGTTTACACAAATGGCCATTCTCACTATAACTAGGTATATTCTCACTATAACTTGGAAAATTCTCTTTATTCTTAATTCTCTCTTTTCATCATTTATGCTTTTAGATTTAGATTTTTCTTCTTTTTGTTTTTTTTTTTAGTGAGCGGCCAAGTTTTTATTGATTATTGAACTAAATTTATAATGGTATATCTAGGTAATAGGTATCAAAGTTTCAAGCTTTGGCTATGGAGGTTAGAGCAGAGGGAGAATTGGCGTTTGTGTAAAAATGTTTCATTGAATAATAGATTACAATAAGCTCTAATATTTATATACACCTAACAGAGTGGGTAACTAACAAACTATCCAAACTAACCAACTAATAGTCTGGAGCCAATCTCAATTGACATCTGTCTACTAACAACTAACCGATTAATTAAAACTAAGCCACAAGTAGTTTTATACATATTTACACTAAATTACTTTAGCATATGCAGGAGTAGGAAACCTCTGTTTTCATCTTCTGCACTTGTTCTTCAAGCTACAATTCATCTTCATCATCTTCACTGCTACTCATATTTCAATAATAGGCAATGCAGAGGGGAGTTTCCTACAGCTATATTGCAAAGTCGTCCCTTTGAATTTGATTGTTTGCTTCTAATGCTAAAAGCAGCAGCTATTAGATTACACTTTTTAGTCACTCTGCGTCTCTTTGAATCGCCCTATATTTAATCGAAATGTGGGTATACTTTTAGTTTCTTTTCTAAGTTTTCTTTCCCTCTCTTTCTCTCTTCCTTCTTCTAGCCCCACAAACATTGCAAAGGGTTTGAAAATAACGATGAAATTTATGATCAGTATGAAGTCCTCTTGAACATTATACATTCCAATAACCAACGGAGAGAGTACAAAAAATGATGAAATTTATTTAAGGCCAAAATAAAAAAGAAACAAATGAGGAATAGAAGAAGCAAACCCTGTTTGATTCGTTTGTCTCTTCACATAAATTTACAATGCATTTGCTTTTAGTGGTGATATCTTTTACCATAACGGTAGACAAGGTAACTTTGTAGCCTATAACCTGCCTAAACATACAAGACATGTCAAAATAGCAAAGAGACCAACACACTCAAGAAGAAGGACAACATAGTCAAGAAGAAGAAAGCAACAAACGACAACAATGAGAGTTAAACGACTTAATGATATGTAAACGACAAGTGTATAGTATTAAGCATGTGATTAGCACATGTTAGCAATTATTTAGATATGTTATTATTGATGGGAACTTTCAGTTACACTACAAAAAAAATGGACTATTGCGGCGGGTCAAAATCGCCACAAAAGCCCAAAAAACTGCCCCTAAAGGTCCATTTGGCCTATTGCTACAGGGGCTATTGTGGCGGTTCGACCCGCTAGCCTTGCATTGCCACAATAGCTCTATTGCGGCGGTAACAAAAAACGCCGCTATAAATGCACCTTTTAGTGGCTTTTTGGTTTTTTGCGGCAGATAGAAAACCACCGCCATATGTTGTCAAAATTTGTGTCAATTGACTTTTAGCGGCGGGTTTTGCCCGCCGCTATAGGGAACCAATTAAAACGAGCTCATTGAACTTTTAGCGGCGGGGAGAAACGCCGCTATATGTATAACCTTTTAACGGCAGGGCATCATTTAAATTATAATATATGCACCTTTAGCGGCACTTTTTGACCACCGCTATAGATTTTTTTTTTCCTAGCTTGTATTAAAGCCACTATTTTTTTACAAACTTGTTTCAAAGAACCTGTAATAGTTTTAACTCTACTAACACAATACCACAAATGCAACTAATTAACAACACCACAAATGTCTCCAAACTAACGTAATATTAACATAGAAATATATTATCAAATACATAAAAACATTGTCTATAACCATTATCAAAATTCCAAAGTATTTAAACAAATCCTTCAACACTTTTGCAAGAAGATGCCCTTGGTACACTTTTGCAAGAAGAACCAGTAGTCCCAACTCCCTCCACGCTTGCTGGTAATAGTATACTTAATAGTGGTCACTCGTTCTACAACTTTCTGCTTCAACTTGACCACATCTGCTATGGCATGCCTTTTTCAGTCTGGATGATATAATTCATGCCACCAAAGCCCTCCACCCTGCAGTCTTTAACTAGAGTAACAACACTACCCAATTACCCATCAAATCACAGCACCAATAGAACCAAAACCATATACTTCATAGCAAAACTCATAGCCATAATGTTGAACCCTTCTTTTGGCAAGACTTTTCCAAGGCCTTTCATCAATGGATGCAAGCAATTCCTAAAAAACCAAAAGATAACATAAAGAATATAGGAAAGGTGAAAAGTTTCAAGCAACATTTAACTCAAAGGATTCAAAACTTAATATCAAAAGGCTAAATAAAGCACAGGCAAGGTACAGAAGACAATTATTCCTAACCTCCTCTTCTTTAGTGCTAACAAAGTCATGCAATAAGTAAATCCCTGGAATGTTCAAATTAGAAGCCACCAAAGACATTGGAATTGAGTCATTGATTTGATCCTAAAGACATGCAATCTTATCAATTTATAGAAGACACAAAACAACTAGATAATAAAGATTACAAGTCCTATTGAATTATGAACATATCTACTTCAGTTTTGGAAAGTACTTTAATTTGATCCTCAAGGTCAAGTATTGTAAAATAGATGTAGTAATTTTTTTTTTCTTTTGAGTCCTAGTCACATTGTTAAATTTTGGAAATGGAAATCCTAACATCCAACAAATGCATACAGGTTTAAAGACCAATTCAAGTTGAACTTTGAACACCACGCAGTAGGAACTGATTAGTAAAATTTAGAACCTTTAATTTATATATATATATATATATATATATATATATATATTACATGCATGGTACAAATATGGAGTGATATGAACTGCATTTGAACCAATATACTTCTTATTCTATAATCAAACAATTTCAAACAATCTTAAGGAGAAGAAACTAACCAGAGAGAGGTTTTGAAACTCTAAGACTCATCATCATTGGACTCATCATCAATGGACTAATCATCATTAGACTCATAAACATCATCGCTAAGCTCTTCATCATCGATGAAGTCTTGTTCAAGCAATTCATCCTCACTGATCAACGGTGTATCATAAATGGTTCCTTCTTCATTAACTCGAGCCCAAGCATGGTTGTCATTTGCATCATCACATGCATCATCAGTAGTTATATTGTAAGGGGCATTCTCAAGATAGGTACCCACTTCATCATCATCATTATCATCATGTGAAGCATTAATACCAACATCAAACACCTCCCTAGGTTTTGTTTTAACCACCACCACCCAATCTTTATGTCTCACATCTTCCACGTAAAACACTTGTAAAGCTTGAGATGCTAATACATAAGGCTCATCAATCAATCGACCACCCATGTGTATCAATCATGAAAAAATTGACAAGGGGAAATCCAAACTCATCTTTTTTGCATCCTCTCCCACTAATAACGTCAACCCATTGACATTTGAATAATACATATCGATACTTGTCAGAGTAGTTCAACTCAATAAAATCGATTAGTACACCACAATAAGTAGCACTACCTTCAATAACAACACAAACTCCACTATTTTGAGTTTTCCTAGTTGCCTTAGAGTCTTTGGTGCGAAACTTCACACGATTTATAATATAACGCTTGAACTATTTTGCTTCATTATCTAGATATCGAGCAATCCATATGACTTTATCAGAGAGTTTCTTTTTCTCAGATGCATCCATTGACATCACCTAATATAGACAATGACGTTTATTATAAGTATGCTATCTAAAGTGTTACAACCAAGTTTTATATATAGATATTGACATCACATATTATAAACAATAAAGTTTTATATATGTGCTTTACTTACATAGTTCCTAAACCAACTGCAGAATTTCTCCATGTGCTGCTTTTGAATAACATCATCGGTTACATGAAAAGGGAAATCAGCCTTGATCTCCGCTATGTGTACACTATGTAGACAAACATGTTAGTGTTAAGTTAGAATATTGTACTTGAATGCCACAAAAGGATACGCAATGACATATTACTTACTCACAAAATGGGGTGATTTCTTCACAATTGAATAGCACATAATGATGTGCTTGGATCCATGAATTTGAATCTAATGTAATGCTCACCACCGTACCCATGGATTCCTCGACGTTCCTTATAGGCCGATTGAATGCAGTTTCAACAGATTAAAATAGCGTGAGCAGAATGCTAAGCATTCCTCTGCTATATACCCTTCTGCAATGGAGCCTTCTTGATAAGTTTTATTATGCACGTAAGACTTAAGTCTTGATAAGTACCTATTAGAAAACCCAAGATCAACAATGGGAAATTGGTGTGAAAAACAATTAATTAGATAGACAAAGTTACTATACGTGTTACCTCTCTATGGGATACATCCAACGATAATGAACTGGGCCAGCAACTTTGGCTTCGCTAGCCAAATTCATGACTAGATGTACCATCACTGTAAAGAAAGAGGGAGGGGAAATCCTTTCCAACTCACACAATGTCACTGCAATTCTCTTCTCAAGAGCCCCAAGTTCATCCACATTTAGTACTTTGGAACATATCTCCCTAAAGAAACAAGATAAGCCAATTAAGGTGTGATTAGCATGACTCTTCATCCCACTAATCTTGCGTTCTTTGAGTTTAACACAACGTGAGATGTTTGAAGAATATCCATCTGGCACTCTTACATCCTTCAAAACTTGTTAGAAAACCATCCTTTTCACTAGCATTCATAAGGTAGCAGGCATGTGGCATACGTGTCTTATCATTCCCAACATTTTCCAACACTTCTTATATCCATATCCTTTAAGTCTTGACGTGCCTTCAAGTTATCCTTTGTCTTGCCATCCAAGTTCAACAATGTGCCGATTATATTATCAACTACATTCTTTTCAATATGCATCATGTCAAGATTGTGACGCAACACATGGTCCTCCCAATAAGGTAAGGTGAAAAATGTACTTCTCTTCTTCCACACAGTTAAGGCTTCCTCCCCTCTTTTTCTTTTATTGGGAAAATTAATTGTTTTCTTCCCAAACACATGATCGACTATAGCATTTGTTTGTAACATGATGTCCCCTCCGGATACCGTAATAGAAGCTGATCTCATATCAACATGCCATGTCCATCAAATGATTGTTTTTGCTTATGGAATTTATGATCACTATCCAAGAATCGCCTATGTCCAATGTAACTAAATTTCCTTCCATATTTCAACCAATGAGACTGACTATCATAGTTAAAAGGGGGACATGCAAGAGCACCTTTGGTACTCCAACCTGAGATATCACCATATATAGGAAAATCATTTATGGTCCACAATAATGCAGATGCATTTGGAATGATTTTTTGGAAGACACATCAAATGTTTTTACTCCAACATCCCATAACTCCTTCAGTTCTTCTGCTAGGGGTTGTAAGTACACATCTATATCGTTCCTGGGCGAGGTTGGACCGGGAATCAATAATGATAGCGTGAAAGAAGACCTTTTCATGCACATCCATAGAGGGAGATTGTATGGGATCAAAATGACAGATCATGAACTATAAGTACTACTCATATTACCATAGGGTTGAATCCATCAGCTGCTAATCCAAGCCTCACATTACGAGGCTCGGATAAGAACTCTATGTACTTAGAGTCAAATGATTTCCAAGCTTAAGAATCAATAGGATGCTTCAGTAACCTGTCATTCACACGACCTTTGACATGCCACTTCATATGATTGGCTGTTTCAGGAGACATAAATAGTTGTTGCAATCTTGGCTTTAAGGGGAACCACCATAGGATCTTTGCAAGTTTCTTCTTCTTCTTCTTTTTTCTTGGAGGAAGCATTAGTACTTTGTTGACCTTTAGACTCATTACTTTCCCATCTTGAACGGTTACAATTCGGACAAGCTTCAAGATTGGCACTCTCCTTCCAATATAAAATACAATCTTTAGGACATATCTTCTCATAGCTCAAGCCCAAATCCTTAATAATCTTCCTAGCCTCATAACAATCTTTTGGCAACTTAGCATTTGAAGAAAGAAAATCAAGTAAAAATTGCAGCGACATGGTAAACGATTTGTAGGTCCAACCATTAAGACACTTCATGTGGTACAAATGCACAATGACCGACAATTTGCTAAAATGATTACAACCTTTATAATGAGGTTGATTAGCATCTTCAAGCAATTTCATAAACCAAAGTGCATCTTCATTAGGACCTTCTACAAGACCTTCTGTGGGTTGTTGCACAATAGGGACTTCTTCCATTAGCCCAGACGCCATATCTTGTGTGGGGAACATGTCATGCAACATGTCATGAAGATCGGCATACTTTATCTGGTTTTCTTGGACATGACTATTAGGAATTTCAGAAGAAGTCTGTGCAAATGATGATTCCCCATTAAAAACCCAAGGGTTGTAACCCCTACAAATCCCTTTTGACACTAAGTGAGCTCATACGACATCTATAGGCCACGAATTTGTATGCACACATTATTTACAAGGACATAAGACCGTTCCATCCAAGTGTGCATATTTAGATGCAAAATTCAGACACTGTTGGACTCCATCTAAATATCCTCGTGACCTACTATTCGTAAGTTTCATCCAACTCCTATCCATTGCTATAAAGTGGTTTACAAGAAATACCTATAATGTCATTTCATGAAAGCACAAAGTAAGAGTTAACACACATTTCATTTACACAATTTCACTTTAATTTAAGAAACAAATCATCTTTAATCATTCACTTTTAGCTATGTCCTAACAAAACAATGAATTTAAACACATAGAGAAGTTATCAATACATTTGGTAACTATAACATCATTACTAGCAATAGCCTAAAATGAATTAATCAAATAAAAACAACTCGACAAAAATCATCCAATATTACACAAAATAGTCAACATTTCCAATATCAGCTAAAACCACATTATTACTCCATGCAAGCCACCTGCTTGCCTCAATTCAACAACCCACCACAACCACAGAGAGAGAGTGAGAGTACCTTAATTATTTCACCAACTTCACTTACTTTACCAGTAATTAGTTGTATCTATGCGAGATCAATGGTCCAAATGCTGCAAAGTATCAACAACAAGATTGGACTAGCAATATTAGAAGGTAGAGTATCACAAATCTATAAGATAATCCACTTCATATAATAAGTTACTACTAATTATAGTATTAAAGTTTGGACTAGCAATATAGTGTTTTGGAAAGGAAGTGAGCATTGTGTAAAGAAGGGGATCCTTGTCATGGTTCACCAAGTTAATAATGAATTATAGTAATTCTAATCACAACACATTGTTAGTTGATTGGATTTTAAAACTCATAAATGCAATAAAAACTAAAACAATGAAGTCATATTTTGATATAATGCTCTATTAGAAGTCCACAAATCAACAATCAACTATGTCTCAACGGTATATATCAAAAACTCAATTCCTAGACCAAGCAAGAAGGCACCTTTTAATCTTTAATATAGAACCTGAAACTTTTGGAAAATAATGTGCATTGAGAAGAATAAGATAGTCACTTATCTTCTTCTTCTTTTTTTAATAAAGAACGCATTTTGTTAGAATAAAAGTAAGAGTGGAAATTTTGATGCCATCAAATAGGTCCAGTTGTTCTTTTTACAACTGGTTCATTACTAGGCCGTCCAAACAAATCCTTGGAACAAAAAAACACATCAATAACCTTAAAGGCATCACACATCCATGAGATAATTACTTATCAAGAAAAAATTGACAAGATGAGATGATATCATTAAGAAAAACCAGCACACAAGCATCAATCCCAGATAAAGCCTTAACCCAATTACCAAGATTACGAAAACCTATTGACTATTGAACTAGTTCAAGCAAAGCATAATGGATTGAATAATAATTGAGTTGCTACTGCCAACAATATAAAATTTTGTTAAAAAAAAAAGGAATGAAAAATAGTGGACATACCCTTTGACTAGCACATATTTCCTTAGCTTTCTCCAAAAGAGCCAATGTGAGCTTGTTCTGATTTTCTTTGACAGAGTTATTAAACTCTTGAGCTGTCATGGACAAACATGCAAAACTTGTCAATAGAAACTCCAATGTCTCAAATAAAGTTTATACTCATCATTGTAACTATTCAAATATGGGAAAAAAGAAGAAAAATGGAAAGAAGGGCACGGTGAAGAATGCAGTTTTTACAAAATAGTTCCCAAATTGAGGAGAGAACAAACTTTCCCCCACTTCTTAACCACTATTAGTCATCCAGAATAGAAGATAAGCCCCTTCAACTAGGAAGTGCATGCTCTAATTCTAGAATACAAAGCTATACTCCCCTATCTAATTAAATAAAAAATAAAGCATAATAACGCCATGAATGTTCTTACTTATTTCCTACTTATTAAACAACACTTTTGAAGAAAATGAGTATGAAACAATAATAAGAAATTAATGCGTATTTGAGTTGTGTATAGAACATCATCCTTAAGGTGATAATTGCCCTGCTTGAAAGAGTTTAATGCCAAGTTACATGCAATTCACCTCCATGATAGCAAAGTGACCAGTAGACAACAATTCTGAAGTGACTTTAGCCATATATGTTATTCAATTTTTAATACTTCTATGATCTATCTCAATATATATTTCTCCTTGAAACTTTACAGATATCCAAGAAATTCTAACTTAATTATGATGCTAAATCATAATTATCAATGATACAACTCAATTAAACTAAGTTTTAATCCCAACTCACAGTCCTAACTATCCTATCAGTCTATCACTATAGTTTTAGTACAATCTTCAGTCACTGAGTCCATGTATAACTTACCAATGAATCAGAAATAACAATTCCAATTTTTGGTGCACAGTCAGAATCTAACACTATGTTGTTGAACTGAACCTCAAAATCCAACACCAATTCAAACACCCAAAAAAAAAAAAAAAAAAAAACACACACACAATAAATTAACCAAATAGATCTCAGAAAATTAACCAAATAAATTAACCCAAAACACAATAAATTAATACCAATTCAAACACCCAATGAATTAACTAAATTCATAAAATCACAGAACCAAAAAAAAAAAAAACCCAAACCGAGAGAGAGGGAGAGTACCTTTGGATTGGGAGATGGAGATGGAGATGGAACATTCCTTGCACTGAAAAGGAAACCGAGAAGCACCGATCAAAAAAAAAAAAACAAAACAAAACAAAAAATGAAGGAAAGTTAAAATGAAACTTACCAGAAATGAGTAAAACCGGCGAGTGGATTAGCTCGGATTGAAAGGTTCTGCGGTGAGTGCGAAGATGAAGTGACGGTGGCGCGACGGAAATGAAATGACGACGGCATGACGGAAATGAAATGACGGCAGCGGCGACGAAGATGAAGTGACGTCGGCGGAGATGGAGATGAAGTGAGGGTTTTGGAGAGAGTGAGAGTTTGGAGAGAGTGAAAGTGAATAAGGGGGAAAATGAAAACCTAATAAGAGGGAAGACGGAAAAAAACAGAGGGAAAGGGAAATTTTGGGGCTGGCGATTTAAAGGTCTATAGCGGTGGTCCAACCCGCCACTATAACTAAGAGAAGGCATTCCAAAAAGGATCCCTATTGTGGTGGTCATACAACACACCGCTACATCTCGCATGTTGCGGCGTTTTTCTATACCGTCGCAATAGCATCTACTCAAAATGATATATTTATTGCGGCAGGTTTTTTGAGCACTGCTATATCTCTGTTACCGTTGCTAAAACATATATATTGCGGCAGTTTTAGGTCCTGCCGGTGTAGGACGCCGCAAAAAACCATACCTATAGTGGCGGTCACAAAAACCGCTGCAATAGACCCTATGTACAGCGGCGGTCCCAAAAAACGCCGCAATAGTACAAATTTCCTGTAGTGTTTGTTAGTTATCCCAGCTCTATTTTCCTATATATTTGTATAGAACACATTTGTACATTTTAGATTACCTTATACAAGTTCTAGAATTATCTCTCAATTCTCTGAAATTTGATAACATGTTAGTAGTTTATTGGTGTGGATGAAGGATGTTCCTCAACCCTGTAACTTTAGTCGACATGACTAAGTTTTCTTAATAATATTTCCCGTCTTCTTCTCAAAAAAAAAAAAAAAAAGTTCAAGGGGTTGTAGCAAAAGAAGGTGTAACATTAGAGATTGAGAAGAGCCTATCAACTTAGCCAAAGTGACTGGAAGAAAATCAAACAAAAGTTTAGGGACACTTTTTTTTTTTTTTTTTTTTTTGGTAGAAAAATTTCAGAGATACCTAATTCAGGAAAGAAATTAATACATAACTATACACTTAAACCCATTTGAGAAAAAGGCAAGCAATTAACAAGAATTTCAATTTCATGTACCTTTATTCCTGATCTTAAACTCATGCCCATGTGTAAGATATTCCAACACTCTAGCACGAATCATGAATGCAAAATAATGTCGAAGGTTTCGAATTAGAAGAAGAGAAGGCCCAGCATTAGAAAGAAGAGCCTGTCAGATTAGCCAAGGTGATTGCCTACGAACCACACAAAAGTTTCTAGACTTAGTACTTGAAACCCTCGGAGGAGTAGGCAAGTCATCCTTGGCTACCAAAATAGACTCTTATCCTAATGTTAGATCTCTCTTCCTCACAAATAATACTTCATAATCCCGATGGATGCTGCAAATACTACATCGTAGAGTCTCTATTTGGAGAAGGCGGGCCATTGAAAAGAATTTCATTTTCATATACCTTTATTCCTGATATCAAACTCATGCCCCTTGTGTAAGATATTGATTCCAACATTCTTGTTCGAATTATGCATGCAAAAAAGTGTCAAAAGGCTTGCTAATTAAAAGAAGAGAAGGCCCAGCATGAGAAAGAAGAGCTTGTCAGATTAGCCAAGGAGACTGCCTACCAACCATACAAGAGTCTCTATTTATAGGAAATGAAAGAATCAAATTCGGAGGCCAAGCTTACATAATTTTAGGTCCCTTTGACTTAATTTCCTAGTCCTTATCTTGCATTTATTTTTTCTTCCTTTTTTCAACTGCATCAATTAGTTGACCATAATGGAATATATTCTATACAAAAAAGGAAAGCTGAAGAAGCTTTCAACTTCGCACTTTGGTTGCGCAACTTGCACCAAGTCATATTGGTTGCACCTTTCGTATGATGTGCCTGCTTGGCATGAAGTAGGAAAATGACCACCCAAAGCACATTCATGTCAATTTGTACCATTTTGGTATCAAATCCATGAATTACCAAATACATCTTGGAGAAAAAAAATTAATACTACACACTCTTAAGGACTCACATAGACGGTAGCTTTGCGGTTCTATCAGCTTCTCCCTGACTCTAGGTTTTAATTTCTTGATTATATTTTATTTTTTGAGAAACAATTTTCTTGACTATATCAGATAATAGAGTTCTAAGAAGACTGTGGTTGTGTGTATTGGTCCATATTCTTTTATTTTAAAAAAAGATGGTGTGACATAATATTATTGAAAAATATATGAGGGAAATACTTATTTGATCCCAATGTCAATTTAGTCCACAACATTTCAAATGTTTCATTTTAATCTCTAACATTTGCTTATTGTTTCAAAATAGTTTTTGTTGTTAAGTGATGGATGGAAAATACTAATATAATTAACCGAAATATTAAAATATCATTTTTATAATACCTAAGTTATCACGTAGGTAGGGATGGCAACGTGGCGGGCAGGGCCGAAGGATGGGGGTCTACGCCCACACTACGCATGGTTTTGTCTTGCCGCATTTTCGCTTTGCCCCACATGACAAGAAAAATTTTCTTGCCCTATCCCTACTCCTTGGGACCTGCAAAACCCTACCCCAACCTGGAAAATTTTACTTCTTGTTAATTTTCCCCACAACTACTACAATTCTTTTTTATAAAACTTGTTTAATTAATAAAAATATACTTGAAATTACAACTAAATTTATCCCATCAAATCAAACTAATTTTTAGCAATAACTGAATAATATTATTTAAGTATTTAACAAGACAATATTACAACAAAAACAAAAATCTCATAGTATAAGTGTATAACACATAACAAAATAGAGGTAGAGAAGCACGTTGGGTAGAATAATAAAAGAAATAACATTGATATGTTTGTTTAAATAGTAGAGTTCTAAGGTTTGAAAATTTTATAACTATAACCCTTATCAAAGTGGAGCAGGACAGGGTAGGGCGGGGGGAGGAGGAGTGGGTCTAAAAAGTCTAAACCCATACTTGCCCCGCCTCATGATGCAGGGCTAAAATCTCAACCCATCCCCGCCCTATCATCTATGTGGGGCAAGCACGGGGTGAAGCAAGGAGGGGCGAGACAAGCGGAGTGAGACAAAATTGTCTTCCCTACATGTAGGCTACCATGTGTTTATAATTTGCTTTTTCAAAATATAATAAAAAATTTCACTGAAATCGGAATCTCATTCTGGCCTCCGCCTAAGAGAAATTCGACCATCTGAGTCAGTCAAGTTGATCCATCAACTGGTCTCCAACTTGGAGTCCAAAGTAAAGATCCATGCGAGAAGGGAAGCATTCGAAGTTAATAATAGTATAATACACACTCATAAGGAATCACGTAGATGGTGGCTTTGGCGACTCTAACAACTTCTCCCTAACTCCAACAATGTCTCAAATCTCTGGCAACATCGCCTCAACGTTTGGGTTTTAAATTTCCTTTTATGTGGGCATTAATTTTCTTGATTATATTACATATATAATAGATTTTCAAGAAGAATGATCGTGTTTCCTCAACCAAAAAAAAAAAAAAAAAAAAAGAGCGATTGTGTGTATTAGTTCTAACCCTTTTATTTACAAAAATATGGCGTGCCATAATTTTATTGGAAAATTATAGATAGAGGCTTTTACACCTTGCTCTGATTAAATTTAATTTCGAAAGGAGATTAAATTTCAACCCGTATTTTGATGGCATAGTGCATATTAGTTCAGTTATTCAAATTAGGGTGTTATTTGCAACTTTTCATGCCCTTGGGATGCAGAGTGCAATTATGCCGTAGTTCAGGGTGGTTATCTGTCATTATTTATTTAAGCATTTTATTTACTGGTTTGTAATTAATCACTAATCTAGGGTATTCATTTTCCAGTTCGGCCGTTTTTTTGCACATAAAAAGTTGGGCAACTCCATGGAGATTTACCTTTCCTTAATAATTCAGTTGTCCAAAAATTCTTGACTTTCTTTTCTCAATATTCCATTGTTTCTTGATTCATTTAAATTAACTTTTGTGGGTATATTTCCTTCATTAAAATCTTTTCCACATGGTACTTCAACAATACATTTCATACAATATGAAAAAGCATTATTTGGTCAGTTTGAATAAACTTCATTGTCTTTTTTCTTTCTTTTTTTGGTTGTAGAATTGGAGTTCTTAATTGCTCTTCGGAGGGAAGTTTCCTCCAGGCTCCAGCCAAATTGCGAAATCCCTTTGAATTTGATTATTTGCTTCTAATGTTAAGGCAACAGCTACTCGATTACAAATTTTAGTCACTCTGCTGGAAACGTCAGTCCTTTTCCATGTAGTTCGCACAATGCTGCCGTACATACTCCTTGAGAATCTCTTGTTACTAACGCAGAGGGTACTAGCAAAAATGGAATTTAATTAAAATTTTAAACAAAACAAAAACAGGAGACTAGAACAGAAAGTACTACTATTTCAATGCCAATTCTTTATATATATTTACAAGGAGAGTGTTTATTACACATATATACACTTGCACACATAGTACAAATAATTTCTAAAAACAAGTGAAACTTTGACTTCAAGTCACGGTTTTGTTACCCACACTTATACGTATAATACACAATCTCTAAAAACAAGAGAAATTGTGAGTCACGGTTTTTACTAAGTGTGCATTAAGGGATTTGCACTAGAAATTTCCCACCGTGCAAATGCTTTTCCTGCGCATTAGAGTTCAGGTCAAGGGCTTGTGCAAAAGATGGCCTAAAATTAGAGTTCAAGAATAGCCTGTTAGCTTAGTGAGTGTGAGAGTAATTAGTACATAACCTTACACTAAAATCTATTTGAAGAAGAAGGCATGCCCATTAACAAGAATTTCTTTTTTTTGTACCTTTACTTGGATCATAAATTCATAATAAACTCATACCCTATTTGTAGGATATTTAAACATTCTCAGTACGAATCAGGCATACAAGACAATGCTGAAGGCTTGCAATTAGAAGAAGAGAAGGCCTAGCATGAGAAAGAAGAGCAAGTCAGATTAGCCAAGGAGACTGCCTACGAACCACACGAGTTTCTGGACTCAATACTTGAAACCCGTTGGGAGAGCAGGCAAGTCACCCTTGGCTACCAAACAAGACTCTTATCCTAATGTTAGATCTCTCTTCCTCACAAATAATATATCATAAACCCAGTGCTTGCTGCAAATACTACATATTAGAGTCTCTATTTATAGGAAATGAAAGAATCGAAGTTGGACCGCTGCGTAATTTTACGTTCCTCTGACTAAATTGCGTAGTCCTTATCTTGGTATTGCATTGCTTCTTCCATTTGTCAACTTCATCAATTAGTTGACCATAATGGAATTTATTCTATAAAAAAAAAGGAAAGCTGAAGAAGATTTCAGCCTTGCATTTTTGGATACGCAACTTGCACTAGCTCAATTTGATTGCACCTTTTCTACTTCAAAGGAAACATGGGTGTGACAGTTAAAGATTTGGCAGATTGGTTCGGTATAATTAATATTCTGCTGCACGTTGTTAGTGTAAAAGTTAAGTGTTAGTTGTTAGGAGCAGCATGGACTCAAGTCAGCTTGTCTCTGGTTGCTTTAACAAAATTAAATGGTGATTGTTTTCTTACCACAAACTACGTTAGTCCGATTTGCTCTTTTTCTTTTTTTTATAATTATTTCTTTAGGATGTTGAGAAATGTCTTTGGAAGTTCTGTCACAATTATAAGAAGTGCTTCATAAGAAGAATTTTTTATTAATGACACTTAATTTATACGCTTTCCAGTGAAGCATTGAGAGCCCTCTCAATAAAGATCTGATGTAAAAGCTTCAATTTACACCATCTAATAGAATTGTGTCAATTCTGAAAAGAAAAAATAAATAGAATATAGGCTAATACACACTATCACACTTTCGTTAAACCTCTATTACCTAATATAATTCGATAATTAAAGCCCATATAATCGAAAAATTAAAACCTAAAGTTGTCATACAAAGACTAGGTGCTTGTACTTGTGAAAGATGAAATGGTGGTCCCACTCCCTTATGATGATGCCATGTGTGCGTCGCTCGCACTACTTGTGTTTAGCTGCTTGTGTGTAGGTGTGTGTAGAGTCACCACTAATTATTGGGATTTCCTAAAGGTGATTGGTCAATTGAGTTTTTAAAAAGTGTCTTTTCTTTGGTTCCTATAAACCTAAACTAGATGAAACCGTGCCTGGAACCAAAAACATATGGTTAAGCGTACAGACAGTGTTAGGTACCCTACAAAACTTGACATTTTGTACCTGGTTATCCTTAAAAAATGTGTTTGATTCAATACTTTCCCAACCTTTAGGTCATGTGTCTCATGACATTAATCAATTACGGCTTAATATAACCTAGGTAATGGTTTGGAACCCACTTTTAATTATGACTTAATAAATTGAGGAAAATCTATCAATTAATGCCAAATTTACATGATTAACCAATCTATATATATATATATATATATATAATAGCAGAAGCTGAGAGAAAGTGAGTTCCTACATTTAAAGAGGTGGTGACAAATAGGAAAAGTGACGTAATTTTAAAAAGCGATACTTTATATTGATTTGCAAGGGTAATACCGTTTAACAGTGATGGTGTATATATTAAAAAAAAAAAAAAAAAACGTCACAACTAAAAAAACCCTAGCATCTTCTCATCAGAGTCTTCTTACCATTTTCTCTCTCTAAAAAAAACCCCAGCGATACTGCGACAGAGAAAAAGGGAAGGAGAAAAAAAAAACTTATCGATCTCTTCACATCAAACTCTGCAAGGAGGAAAAAAAAAAACTTGTGCCACACTGGAGATTCGTTTGGCCGGCCATCGCCATCCCCTTTTGAGTTTTTCAGGTACGTTCTTCGCTCTCTCCCTCTCTTTCTCTCTATGAGTTTTTGTTGTTTGGATTCGGTTTTGAAACTTCTCTGTGATTTCGGGATAAGTTTCCCCTGTTTCCGTGAATTTGCGGAATAGTGTAGATCTGTTTTGCGATTAAAACCCTAGCAATCTCTTCTCTTCAAACTCTATGAACCAGTGGATATTTGTACGACCGGCCACCGCTATATCCTGCCGGACTTAGACCATCACAATCGGCATCCGTCAAAGCTAAATACAATCAAACATCACAAAGGTTTTGAGATACGAAGTTAGAGATCGGCGCTATTCCGACAAAAGGTACGCATCAATTCTGTGTTCATTCTTCTCCTTTTGGTGCTTTGTTGTGAAAATTGGTTCTTACGGCATGAACAAGAATGCGAAACCCTAGAATATTGATTCTTCAAATTTCTGCAGTAATTTTCCTGCATAATTTTGTTTTAGAACTATAAGTTTCCTCTGTTTCCGTGAATTCGCGGAATATCCTAGATCTGTTTTGCGATTAAAACCCTAGCGATCTCTGCTCTTCAAACTCTGTGAACCAATGGATATTCGTACGACCGACCACTGCCATATCCTGCCGGACTTAGACCATCACAATCGACATCCGTCAAAGCTAAATACGATCAAACGTCACAGAGGTTTTGAGATACGAAGTTAGAGATCGACGCTATTATGATGAAAGGTATGCATCAATTCTGTGTTCATTCTTCTCCTTTTGGTGTTTTGTTGTGAAAATTGATTCTTACGGCATGGACAAGAATGCAGAACCCTAGAATATTGATTCTTCAAATTTCTGCAGTAACTTTCCTGCATAATTTTTTTTTAGAATTATTGTTCGATAAATCTGTGTGCTGTGATTGATATATGTGATATATTCATTCAATTTTCGGATACTATGGCTTGGCATGTATATAATTTTATATGGGTACAAACTTGATTCGTAAAAGCTATGGTTACAGATGCACACCGCTAATGAGATTGCTAGGTTTGTTGAGATATGATATAACTTTTTTCTTTTGTCATGTAATAGTTGAAGCACTAGAATCTTTGTTATGATTCTGATATATCTATGGAATTATATGCTTGACATCATTCGTATGCTTTGTTAGGACATATGTGGTTCACTTGTTAGGAACATATGTCAATATTTTATGTAGTTGGCTAATCGTTTGACAAAACACACTTTACTTGTAATTGGGTACATCTAGGATGTGTTTAATACTTCAAGGAACATGTTGTTCAAGTCTAGTATTAAAGCCATGAAGATTGGACCAAGAAACAAGTGAAGAAAAGGTGTTCATTAGAGCTGGACAGATAGCTCGACACCTGTGGACAGATAGCTCGACAGCTGCTCAACACCTCTCGACAGCTGGCTATCTATTGAGCTCTTCAGTTGATTGTTATCTCAATCTCGACACTTTCTCGACAGCTGGTGGATCGATTGAGAAAGCTCATGTCCCCTCGATAGCTTCTAGACACCTAGCTATCTATCGAGGTTTAAAGCTTGACACCTCCTCGACACCTGCTATCTATCGAGGTTACGGAAATCAGAATTTTCAAATTTGATTTTTGGGCTAGGCTTATGTATTTGTGTAGGGTTTCTTTTCTCACAACCCTAGACCTATATAAGACTTATTTTAGAGGCCGTCACATAAGAAAATACAAGGAGAACATATGCAAAAGGTGACCGATGCCTTATTTTCTCCGAAAGAAGCTACTGCGTCTTTGCGCCTTAGGGTTTTGTAACCAAGTGCTTCTTGATCTTCATTGTTAATGAAGTGAAGAACTTTGCAGCCAACATCTTCTTCTAGTTGGTGATTGAAGTCGCGTACTGAGATCCGCGCAATTGGTTAGTCACGTACTGGGATTCGTGCATCATCAAAGGGTGGCGTTCATATATTGAAGAGTTCAGAGGTTCTGAAGCGGAAGGTTTCTACTGTGAGTTCATCTATGGGAATTGTAGAGTCTAGGGACAAAGGTTTTGTACTAGATCTGAAACTTCTCTTTATTATAGTGGATTGCTTTTCGGGAAGGTTTCCCCCCAGGTTTTTTACTGTGAAACTAGTTTGTTTCATTGGTTTTCCTGGGTCATCATATCTTGTCTTATTTTTATTTTCCGCTACATGATTTTGACATGATATTGATTTTTGTTTGTTTTAACAAGTTTTATTCATAATAAATCTAATTAACAACTTGGGTTTAAAACTTGTTAATTATATCAACCGGGGTCTAAATTTCCCAACAAGTGGTATCAGAGCGGGTTCACTCTAATTGTATTAATTTCCTGAGTGTGATCCTTGACCCCTATTGTCATGGATCGTGGACAATCTCTTTTGATTCCTCCTTTATTTGATGGAACTAATTATGCGTACTGGAAAGTTCGTATGAAAGTTTTTTTGCAGTCTCTAGGTGAACAGGTATGACAAGCCGTTGAAGTTGGCTAGATTAAGCCAAAGGAATCGCCGGTGGATTGGGATGATGCAACAATCATTGCGGCAAATTTCAACAATAAGGCCTTGAATGCTTTGTTTTGTGGGGTGACCAATGAGGAATTTAAGAAGATATCATCCATGGAAGTTGCCAAGGAAGCATGGACCATTCTTGAGACCACCTATGAAGGTACCAAGGCAGTAATGACTGTGAAGCCTCAACAACTCACTAGTAGTTTTGAAGAAATAAGGATGGAGGAGGATGAGACATTTGATGAGTTTTATGCTAAACTCAAGGATATTGTGAATTCTGCTTTCAATCTTGGAGAATCTATTGCAGAATCCAAAATTGTTAGGAAAATCCTTAGGTCCTTACCTGAAAGATTCCATGCCAAGATCACTGTCATTGAAGAAGCAAATGACATTGATCAAATTCCTTTGACTGGGCTTGTAGGGAACCTTCAAACCTATGAGATGGGATTAGGCTCAATGGGAAAAGGTGGAAAGAGTAAAAACTTGGCTCTCAAGGGTATAAAGGAAGAGATTGAGGACTCTGAAGATGAAGATGAAAGTGAAGATAAGGATGAGGATCTAACCTTCATAACTGATGAGATTATCAAACTTCTTCAGTTTAGGAAAAAGGATAAAGGCAAACCTCCTAGGAAACCTAAATCCTCTAGGAAGGGCAAGAATGAGAAACCCCTTATTCAATGCCATGAGTGCAAAGGTTTTGGTCATATGAGGATAGAGTGTCCAAACTATCTCATGAAGGAAAAGACTGAGAAATCAAAAGATAAAGGGTTGGTTGCTACCTGGAGTGATACTGAGGATGACTCTTCTGATGAGTTTGTGGATGAATGTCGTCATGTTATGGCCTTTGTTGCCTCAACTGATAAGGTGATTGTGGAGAGTACTAGTGACAGTGAGGATTCTTCTGATGATGAAGTACCCAAGAAGTTGACCCTTCAAGAAGCCTATGATAAGTTATGCACTGAATTTATAAAATCTGAAAATATTTCTCATCTTTGTAAAAAAGAGTTTAATGAGGTAAAAACTGAAAAAGCTGATCCGTTAGTCAAGCTAGATGAGACAACAAGGTTAGTTGAGACTCTTATTGTGGAGAACACCTCACTAGAAGAGAATGTCAAGAATCTTGAGGTTGAGCTTAATCAAGTTAGAACTCAAATAGAGAGGATGTCTAGTGCAAAGCTTGATGAGGTTTTGAGTGCTCAAAAGCCTAGTTCTGATAAGACTGGCTTAGGATATGTTGTTTCCTCCAGCCCCTCCTCTTCCACGACTTCTGGATCAAAGACTGTCTTTGTGCCACAATCTGAGAAAGGTAATAAAGATATGAAATCCAAAACTGATCTGGCTAATTCTAAATCCTTTGTTAGACCTCATGTTTGTCATCATTGTGGTGTTGCTGGACACATTCGTCCTAATTGCTTTAAGTTGTATCCTCATAAGCAATTGTCCAAACGGTCACAGGTTTCCTTTCAAGGACCTACACCTTTGTTTGGAGAGTTATTAAAAGTTTTGAGCTTTTTAACTCAATTTCAGGAGAATTCTAATTCTTCTATGTCCTTTAGTAGACATACTAGGACACGTGTCTTTTCATCTTCACGGCCAAAGACTCATGTTGTGTGGGTGAGAAATGAGCCTAAGACTTAATTGTCTTTTCTGTTTGTCCTCTGCTTTGATTCTTTCTATATAAAGTAGGACTTTCTTTGCTTGATTTCTTATCTGTTTTTGGAATCATGCTTTCATGCATCTACATATTTCTATCATGTTTTCATGCATATGCATTTTTCTTTCATGCATTCATGTTGTTTATCTGTTTTTGTTTGGTTGTTTAGTTTTTATTTTGTTTTG
Source organism: Quercus aquifolioides (assembly GCA_019022515.1). Lineage (NCBI taxonomy): Eukaryota > Viridiplantae > Streptophyta > Magnoliopsida > Fagales > Fagaceae > Quercus > Quercus aquifolioides. The sequence goes on along the minus strand of CM032335.1, from coordinate 30,356,094 downwards.
TTTTCAAAATAAAAATAAAAAGAAAAAATCAGAAAAATACAAAAACAGTGTGTGTGTACATTGGTACTTGTGTACCTTGGATGGCCATTGAAACAAAGTTTTCTAAACTTTGTATCTTTTGTAGCTTAGATGAGCATTCTTATGCACAACTAAGCAAGTGAGCTTTGTGGCTCTTGTTTGTGATGAGTAAGATTAAGTTATCTCTTGAACTTAACACTCATATCACTTTTTTTTACGGGTAGGACTAGAAAATCCTAAGAGAAATGCATAAATAACCATCTCACCACTGTTACCCGCCAATCATAATATGACACCCGTATGCTTCGGCATAGCAAAAGTGCAGTGTCAAAGACACCTGTATGCTTCGATATAGCAAAAGTGCAGTGTCAAATGCTTAACATCTTGGGTATTTCTTTTCTCTCTCTTATATGCCCATACATGATATGCTAAATAAAAGAAAATATGCAAAGAAAATAAAAAGCAAAAAAATTAAAATGCTTTAAATATGATTGCAAGCGTGTATTCTAGGAGATATGGGAGTTATAGGATGTACCTCGAAGGTGATAGTCCCCATCAAACAGTTATGATTGTGTGTGAGTTAAAGTGTTTTTCTCATATCTCAAATTGTCATAACAAGTATACACATATGCAATCTTGCGATGTTTTTCACACACAACACACAATATTCCTAGCTACTCTTGATACATGTGCAGATACAATGTGATTTGGCCATCACAAGGTTTTACATGTGCTATTGTATACTTACTAAACTGTCTTGACTTGTTTTTGAAATATAAAATTGGTTAGACTTGTTTAGTGTGTGTGTGTGTGTGTGTGTGTGTGTGTGTGTGTGTGTTTTGGGATCTATGTGCTTAACATTTTTTTTGAGAGATTTATTTTTCACATGTTTTGCATCCTTCTGTTATTTTGTCATCCATAGCATCTTGTTTCATTACATTCATGCATTTATATGGATTCTTTGTACCCCCTTGATCATTCTTGATCATCTTTATGTTTCTCGAGTGAAGCTTTCTAGCTTCCTATACCCTTTGTCAATCATGACAAAAAGGGGGAGAAATTGTGGAGACTTTGTGGTTTCTTTCTTTAAAATTCTACAAGTTAGGAGGAGAAATACATTCCTTTGTAAGGGGGAGATGTGTTTCATCTTGTTAGGGGGAGTGCTTACTTCCTTCTTCTTGTACCTTGGGTCTTGTGACCATTGTTTACATACTTTGTGCTTATCTTCTTTATATGCTAATGTATGTTTCTTTCACCTACCTCTACATGTGTTGTTTCTTTTCTTTCTTTATACACATGTTTCATATACTTGTATGCAATCTATTATTTCTGTTTCACACTAAGATGTCTTGATGAGTATTGTTTAAAGTGTTTCAGAAATACAGGTTGTCAAAGTCTACTTGCCATAAACTCCCTTCTTGCAAAGTTTTTCAAGAGTTTGTGTTAGGATAGATTTTATTGTATTCAACAAGTGAATATGAGTTGAGTGATTTATGACTTCTCTCATATGTTCATTTGTTTGTTGTGGTTTTGTCACAGATTGCCAAAGAGGGAGATTGTTAGGACATATGTGGTTCACTTGTTAGGAACATATGTCAATATTTTATATAGTTGGCTAATCTTTTGACAAAACGCACTTTACTTGTAATTGGGTACATCTAGGATGTGTTTAATACTTCAAGGAACATGTTGTTCAAGTCTAGTATTAAAGCCATGAAGATTGGACCAAGAAACAAGTGAAGAAAATGTGTTCATTAAAGCTGGACAGATAGCTCGACAGCTGCTCAACAACTCTCGACAGCTGGCTATCTATTGAGCTCTTCAGTTGATTGTTATCGCAATCTCAACACCTTCTCGACAACTGGTGGATCGATTGAGAAAGCTCATGTCCATTCGATAGCTTCTCGACACCTCCTCGACACCTAGCTATCTATCAAGGTTTCAAGCTCGACACCTCCTCAACACCTGCTATCTATCGAGGTTACGGAAATCAAAATTTTCAGATTTGATTTTCGGGCCAGGCTTATGTATTTGTGTAGGGTTTCTTTTCTCACAACCCTAGACCTATATAAGGCTTATTTTAGAGGCCGTCACATAAAAGAATACAAGGAGAACATATGCAAAAGGTGACCGATGCCTTATTCTCTCTGAAAGAAGCTACTGCGTCTTTGCGCCTTAGGGTTTTGTAACCAAGTGCTTCTTGATCTTCATTGTTAATGAAGTGAAGAACTTTGCAGCCAACATCTTCTTCTAGTTGGTGATTGAAGTCGCGTACTGAGATCCGCGCAATTGGTTAGTCACGTATTGGGATTCGCGCATCATCAAAGGGTGGCATTCACATATTGAAGAGTTCAGAGGTTCTGAAGCAGTAGAAGGTTTCTGCTGTGAGTTCATCTACGGGAATTGTAGAGTCTAGGGACAAAGGTTTTTTACTAGATCTGAAACTTCTCTTTATTATAGTGGATTGCTTTTCGGGAAGGTTTCCCCCCAGGTTTTTTACTATGAAACTAGTTTGTTTCATTGGTTTTCCTAGGTCATCATATCTTGTCTTATTTTTATTTTCCGCTACATGATTTTGACATGATATTGATGTTTGTTTGTTTTAACAAGTTTTATTCATAATAAATCTAATTAACAACTTGGGTTTAAAACTTGTTAATTCTATCAAATGGGGTCTAAATTTCCCAACATGCTTTTATATCCTTAGATTAAATGAATATATATAGATTCATGTACAGATATATAAACTATTTTGTTTTAACTATTGGTTTTTTTATATCAGTTCATGATTATATGGGTTAGATTTTGTTTTAGCTAAGGTTTTTGGGTTAGAATTGTTTTTGTTTTGGGTATTTGGGTTAGATTTGATTCTTTTTGAGATTATTGTTTTTTGGTAAAAGAAATTGAAATGGTGTTGAATTGCACCAAATTGTTCATCTTCTACTATTTAGAAATCTCCCTTTGAAGATACTTGCAGCCAATCACAAGTTCTTTACAAATACAATTTCTTTGTTTTCAGTAAATATAAATATTTGGATGGCTGAAATAGATAGGAATAGGTCCAGTAACTAAGAGTGGAGCAGCATCCGTTGATCAACTCCAGTCTTTGGGAGGGAATTCATGAGAAGCAGGCATTAAGAAGTGTAGCAATTTAAAATTGAATATTTGATGTGAGATTCAATTCTTACGTATATTTGTGTTGTTAGTTAATTGCTCTCTTCTTGCATTTAGTATTAGCATCTTTCTATGATTTCACTTCTACTTGAGTTAGATTGGATTGGTGTTTAGTGATCTTCTTCAACCTAACTTAGAAAAGTCTTTTAATAATAATATTTAAACATATTTATTCCGGTTTCTCCTACATCTTCATGCCTACTCCATTATTATGTAGGGTTTCCTTGATAGTAAGAACACCATATAATCAAATTAAAAGAAAAAAAAACCAAAATAGAGGTTTTCATATCCATTGAATTTTTTTTCAAAGGGTAAACAGAGGCAATACCAGGTCATATGGTGCCAATGTTGTTGAATAGTAGTTAACCTTCTAACTTCTAAAATTCTTATTCCTTTTAAGTTTGATATTAATTATGATTTAATTATAGTCAAAGCTGACAGTTTTTTAAACTGCATTATTAGTCTATTGAGGAAAATGACTTAGACGTAGTTATTTTGGTTTGATTGATTCTGATTTAGAACTGGCTTGAGAGAGAGGGTGAACCTATTTCTTTAAATTAGTAAGTTTTATTTAAAATGAGGTATGACTTTAATTTGTATTAGTCTGTATCTATCAATTTTGTTTTGTTTGTTCACCTGTCTTTTGTTTATTTATTGTTAAAATACTTTCTTTGTTTTCATAATTATAATTGTTTGTTCAATGTTCAAGATCACCTTTTGTAAGAGTTGAATCTATCTTCATCAAAATGTATAAATATTGTCTAAATTTGTTGGATTCTTCTTCATTTGCAAAATTTATGGTTCTTTGTTTTAATGTTTTGGTGTATTTATTTCCTAATTGTTTAATTGCTCATTTGTTAGTAGAATAGCGACTACATTTATCTGTAAGTTCATGGAATTAAGTTAAAGCACTAAATATATACTAAAACTTAGAAGTTGGCATATACAATTGCTGTGATTTTGAATGAGTGAAAATATATACTAAGTTTACTTATTCATAAAAGTCACTGGTCATATGACATTGAACTATTATGTTTTATTTACAAAAAAATTTGACGGTAAAAGCATTATCATACAAAATTGGTTGAGAATTTATTAGCACTTTTGAGTCTGTACTGATTGGTTGTGGCCAAAGCTAATCAGATTTACGCCCAGGTTTAATGATTGACATTAATTAAGAAAGAAGGGAAAATTGATGGTTTTTGTGTTTGTAATCTTTATGTATACAACGAAAACAAACTTTCCAGTTCAAGTTTGTGCCAACAAGTGTTACTGTTTGATGTTAATTTTGCTTTAAGTATTTATTTTATATATCCTTGGCTAATGGAAGCCAAATTCTTTGCCATCATCATATGGGAAATAGCCAGTAGATTGTTAAAAACTAAATCAATCTTTCATATTTTTTGCAACTCAAACCATATTACAATGTTCGGTTTTGATTAGGTTCTGAATTGCATATTTTAATTTGCTTTTTTGTTCATTTTTTTAAAATTCAATGAATTCTTATTTTGTATTTTACTAAATTGTAAAACTGTCATGAGTTTTTTTAAATTCTATGCTTTTAGTGGCCTGCATTTGGTACCTCCACCATTTTCACATAGTGGCCTGCATTTGATGCTTTCTTCTTGATTTATCATAATCCAGTTTCTTTATGAGTGGCGTCATGGGGTTTTGCCTTTGAATATATGTAGAGAAAAACATGTTTGCCATTTATTTACTAAATATTGTTGTGTGGTGTGCACATTAATGTTTCAATTAGTTGGTTAATCTTTAGAAAAAACTTTTTATTTTTAAAGCCAATAAAATATTATGCAAACGTCTTTAATTCTTGGTTCCACCTGAATGACCAAGGAACAACAATATTCTGCGTACTTCTATTGATCCACTAATTCACTAATTGTCTTCGATTAATGTTTTACATTAGTCCATGGATCTTGATTATTATGTTTGCTCGGCTTTGCAATTAAATTGGCTTATTTGTTTTAGTTCAATTTTGCTATGCGTTGTAGCTCAATGATTACATTGTGTTGGTTTTGAAGGATTTGAATTTCTATTAGTGATGATTATGTAATCATTGATTTCAGTTTCAAACCAGGTTTTATATTTGGTTTGTGGCCTTTACAACATTTATTCTTTCTTGGTTTTTGTTGGTTTTGGTCTTTTGATTTCATGGAAAAACAATTCCAGTATTCTATTATTTACTAATTTGTTATGAATATTAATGCTTACGGCATGGACAAGAATGGCAGAATCCTAGAATCATGAAAGGCCATCTATAAATCAAATCGACCTCTACATATGCTGATTATTGAAAAAACAGATCGACCTCTTCATTTAAAAGGAACATTGACAAGATAATTGAAAGATAAAACCATTTAACAGTTTAATACAGTTTGCTTGAATGATGATTTCCTTTTTACTTATCTCATACTTAGTATTACATTTTGTTCATTTACTGTAATCCTATTTTAATTGGCTTTGATTTGCATGTTTTAGCCAGCTTCTGTTTTTACAAATTGATTTCTTCAGCCAATTCTCCCTTCTACTTATTTCACATCCTCACTGCTATTTTTTGTTATTTGAATTTGAATTAAAATCCAGATGTTTATTCTCTCTCTTTCAAAGTTTTGGCCTCAGATTATAATCTTTGATTATTTACTGTCATCAGCATTCTCTTCCATCTGTAGTTCGGGAGCCAATAAGTCGTAATCTTAAACGGTGAACATCAGTATCAATGAAACGGTCTCTAGACATCCGAAATACCTTCACCAAAGTGTTTGATTCATCAAACATTTGGACCAATGCATCAACAATAGATGGATCAAGGTCACTATTAATTTGACCATCGCTAAAGACGTTCATTCTATGTTGAACTTCATTTTCAGTATCGTAGAAATATAATTGTGCAAATTGTGGATCCTGACCATCATTAGGAAGAAGAGTTCCAATTCTATGATGGTTTTGGCCATTAAGTTTGAAAATGTAAGGGTGTCTTCCATCGTTAATTCTACTATCTACTTTACCACCCATAGATGTCATTGCGAACATTGCATTGTAACTTCTGATTAGAGTTCTGAACGTTTTAGATCGTTGACTACCAAGAGGATCTAAAAGCTCATCAATAAGAGGAGGTGCTTTCCTAAGCAAAGGTAACTTAACCTTACCCTCCATACAACAGAGAGAGAATTTTGGGTTCCTAGGCCTCTTAGATTTGACTGTTCTCTCTTCATACCATAAAATTGAACCGCAATGCACGCATACATAAGAAGGCGAGCCGAAATTCCAAGGTTCAGTAAATTTTCCTATATGAATTTTAAAATATGAGAACAACAATAATGATGTAAACAAAAATGAATATCAATATTTTTTTTTCCTTGTAAATTTAAGTCATTTTCTTCACAACCACTCTCATTTTCTGATTCTTGGATTTCTTGACGTATATCACAATTATTGAATCCATCTTCTACCAAAGTATCATCTGCATCATGAGTTAATGTTGTTCTATCCCTCTCTTTTTTCCCCGATTGTCTTTATGTTTTACCGAATTCTGAAGAGTGTAAATTTGTTGATGGTTTTCCATGAACTAAAATTATGGTTTCCCTAGAATTATTTACTGTATATTAAATATTGTTTCGCTGCATTACTCAATAAGGTTTAAGGCTTAGCAATCTTTTTCTCTAATTTTCTTTCTTTCTTTTTTCTCAATTTCTTGAGTTCTTTTTGTTCGATTGTTATACTGATTAAATATTGTTTTCGCTTTACAGATTTTTATTACGTAAATCAAACTGAAACGTGTTATCACTATTCGAAATGATGTAGCAGCTAGCACGCTAAGATCAGAAGGGAAAATAGCAACTACAAAATACAATTTAGTTTTCAGTTTCTATTTTCCATCCTACTTAATTTGTTGTTTTTGAAGAGTGATTGAAATTGTAGAACTTTGAAATTTGAAAGTGTAATGTTTTTATACAAAGTTGATTACCACTTAGATTTTAGTTAATATTCCACTCTATCTACATAATTATCAATGTCAGCTAATTATGGTTAAAGAACATTTTTAAAAACTGTTTGTCATTGATCATATGGAATTTTCAACTTAGTGCTATTTTCACCATGTTTTTAACATGTGAAAGCAATCAGTTGGATAAACTTTCAAAAGATTAAAATAAGCTCTGAGACCACGAACTCCTTCTTTCTTGGATTCTCTAGCAAGTACAAGCACTCTTGCTTGTGTATCTTTAAGCTCTTATTGCAGCAACTGAATGATCATCAAACTCTCAATGAATTGTCCTTCTTGATAATCCTAAAAATGTGTGAAGGCAACCACCTCTCATATCTCACAAAAGATTCACACACAGAGGAAGTAGAGCAACCACAAAAATGTGGCTAGGGTTTCCCTTTTATACCTAGGGCAAAACATAAAACCCTACACGTCATATAGGCTTAGGGCTAAGTTGAAAATTCTACAGAAAAAACATTCTGCCCGACTTTCGATCGGTCGAGTCTAATTCTCGATCGATCGAGCCAGACCGAATTGCACAATGAATTCTGCAACAGCTCGATTCCAACTTTACATAAAACACATACTTTGACCAAGTCTAAAATAAGACTAAAAACCTGTTTTGATCATGGTTTGCCAACAATACAAATTAGAGTTCTAATACATTAGTTCCTAAGTACTTAGAACCTAACAAATACTACTTCAAAAAAAATTCTATCTTAAATTTTCTCACTCAAGGGGCAGCATGTGCCTTCCTAGTATATATATATATATATATATATATAGAGAGAGAGAGAGAGAGAGAGAGAGAGTCTAATGCACACAATCACACTTTCATTAAACCACTATTACCTAATATAATTAGATAATTAAAGCCCATATAATCAAAAAATTAAAACCTAAAGCTATCATACAAAGGCTAGGTGCTTGTACTTGAGTTGAGAGAGATGAGATGGTGGTCTCACTCCCTCACGACCATGCCCTATGTGGTCACTTGCACTAATCATTTTCAACTATTCGTGTGTGTGTGTGTAGAGTGTATATAGTCACCACTGATTATTGGGGTTTCCTAAAGTTGATTGGTCACCTAAGTTTATGAAAAGTTCTTTTTCCTAAGTTTAGTTCCTATAAACCTAAACTAGATGAGACTATGCCTAGAACCAAAAACATATCTCGACGTTCGGTTATGCATAGAGAAGGTATAGGTACCTTACGATGCCTGATAGTTAGTACCTAATCATCCCTTTAAAAAGTGTGCAATTCAATACTTGCCCAACTTTTAGGTCATGTGTCTCATGACATTAATCAATTACAGCTTAATATAACCTAGATAATGGTTTAGACCCCACTTTAATTATGGCACAATTAAGGGTGTACTCTCAATTAATGTCAAATTTACGTGATTAACCAATAATATAAGCATGGATACCAACAATTGCAAGGATAAACTTATTAAGAAAATTAAATGAGCAAACCATAGAAAATTAAAGAAACAAACCAAATATAACATTAGGTGTGTTATCAAAGACGAAAACTTAAAATCAAGCTGAAAAACCTCTCCTCGGCTATCAACGAAATGATTCACTACGTACGTATAGTCACATAACAATTTGACACACACAACCCTCCAAGTAGTGTTGCGGTCTTGTACTCAAGTCTTCTGAGCTTTTGCTAACAATCAACTTAATTTGCCAAGTCCTTTCTCTAACGTAATTTCCAAATCAGCAACATGCACAGGTTGTATCTTCAAGCCACCATGGCTAAAAAGGAAGTATTGCAATGACTTTGAACACCAATTCACTCATAACGGTCAATGGTAGCAGTAGATGTTGATAGACCCAAAAAATATACATATAATCGTCCATCCCTTGCTTGTGGACGATGAACAAGAACGACCTCGCTGACAGCACAGCACGAGTGGGATTGCCCGAACCTACAAGTTAATCGTCAATACCCCTGTCACGACCAGCCGTTACAAAAAGATCAATAAATATCAATACCGTTGAAGAAGTATCTGTCAAACTTAATACCCTGCACGAGCGTTACAAACTCAAGGAATTACACCCTCATTATGGCAGAACCAACGGCTAGAAGGGTACTGAAACAACCTATATATAACCTTAACCAGGATCCGGAAAAGGTACAAGAAACACTCACTAGAAATTTCACTTATTAAAGATATTCTCCTCTTCCTTGATTTGAGGGCCTTTCCTAACTTTGGCATCGGAGGCATTGTGGCTGGTGCCACGCCGGTGACCACATTCTTTGTATTTTGGGATATTGCAGGGTCTGGAGCGGAGGCTGACGATCGCATTCTGGACGAACATCTCTACTGACGATCCTAGCATCATCAGTTTGGCGCCGTCTGTGGGGAAAAAGATATTATTCTTGAGCGTTTTGTTCAAGGGTACTGTTCTATTCTAAGGAGATGGAGTCCAGCTGTATCCCAGACCCCGCTGCGTTGTCCCTACAAATTCAAGCACTCGCAGCCACGGTGGAAGAACTCACCAAGCAAAATCAAGAGATGAAACAGCGACTGCAACAAGGAGATAACCACACAGAAGTCAACGAAGATGAAGGCGGAGACAGTCATAGGAGACGAACCAGCACTCCAGAAGAACCAAACTCGAGTTTCCTCAAGGAGATGAGGAAAGAGATGGACGAGTTGAGAAGCGCAATTAGGGGAAAGACGGATCAAGGGTTGGACCGAATCGTCAGGAAAACTGATTCTCCTTTTACTGCAGCCGTCCAGGAATGCCTGGTACCTTCCAAGTTCCGCCTACCCCAGCTCGAACCCTTTGACAGATTGAAAGATCCGTTGGATCACCTGAATACTTTCAAGACGACTTTGGGTCTTCAACAGCCCCCTGACGAGATTCTATGTCGATCTTTCCCCACAACCCTGAAAGGGGCCGCCCGGGAATGGTTCACCAAATTGCCCACATCTTCCATTGATAATTTCGAACAGCTAAGCAGTTCGTTTGTTCGTCATTTTGTTGGTGGACAACGTCCAAAAAGAACGGCCGATCACTTGCTCACGATCAAGCAAGGAGAGAAAGAAACGTTGAGGTCCTATGTGACGCGCTTCACACGAGGAATGTTGGAGGTAGACGAATCCGACGATAAGGTACAACTTACGACCTTTAAGGCTGGACTGAAGTCCAGGGACTTTGTGGTTTCTGTGGCAAAAAACCCTCCCGAGACGATGGCGGAAGCACTGTTAAAAGCGCAGAAATATATGAACGCTGAAGATGCCTTGGCAGCCATAGATGGGGCAGAAAAGACAAAGGAGAAGAAGAACGAGAAAGACGATCGAAGGGGGCAGAAGAGAGATCGAGCTGACCGACGTAACGACGACGGGAATAGACGAAGGGACGATAAAAATTCTCGACCAACGAAATTCACACCATTAGTGATGCCTGTCGATCAGATTTTGACGGAGATCAAAGACGAACAATGTGTTAAATGGCCCAGGCCACTCCAATCACCACCCAGTGTACGTGATAAAAAGAAGTATTGCCGTTTTCACAAAGACCACGGGCATTACACGGAGGATTGCCGAGACCTGAAGGAGCAGATAGAAGAACTTATCCAGAGAGGGAAACTTCAAAGATACGTGAAGAGAGGAGAAGCCAGCAGATACGGTAAGAAGGATCAACCCGGAGGTTTCCAAAGAACTGAAGATCAGCCACCTCGTCCACAAAGTGCAAAAGGAGAAATAAAAACCATCACGGGAGAACCGTCCACAGGAGGTTCGTTCAGATCCCTCAAAAAGTCATACCAAAGGCAAATAAACAGTGTTCATAGCTTACCACCAGTAAAGCAACGACGAACGAACCAGGACATGTACTTTTTAGAGGAAGATGCCAAGAGGATAAAGCAGCCTCATGACGACCCACTCGTCATCATGATCATGATTGAGGGCTTCAACACAAGGAGAGTTCTGGTGGATAATGGGAGTTCAGCGGACATTATTTATCTGTTCGCCTTCCAGCAATTGAAGGTAGACCCAAAGAGGCTTCGTCCTTTTGAATCACCTCTCGTCAGCTTCAGCGGAGACAAGGTGTACCCCCGCGGGATAGTGACGTTGACGGTCACAGCTGGCTCATACCCCCTCCAAGTAACCAATAAACACAATTTTCTGGTTGTAGACTCACCATCGTCTTACAATGTTATCATAGGACGACCTACCCTTAACCGCTGGAAAGCTGCCACTTCCACGTACTGCCTGAAGGTAAAGTTTCTAACAAAACAGGGAGTCGAAGAAATAAGGGGAGATCAGGTGTTGGCAAGAGAGTGTTACCAGGCCGTCTTAGCCTCGAAAGAAAACCATACGTGGGTGATCGAAGATAAGACAACTGAGATCGTGGAGAAGCTAGAAACAGTAGAACTGATCGAAGGGGATCCGATAAAGACGACTCAGGTAGGGACGGACCTAAACCCGAGGACGAAGGCAGAAATCATCACTTTCTTGAAGAACAATCTCGATGTATTTGCCTGAAGCCACAAAGATATGCCAGGAATTCCAGCAGGCATCATCCAACACCGCCTAAACGTAGACCCAGAAAAGAAGCCCGTCCAGCAAAAAAGAAGGGCTTTTGCCCCTAAATGAAACAAAGCGGTGATGGACGAAGTAAGAAAACTACTTGCTGCAAACTTTATTCGAGAAGTTTATTATCCGGAGTGGTTGGCCAATGTCGTCATGGTCAAGAAGGCAAATGGGAAATGGAGAATGTGCGTCGACTTCACAGATCTAAACCAAGCCTGCCCGAAAGACAGCTTCCCCTTGCCCAGAATCGACCAGCTAGTAGACTCTACTGCCGGGCACAAACTTCTCACTTTCATGGACGCATTCTCGGGGTATAACCAGATACAGATGGCAGAAGAAGATCAAGAAAAAACTGCATTCATCACTAGCCAAGGGCTTTATTGCTACAGGGTCATGCCTTTCGGTTTAAAGAATGCAGCCGCCACATACCAGAGATTGGTAAATCAAATGTTCAACAAGCAAATTGGGAGAAATGTGGAAGTGTACGTCGACGATATGCTCGTCAAAAGCAAAGAAGAAGAGGATCATCTGGACGATCTTAAGGAGACATTTAACACGCTCAGGCAGCACAGCATGAAGTTAAACCCCTCCAAGTGTGCTTTCGGGGTCTCCTCAGGGAAGTTCCTCGGGTTTATGGTTTCGCGAAGGGGAATTGAAGCAAATCCAGAGAAAGTAAAAGCCATCATTGAAATGTCCTCACCAAGGACGACCAAAGAAGTACAATCGCTCACAGGAAGAGTAGCGGCACTCAACAGGTTCGTCTCGAGAGCAACGGACAAGTGCCTTCCGTTCTTTAAGACCTTGAAAAAGGTTTTTGCCTGGACGGAGGAGTGCGAGACGGCATTCCAAGAGTTGAAACGGTACTTGAGCAATCCCCCGCTCTTAAGTCCATCCAAGGAAGGAGAAGATCTGTTCTTATACTTAGCAGTGTCTGTCACGGCAGTAAGCGCAGCCTTAATCAGGGAGGAAGACAGGGTACAACTTCCTGTGTATTATATTAACCAAGCCTTCCAAGGGGAAGAGGCTCGATATCCCCAGATCGAAAAGATTACTTTCGCCCTAATAGTGGCCTCCAGGAAGCTACGTCCCTACTTCCAGGCTAACCCAATAAAGGTAATGACGGACCAGCCAATCAAGAAAGCAATGAACAAACCTGAGGCAGCTGGACGAATGGTGCAATGGGCGATCGAACTTAGCCAGTTCAATATCGAATACCGATCGCGAACAGCCATAAAAGCTCAGGCATTGGCAGATTTTATAGCAGAATTCACCACCAACGAGCAGGAGGAAGATCGGGAAGATATTTGGATGATCAACACAGATGGATCGTCTACACAGAAAGGGGGAGGAGCAGGCGTCGTTATTGTCTCTCCCCAGGACGATGTCCTCAAATATGGGGTCCAGCTGAAGTTCCCCATAACCAATAACGAGGCAGAGCATGAAGCTCTGCTAACAGGTCTCCGACTAGCCCAGGCACTGGGAGCTGAAAAAATTGTGGTCAAGAGTGATTCACAGCTCGTCATAGGGCAAACCAGAGGGGATTTTGAAGCAAAAGAGACGAGGATGCAAAAATATCTCAAGCTAACAAACCAGCTGGTAAGCAATTTCAATCAAGTGGAGTTCTTACAGGTTCCACGGGAACAGAATACAGAAGCCGACGAAGTAGCCCGCAGCGCATCAGCAGATCTCCAGGACAAGAAATATGACTGGAGACTAGAAGAACAAAGTCTCCCAAGCATTAAAGAATTGCAAGCCTTCTCTGTGCATACACACCAGGGATGGACGAGTCCGATCTTTGCTTTTCTTAAAGACGGACGACTACCATCAGGCACTGAAGAGGCCAAGAAGGTCCGCAGAAGAGCTGCCCGGTTCACTATTTTGAATGATCAACTATTTAGAAGAGGTTTCTCTCAACCGTACTTGAGGTGCGTAGAAGAAGATGAGGCCAGGTATGTCCTCGAGGAAGTTCACGGAGGGATTTGTGGAGATCATATGGGGTCAAAGTCACTCGTCAGAAAGATCATGAAGGCAGGTTATTTCTGGCCCACAATGCAGCAAGACGCAGCCGACTTTGTAAAGAAATGTGACAGCTGTCAAAGATATGGGAATGTTCAACGAGTCCCAGGAGAGATAATGACGAGCATTTCCTCACCCTGGCCATTTGCACAATGGGGAATCGATATCGTCGGTCCCCTACCACAGGGAAAAAGACAAATGAAGTTCCTACTCGTCGCGATTGATTATTTCACGAAGTGGGTCGAAGCAGAAGCACTTGCAACGATCACAGAAGCTAAGGTACAAAATTTTGTGTGGAAAAATATTGTTTGCAGGTTCGGGATTCCTCGGACGATCATATCCGACAATGGTCGTCAGTTCGATTGCCAAGGGTTCAGATCATTCTGCTCCAGCTTAGGTATCAAAAACAAGTATTCTTCACCAGGACATCCTCAGGCCAACGGACAGACGGAAGTAACGAACCGAACCTTGCTCAAGATAATCAAGTCTCGGTTAGTGGGGGCAAAGGGAGCATGGCCCGAGGAACTACCAGGCGTCCTATGGGCTTACAGGACGACGGCAAGAACATCAACAGGAGAAACCCCATTCAACCTAACATATGGCACGGAAGCAGTTATTCCCGTCGAAGTAGGGCTCACTAGCATCAGGAGAGACTTTTTTGACGAAGAAGGAAATAACGACCAGCTAAGATTGAACCTGGACTGCGTGGACGAAGTCAGAGATCAAGCCTCGCAGAGAATGGCCAAATACCAGCAGAAGATGGCAGGATACTACAATCAAAGAGTAAAGCTGAAAAGATTCAACATCGGTGACCTCGTCCTCCGGAAAGTAACTCCTGCGACAAAAGACCATAAGGCAAACTAGGCCCAACCTGGGAAGGACCTTACAAAGTCGTCCACTACTCACGACAAGGAAGCTACCATCTAGAAGACCAAGAAGGAAATAAGTTACCTCGTCCATGGAATGTCGAGCACTTAAAGAGGTATTACGAGAAAGAACCCATGGCCTAATTGTAAGCAGTTAACAAAATTTTATTCCATGCTTTCTATTTATTCAAATTGATCTTATGTTTTCTACCACAAGTTATGTATTTATGCAAGATTATATAAGTAATCATTCAGGAATCCATAAGTGATCATTCAGCACTACCCGTGTTCTAAATGTCTTCTAAAAATTTAAAACGGCTGATAGCCCTGATAAAAAAGACGATGAAATTCCTGCAAAGGATGTACATCGTCCAGATCGAAAAGGCCATAAAATTCACTGCAAGAGTTTACATCGTTCAGATCTAAAAGACGATAAAATCCTGCGAAAGGATGCGCATCGTCTAGATCTAGAAGGCCATAAAATTCCCTGAAAGAACTCTTATCGTCTAGATCGAAAAGATGATGAAATTCCTGCAAGGAATGTTCATTGTCCAGATCAAAAGGACGAGGAAATCCCTTAATCGTCCGGGAACATTCCTACATAAATCATCTAAGTCCACAGACAGACGAAGAAAACAGATACTTCAAGAAACGAAGAAGTAATTTCAGCTCAAATTCTTCTAAGTCTAAAGGGGAGAAATGATAAAAATAAACATGAGAAACAACAACAAACAGAACATATATATATATATATATATATATATATATATATGCACAAAGATGCAAGTTGTTCAAGAAAAAAAACCCCAAAACATACGGGGACCTGAAATAGTGTTCGTTCAAAAAACAAAACAAAAGGAGAGAAGGGCACTAAGTGATTATGTTGGAGGAGCATGGCCATCACCCTCGTCAGCTGCAGGAGGGTCCTCGCCTGAAGCTCTAGAAGCTTGAGCTGCCAGAGCAGCCTCGTCCACCTCTATCTCTTTATCCACAGCTTCAAAGTCCAAGTCGTCCAGATTGACTCCTTGCCCGTGTTTGATCATGTATCTTCTTAACAGTTCAAACCCCTTGAAGTACCACTGGAACAGTATGGTGTTGTACTCGTCCGTCGTCTGGAAGGCAAGGACGGCGTTGGCTACAGCAGCTTTCATCCTTTGACCCGCGGATGCAAGGAGATCGTCCTTCTGTTTTACCTTCGCCTTTTCAGCTTCAAGTAGCTCAGTCAGGACTTTGATTTGCTCCTTGGAGGTGTTATGGGCGTCCATCGCCGCGATTAGGTCCTTCCTCAAGCCCGAAGCCTCAGCCTCTAAGGCTTCCACCTTCGAAGTGGCCAGGACAGCTTTCTCCTCACTTGCCAGGAATTGCGAGGTAAGGTGCATCGTTTCCCCCAGCACCTAAAAATAATAAACTTATGAGTTTTCTGATAAAGCAATAGGATGACGATAATATGATGGTAAGGCAAAAAGAGCATACCTGCACGAGCTTATGAACGTGCTAGTTCACCATCTCATGAGAAGGTACAAGAGAAATCTCTTTTCTCTCTTCAGGAGTTAAAAAATCGTTGGCCCGGGCTACGGCAGCCTCCGCATCGTCCCAAATACTGGAACCCACCTTCTCTTTACCCTTGTGCGCTGTCTTTCGCCTTTTTGGTCCAGGGACCTCTTCAATTGAAACTGCAGGAGAAGCTGTCCTTGCTTCGTCCTGAGTAGGGGTAGACGAGCCTCTCTCCACTGTCTCTTTCTCCCTCTCTTTTTCTTTCTCTCTGTCAGTAAACTTCAAAGTTTTCTGACCAATGCTTGAAAGGGGTTCATTCTTCTTCCCCCTGATTTTCGCATACAAATCTTTGTTGAATTTGCTCGTCATTTCTGCAGAAGAAAGTTAAGGGAAGTCAAATATATATATATATATATATATATATATATATATATATATCATACACATCTACTCACGTTTTCGCTGCTCACGATCAAGAAATTGAAGGACGTAGAGTGAAGGCTCAGGTCCCAAACAATGACGAGCCAGAGTACGCGGATCAATAAGTTCGTCGAAGTCTTCGATCATCCTTGAATATTTGATCGCCTCCTGAACTCTCACCTCAAATCGGCTGTCAAGATCAGGGTGCTCCTTCACTGCGCAGCAAAAAAGTCACTCGAGATTACATAGACGATCAAAAAGAAACAGACGATGATAGAAAAAGGGAGCATAAAAAGGCAAACGCACCAAGACAAGGGGTCTCCCACCGGCGCAGCAGCCTGGGGACATTTCCCCAAACATCATCTGACAAGGTCTCCCAACCGTCTCCGGACACAAAAAAATATCTTGACTTCCAATAACGGAAGGACGAATGGAGGTCGGCCACCAAACGGGACCTCTTCTCCCAGGGGACAAGCTCATAATACCCAAATTCCCTAGACTCTTTTAGACGATAGAGATTGGTAAGCTCGTTCACCGTGATCATTTCTCCATCTGCTATAGTCGTCCAGATCACCATACAGCTTATGACAATTCTCCAAGAATTGGGCATAAGTTGCCCAGGAGCAATCCGCAGGTGATCTAGAAGCTCCATAATAAATGGATGGACGGGAAACCTTAGACCACACAGGAAGGCCGCCTCGTAAAAGCAAACCTCTCCGTGGGCAAAGGCACAAGCTTTTTCACCCTTCCTGGGAAGACGAACCCTAGTTTCCACTGGGAATTGAAACCTATCCCTGAATTTACTAAAGACATCAACCTTCAAATTACATTTTTCCTTGAGAGCATGGAAGGGACGAGGAATGATAGCGGAAGTCGAAGGAAGATTTGACGAAGGAATCACGGAGGTAGCTGTGTCCAGCACAGCCCCGTCCACGGCCGCGCTAGACGAAGAACCCCCTTCATGATCACTCGACCTCACCGCGGAACCCATTTTTTTCCCTCCTAAGGACCCCACGAACGGATTTAAACCAAGAAAACGACTGCTGCAACAATGGGTGCAGATCACTCAACGCTAAATCTAAACTACTCCCCCCTGCCACAAAATCACCAAGGTATGGATACCGGTCGCCGAAAAACTCTAAAAAACCCCCCAAGCGTGCAAAAAGAAAAGCAATAGAAGGAGAAATTTGCTGAAATGCTGTGTACTCCACCATTAAAGGAAGAATATACGCATTCCGAAAAAGGAAAGTAAGCAAATATAAAGCAGCAAAAGGGAAAGGAGCGAAAAAGAAGGGATACGCACCTGAAGAGAATGAAGAAAATTGGAGGTCGGAAGGGCGAGGCAGCCACGGCAGCAAGACTCAGAATCAGACACAGAGAGGACAAAAGAAGAAAAAACCCAGAAAAGCCAAAGAAAAGTAAAATGAAGGAATGAAGGGAAAAAGAAAAGTTAAGTTAAAAACCTGCTTTGGAAACTGCGGGAAACCGAAAAGACACTCACCGGAAACGATGCCTCCCCACCGGTCAGAATTGGACACGTGGCCACAACGCACGCCACACCGCCAGAAGGCACGGAGAACACTTCCCAAAAAAAAAAAAAAAAAAACTTTTCGTATTCCCAGGACCGTCCAAATTGTGGACGATCTTGGAATAAGGGGGCAACTGATAGACCCAAAAAAATATACATATAATCGTCCATCCCTTGCTTGTGGACGATGAACAAGAACGACCTCGCTGACAGCACAGCACGAGTGGGATTGCCCGAACCTACAAGTTAATCGTCAATACCCCTGTCACGACCAGCCGTTACAAAAAGATCAATAAATATCAATATCGTTGAAGAAGTATCTGTCAAACTTAATACCCTGCACGAGCGTTACAAACTCAAGGAATTACACCCTCATTATGGCAGAACCAACGGCTAGAAGAGTACTGAAACAACCTATATATAACCTTAACCAGGGTCCGGAAAAGGGACAAGAAACACTCACTAGAAATTTCACTTATTAAAGATATTCTCCTCTTCCTTGATTTGAGTGCCTTTCCTAACTTTGGCATCGGAGGCATTGTGGCTAACGCCACACCGATGACCACATTCTTTGTATTTTGGGATATTGCAGGGTCTAGAGTGGAGGTTGACAATCGAATTCTGGACGAACATCTCTACTGACGATCCTAGCATCATCAGATGTGATGAGATGATCACCTCTCAAGGATATGGCTATTGTGAGAGAAAGCCTAAGTGTTTGGCTCTCACAAATTGTTGGGCCTCTCTTAACTTTTAGATGAGAATTATGGTTTAATTTCATTGGAAATGAGGCTTATGAAGGCTGGAATAGTAGAGAAGATCGTAATTGAATTCTTTGTTGTTTGAAAATTTCAGTTTACCCAAACTCGGCTGAAAGGCAAGCACAATTATCCCATCTAAATTTCAAATGCAATTTGTCTGTCCAATTAGCGAGACTAAAATCAAATTTCTCTCATCCGAAATTCTTCTTCCAGCAACTCCAATTTTCACTTTTTCAGTACTAGAGCAACTCTAAATACAAAGCAACCCACTAAAATAATACAATGAATTTGAATGAAAAGTACAAGAAAACACATTACTTAACAATTACCCACGAGAGGAGACCTTAATTTCTAACACCGGAGTGTCCCAAGTTCCAACAAGCCCAATTAGATATTAATCTCGACCCAAATGTGCTCCTTGCAGAACAAAAGTGCAACCCATCATTTTGAACTTTTATCATTAATAAAAGAAGTCAAATAGCATTTAATTGGGGTTTTTCTAGGAAATAGTTAGCTTTTATATTTTAGTTTTCCTAGGCAGACAATTCATTTAAAAAGTCAAAGGGCATTTAATTGGAGTTTTCCTAGGGAATAGTTAGCTTTTATGTTTTAGTTCTCCTAGGTAAACAAGTTATTTAAAATTTTAAATAGCATTTAATAGGGGTTTTCTTAGGGAATGGATAGCTTTTATGTTTTAGTTCTCCTAATTAAGCAAACAAGTCATTTATTTTGTTATAGTTCCTTTGAATCAAACTCTTGAAAATGTAATCTTTTAAATGCTATTTTCATTTTTCAATGCGTAGAGGGTTGTTCTAAGCTCTACATAAACCTTTTGGCTTAATTAAATAAAGGTAGAGTGTATTTTCATATTAAAAAAACTTTATGCTTTAGAAGATGGATTTCTTCTTTTAAACTCTTATCCCATTAGTGGATTCCTTAGGTGGTGAATTATGGTTCTGTATCTCTTTGGGTGGTGTTTCTATATCCCATAGAGTGGTAAACTATTTATCCCTTTTGTTTATTAAGTGTTTGGTTCAACCCATCGTATCATATTACATTCCCGCCATCCTTCACCCCCTTATTGGATTAGTGTGGTTTTTCTCTTACAAATCCGATATTAGTTGGTATTAGAGTTTTGGTTCAATGGCTGGACATCATTGACATGGTAATAATGTTAAGATACTTGAGAGAGATCATCAAGATTTTGAAATTGATGATTTAAGGAGACAACTACAGCAACTCCAGGAGCATTTGGAGTTTTGCAAGAATCATGGATGAGGTCCTAAATATCATAACCCAGAATCTGAAGCTATTAGTGATGATGAAAAGGAGAATCCATTTCACCGTACTCCTAGTCATTCCTCCAATGGGAGCACTCCACCCCATCCTCGTCATCAGAAAAACTTAAAACTAGGTTATGACATTGTATATTTTTAGACCCCTTAAAACACAAACGGATTAACCTAGTTAATTAGCCAAGTTATTACTTAGTCCCAATTAAACAGTTCTAGGTTAACACAAAACAATCATATCATGTAAAGTACGGAAAATAAAGAACACACGATATGATAACCCAGAAAAACCAAACAGGTAAAAAATCTGGGGATAATTTAACCTAGCTATCCTTAAGGTAAAACTGAATCCACTATGAAAGAATCGAAGTTTTACAATAACGACTTAGACCACTAACATCATATTGCTACCTCATGTAGAAAACTTACTAACGCGACCACGTGCAAGCTCCGAGACCACAGACTCCTTCTTTCTTGGATTCTCCAACAAGTACAAACACTCCCGTTTGTGTATCTTTAAGCTCTTTAGTGCAGCAACTGTATGAAGCTCTCAATGAAATCTCCTTCTTGATAATCCTAAGCATGTGTAAAGGCAACCACCTCTCAGATCTCACAAGAGATTCACACACAAAGCAAATAGAGCAACCTCTAAAACGTGGCTAGGGTTTCCCTTTTATACCTAGGGCAAAACATAAAACCCTACACGTCATATGGGCTTAAGGCTGAGTTGGAAATTTTGCAGAAAAAAAATTCTGCCCGACTTTCGATCGATCAAGTCTAATTCTCGATTGATTGAGCCAGTCAGAATTGCACACTCAATTCTTCAGTTAACTCGATTCCAACTTTACACAAAACACATACTTTGAGCAAGTCTAAAACAAGACTAACAACCCGTTTTGATCATGGTTTGCCAACAGTACAAATTAGAGTTCTAATACACTAGTTCTTAAGTACTTAAAACCTAACAGACATGAAGGTGGACATTCCAAAATTTTAAGGGAAGACGCAACCTGATGATTTCATTAATTGGCTAACTACTATTAAGCAAATCTTTGATTTCAAAGATGTTCCAGAAAACCGCAAAGTAAAGATTGTTGCTATCAAGCTACAGAATCATGCTTCAATCTAGTGAAATCATCTCAAGAGGCAACAACAACATGAAGGAAGAGATTGTATTGTGACATGGAAATGATGAAAAGAGAGCTCAAGAAAAAAATACTTGCCTGAACACTACAAGCAATATGATTTTTTGAAATTTCATAATTTCGAGCAAAAAGAGCTTTTTGTGGAGGAGTACACAATGGAGTTTGATCATCTTATGATTCGATGTGATATTGTAGAACCCGAGGAGCAAATGATAGCCCACTACCTTGGTGGGTTACGTGTTGAACTTAGTGATGTCATCCAACTATAGCCTTATTGGACTTACAATGATGTTTGTAAAATTGCTATGAAAGTGGAGAAGTAATTGAAGGAACAACATGGCAGTAGCTTTCGATCTTATAATCAAGAGGGGGTTTTTAACCGAGGAGGTGGTTCCACTTCTAAGACCATTGCACTACCCAAGACATCCACTGTCAAGCAACCTCCAAAGAATAAATCTACATCGGGTTCTAATCGTTCCAACGCCTCTGGTACAGGCCACAAGTGTTTTAAATGTCAAGTGCTTGGTCATATTGCTTCTAGTTGCTCAAATCGCAAAATAGTTTCTTTTGTGGAGGAAGATGTGGGAATAGAGGATGAAGATGAATCAGCACCGGACGTTCATGAACATGTTGTTTTCGATGAGGAGGTGATCTATGCTGATCAAGGAGAGTCACTTGTTGTTCAAAGAAGTCTCAAGGTTGCCTATATAGAAGATGAATGGCTTTGAAACAATATATTCCATACTAGATGCACTTATCATGAGAAAGTTTGTGACATTATTGTTGACAGGGGAAGTTGTGAGAATGTTGTTGCATCAACCATGGTGGAGAAGTTGAAGTTAGAAACTAAAAATCATCCTCAGCCATACAAACTCCAATAGCTTCTCAAAGGCAATAAGGTGAAGGTAACAAAGAGATGCTTAATTCAGTTTTCTATTGCCAAGAATTATAATGATTCAGTAATTTGTGATGTTGTGCCCATGTACGCATGTCATTTATTACTCAGTGGGTCATGGCAGTATGATAGGAAGACTAGTCATGATGGTTTCAAAAATACTTATTCTTTGAAAAAGATGAGGTTAAAATAACTTTGGCTCCTTTAAGAGTGATTCATGTTCCCAAACCTTCACTTGGGGAGGGAAGCAATTTACTGACTAGATCTAAGGTGAAGAAAGCCTTGACAGAATGTGGTGAGGGGTTTGCTATTGTGGTAAAAGAAGAAAAGGATCTAGCAAACATCCCTCCTTTGTTGATACCCTTTATTGATGAATTTGGTGATGTCATTGCAAATGAAATTCCTTTCGGCCTTCCACCTATGAGAAATATACAACACTGCATTGATCTTATTTCAGGTTCTGGTTTGCCAAACAAACTAGCCTATAGAATGAATTCAAAAGAGCATGAAGAGTTTTGCAAGTTGAGGAGTTGATAATAAAGGGGCTTGTAAGAGAGAGTATGAATCCTTGTGCTATTACAGCCCTCATTGTTCCCAAAAATGATGGCTCACGACATATTTGTATTGATAGTAGAGCAGTGAACAAGATCACCATTCAATATCGCTTTCCTATTCCGCGATTAGATGATCTTCTTGACTAATTTCATGGAGCTATGGTTACCATCAAATTTGAATAAGACCAGATGATGAATGGAAAACAACCTTTAAAACTAGAGAAGGGTTGTATGAATGGATGTTGATGCCCTTCAGAATCTCTAATGCTCCTAGTACTTTTATGAGATTAATAAATAATGTTTTTAAGTCATTCATTGGTCATTTTATTGTTGTATATTTTGATGACATCTTAGTATACAGCAAGTCTCAGCAAAAGCATATGGAGCATCTTCATGAGGTGTTTCGAACTCTCCATGAGCAAAAGCTCTATGCAAATTTAAAGAAATGTCATTTCCTAATTGATAGCATTATGTTCTTAGGCTATGTTGTTTCACGTGATGGAATCAAGATGGATCCCAGCAAAATTGAGGCTATACTCAGTTGGCCCATGCTAAATTCTCTTCATGATGTTAGAAGTTTTCATGAGCTTGCTTCTTTTTATTGATGTTTTATCAAAAACTTTAGCAGCCTTATTGCCCCTGTTACTGAATGTTTGAAAAAAGGTTTCAATGGAATGGAGAAGCCCAAAAGAGCTTTGAGTTGCTCAAGAAGAAGGTGACAGAAGCTCCAATTCTTGTACTTCCAAATTTAAAAAAGTTGTTTGAAGTTGTGCTCAGCCAAGAGGGTAAACCTATTGTTTTCTTTAGTGATAAACTAAATGAATGCAAGAAAAAGTATTCTACTTATGATAAAGAGTTTTATGCCATTATTTATGCTTTGGATCATTGGAGTCATTATCTCCTACCAAATGAGTTTCTACTTCATTCTGATCATGAAGTTTTGAAGTACTTGAATAGCCAACAAAAACTCAATAACCAACATGCCAGATGGGTTGAATTTCTTCAATCATATTCTTTTTCTATCAAACACAAGTCAAGTAAGCTGAATCAAGTGGTAGATGTATTGAGTAGAAGACGTTCTTTGCTAAACACTATAGAGGTGCAGGTATTAGGTTTTGAAATTCTCAATGAGTTGTATAATGATGATCCAGACTTTGGTCATGTGTGGAAAGATTGTTCTAAGGGTTCTATTAACCATTTCTTGAAGCAAGAAGGTTTTCTTTTCAAAAACAACAGATTGTGCATCCCTCAATGTTCTTTACGAAGAGCAATTATTCAGGAAGCTCATGGAGGACTTGTTGGACACTTTGGAAGAGACAAAAATCCTGCCCTTGAGCAAGAAAATTTTTATTGGCCTAAGTTGACTCATGATGTTATGTCTCTTGTGAGAAGTTGTAGAACCTGCCAAATTGCTAAGAACCATGGTCAAAACATCATATTGTACATACCACTACTAGTTCCCAAGGCTCCATGGTAAGATATCAATTTAGATTTTGTTTTAGGTTTGCCTCGAACTCAAAGAAACAAGGATTCTATTATGGTGGTGGTTGATTGATTTTCAAAGATGGCTCATTTTGTTCCTTTTAACAAGACTATAGATGCATCTTCTATTACTAATTTGTATTTCAAAGAGATAGTCAAGCTTCATGGTGTTCCAAAAACTATCATTTTTTATCATAATCTGAGCTAATGGACCTTTCAAAGAGATCAGAAACTTTGAAGGCTGACACACCATAGTGTCTAGGTAGCTCAATCTTGAGCTAATGGACCTTTTAAAGTGTTGCAACGAATTGGTGAGAATGCTTACAAGATTGAGCTACCTAGACACTATGGTGTGTCAGCCTTCAAAGTTTCTGATCTTTCTCCTTACTATGAAGATCAAGAAGACCAAGTGGACTTGAGGGCAAGTCCTTTTCAACCAGGAGAGTCTAGCACTGGAGTGTCCCAAGTTTAAGCAAGCCTAATCTGATATTAAGTCCTGCCCAAATGTGCTCCTTGAAGAACAGAAGTGAAGCTCATCATTTTGAACTTTTATCATTAATAAAAGAAGTCAAATGGCATTTAATTGAGGTTTTCCTAGAGAATAGTTAGCCTTTATGTTTTAGTTTTCCTAGGCAGACAAGTCATTTAAAAAGTCAAATGGCATTTAATTGGGGTTTTCCTAGGGAATAGTTAGTTTTCGTGTTTTAGTTCTCCTAGGCAGACAAGTCATTTAAAAAGTCAAATAGCATTTAATTGGGGTTTTCTTAGGGAATGGTTAGCTATTATGTTTTAGTTCTCCTAGGCAGACAAGTCATTTATATTGTTATTTTTCCTATGAGTCAAGGTCTTGAAAATGTAATCTTTTAATTGTTATTTTCATTTTCTCAAGCTTAGAGGTTTGCTCTAAGCTCTATATAAACCCTTTGACTGAATTAAATAAAGGCAGAGAGTATTTTCATATTAAAAACGCTTTGTGTTTCAGAAGATGGATTTCTTCTTTTAAACTCTTATCCCATTAGTGGATTCCTTGGGTGGCAAGTTTTGGTTCCGTATCTCTTTGGGTGGTGTTTCTGTATCACATAAAGTAGTGAACTAATTATCCCTTTTATTTATTAAGTGTTTGTTCAACCCATGTATCATATTACATTCCAACCATCCTTCAACCCCTTACCGGATCAGTTTGGTTTTTCCCTTAAAATCCGATATCAATTTGCTAATGAATAATGATTCTAGGCATACTTCGTCAAATGTTTCAAGGCATCTTTTGCATTTGCTAATGAATAATGATTCCAGTGAACAGGTCTAGAACTTTTCAATCATCGGTTAAAAGATCACGTGACATTATACCAAACACTAGGGTGTGAATATTTTGATTGTGACACAGCTAAATTGATTATTAATAACCTATAGTCGAAATAGGATCCAACACAATTCACAAATAAATTAGTTTCTCGTATTGAAAAATAAATAAATAAATAAAATTAAAACTATAAAAAAATAAATAAAAAATAATAATTAAAAAAAAAACTAGTTTTGAAGTTGAATTTTTAATTGCCCTATTCTGTGTAAAGTCTATTTGTAATAACTAATTCGTATTTGTGGGTTATTTTGTATTTGGGATGGATTTGAGAGACCATAGTAGTGTTGCTGAAGATGCATTTAAACACCCATCAAGTAGAGATTGGCACCCGTGAAAATGGCATCTGACAAGCATTTGAAAAACTGTTATGACTCAATTCGCAAAACATCAATCAATGGGACATTCGCACCCATGAATCAACTGGAATTGGAGGAAATTTTGTTACACAAATCACATGCTGCACCAACTCCTTTCCATTATAAATACTCATCATTTCCCATGATTTAAACTCTAAGCACCCACTTGAGACTTGAGAGAATCATACCTATAGTTTTGAGAGTCAAACACCATCAAATCTCTCTACTCTTCCCTCTCTCCATAGCCATATCTTTGAGAGGTGATCATCCCAATCACAATCATTACAATCCTTGAGTGGTATGAGTGAATTGGTGTTCAGGGAACCATCGGAGCATTCCATTTCAGCCATGGTGGCTAGTAGATGCAATTGGTGCTCGAATCTACTATTTAAGATAGAGAAAGAACTCGATGAAGTCGGTTGCGAGCAGGAACCTGGAGGACTAGAGTACAAGATTCCATCACTACTTTGAGGGTTATGTGGATCAATTTGTACTGCAACTATCTATTCTTAGCGGATCATTTCAGCAGGTAGTTGCAGAGGGTTTTTTCCACCCAGAGTTCAAATTTTCCTCTTCGATAATACATCTAATGTTATCTTGGGTTTGTTTCTCTTACTTCCATTTAATTGCTCATTCAGTTTGCTTATTAAGCTTATCCATGCATACTTAGTTCAATTGGCTAATCATTTATATTTGAGTCTAATTGTTAGTGTAGCTTAAAATTGACTTAACCATAAAATTGGAATTTGAGGGTCTAAGCAATTGCCTAGTTTGATTAGGTAATTCTCACTTGTTAAATGAAATTTAACAAGTTAAATATATAGTTAGTTTACCTACATCATACATTTTGGAAATCAAAATTAAGGTTTATCGCAAGCCCATAATTCTTTCAAATAGATTTGGCTAAAGAAAATGTTAATAATTTTATTTATATATTATATATATATATATATATATATATATAGTTATATTATAATTGGGAGATTTGTTCCTTGGATGTCTTGATTGAAAACACACCCAAAAGAAAATGTCATTTTAATTAATGGCAAGAACAAAATATTGGTAATCTAGTGAACAAGCAATGGGAAAAAAAAAAAAAAAAAAAGAGAGAGTTGATCATCCGTATTTTTGTTGAGCGGTGGATATATAGGCCTACAAATAATCAAATATATATAGGATAAACCTTGCAGAAGCATCATCAATGCCATATCTTTCAGATGCTTTCCAAGCATGTGGGAATAGTTTCAGTTTCTTTTCTTTCCCTCTCTCTTGCAAAGGTTTTCAAAATAAAGCCAAATACAAAGGTAAATGACAAATTAAGTACAAGTTATATTGAGACCTCTTGAAGCTTATACATTCCAGTCACTAACAAAGAAACACTACCAAAAAAAAAAAAAAAGGTCCTATAACCGCATTTTTAAAATGCGGCTATAGCTCTTGAAAACGCGGCTATAGGTCAATTTGGCCTATAGCCGCGTTTTTTTTAACCCGCATTTTCAGCCGTGGCCTAAAACCCATAACTATAGGTCTGAGGGGTCTATAGCTGCATTTGTCATTTTTTAGGTGTCGGGGGTATTTTAGTCATTTTATAGAAATTTAGATTTTATGTTGGTAATCTATAGCCTCATTTTAAAAAATGCGGTTATAGACTTAACCTATAGTCGCGTTTTAAAAACGTAGCTATAGGTTAGCTATAGGCTATAAGTCCTTAAATATATATATATTTGGCTGGACCTATAGCCACATTTATGAACGCAACTATAGATTTACGTCTATGAACGCGACTATAGACTTAACCTATAGCCGCATTTTAAATATGCAGCTATGGGTTAGCTATAGCCACATTTTTTAAACGCGGCTATAGGTCCTCCTTAAAAAAAAATATATATATATATATATATATATATTTGGCTGGACCTATAACCACATTTATGAACACAGCTATAGACTTCACCTATATCCACGTTTTAAAAACACAGCTAAAACCACTTATAAATGCGGCTATAGACTTAACCTATAGCCGCATTTTTGTAAACGTGGCTAAAAAATACATGGCTATAGCCACCTTTTTTGTAGTGAAAGTACTAGCAATGAGGTGTTTAATTAAGACTAGAAAAGAAAACAAACAAACATGGACCAAAACCATCGAACCACTATTTCATACGTTTGTCTTCCAATTCTTCACATATATTTGAGATGCAAATGCTTTTCCAACACATCAGATGATTAAGGTCAAGGACTTGTCGCGAAAGAAGGCCTAACATTCGTGATCGAGAAGAGCCTGTGATTAGCTTAGTCGAGTTGACTGGCTGAAAATTAAACAAGAGTTTTGGAATAATTAATGAGAGAGAGATAAATTAATACATAACCATACACTTAAACCTATTCCAACATTCTGGGTCAAATCATGCATGCAAAATAACATTGAAGAAGAGAAGGCCCAGCATGATAAAGATGAGCCTGTCAGATTAGCCAAGGAGACTACCTACGAACCACAAGAGTTTCTAGACTTAGGGTCCGTTTGGATAGAGCTGAAAACTGAAAACTGAAAACTGAAAACTGAAACACTGTAGCAAAATAATTTTTAAATGTGTAAATAGTACCGTGGGACCCATTTTTAATAAAAAAAATTGCTGAAAAGTGAAAATTGTGGGTCCGTGAACAGTAATTTTGGGTTGAAAAGTCAAGGTTTGCGGCTACTGTTCAATGAACAGTAGCCACTACAGCATGTGTACAGTACAATATGGCTGGAACGCGTGAAAAAAAAAAAAAAAAAAAAAAAAAAAAAAAAAAGAAGGCAGAAAACGCAGACGCAGACGCAAACGTGCAACCCAAACGGAGGCTTAATACTTGAAGTCCCTTGGAGGAGCGCAGGCAAGTCATCCTTGGCTACCAAACTAGACTCTTATCCTCATGTTAGAACTCTCTTCCTCTCAAATAATATTTCATAAATCATAATCCCAATGGATGCTGCAAGTACTATATCTTAGAGTCTCCCATTTATAGGAAATGAAAGAATCAAATTTGGACCGCTATGTGTAATTTTACGTCCCTCTGACTAAATTTTTCAGTCCTTTTCTTGGTCTCGCATTTTTTTTTTTTTTCTTCCATTTGTCAACTGCATCAATTAACTGACCACAGTGGAATATATTCCACACAAAGAAGGAAAGTTGAAGAAGTCTTCAACCTGGCACTTTGGTTAGGCAACTTGCAAAGTCAATTTGCTTGCACTGTTTGTACTTCAAAGAAAACATGGTTGTGACAGTTAAAGATAAAAAACCGTGTCTAGAACCCAAATATATATATATATATATATATATATATATATATATATATATATATTTGGAGGGTTCGATTACTCATGAAGAAAGTATTAGGCACCCGACAAAGCCCTACCATTATTAGTACGCCTAGATTTGAATATCCATAAAAAAAAAATAAAAAAATGTGTGAATGTAATTTAAACAAATACTTGCGAGCTTTTAGGGCATATGTCCTATGACATCATGTATATAACAAAAACAATGCATGAGACTTGATATCAATGGTTCTAATTCAGAGGAAAAACGGAAAATAGTTATTTTAAAACTATTTTGAAATATATATATATATATATTCTTGACTGATAGAGGCCAGGTTTGATGTCAAGAAAGACTTGAAATCTCAACAGTGCCCTTTGTAGTCATGTTATGGAGGATTCTAACAAACATCAGGATCTCACCATTTTCTAGAGCCTTATAAATTAATTGGCATCTCCTTATACACATAGTGCTAGAGGGTCTAAGAGAGGAAAGAGTTAAAACTTCGTGGTTAACAGCATATTGTAATTATCTATAAACAAAAAGGACCTCATCATTCCATGATGAATGACGTTGTTTGTCTATTGATGAGGCTTAAAATAAGGATCACACAAAGGGAAACGTTTTTCATGATCTCATTTTCTAACGAGTCTTTTATGTAGAAAACCTAATAAAGAAGATTTCAATTTGAAAAAGTTGGTTTTTGAAACCAAGATCTTAGAAGAATTTTACATAGAATTTCTACATGTTAAATCAATTCTTTCATCAAAACCAAGACATGTCAAATTCAACAATATATAAAGAGAATTATGAGATAGCTAAATTTGTATTAAATAAAACTTGTCACATCTCTTTTAGAAAGTTTCTAATTCAATTCTTTCATTTGAAATAATACTTATCACAATTTAGTTTACAAGAAGACGATTAGGAGTTTATAAAATACATGCAACAAACATAAGCCAAGATGAGGATTCTCTCTCAAACACAAAATGTTTGCAGTTTCATTGTAGTTAAACTAGAATTAATTGAAAGAGAAATTCAAAATAGGTCGACTTGTTTTTGTGATAATAACATATGGTTTGGATAGTCTAGCATCCCTCGTGGCATGAACTAGGATAATGCCCACCCAAGTCATATTTATATCAATTTGGCTGATTCTGTTTATGGAGTAAGAAAGGCCAAAATGGGCATTTGCCCCTTTCGCCAAAACTTTCCAACAAAATGCCCCATGTCTGAAACTATTTAGGAAAATGTCCCTATTTTGAAACTCGATTTTCTAACAATCGAGTTTCAATTTAAAACTCGATTTTTAGACAATCGAGTTATAGCTAATTGAAAATTAAAAAAAAACAAAAAACAAAAAAAAAATTCTAGAACTCAAGTTCCATGAAAATAAAAACAAAATTCTAAGCACAACTTCGCTATAACTGGATTGTCCAAAAATTGAGTTTTACATTTGAAACTCGATCTTTAAAATTGAGTTTTACATTTGAAACTCGATCTTCTAAAAATCGAGTTTCAAAACAAGGGCATTTCCCTAAATAGTTTCAGACATGGGGCATTTTGCTGGAAAGTTTGTGAGAAATAGGTAAAAGCCCATTTTGAGTAAGAAGTGTTGTGTAAGTAGCATCCCCCTTTTCCGTGGAGTTGTTCATTAATTAATAGTGAATTTTTTTTTTTTCCTTCTAATTTCAAACTCACATGATGTGTGGGAAAATATAATATAATTATTTTAAAATATTTATATTTTAAATTTGAAGGTTAAATAGTGCATGTGTTATTTAATAATATTTTCTATTTTTATAAGTTTTATGTAATGAAGCATGTAATATATTTTGCATTCAATAACAATACATAGTAATGATAAACATACATACATACATATATATATATATATATATATATATGTATGTATGTATGTATGTATATATATGTGAAAAAAAATTTAATAAAAAAAATTTACATTACATAATTATAATTTTTTTCTTAGAAAGAGTTCATCATACTTTTTATTCAATAGTTGGTAAATTAGCGGCCACAAATTTATCAATTTATTGTTTTATATAAATGGAGAATATGTTATTAAAATAAAATTTTAAAAATATACAATAATCAGTTGAATAATTTAAACATATCCAAGAATTTTTTTTTTTATTTTAAAAAAAGATACACCACCATTTCATAGAACACATATAACATGTTACATTAAATTTAGATTATTATATAAATTTAGAATTGACGATTTTTTTTTCTTTCCAAATATAAGTATAATGCCTATATTATTGAAACTTAAATTTTAATGTAATCTTTTCAATATTTATCATTTTTATTGGTTTTTTAAGGCCCATATCTTTAATTTCTAATGTCTACTTTGTTTGTATTTTTTTTTTAACCCAAAACTGAAGGGTTTAACCCAAATAGAATAAAATTTTATACTTTTCAACTCAAAAATTATGAAAAAAAAGAAAAATGATTTTTTGAGCTCAAAAAAAAAAAATTCAATTTAAGGCCCAAGTGGACCGAAGGGGACTGAAGTAGACTAAAAATGACCGAAGTGAAGTGGACTGATATTGACCAAATTTGACGAAAAGGGACTGTAAGAGACCGAACTGGACCAATGGATAGAACTGGACCGAGTAGACCGAAGTAAATTAACACCCACAAAATCATATGCTAAACAACAAAGTAAATTGAGAAAACAAAAACAACAGCTCACGTACAGTGAGAGAGAGAGGCCTAAATCCCTATGTTTTGTATCCATGAATTATCAAACTCTCCTCGGAGAACTCCTGAAAATTAATACTACTTACTCACAAGGAATCACAAAGACAGTGCACGTGGCTTCAGCAGCTCTAATGGCTTCTCCCTAACTCTGACGATGTCTCAAATCTTTTGCGGCGTTGCCTCAATGTTTGGGTTTTAATTTTCCTTTTATATCAGTTTTAATTTTCTTGATTTTTTTTTGAGCAAATTTTCTTGATTATTTTAGATATTAGAGTTTTAAGAAGAGTGAGATTGTGTATATTAGTCATTATTTTATTTACAAAAATATGGTGTGACATAATTTTATTGAAAAATATAAATAAAGGCTTCTACATCAACTAGTAAAGTATCTGATGGTTGAATTAACTGGAACCCACAATAAATAAAATTAGGTTCTGATTGCAATGTTCCATGCCTTTGGGATGCAAATTGCAAGTATTTCATAGCTTAGGCTGGTTATATGTTATTGTGGGGGGTGAAAGTCCAACCTAACATATTGGGCCTAGGACCCTATTTGAAGACTACTGTATACCCGAAGAGAGGAAAGTGTCCAAAAGGGAGTCTATGATTAAGAAATATACCTGAAGACGAACGAGGGGGTAGTCCGAAGAGGTTATCAATGGTCCGAAGAGACCATTATCCTCGGATACAAAGAGCCTTGGCCGGGCGGACACCTGGGAGATTCAAGCAACCTTTCTAATGACTTTGATGATAAAAGCAAGCTTCAGGCACGTATGGAGATGATAGGAACGGAAAAATATCTAGAAGATAAGCTGCAACCACCACATTAAATGCACTGCAACAGCTTTTCTAGCCGCATTAATGTGGAGAATACCCTTGAACAGTATAATCTCAGCTACCACCACTCACAGAGAGCTAAAAAAATATCTGATGGGACATGTACTCAAGTGGATGTTTAGATGATGAACAAGTAGACGATGAAGATGAAGGGAGAGGGTGCTATATAAGGAGAAGAGGCCTCTGATAAAGGGGATCGGAACAAAAAAGGGAGAGAAGAAGAAAATAAATTCACTGTAGCTCCAAGAATTGTAACCAAATTTCATTCAATAAAATACCTCTTCGGACTTTCACGTTTGCATTTGTTCAAGCATGATTTCATGTTAGTTTACCAGTGAATACCATAATTAACTCTTGTTTAATTCACATCCAGCCCAGTTCTTTCACCCACGCTCTACAAATTCATTGTCTTGGGTTCATTGGGCTCATAATCCATACCCTTTGGGCTTGGGCTACAAAAATTGACCCTACAATTGGCGCCATCTGTGGGGAGAGTTTGTGCAGGGGTGAAAACAACAGTTGATGATGGCAGAACAAGGTCAACAGTAAGCAGAATCTAGGGCATCCAAACACGTTGACCCTTTTCTTAACTTAGAGAGGAGACAAGATCGTGAGGGTAGTGCACACACTATGCATACTGGCCAAAGCCAGTCACATGGCGGAAGTCATATGTCCCATGCAAAAAAGAACCGAGATTTGCAACTATAAGTTGAAAAACTGAAGAGGGAGTTGCGCCATGCAAAAAGGAAGCGGATTTCTTTGTATTCTGATGAGGATTCCGATAATGAGCAGGACGTCACTTACCAGCAGAAGTCTCAAACACCAGTCAATGAATCCTTCTCCTACGAGGAGGAGCCCCACCATAAGAGGCAACCAAAAAGGCCATCACCTAGAGGCGTAGGGAACGATGCTATGAGTAGGGCTTTGAATCAGATCTCTAGGTCGCCTTTCACGCGTAGGATTGAAGAGGCGAGACTTCCTCGGCATTTTAACCAGCCAACATTCACCATCTATAATGGTAAGACAGATCCGGTGGAACATGTGAGTCACTTCAATCAAAGGATGGCTGTCTACTCCAGAGATGAAGCTCTAATGTGTAAGGTTTTCCCCTCTAGTCTTGGGCCAGTTGCAATGAGGTGGTTTGACAGCCTGAAGGCGGACTCCATCAATTCCTTTAAAGAACTCACCCAGGCATTTGGTTCACGCTTTGTCACATGCCGAAGAGTAGCCAGGCCCTTATCTTCACTGCTATCCTTGAGCATGCAAGAGGGTGAGACCCTGAATGCGTATTCGGATAGATACTGGGAAATGTTCAATGATATGGAGGGAAACTCTGACGCAATGGCCCTAAGCACGTTCAAGCTCGGCCTCCCTACTGACCATGGTTTAAGGACGTCCTTATCTGGTAAACCAGTTACTAACATGCGTCAGCTCATGGACCGTATAGAAAAGTATAAAAGAGTTGAAGAAGATCAGCAGCAGGGGAAGGGAAAGGACAAGGTTATCTCCCAGGAGAGGAGGGATTTCAGGTCAAACCACTACAATAACAGTAAGCCACGGAGAGATTTCGCTGGGCAATCAGGATCAATAAACCCTCAAGCAGTCAACACTGTGTTCAAAGAACCAGTACACCAAGTTTTGGAAAAGATCAAGAACGAACCATTCTTCAGGTGGCCGAACAAGATGGTGGGAAACCCTGAGAGGCGTAATCATAATCTATATTGCCAGTATCATCAAGACCATGGGCATACCACAGAGGATTGCAAGAGCCTGTGGAATCATTTAGATCAACTAGTCGGCGAAGGTAAACTGAGACACCTCTTGCACCACTCCAGTGGCCGAGGGGTGGATGGGCTCAGGGCCCCGAAGAGACGACTCTTCAAAGCCGTCATTGGGAACTATTAACGTCGTCTTCGCCGCACCGGGAAGAATAGGATCCTGGCCATTAAAGGTCATGTCGGTAGTTCGATCACCAGCAGGGGATTTATGCCGAGGTCCGAAGAGAGTTAAGTCTGTTGCTCCACTGGTTATAGGGTTCTCGGACGAAGACAAGATTGGCACCATCCAACCCCATGATGATGCGTTAGTCATCACCCTCAGAATTGGAGGGTATGACGTGAAGAGGGTGATGGTGGACCAGGGTAGTGCTGTGGAGATAATGTACCCTGATCTCTACAAGGGACTAGACCTAAAATCCGAAGACTTAACACCATACAATTCCCCCCTCGTGAGTTTTGAAGGAAGGGTTGTCACCCCGAAATGCCAGATACGCTTACCCGTACAGACCGGCTCTAAAGTGGTAGAGGTAGATTTTATAGTTGTGGACGTGTATTCACCCTATACGGTAATCGTAGCCAGACCTTGGCTTCATACACTAGGGATTGTTTCCTCCACTTTGCATCAGAAAGTCAAGTACCCATCCGAAGGGCAAATTTATGAGATCCGAGGGGATCAGTCCGCAGCCCGATAGTGCTTAGTGGCTGCCATCCAACATGAGCCTAAAGCCGAGTCCTCGTCCAAGGCCGAAAGGGGTTTATAGCAGTTAAAGTTTCGGGCATTGCCCATTGAAGATCCAAACGACGGCGCTCGATGCGAAGATTTAGTGAAAGTTGTTATTAGAGACGATCCTGAAAAGTTCTTTCAAGTCGGATTCCAGTTGCCTCTTCAGGAGAAGGAAGAGCTTATAGAGTTACTCAAGAGGAATCTTGACGTGTTCGCCTGGAATGCTTACGAAGCCCCAGGAGTGGATCCCCAATTCATTTGCCACCATCTCAAAGTCAACCCATTGATTATTCCCAAGAAGCAGCCTCCTCGGCGCCCATCTAAGGAACATGCAGATGCAGTGAAAGAAGAGGTAGCCAAGCTCAAACAAGCTGGAGCTATCAAAGAAGTCTTCTACTCGGAGTAGTTAGTGAATACTGTGGTAGTGAAGAAGAAAAACGGGAAATTGCGAGTCTGTGTGGACTTCACTGACTTAAATAAGGCTTATCCTAAGGATTCATTCCCCATGCCAAAAATTGATCAGCTTATGGATGCTACTGTTGGCCACCCTCGGGTGAGCTTCCTGGATACTTTCCAAGGTTACCACCAGATACCACTAGCCCTAGATGACCAGGAGAAGACTGCTTTCGTCACCCCTATTGGTAACTACCACTATAAGGTGATGCCATTTGGCTTGAAAAACGCGGGGTCTACCTATCAAAGAATGATGATGAGGATGTTTGAGCCACAGCTGGGTAAAAATATCGAGATTTACATAGATGACATGGTGGTGAAAAGCAAGATTGTTGTTGAGCATATGGAGGACCTTGAAAGTACCTTTGAAGTCCTTCGAAAGTACAAGTTGCGCCTAAATGCTTCCAAGTGCTCATTCGGTGTGGGGTCTGGCAAGTTTTTGGGGTATATGGTGACTCATAGAGGAATTGAGGTTAACCCCGACCAGATAAAGGCCATCAACAATTTACAAGCTCCTCGGAATCCCAAGGAGGTTCAGAAACTGACCGGAATGACTGCTGCCTTGAATCGATTTATCTCTCGATCAGCAGACAGGTGTCGGCCCTTCTTCTCTCTGCTCAACAAGTGGAAAGGATTCGAATGGACTGAAGAATGTGCATTGGCCTTTCAGCAGCTTAAAGATTATCTAGCTCGGCCACCAATCATGTCCAGTCCTGAGCCAGATGAAGTATTGTATGCCTACATTGTTGTAGCTCCCTATGCGGTGAGCCTGGTGTTGATACGATC
This sequence comes from Quercus aquifolioides, assembly GCA_019022515.1. Lineage (NCBI taxonomy): Eukaryota > Viridiplantae > Streptophyta > Magnoliopsida > Fagales > Fagaceae > Quercus > Quercus aquifolioides. The sequence goes on along the minus strand of CM032335.1, from coordinate 30,319,583 downwards.
AGACTGTGGTGTGCAAAGATCGGTTTATTACGTAAGCAAGTCGCTGCACGAGGCCGAGATCCGTTATTTGCCTCTGGAGAAGGCTATCCTAACAGTAGTGCTTGGTACTCGAAAGCTACCTCACTATTTCCAGGCCCATTCAGTCATTGTCCTCACTTAGCTCCCACTCAAGGCTATACTCCGAAGCGCTGACTACACTGGGCGGATTGCTAAATGGGGTATGATCTTAGGGGCTTTCGATATAAAATATATGCCCCGCACATCGGTCAAGGGCCAGGTCCTTGCGGATTTGGTGGCTGAGTTCACGGAGCCCCAACTAGAAGAAGTAACGCCTACGTCGGACATGGATGAAAAATCAGTTGGCATGATCTCTCAACAAAGTCCCTCCCATTGGGAAGTGTACATTGATGGCACAGCAAACCAAAAAGGTTCTGGAGTTAGGCTAGTGTTGATATCCCCTAAAAGAATCATTATCGAAAAGTCGTTAAGGCTGGACTTCTCGGCAACAAATAATGAGGCGGAGTATGAAGCCCTACTGATGGGAATGGCTATGGTCCGAAGAATGGGAGGAAAGTCTGTGGAGTTGTTCTCGGACTCAAGGTTAGTTGTGGGTCAAGTACAAGGTGAGTTTGAGGCGAAGGATGAAAGAATGCAGGGATACTTGAGCCGAGTTAAATGTCTGCAATCGGAGTTCGACTCTTTCAGTTTGCTACACATCCCCAAAAGTGGTAACGCACATGCTGATTCTTTGGCCATGCTTGCTACCTCCTCGACGCAAAATTTGCTGAGAGTCATCCTCGTCGAAGACTTGCATGGGCCTACAGAGGAAAAAAGAGAAGTAGTTCAGGTTCACCAAGTCAGGACCGGGCTCTGCTGGATGGATCCTATAATTAAATTCTTGAAAGAAGATATTTTGCCTGAAGAAAGGGGGGAAGCTGACAAAATTCGGAGGAAGGCGACCAGATTCTGGCTATCTGAGGACCAAAAATTATACAAACGCTCCTATTCAAGACCATACTTGTTATACATGCATCCAGAAGCGGCTGAGCTATTACTAGAAGAATTACTCGAAGGAATCTGTGGGAGCCACACTGGAGGCAGATCCTTGGCTCACCGAGCCCTCACTTAAGGCTATTGGTGGCCGAACATGCAAAAGGAAGCCCACGAGTATGTTAAAAAGTGCGATCAGTGTCAGCAATTTGCCCCAAACATTCATCAACCAGGGGGAACTCTTAATCCGCTATCTAGCCCATGGCCTTTCGCCCAATGGGGCTTAGATATCGTGGGACCATTCCCTAAAACTGCAGGAAACAAGAAATACCTTCTGGTTGGCACAGACTATTTCACCAAGTGGGTCGAAGCTGAGCCTCTAGCCAACATCAGAGACGTAGATGTGCAAAGGTTTCTGTGGAAGAGTATTGTCACTCGGTTCGAGGTTCCTCATACTCTCAGCGACTTAACTAACTAGATCAGTTCACTTACCATGGCCAAATCCCTCTTAAAGGATAGAAAAAGCTCATGTTGGTTGAAGCGCCTATAAGATTCCATGTCCTTTGGAAGGAGGAGTGTCTGCCCTAAGGCCTCAGCAACATAACCTGCCCTTCCCCCATCGTAATTCCTGAGGGAGGTTTCCCAAGGGATTGGAGTGCCATCCAACTCCAACCTTGGGGACCAGATGCGAGGTCCTCGGTGTATATCAGCCACGACGACTTCATCTCGGCTCTCAGTAGACGAAGCCCTCTTGTTCCGGTGGTCTTTCACCACCTTTTGTTGCTTAGACCCTTTTGAAGGAACCACCTCCCTTTCATCAGCTTCAATGTGGGGCCTTTTCTTTTTCAGATCCGGCAATGGCTTCAAGCCGAGATCAGGAACCTGAGGAGGCGCTGGAGGAAGACTCACTGTCGGTTGGGACGTACCGGTCCCTTTAGGCTCAGCTTTTTTGCCCCTGTTCTTCATCAAGCTCCGTAAATCCGCCATGTCTTCTTCTTCCGAAGAGTTCTCGGGAAGAGTAGTTATTAGAACAGGAGGGTGTACAACAGATTGCCTGTCAGCATCCTCCTCGGCGTCAAGCACTGGTATCACTTCAACCTCTCTTGAAGCCTCTCCTTCAAACTTGAACTTGTCTATCTGCTCCTTAAGTGAAGTGGTTGAAGAGGCAACTCCTTCTCCTGCTTCTGCTGGCCCGAGAGGAACTTGTTGAATTGGCTGGATGAGCAGTGGCACACCCTGGGGATTTGGATGTGGCACGGGCTCAAGATCGAATGGAGCCAAAAAGCCTTTCCGACCTACGTCAATGCGCTTGAGGCGATAATCTCCTTGTCTTATTGCGTTGCCAGTCGGCTGAAAATCCTTCGGACTTGATGTATAGCCAAGAATAAGAGGAACCGACCGGAGCTGCCCGTCCTCACTTACGAAGATTTCTGATCTTAATAGGTAATTAAGCGCGGCAACGTTTGTGAGGCTGAGCCAAGGTGACACGTGGTCTCTATCTGTTAAAAATCATAGCAGAACTTAGTCAGAAACTTGAAATGATGATAAAAAAAATTATTGAAAGAAGGAGATCCTAAATCTACTGTTAGTGAACCTAAATCTAACATGCCACACCTGGCTCTCCTGGCTTGGTTGGGCAATGGAGGCCGTCATGCCACGCGCCCGAGACGATCACATAATCGTTTTTCATCCCTTTGTTAGATTTGGGAAGGTAGGAGAGGAGCCTAACAACGTCGGACCGGGATTTCAGATAGTATCCCGCCCCTTGCTAGCTATGGTATTCGTACATGTGTACCACGTCGAGCCAGGTGAGTCCCAGTCCTAGGTGATGGTTCAGATCATCAACTGCTCCTAAGATCCTAAAGACATTAGGCGCACATTGGTCAGGACTAAGCCTATGGTTTCAGAAGTAATTTCTGGTGATGGGGCCCATGGGGATAGTCATCCCCCCTTCTAGAAAAGCGATAATGGGGATTACAACTTCGCCCGTTTTTTGATCTGTTAGTATTTTCTCTGGAGGACAATACCTCAAACCCACATTTTGAGGTATGCGGTATGTTTCCCTAAACTCCTCTATTTGGGCGGGGCTATCTACCAGATATTGAAATTTACCTATCTTCACTAACTGGAAAAAAGGAAGCACTAAACGTAGTGACTCAGAAGTGACTATTTGAAGGCCGAGGAGGCTGGCTGAAGAGAGGATGAAAGGTTTTAGTGGAGAAGAACTTACTCAAACTAAATTGGAGACTGATCCTGGAACTCGTTGAAAAATTCTTACGGATTCTGAGGAAGGCTAAGACCGGTGGTTGAAAGAACTTGAAAGATTCGAGTGCTTGAGTTTGCTGGGCGCTCTGAGAATTTGCAAAGTGAAGGAGAAATAACTTGTTCTGAGACTTTTTATGGGGACAAACAAAAGAACCGGAGTCATTGCGCCCAAATTCTGAGAAGGAATCATGTCCGTTGGATCAATAGCCCACCGTTGGATACCAAAGACAAAACGCCTCCTGGAGTAATTGATAACGCTTTGGGAATACTGAAACGACAGCAACATTTATGAGGCGCCTACTTCTATGCCCACTCGCGTGTAAGTTCAGATATTTTTGTTGTTTCAAACTGCCATTTCGTGACAAGTCAAAATCCTATTTTTTCTCCTCAGATGCGAGGGAAAAATTAAAATTTTGAAGGGCTATTGTGGGGGGTGAAAGTCCAACCTAACATATTGGGCCTAGGACCCTATTTGAAGACTACTGTATACCCGAAGAGAGGAAAGTGTCCAAGAAGGAGTCTATGATTAAGAAATATACCTGAAGACAAACGAGGGGGTAGTCCGAAGAGGTTATCAATGGTCCGAAGAGACCATTATCCTCGGATACAAAGAGCCTTGGCCGGGCGGACACCTGGGAGATTCAAGCAACCTTTCTAATGACTTTGATGATAAAAGCAAGCTTCAGGCACGTATGGAGATGATAGGAACGGAAAAATATCTAGAAGACAAGCTGCAACCACCACATTAAATGCAACTGCAACAGCTTTTCTGGCCGCATTAATGTGGAGAAGACCCCTGAACAGTATTGTAAAGTTGTTATTTACAACTATGTGTTTTGTTGGCTTTTATTCCGTGCCAAATTTGATTGTAATTATTATCAATCGTTTATACCCTGTATTTGTTGTGGGATTTGTTGTAAGGGTTGTGTGATAGAGAGTGTGTGAAGACTCAAGCATTTGGAGGCTGAAGGATTCTCGCGGGTATGTCGCAACTTAGCTTCCCGCGAAGTGAAGCATGTGCCCTGCACATGCTGGAATGCGAAGAGTCAGGACAGGTGGAGACAGCTGTCTCTCGCGAGTATCTCGCGGGTAAGGCCTTCCCGCGAGACATGCTATTCTGCCAGCCTGTATTGACTGACTCACACATTTTGCACATATCCTATATATACCCTCATTACCCACAAATGTTGAGGAATGCTTCAGAGAGAAAACCCTAGCCAAACACATTGGGAATTAGAGATTGTCATCCCCACCTTTCTCTATACACTTGCTTGTGGTATCTCCTCAACCCTTCCCTCTCCATTTCCACACCATTGAGAGGTTGATAGCCCAAACACTTACCACACCCTTTGAGAGTGTTGAGTGACGTTTTGGTGCTGCTGGGAAGCATTGGAAGAAGCCTGGAATGGCAGATGCAACATGGAGCTTGTTGCAGGATCCGGGGTGCTAGACAAGACACGGTTCCGAGAAGCCTTGTTGGAGTAGGAGCTTGGAGGGCTTAGGTACATCGGGTAGATTATGCTTGGAGGGTCTCTTGCTTACTCATGTATCCCAACTGATTGTCTAGTGGATCGATTTCCGCTTGGAGGGCGGCGGAGAGGTTTTTCGCCGAGTTCTTCGGTTTCCTCTTCGAGAACACATCTCGGTGTTTTCTGTGTTTGCATCCTTCTTCCCTACTCTTGTTTAATTCCATTATACTGTTGTGTTGCTTAGTTTATGGATTAGAGTAGCTTACTTGTTCATCCGCTCGCTTTTACACTATTCCGCACTTTGTATTAAAGTTGTGTAAAATCTATCGAGCCGTAATTTTAATTGGGGGATCTAAACAACTCTTGTGTTTTCAACACGTTTTCGAGCTTTCAAGTATAATCTCAGCTACCACCACTCACAGAGAGCTAAAAAAATATCTGATGGGACATGTACTCAAGTGGATGTTTAGATGATGAACAAGTGGACGATGAAGATGAGGGGAGAGGGTGCTATATAAGGAGAAGTGGCCTCTGATAAAAGGGGACGGAACAAAAAAAGAGAGAGAAGAAGAAAATAACTTTACTGTAGTTTTAAGAATTGTAACCAACTTTCATTCAATAAAATACCTCTTCGGACTTTCACGTGTGCATTTGTTCAAGCATGATTTCATTTTAGTTTACCCGTAAATACCATAATTAACTCTTGTTTAATCCACATCCAGCCCAGTTCTTTCACACACGCTCTACAAATTCATTGTCCGGGGTTTATTGGGCTCATAATCCATACCTTTTGGGCTTGGGCTACAAAAAAATTGACCCTACAATTATTATTAGTTTTTTTTTTTTTTGTATTGGATATTGTATCCATTTAAGCACTTTATTTAATGGTTTGTAATTAATCAATAATCTAGGAGTTTCATTTTCCAATTCGGCATTTTTTTTGCACATAAAAAGTAAAGCAACACCATGGAGATTTACTTTTCCTTATTAATCATTTGCCCAAAAATTCCTGACTTTCCTTTTTCATTAGTCCATTAAGGGTACATTTAGTACACTGAATGAGAATTACAACATGAATTGTAATCTTTATTATTAGGAATAAAATGTGTTGTAATTTAATAACTAAACATATTCATAAATTTAGTTATGAGTTATAACATTATAATAAAACTTAAGATTTATTTTAGAAAATATCTTACTCATATAATTATATCTCCTTAAAAATTGTTATTTTTTAAATTTAAGAGAGATATATGTTATTTTTTATTTTTATAATTGTTAGATGTATATGGAAAGTTTGTTTATTTGGAAATATATTAAGTTTTGAAACTATTGCACTTACTAAGGAATATCTAATACAATCTTTTTAAAGATGAATAGTTATTCCTCATTTTGAAGAATATCTATTCATAAGAAATGACTATTTCTTTTAGTAAAAACATAACCAAACTAAAGAATAACTAAACCATAGGAATAATTATTACATTACATTGTTTATTACAGTCTACCAAACATGCCCTAATTCTTGATTCATTTAAATTTTTCTAACTTTTGTGGCTATATTTCTTTCATCCAAATCTTTTCGACATGGTACTTCAGCAATACATTTTTACAATGCCAAAAAACATTATTTGGTCGCTACACAAGTATAAGTTCTTGTGGGGTAAAGGGAAGGATAAAGGTCAAGGTTCAAGTCTCCAAGAAAGAGTTTTACACAGATATACGCTCAGATTAGGTTATAGTAGATTTCTATCTCATATCAAAAGAATTTATAAAAAAATAAAAATAAAATAAAAACATTATTTGTTCAGTTTGAATATACTTCACTTTCATTTTTTGGTCGTAGAATTGGAGTGTATATATATATATATATATATATATCCCTGTAATAGGCAATGAAGGGGGAGTTTCCTCCAGCCATATTGCGAAGTCCCTTTGAATTTTTAATTGTTTGCTTCTGCTTTTTTTTTTTTTTTTTTTTTAATATCTTTTTTTATCAGGACTGTTTGCTTCCAATCCAATGGTAACGGCTATTCGATTACAATTTTAATTTAGACACTTTGCATATCTTGAATCAAATGGCCATAGCTGGACATGGTCAGTGCTGTTAGGAATTTAACCTCATTCTTGAACCTAGGAGAAACAAAAAATAGAGAAAAATATGCATAAAAAAATATTAAAAAAACAATCACATGAGAGAAGGTATATGTGGTTTGGCAATTTGCTTATATCCAAAGAATTGTTGCACTTTTTACTATGTCAAGGAGAAAATATAAGGGCAGTTGTATAATACAATTTTTCAATACAACAATTGAAACTCTAATTTGAAGAAACAAATTAATACTCCAAAACAACAGAGCCAAAATGAGCTAAGCTTCCATTCCATAGACTAAGCCTCAAGAAATTTTCCATTTAAAACTATTACGCTTCCAAATAAGGTCAGGTCACAGACCGGATTGAACATGTTCAAGTTGTTGTGTGATTGTGTGTAATGAATAAACGATAAGTGGAAGCATGAAAGAACGAGCACACACAAAGGTTTACGTGGTTCGGCCTGACGGCCTACGTCCACAATAAGAAAGCCCTAAAGTTAATATGTTTTTTCTACAAATACATGGGCCTACAATTGGTTTTGGTCACTTGGGCCATAATATATCTAACAAAACATAAACTAGGCCCCACATAGCCTAGTTTTGTTGGTGGACACCATGGAGAGGATTTTCCACTCGGTACTCGGGTTTTCATCTTTGTTAACACTTCGGTGTGCTGTGGGTGTTAAATTTTATTGAGTTTGCTAGCACCTTATTATTTGTCAATCCATGCATGCTAATGTTAATTGGTTAATCACTTAAACAATTGGGTTTTAAATGGTATAATCAGCATAAAACCAGTGTTAGTTGTAAAAATTAAGGTCAAAATTAATTGATTTTGTGCAATTGTGACTCTTTCAAAATGCTTTTCCAGCGCATCAGAGTTAAGGTGAGACTTGTTGCGAAAGAAGGCCTAACACTAGAGATCAAGAATAACCTGTTAACTTAGTAAGTGAGAGAATAATTAGTACATAACCATACACTAAAAACCTATTTTGAGAAGGCTAGCATCAACAAGAAATTTCATTTTCATGTACATATTTCTTCTTCTTCTTCTTCTTTTTTTGAGAAAGTACATATTTCTTCTTGATCTTAAATGTAAAGCTATTATTTACAACTATATGTTTTATTGGCTTATATTCCGTGCCAAATTTGATTGTAATTTCATTCAATCTGTTGTACCCTGTATTTATTGTGGGATTTCATTGTAAGGGTTGTGTGTTAAAGAGAGAGAGTGTGAAGACTCAAGCAATTGAAGAATGAAGTGTTTTCGCAATTTAGCTCGCGACTTAGCATCCCGCGAAGTAACTCATGTGCCCTGCACATGCTAGAATGCGAAGAGTCAGGTCAGATGGAGACAGTTGTGTCTCGCGAATAAGGCCTTCCCGCGAGACACCCGCTAGGCATTCTGTTCTGCCAGCCTGTCCAGTCTGATACACACTTTCTGTGCCTACACTATTTATACCCACATTACCCACAAATGTTAAGGAGAGCTTCTGAGAGAAAACCCTAGCCAAACACCTTGAGAGTTAGAGATTGTTATACCCACAATCCTCTACACATTTGTTTTGGAAATTTCTTCATCTCCTACCTCTTCATTTCCATATCATTAAGAGGTTGATAGCCTAAACACTTACCACACCATTTAAGAGTGTCAAGTGGAGTTTTGGTGCTGCTGGGAAGCATTGGAAGAAGCCAAAGATGGCAGATGCAACATGGAGGTTGTTGCGAGATCCGGAAAACTAGACAATACACGGTTCCGAGAAGCCTTGTTGGAGTAGGAGCTTGGAGGGCTTAGGTACAGAGGGTAGATTAGGCTTGGAGGGTCTCTTGCTCACCCATGTATCCCAACTGATTGTCTAGTGGATCAATTTCCCCTTGGAGGGCGGCAGAGAGGTTTTTCGCCGAGTTCTTCAGTTTCCTCTTCGATAACACGTCTCGGTGTTATCTGTGTTTGCATCTCTCTTCCCTACTCTTGTTCATTTCATTTTTACTGCTATGTTGCTTTAAATATGGATTATAGTAGTTATCTTGCTTATACGCTTGTGTTTACACTATTCCGCAATTAGTATTAAGTTAGTATAAAATCAACCAAGCCGTATCTTTAATTTGAGGGTCTAAACAGCTCTTGTGTTTTCGACACATTTCCAAGCTTTCATTAAACTCATATCCCCATATAGAATATTCCAACATTCTCGTACGAATTATGCATGCAAAATAGTGTTAAAAGGCTTGCTAATTCGAAGAAGAGAAGGCCCAGCATTAGGTAGAAGAGCCTGTCAAATTAGCCAAGGAAACTGCCTACGAACCACATAAGAGTTTCTAGACTCCTCACAAATAATATTTCATAAACTCAATCGTTGCTGTAAATACTACTACATCTTAGAGTCTCTATTTATAGGAAATGAAAGAGTTGAGGTTGGACCGCTGCTTAATTTGACGTTCCTCTAACTAAATTGCGTAGTCCTTATTTTGGTATTGCATAATTTGCATTGCTTCCTCCATTTGTCAACTTCATCAATTAGTTGACCATAATGGAATATATTCTATATAAAAAAGGAAAGCTGAAGAAGATTTCAACCTGGAATTTTGGATGGGCATTTTGGATAGGCAACTTGCATCAGCTCAATTTGATTTGCACCTTTTCTACTACAAAGGAAACATGGGTGTGACAGTTAAAGATTTGGCTGATTGGTTCGGTATAATTAATATTCCACTGCACGTTATTATATATTAGTCACAAGTGCACGTGATGCATGGAAAAACATAATACAATTATTTTACAATAATATAATATAAAATTTGTAGGTTAAATAGTGCGTGTTATTTAAAAGTATTTTTTTATTTTTATAATTTTTATGTAATGGAACATATAATATATTTTGTATTCAACAATAATACATAGTTATATATATATATATATATAAAATGTAATTTAATAAAAAGATTTATATTATATAATTATTAATGTTGTTTTATATAAATGGAGAAGATGCTATTGAAATGACTTTTTTTTTTTAAATATACCATAATCAGTTGACTAATTTGAACATATCTAAGAATATTATATATATATATATATATATATAATATATATACACACACCTGCATTGCATATAGAACACACGTAATATCTATAATGCCTATATTATTAAGATTTGACTTACCTTCAATACTTTTTTAACTGAAATCTCTTTTTTTTTAATAAAAAATTATCACATCACCCACTAACTAAATAAAATGTGGAGATTAAAACCTAGCTACTACCACACCATTCTATCTCAAGAAAAAACTAACTAGATATCTAGTTGAAAAAGTACTAGAGATAAGCCAAATCCATATTATTAAAACTTGAATTTTAAGCAAACAATTTTTATCACATAAATTATTATATAAGTTTAGAATTATAGCATTTTTCTTTTCTTTTCAAATAAGTATAATGCCTGTATTATTGAAACTTGAATTTTAAGGTAATATTGTGAATATTTATCATCTTTATTGTATTTTTAGGGCCCATATCTCTAGCTTATAGTGCCTATTTTATTTATATTTTTTAGCCCAAAACTAAAGAGTTTTGACCCAAATAGAATAAAATTTCAAACTTTTGGACACAAGAATTAAGGGAGGGAAATGAATTTTTGAGTCCAAGACTAAAAAGGCAACCTACAAAGATAATCAATTTAAAGCCCAATTAGTTCAAAATGGACCAAAATGGGACCGAAATGGACCACAATCAAAACCCATAAAATCAGAAAATTAAAACCTAACGCTTCCATCCAAATTAGAACCCCAACATTCAAGTGACCCAACCAAAGATCTGAGATGTCATCCGAGTTTGGAAAGCCACCAGAGTCAAACAAAAGCCACCAAAGGCACTGTCTTCATGATTCCTTGTAAGTTAAAAAGGTCATTTTCAGTCCAAACCCTTTTAAACTAAAAACCAATTTTTCTTAATATTTTTTTAATGGATGTATGAATTTTTTTTTTTCCCATTGGTTCACATCATAGAATGCTAAGGGATAATATAAGACAAACATTTTCTATTCGGACTTCTGACTTGTTATAAGTATATCCTAAAATCATATTCCACAACTTTTGCTGTCCAAACTATACCTTCATTTTGAAAGTCAAATCTTAGGGCAAAATTTGTTGAATAGTACCATTTTAGAAAAAAATTTGGTGAATAGCATAGGAACTCGAGTTTGACAAACTAGTTCCAAGCAGCTTGCACCAATAGTAATTGGAACTCAAGTTTGTCAAACTCAAATTCCAAAAACAGTCTACTTAACTAATTAACTTTGTCCATGTGCTACTTTTCTAAAAAAATTTCTAAAGACATGCTATTTAGCAAATTTTGCCCAAATCTTGGTGACAAGTTGTATCTATATGACTTCCAAGTTTCAACGATGTACCTAAGTACTAGTCATACATCTTTTCCAAGTTAGGCTGAATCGCAAAACCCCATATTGAAGGAGCTAAAAACATTGGCCCTATAATGCGATCAATTTTTGTTTTCGTTCTAAAATTCACACTAAATTTAACCCTAAGGGTGTTTGTTAGGGGGTGAAATAGGGTGGATGGAAAATTTTGGAGAAAAAATGGAAAAGAAAATTTTTTTGAAATGTGTTTGGTTAGGTGGGGAGGAAAGAAAATAAATTGTGGGGCCCAGGTGTTTTCTCCCCAGGCCCACCAAAAAGTTTTCTCTCAAAAAAATAAAAAAATAAAAAAAAATTAAAGGAGAAAATTGAGCTATTTAATGGACAAAAATTCCATTGTGCACTTGCACATGAGCTTTGTCTGTACATTTCTCTTTTTCATCTCTTTTTTTTTTCTTTTTTTTTCCTTCCTCCTAGACATTGACTTTTTTTTTCTTTCCTCTGGACATTGCCTCCTCTTCTTCTTTTCTTTTCTTTTCTTCCCTCGTTGCCTCTTCTTTCCTTTTTTTTTCTTTTTTTCTTTTTTCTTTTATTTAAGTCTACGTTGCTCTTTTTTCTTTTTCTTTTTCTTTTTTCTTTTGCTTTCTTGCGTTTTTTTTTTTTTTGTCACTTTTTTGTTTTAATTGGACATCATTTTTAATAAGAGTACATGAGTAAATTTATACAAACTCACTTTTTTCATCCCTCCACTTTTTCACTTGCAACCAAACAAAAATGAGAAAATTAAAATTTTTTCTATCTTTTCACTTTTTCATCCTCCCACCATTTTTTATCCTCCCACTTTTCCACTCCTCCAACCAAATAGACCCTAAAAAAAGTGCCCCAGCATAGTGATACTAAAAAACGTTTTGTAAATGTGGAATTATTAGTTTAGGAATGGAGTAATTGTCTCGCTGATATGAAACATGAACACAGGGTTTTTTAACTACTCATGTGAGTCCCTGTGCCATATCATCGTGCACATAGGATTGCTGCTACCTTGGAATGTGGCAGCATTTGCTGAAAACCTCTAAGGGATGGTATTGATCTTAGAGTGTATAACGTCCATATAGGGTCCATATTCATCTTAAGCGTCGTGACATTAGATAGTTCATAGTTGAATAGTGGCCTTCATTTCTAAGTTGAATTCTCCTTTTGACATTCAGTTTTGATGTACTGGCCATGTTCTTGTTATTGGTCTTGTTGGTGGATATGTCAGCCTTGCAGGGCTATAATAAGCCTAGTATTAATAGCCTCTCTCTCTCTCTCCTTTTTTTTTTAATTTATAAATGTGGATCAGATTCGGGGTATACTCATACCGGACCAGAAAATTCACGTTTTTGCCCAAACCCATCCCGATTCTCTTTACCCATAACATCTCAGGTAATACTTGGAAGTTTCGGGTTCAGTACCTATCAGTTACCCATTGGATTTGGCCATCCTCACGCAAGGGCGGCTCAACCATTCGGCCATTTAGGCAAATGCCTTTTTTAAAAAAAAATATTATACTTTTGTTAAATGTTCAACATTTTATTAACATGTTTCACAATGTTTGGGGTAGTTTAAGAGTGTAAAAAATTTTAATCTTCCAAAAATTTTATTCTTCCTTTCTCTCTCTATCAAAATTAAAATTAAAATTAATAGTTTTCGAAACAAATTCATTACTAAAATTTATTTTTCAATAACTAAAGTACAACATTGCCAAGAGATACTGTGACCATCTAAAATATTATATTTATTCTAATACTAATTGTTTTGGTATTTTTAGAACTAAAAGTTTTAAAATATGTTTTATAAATAATCCAATTAATATATTAAATTCTAGAAAACATTGGATATTTTTTTTCTAATTCATGTATCACTTATAAAATATTAAGTAACGATATATTTTACATTTGTGTTTAACCCCAAATTGTATTAAGTCGGTACTATACTAGACTCTATTTTTGCAGACTATGAATTTGAGAGAGATTTGAAAATAATCTATTTCAAACTGAATTGAGGTACTCAAGAAACCACACCATTTAAAGTTTACAAGTTTTTAAAAAAAATTATTTTAGATTTGAAATACTTTACACATGAAATAACTTCATAGAAACGTGACCATATTTTGCATGAAAGACATTTAACATGATTAATATTTCATGAATATTTCAGCATGATCATGGTGGTATTAGTGCAAAGAAACCAATTCAATCGAAGTTAAAATTGTTTAAAAAAACAAACATCAAATTAATGGATTTTCGCAAAGAAGTGTTCAACAAAACCTACCATTATTGGGATATTGGAAGAAACTAAATAACTCTTAATAAATGGCCTCACTTTAAATTGTTGCCTTATGCCACAAAAAAATGTAGAGCTGGCCATGTAACTCACGGTTTTGGACTGAATCAAAATGTGTTAAGTCAGCTATGTAATTCACCGTGTTGAATACAAGACAAAAAGGTAGTTTTTGTGTGATCTTGCTCACAGAGGAGTAGAGTTCTATGATGCAAGTGAAACATTGTTGGCCATAGCAATTTAGGTAGACTAAGTTTCTTGACTTGAAGTTCCAATCATAGACATTTCTATGATATGATCTCTTCCATTGTGGAACCCAAATATTATCATCAAGCTGTTCCAGATCCTCAATAGAGAGAGACTATGGCTAATGAAATTCAAGTTTTAGAGGCAAATCATACCTGGTCTCTTACTTCACTTCCCCCTAGTAAGAAAGCTATTGGATGCAAGTGGGTGTATAAAATCAAATATAAAGTAGAAGGGACTGTGAAAAGGTATAAGGCCAGACTAGTGACTTATGGTTTTACTCAGAAAGAAGGGCTTGACTACATTGAGACCTTCTTGCTTGTGGCTAAGATGGTGTTTGTGAAGTGTTTGTTGGCTATGGATGTTGTGAAAGGTTGGTCATTATGTCAACTAGATATTAATAATGCATTTTTACATGGAGATTTGCCAAAGGAGGTGTACATGGTTCTAACCCTTGGCTTTCACAGCAAGGGGAGTCAGTTTGTAGGCTTCATAAGTGCTTATATGGCCTAAAACAGGCCTTAAGGAAATGGTTCTCAAAGTTCTCTACTGCTCCTTTGCATTTGGGCTTTAAACAATCTAAATCAGATTATTCCTTGTTCATAAAGAAGAGTTCAGACTCTTTCACTGCATTATTGTTCTATGTTGATGACATCTTAATAGCTAGTGATGATCAACAAGCAGTTGTAGAGTTGAAAGTTTTGTTGGATCAACACTTCAAACTTAAAAATCTTGGTGATCTAAAATACTTTCTTGGTCTTGAAACTGCAACGTCAGAATTGGGAATTCACTTATGGCAAATAAAGTAACTCTAGAGCTAGTGAGTGATGCAGGTCTACTAAGTTGCAAACCTACTAAGACTCCTATAGACCAAAACTTCAAATTAAGCAAGTTTCAAGGTGCAGTGTTGAAGGATCCAAGTTCTTATCAAAGGCTGATTGGTTAGCTGCTCTATCTGACAATTACAAGGCCAAACATTACCTTTGTTGTTTATAGGTTAAGTTAGTTCATGTCCAGACCTAGAAAGCCACATCTTATTGTAGCTAATAGAATTTCACAATACGGGTACTCTAGGGCAAGGATTACTCTTTTTTAGCCAGTCAAAACTTCATCCTAAGGGATTTGCATACTTTGGTTGTGTTGGGCTTTGTGGAGCCTAGTTGTGTTTGATCCGATTGACGACCCGACTCGATCCGAAATAATGTTGCGTGGTTTTTAATGGGAGATTTTCTGAGGCTTAGTCCATGGAGCGAAGGCTTGGGGCGATCTCCCGAGAAAAATTTTTAGCCCGTTTTGTAGCCTATTGTGAATCCTGTGCGCAGGATAGAGTAACCGTTGTTTTAGTGATTAGGATTTTCTTGTTGTTGTTTTTTGAGAAAGTGAAAAACTGTACAGCTGCACTTTGTATTTTTCCCTGATAATAGTGAAACCTCTGCAACTCTGTGAACATAGGCAAATTGTCGAACCACATAAATACTATCTTGTGCGTGTGATTATTTTTTTTTCTTTGGCGTATGTTTTCTCTATTTTTGTTTCTCATAGGTTTGGGAATTTCGAGCTAATTCCCTACAAGTTGGGCATCTTGTCTTGATACCAGGAGATCAGCCACTGGATATTGTATGTTTCTTAGTGATGCAATGATTTCATGAAAGTCAAAGAAACAACATACAATGAGTAGATCTTCAACTGAGGCAAAATATCATTCCATGACAATAGTTGTTTGTCAAATTGTCTAGATTCTCAGTTTCTTGAAAGATATTTAAGTTAATCATTCCAAGGCTGCCCTCTTGTTCAGTGATAGCCAATCTGCTCTTCACATTACAGCCAATCCCGTGTTCTATGAGCTCATAGAACATGGGATATCAGGACACTGTCTCAACTTGTCTCGGGAGGACAAAACACATAGAGATTGAATGTCATGTTGTTAGAGACAAAGTATTGCAAAGTGTGATTCGTTTACTGCATATCAGGACACAGTCTCAACTTGTAGACTTACTTACTAAAGCTCTTAGTGCACACCAATTTCATCTTTTATTATCCAAGTTGAATATGATTAACATACATTCCCGTATTCATATGTCCAAACCAGTAGAAGCTCAAGCTAAACAGAAGAAATTAAAAAAGAAAGCTGCTGAAGTAAAGAAGGAAATTGAAGATTAAGCTACAGTACCTAAAGTTGTAGGTCATTTATCATTATGTTCATTATAAACTACTAGTTAGTTGTAATTAGTGGATGACAACTGTTAGTTCAGTTAGTGTACAATTAAGGGCGGGAAAGTCTGTTAGTTAGCTCTAAGCTTTTGTATATAAATACATCTTGTATTTATTTTATTCAATTCAATAAAATACAATCATTTTCTCTCAACTAGATTTTAATAAAAATCGTTTAGCAGGTTTTAGAGTGTTGAAATAATGATATGTAAGCGATGTGGTTCGTCGTATGCTAATATTCAATAAAAATGATAAGAATAAGTAATGAACGGATAATAAAACGCAATTGGATATATACAGAATAACAACACATCATGTAATTTATATACGTTGACTATTGATTAAATATAAATCATTTGTCATATTTTTTGTTTTCCAATTTATACTTTGTCAATCGAATAAAAACATGCTATAAAAGAAATAGTGGACAAGTAATCCTTAAAAAATCACAATTTCTTTTCGCTTTTCTTCACAAATATTAAAGATAAAAAGGGGGGGGGGGGGAATAAACAATTGGTGACCTATAAACTATAATACAAAAAGTTGCACAAAGGATTGCTTGCTCACTCCCAAGTGCAGGAGATCATAGCAATATAATTCTCGGAATACCAAGGTCGAACCACAAGGAGCAGGGTATATTCAAAGACAATATAATTAAACAAAAATTTGGGTAAAGAAGAAAAATATTTTTGCTTGTTGATGGTTAACAAGAATAATAATAAAAACTGATTTAAATCAATAATGTAAATACTAGGGCATCAGGGTGTTTCCCTATATCGATATAAAATTCTTTGTGATCTAAGAAATTATATATATCATAATTGATTATTCTTATACAATTAAATACTTATGATTCAGTTAAACTGAGACAATTCAAGAACGCATGATAACCTCGATTAATAATGCGGTTAGAAAAATTTTCAGAAAAACTCATTCACTTTAAAACCTTATTTTTATTTGAAACTATTAGAAATTCATCTAAACAATAAGAAAACATGATTGAACTTATTGAAAGCTATTGAGAAATTTAGACCCCGGTTGATAGAATTAAAAGTTTTAAACCCAAGTTGTTAATTAGATTTATTATGAATAAAACTTGTTAAAACAAACAAACATCAATATCATGTCAAAATCATGTGCAATGAAAAAATAAATAAGACAAAATATGATGACCCAGGAAAACCAATGAAACAAACTAGTTTCACAGTAAAAAACCTGGGGGAAAACCTTCTCGAAAAGCAATCCACTATAGTAAAGAGAAGTTTCAGATCTAGTACAAAACTTTTGTTCCTAGACTCTACAATCCCCATAGATGAACTCACAGCAGAAACCTTCTACTGCTTCAGAACTTCTGAACTCTTCAATATATGAATGCCACCCTTTTGATGATGCACGAATCCCAGTATGTGACTAACCAATTGCGTGGATCCCAGTACGCAACTTCAATCACCAACTAAAAGAAAATTGTTGGCTGCAAAATTCTTCACTTCATCAATAATGAAGATCAAGAAGCACTTGGTTACAAAACCCTAAGGCGCAAAGACGCACTAGCTTCTTTCAAAGAGAATAAGGCATAGGTCACCTTTTGCATATGTTCTCCTTATATTCTCTTGTGTGACGGCTTCTAAAATAAACTTTATATAGGTCTAGGGTTGTGAGAAAAGAAACCCTACACAAATACAAAAACGTGGGCCGAAAATCAGATCTGAAAATCTAAATTCATGTAACCTCAATTAATCGGGAGGTGTCGAGCTTTAAACTTTAACAGATATAACTATCGAAAAGCTGTCGAGAAGGTGTCGAGGAGACAGAAGCTTTCTCAATCGATCCACCAGCTGTCGAGAAACTATCGAGATTGCGATAAGAAAAAGTTGAAAATCTCGATAGATAGCCTAGCTGTCGAAAGGTGTCGAGAAGCTATCAAGCTATCTATCCGCAGGTGTCGAGCTATCTGTCCAGCTTTAATGAACAGCTTTTCTTCACTTATTTCTTGGTCCAATCTTCATGGCTTTAATACTAGACTTGAATAACATGTTTCTTGAAGTATTAAACACATCCTAGATCTACCCAATTACAAGTAAAGTGCGTTTTGTCAAAGAATTAGCCAAGTACATAAAATATTGACATATGTTCCTAACATGAATCACATATGTCCTAACAAAAGTATGGAAGAACTAATACATCAAAAGAAATCTAATTGAACAATCAAATATGTCGTTGATAAAATCCTAGAAAGAATCACATTGAATATTCATACCGTATAGAAGAAACATAACCCCTAGCCCTAGCAAAGAGTTTAAGCTGCCATTAGAGAAAGGAAAATACAAGTTTTTCTTTGCCCAAAATTCGTTCTCACGGCCTCCCTCCAAAAACCCTAATGTCTAAGTGTCCAAAGAAAATAAAACTTTTACTATTTTAATTTCTGTCCAGGTTTACAGCAATAACTTGTGAGTTAATTTCGGCATTTAAAAATTGAGAATTTCGAAAAACTCAAAACTGGAAAGTTGTAGATATTTAAGTCACGGTTCCAACCCTTTTGGTCTTGTGTCAATTGGATTTTTGAGGAGAGAGATACGCCCAAAATACTGATCAGTACTCAAATCAAATTTTTTCCTTTTCAGATTCTGCCTCTTTAATTTCTTTCCTTATTTGAAGCTTCCAATCATAGTAGACGATCCAAGCACTCCAGCTGCACCTCCTTAGACATTTAAGCATGGTCCTTTAGCTCCACTTTAATTCTAGTTTGGCCTCCATTCTCTCACAAATTTCTATAAACTCATCTTTCTCACATGATTTCCTGAAAGTAGAAAATTACACACAATGAATAGCATCTTATTCAAGAAATTATGTAAGGATAAATAATAAGGACTAATGCAAATCATGATTTAATTATACAAATTAAGCATAGTAATAAGGAGATAACGCCCACATAAATATATAACAAGTATACATTTTAAGGCGTTATTAAGGATTTATATTAATTGTTGACAGTCTATTGGACCAGCAATGGAGGAAAAAAAATTGGAGGACTAGAACCAGCAAGCATCATTTCATGCGTTTGTCCGCTAATTCTTCAGATATATTTACCATGCAAATGCTTTTCCAGCACACAGTTATAGTCAAGGCTTGCCGCAAAAGAAGGGGTGGCTTGCTGAAAATCAAACAAAAGTTTTAGGGTACTTAATTAGGGAGAGAAATTAATACGTAATCATACACCCATTTGAGAAAAAGGCAAGCCAATAACAAGAATTTTATTTTCATTTTCACATATCTCTATTCCTGATCTTAAACTCATGCCCCATAAGATATTCCAACATTCTAGTTCAAATCATGATTGCAAAATAATGTTGAAGGCTTGCTAATTAGAAGAAGAGAAGGCCCAGCATGAGAAAGAAGAGCCTGTCAGATTAGCCGAGGATACTGCCTACAAAGCACATGAGAGTTTCTAAACTCAACACTTGAAACCCCTTGGAGGAGCAGGCAAATCATCCTTGGCTACCAAACAAGACTCTTATCCTCATGTTCGATCTCTCTTCCTCTCAAATATTTCATAATTCCAATGTATGATGCAAATACTACATCATCGAGTCTCTATTTATAAGAAATGAAAGAATTGAATTCAGATCCTTACATTTACTTCCCTCTTGACTAAATTTCCTAGTCCTTATCTTGGTCTTACATTTTTTCTTCTTTTTGTCAACTGCATCAATTAGTTGACCATAATGGAATATATTCTTTACACGGAAAGCTGAAGAGAGCTCAACCAGGCACTTTTTTATTTTCTGAGAAGAATTCAACCTGCCACTTTGGTTGAGCAACTTGCACCAAGTCCTTTTGCTTCCACCTTTTGCACTTCGAAGGAAACATGCTGTGACAGTTATTGATTAGCCGATTTTTAATAGAAAAATAGGAAACCAGGATCTTAATCGAATTTTAGATAGAATTTCAGAATTTTAAAATTACGATTTTTTGCCAAAAACCAAAAACTAGGATTTTAGCAAAATTTTGGTCAAAATTTTTGCATTTTGAAAATATTCAAAAATTCTAGATTTTTTTTAGAAGTAAGATTTTACATCAAAAAAAAAATTGAAAATTTAAGATTTTCTAGTGAAAAAAAAAAAAAGATCTTGGCAGAAATTTAAACATATTTTTTGCACTAGAAACATTTTTGAAAATTTAATATTTTTCAGTGGAAAATAAAATAACTAAGTTCTTGATGAAATTTAGACAAAATTTTTGCATTTTAAAAATATTTCAAAATTAAAGATGTAGGGACTCAATTTCGATTGGACCCAAACAATACAATTTTTAGAGCGTGGGTTGAAAAATTAGGCCCTAACAGACTAACAACAGTGCCTCAGGTGCTCTTCACCGTTGAAGGGGATTGAGCCCCATTTCATTCCTAAGGGTAGCTCCTCGGCGCTCGTCCGAGGAGGTTCCACCCCCCACCTTACTACTTTGCTCGCCCTTCTTATATAGTTCTCTCCCTCCTCTCTTTTTCTTCCATTTGTTGATCATCCATTTGCCCTTTTCTTCTGACCGTCCATCCCATCAGAGGCCTTATCAGTACTCGAGTGGTTCACAATGACCAATGTTATCCTGCTCAGGGGTTACATCCCCATTAATGCGGCCAAGAGGTTAGATGAGTGCATTTAGTGTGGAGGTGACAACCGGTTCTGGGTCTGTCCCCCACCGGGAGTTAGCCTTGGTATGCCGAGGACAGGGATTTCCTCGACGTGGACTCAAAAAGGCATAGGTTTTCATACACCATCCTCGGACGATCACCCTTCCTCGGAATGGACCTTGGGCCAAATGCAAGATGGGCCGAGGCTATCAGGCCCACGGGCCCCACAATAGCCCCTCAAAATCCTGCTGCCCGTTCTCTCGGACAGGGAGGAGGGTTTTGATACCCACGGGCCCTCCAGATGATTCACCCAACCGCGGCCCACGTCAGGGCTTGGTGACTTTTCGCCTGCCCAATTTTCGTTTTGGCGTTTCGAGACTCAGCGTGCACCCGCATTAACTTTTGGGCGGCTCCACGTTTCCCCCTTCCAACGGTGTGATGGTAATTGTTCGGTGGTGACTTCCTGCTTTTATGGGCGAGAGGTTACACTTGGTGAACTTAAATTGGGGACATAAATACTTGCTTGAACCGCTTGGCTTCCTTATTTGCGCGCTCACAAACTTTTGGTGCATATACCTTGAATCTGGTTCAACTCCCACACTGCCCGACGAGGATCTCCACATTTCTGTAAGTCTTCTTCTCTAAGTAGCACAAAATTTTCTTTGATTCTGCTCTTCCTTTCCGTCTTTTGGATCCTTTAGTCGTTGCTAGGAATAGGTAGGTTTAAGAAGTTGGTTGAGTCCGTCGAGATGATGAAGAAATTCATTGCTGATTACGGGATACCCAGTAATGTGAATTTGAGGTATTGTGAGGAAAGGGAATGGTATATTAAGAGAAACGAGGGTGAAGTTGTTATCCCCATAGTCGCCTTCGTAGAGGGAGGGATGAGAATCCTTATGAGGCCAGTGACGAGCGGATACCTTAGGCATTTTCGGTTGACCCCTACCCAGTGTACCGTTAATGTATTTAGGATATTAGGGTGTGTAGACGCCTTGAATGAGAAGATGGGGTTGAGATTAACTCACCATGATGTAAACTGGTGCTACAACCTTCAGCACTTGAGGGGTAAGACGTACTATATGAAGACGAGGGACGATAGGGTCCGACTTATCCAGTGCCTTTCCGATTCTAATAAGGGGCTGACTCAAGATTTCCTCATTGTGTAAGGGGAGTGGCACGACGGTCTCCACTGCCCGACAGTAGAGGGAGAGCCAGGTAGGGTACTTGAATTAGGAGGCAGTCAGATTCTTGTATTTTTTTCTCATTGCGTATCTGCTTTGACTGATTGATCACAGGAGCTTTGTTTCTGTTTCTGCAGATCCGCACGCCTTCGCGCGTCATTTTCACCTGGTCAACAAGGAGGATTCGGAAGCCGTTCTTAAGGCAGAACTCTTTTTGAACGAGGCCGATAACCAGGTTAGAGCCACCCACAAGCTCCTCGGATGCGACCTAGCCCAGAAGTCGTTCGCGGTCCCAAACATGTTATTAGGGCTCGTGATCCTCGGCTTAGGCAAATCACTGTGGTGGAGGACGGTTTTGCATTTTCTGAGGGATCTTATGTTCCGAAAGGCATTCCGTTGGCAGGCTCTTCCTCATCCCATCAAGCAACAGAGACCAAGGAAGGGGAACCTAAGAAGACAGGAGAGGTGGTCGAACTGAGCTCGTCTGAGGACGAATTTAGTGCGTTTAACCTATCGGATCAGTCCGAGGATCCCTCTGGTAATCTGGGGGTCCCCCATTTGTCCGAAGCCGATCTTCAGTCCCCAAGGGTTGGTATTCAGGCCGAGATGGGTCTAAAGAGACAGCCCCAAACCAGCCTTCTTGACCTGCTTAAAGGCAACTCCAAGAAGGGTGTGCCAAGAGAGTCACAGCCCAATTTCCCATCACCTCTGCCCCAGCCTTTGTCCATGCGCACCAGGTCGTCCTGTATCCCTCCAGTCTCAGACCCACAGTCGGAGTCTTTCAACCCAAAAAGGAAGAGATCTCCTAAGGGCAAGGACCCAATGGATGGAGGCAAGCCCCATTCTTCGCCAGAGGAAGGTGGAATCCACCGGCCATCCAAACAACTGAGGCTCGGTGGTCAACGTAAAGGAAAGGAGACAGTCCAGCAGTCCGAGGCCCAGGCCTGGCTGCCCGCTGCCATGCTCCATGGTCAACCCTTGATGGATGACGCAACGATTCGGGAATCCCGGGGAGGTGAGGGGGCTCTCGTAGCTGACGCCTTGGAGAAGTCTCTTCTCCTTCCTGCCGACATGGCTGAGCTTAGGAGCATGAATGGGCCAGAGGTTTCCCTTAACCTTAAGAGATATCTAGGCATGGTGGGTCCCCTGGTACTTGTTTATTCTACTTGAATTTTGTTGCTTAGCACCTTCCCTTGTCTTTACGGCGTACCTGTTTTTGTTGGCAGGCTGTCCAGGCCCTTTTTAGGCTGGATGAGGAGGTCGATGGCCAGAGTAACGCTTTAGCACAGGAGCGTGACAAGTTTTTGAAAGCTGCAAGTACCCTTAAGAGATCTGAGGCAGATCTAAAAAAGACGATTGAAAATTTGGAGGAGATGACAAAGGCCAGAGATAACATGGCCTCTGATTTAGCCGCAGCTAAAAAGCGGGCCGAGGATCATATGAAGCGACTGCAAGAGGTTGAGGGCCGACTGCGATCCGCTGAAGAGAACATCGCCGACCTGAAGAAAAAGCTGGCCGATGCAATTTGGACGAAGGGCGTTGCCGAATATGCCAGGGATGAGGCCGTGAGGGCCAAAGACGAGGCTGTGTTTGCGAAAATAGATGCTGAGCGTTCCTTAGAACAAGCGGAAGATGAGGCTTTTGCCGAAGGGGTGGCTAAGACTGAAGCTACCTTCAAGGACCAAATCCCTGAGGTATGCAGGCGCTTTTGCTCCCAGACCTGGACCGAAGCGCTCAACCAAGCAGGAGTTGATGCCTCGTCTGACCTTAGGAGGGCAGAAGGAGTATATTATCCCCCGACAATTCGCGAGGTTATCCCCATTACTCCCGATGAGGAGACTACACTACCGGTGGTGGGTGAAAGTCAGAACAAAGCAGCCGAGGATACACCTTCAGCTGACAGACCTATTGAGGAGGCCGGGCCCCATGGGGCGTTGGAGGGGGTTAGGACCGAAGGTCAAGAAGTGTCCCAAGATGTGGTGAGGCTTCCTTCTAACCCCCCAGCCACACTCTCGGTTCCTCCGATTTCTTCTACCGTGGAGGGGTCCTCTGAAGTAGCCCGTCTGAGACAAGGTCCCTAGGCGTTAGTTGAAGCCTTTTGACAAGCCCCTCAAGACAATTTGCCTACTGGGCTGGGGGGAAATGGCAAATGGCACAATACACTGTTATTCGCTTTCTTTTTCATTTCATTTTGCTTCTTGCCTCGGGGGCATTGTAACAAAATTATACACTTTCTATCTGAAATGAATATTCAATATTTTGCTTCTAGTTATTGATGCTCCCTTTTACCTGCCGTGCTCTAATATTTTGCTCAATACCTTGGTTCTGTTCTGGACTTAGTCTCATGAGACTATCAGCTATCCCTCAGGCATGAACCCGAGGACCGTATCACAATTCGGTTCTAGCTAACACCTTGGTCCTTCTGCAAATAGTTAGTTTAACCCTTTGGTTCTTCTGTAAGTGCCTAGTTTCCCTATAGGTTTGAGTCCTTGGACCATGCAATACCTTGGTTCTGTCTAGTACCCAGGTATAGCTGTGTGGTTAGTTTTCCCATAGGCTTGAGTCCGAGGACCATGCAATGCCTTGGTTCTGTCTAACACTTCTATTCTTTTGTAAGTATCTAGTTTCCCCATAGGTTTGAGTCCTTGGACCATGCAATACCTTGGTTCTGTCTAGTACCCAGGTATAGCTGCGTGGTTAGTTTTCCCATAGGCTTGAGTCCGAGGACCATGCAATGCCTTGGTTCTGTCTAACACTTCTATTCTTCTGTAAGTATCTAGTTTCCCCATAGGTTTGAGTCCTTGGACCATGCAATACCTTGGTTCTGTCTAACACTTCTATTCTTCTGTAAGTATCTAGTTTCCCCATAGGTTTGAGTCCTTGGACCATGCAATACCTTGGTTCTGTCTAGTACCCAGGTATAGCTGCGTGGTTAGTTTTCCCATAGGCTTGAGTCCGAGGACCATGCAATGCCTTAGTTCTGTCTAACACTTCTATTCTTCTGTAAGTATCTAGTTTCCCCATAGGTTTGAGTCCTTGGACCATGCAATACCTTGGTTCTGTCTAGTACCCAGGTATAGCTGTGTGGTTAGTTTTCCCATAGGCTTGAGTCCGAGGACCATGCAATGCCTTGGTTCTATCTAACACTTCTATTCTTCTGTAAGTATCTAGTTTCCCCGTAGATTTGAGTCTGAGGACCATGCAATACCTTGGTTCTGTCTAGTACCCAGGTATAGCTGCGTGGTTAGTTTTCCCATAAGCTTAAGTCCGAGGACCATGCAATGCCTTGGTTCTGTCTAACACTTCTATTCTTCTGTAAGTATCTAGTTTCCCCATAGGTTTGAGTCCTTGGACCATGCAATACCTTGGTTCTGTCTAGTACCCAGGTATAGCTGCGTGGTTAGTTTTCCCATAGGCTTGAGTCCGAGGACCATGCAATGCCTTGGTTCTGTCTAACACTTCTATTCTTCTGTAAGTATCTAGTTTCCCCATAGGTTTGAGTCCTTGGACCATGCAATACCTTGGTTATGTCTAACACTTCTATTCTTCTGTAAGTATCTAGTTTTCCCATAGGTTTGAGTCCTTGGACCATGCAATACCTTGGTTCTGTCTAGTACCCAAGTATAGCTGTGTGGTTAGTTTTCCCATAGGCTTGAGTCCGAGGACCATGCAATGCCTTGGTTCTATCTAACACTTCTATTCTTCTGTAAGTATCTAGTTTCCCCATAGGTTTGAGTCCTTGGACCATGCAATACCTTGGTTCTATCTAGTACCCAGGTATAGCTGAGTGGTTAGTTTTCTCACAGGTTTGAGTTCGAAGACCATACAATGCCTTGGTTCTGTCTAACACTTCT
Source organism: Quercus aquifolioides (assembly GCA_019022515.1). NCBI lineage: Eukaryota > Viridiplantae > Streptophyta > Magnoliopsida > Fagales > Fagaceae > Quercus > Quercus aquifolioides. The sequence continues at coordinate 30,293,958 of CM032335.1, read as the reverse complement.
ATTCTTCTGTAAGTATCTAGTTTCCCCATAGGTTTGAGTCCTTGGACCATGCAACACCTTGGTTCTGTCTAGTACCCAGGTAATATTATTTTCAGCGTGATGATAGCCTCGGCCCTGTTTTGTCGGACGTGTTTCATCCTGCGGACTGGACCCTTGACTTCGCGGTGTCCTGGGCAATAATGGCTTAAAATCCTAACCCTACACGTGTTGGTAACCCCGCCTTCAGTTCAAGTTTTTGCCCTCTTTAATTACGAGGCGCCTCCTGACTGTTCGCGTTCCGCGCTTGACGTTTCGACATGCGAGGCGCACTCGCATTCATATCCTCGTGGATCGATACAGATCAAACGGTTGACAACCGCCTTGAAATATGATCAGAATTAATGTCACCGAAAATCCCTCTCTCGAATCCAGTGTAGATCATTTCTGACCAATTTCCCCCCTCTATAAAAGGCTATACGGGGGAAATGCCCTTCTATGCCCCACGAATCCTCTAACAAAGCAAGAAATATGTCCCATCAACCTTCAAAGCCCCTTCAATGACCTTACCAGAATTGTGATAAGAGTTTGGAGAAATGGGACGGCCTTGGATGGGAGTGAGGGCACACAGGCTGAAGGTCCTCCTCCCTCGACCTAGAACCGTTGTGGATATGGGTCGTGCCAGACCTCCGGCGCGGCAAAGTTTGAGCGTCATTCTGATGGTGCCGTGCATAGCGGCCAAGAGGGAGGTCCCTGAAGTACATAACGCCCCTCTCCGGGGTGTGCTTACGTTGGTGGAGATGCACAAGATTACGTCATGTCTGGTGCCCGAGTGTTGCCGTCTCCAACGGCCAACCACCGTGGGGCTGGAAGAGAATCAAGGGAACATCACGGGGAAGGGCCATCAAGCGCCCTTGCATCTGCTCCTCTCTTCGTGCCAGCACCACCGCACCGGCGCGGGAGTTGTTGGTAGCCTTGAAAGAGGCCGACCGCAGCCCCCCTTCCCTTAGTTAGCTTTAAAACAGGCCCATCTGGGCCTCTGTTTGTAGAATTGGCTTTAAAACAAGCCTGTCTGAGCCTCTGTTTGTATCTTGTACGTTTTCTTTTCATTTAATAAAATAATGCGATCTTTCTTTTCTTTTCCTTTGAATCTTCTTACTTTTGTGCAATGTTTTTTTTTTTTTTTTTTTTTTTTTTTTTTTTTTTTTTTACAAAGGCTTTGTCGTTAACCCTCCGTAAGCTAGTTACTTGGGAACGATGGTCCGTTGCGTCTGCTGGTGCACAAATTCTTCCCACAAACGGCGCCAATTGTAGGGACTCAATTCGGATTGGACCCAAACAATACAATTTTTTGAGCGTGGGTTGAAGAATTAGGCCCTAACAGACTAACAACAGTGCCCCAGGTGCTCTTCACCGTTGAAGGGGAATAAGCCTCATTTCATTCCTAAGGGTAGCTCCTCGGCGCTCGTCCGAGGAGGTTCCACCCCCCACCTTACTGCTTTGCTCGCCCTTCTTATATAGTTCTCTCCCTCCTCTCTTTTTCTTCCATTTGTTGATCATCCATTTGCCCTTTTCTTCTGACCGTCCGTCCCATCAGAGGCCTTATCAGTACTCGAGTGGTTCACAATGACCAATGTTATCCTGCTCAGGGGTTACATCCCCATTAATGCGGTCAGGGGGTTAGATGAGTGCATTTAGTATGGAGGTGACAACCGATTCTGGGTTTGTCCCCCACCGGGAGTTAGCCTTGGTATGCCGAGGACAGGGATGTCCTCGGCGTGGACTCAAAAAGGCATAGGTTTTCATACACCATCCTCGGACGATCACCCTTCCTCGGAATGGACCTTGGGCCAAATGCAAGATGGGCCGAGGCTATCAGGCCCACGGGCCCCACAAAAGATTTTTCAATACTCATAAAACTAAGATTTTAGCAAAATTTCTGCATGGAAAAACAATTTAAAATTCAAAACTTTTTAGTAGAAAATTTAAAAACCAAAATTTTAGCAAAATAAAACAATAAGTTTCTAATTCAATTCTTTCATCTAAAATAAAACGTGTGAAATTTAGTATATAAGAAGAGGATTATGAAAACGGTAAATTTGAATGACATAAATATTGTCACGATTCTTTTAGAAAGTATCTAGTTCAATTTTTTCATCTGAAATAAAACCCTATCATAGTTCAATTTACAGGAAGAAGATTAGGATACTGATAAAATACATGCCACGAACATAATTAGCAAAGATGGAGATTCTCTCCAACACAATTAAACAATTATATAGCCCGAAAATGTCTACCATTAATGAATGAATTGAAGTGGACTATCAAAATAGGTCCCCTTGTCTATGTGATAACGACATATGATGTGCATACTCTAGCATCCCTCATGGCATGAACTAGCAAAATGACCACTCAAGTCACATTGATATAAAAATTAAAATAAAAAGTCACATTGATATTGTAAGGTTGAATTTATTCAACTATGTGTTGGCTTTATTCCGTGCCAAATTTGCTTGTAATTCAACATTTAGAAACCCTGTATTTTGGTAAAAATAATATAAGGGTTGTGTGTGAAAGAGTGTGAAGAATTGATCAAATGTGTGCATGAAAAGGCTTCTCACGACTGGACCTCACGATTGACTCGCGAGTGGTGACTCGCCAGAATCCATCACATGTGTGAAGCATGCAGGAAGTTGAAGGGTCAGAACAGCTGGATCACTACAGGACAAAAAGTACAATCTGGCCATTCTGTTTTTGGCAACTGGAATTCGCGACTCATCCCAGTCGCGAGTTACTCGCCAATGCACCCTGTTTTGCAGAAAAATGATTTTTCACATTCCTTCTCATACCCTACGGACAAAATGGGCTTCTGCCCTTTTCGAGCAAATTATATAGGGAAATGCCCCCTTCCCAAACTAAATAGGGAAATACCCCTTTTTTAAAACTCGATTTTTGATAAATCGAGTTAGGCCCTATAGTGGCGTTTTTAAGGAGCCTATAGTGACGTTTTAAGGACCTATAGTGACGTTTTTTAACTCGACTTCATTGAAATCGAGTTATAGGCAATGAAATCGACCTATAGTGGCGTTTTTTTACCTATAACTCGATTTTTTTGAAGTCAAGTTAAAAACGTCACTGTAGGTCCTTAAAACGTCACTATAGACTCCTTAAAACGCCACTATAAGGCTTCAAAAAAAAAATTTCTAACTCGATTTACCAAAAATCAAGTTTTAAAAGAGGGGCATTTCCCTATTTAATTTGGGAAGGGGGGCATTTCCCTATATAATTTGCCCGAAAAGGGCAGAAATCCATTTTGTCCCATACCCTACTATAAATACCCTTATACCCACGAAATGTAGAGAGCTTTCATAGAGAATTTTGAGAGAGAAACCCCAGAGAACAACAAGATTGTTTCATCCACAAGATTGATTCATCCAGTAAGCTAAAGAAGACAAGATTAAGCGTAACCATATTGGAGCAAGAAGTTTGAAGGGCTTAGGTGCATCGGGTAGATTAGGCTTTGAGGGTCTATTGCTATTGATCATGTATCCCAACTGATTTTCTAGTGGATCATTTTACCGTTTGGAGGGCAGCGGAGAGGTTTTTCACCGAGTTCTTCGATTTCCTCTTCGATAACATGTGCCGGTGTTATTAAATTATGGCTTAGAGCAGTTTGCATGTTTGGGTATAGCTTATATTTATCATTCCGCACATATATTGTTTGAATATAAGCTTGTGTTGGTTATTTTGTAATTGGGGGTCTGAACATTCACTAGTGTTTTACACACTAAGTGAGCTTTCAGATATCAATTTGTCCCATTTTCTTCATGGAGTAAGAAATGGAGTATTAGTAGCATCACCCTAAGTTGTTCATTAATTGATATTGAATTTTTGTTTTTCCTTATAGTGCCATATAGAACATATTTTTACAATCGCGAGATATTAATACATAAGCTAGATCTTGAACAATAGGACTCCAAAATAAACCCATCAATCCAAGCAATTTCAACACCCACAAAATCATATGCTGAAGGACAAAGTAAATTAAAAAACAAGAATAAAAGCACATGCAATGAAAGAGAAAAAAAAAAAAAAAAAAAGGTTAAATCCCTATGTTTGTTTTCATATCCATGAATTGTCAATTACTCCTCGAAAAATTCCTAAAAATTAATACAACACACTCACATGGAATCACGTAGATGGTGGCTTCGACGGAATAACAACTTCTCCCTGACTAGATGACGTCTCAAATCTCCAGCGGCATCGTCTCAATATTTGGGTTTTTTCCTTTAATACGGTTTTTATTTTTATTGATAGTTAATAGAGTTTTAAAAACTATAAAGAGTGTTAATCGAAAAAAAAAAAACTATAAAGAGTGTATAGTGTGTATATTAGTCCTAATTCTTTTATTTAATTACAAAAAAAAAAAATGGCGTGACATAATATTATTGAAAATATAAATAGAGGCTTTTACACAATTCCCTTATTGAATTTAATCTCAAAGGGAGATTACATTGTAACCCTTATTTCTATGGCAAGGTTCATGTTGGTACAGTTATTAAAATTAGGATGTTGACTGCAATATATGTTTCATGCCTTTGGGATGTGAAGTGCAATCATTCCATAGTTTAGAGTGGTTATTTATTAAGGCAAAACTTAGGTATAGAACTTAGGCATTATTTCTTAGATTTCTTTTTTAAAATTCAATCATGTGGCTACATAACTAAAAATAGACTTCCATCTCATGAGAAAAAAAAAAGTTATATGGATGAATTTTAAGAAATAAACCTAAAGAATAGAACCTAAAATACTATACCTAAGTTTTGCCCTATCTATTATTAGCCTCTTTTTTATTGGATATAGTATCCATTTAAGCACTTTATTTAATAGTTTGTAATTAATCACTAACCTAGGAGTTTTATTTTCCAATTTGGCCTTTTTTCACATATATATATATATATATATATATATATATATTTATATATAATAATAAGTGAAGCAGAGAGAGTGTGAAATTGAATTCCAAATTAGAACTCTAATTGTGTGCCACGTGTACACACCAAATTAGAATTCCTAATTAGAGTTCTAATTTTGTGCCATGTGTCTAGAATCTAAAATTGAAGTTGAATTTTGCATCATGTGGCTAAATGTATGTGGGCTCATTTTCATTAAAACTACTTCTATGTATCGGGTCAAGTAAGTTACTGTGCTAATTAAGTTTTTTCTTGATTTTGTAGTCAAATGTGAAAACCAAAGAGATTAATATCGGTGAAATTGAAGTTGAATTTTGCATCATATGGCTAAATGTATGTGGGCTCATTCTCATTAAAACTACTTCTATGTATCGGGTCAAGTGAGTTACTGTGCTAATTAAGTTTTTTCTTGATTTTGCAGTCAAACGTGAAAACCAAAGAGATTAATATCGGTGATAAGAACTTGGTTTGGGTACATTGCATAATTTCCAAAAAGATAGCAAAGCCAGAGTTTGCATCTTTGTTATAAATTGCTTACAAAGTTTGCATCTTTACATTTGCACTGAGTTTCGGATTAAAATGCTTTCTTCTTGGTTCTGGCACTGAGTTTTGTTTACTATTCACTTACAAAGTTTGCATCTTTACATTTGTTATAAATTGCTAATATGTGATTAGATGCACATTATGCCTAAAATTCACTATCCTTATATTTGGCTTTTTGTTCAGGTTTGGCACCTATAACAATGAAGAAAGCACTGCTGTGGACTGATAGATGATACTTTTTGTAGGCTGCAAAAGGAACTTAGTGATCAATGGAATCTCACGCGAATTGGAGAGGACCCGGCTGTAGATGTCTGGATGGCAAATGTGAGTCACTATGTTTTTAAAATTTTCAGTGAAGGTAAAGGTTATGAACAATGTAAATTTTTCGGAGAGAGATTTATTATTCTATATTTACGCAAGTTTGGTCGCCTTCTTGGAGTGGATCACTCCACCCTGTCTTTCTACTGGAATTTTTTATTCAGATTGTTACAATTTAATCCGAAATTTTATTTGAATTTCCCTATTGTTGTTACTATCATATATTATCATTCCAATTGTTCAATTAGAATCTGAAATTGGAGTCCAATTTTACTATACACGTGTACAATCTAATTATTTTTAATTTTGCTGTCATGTGTAGAAGCCAATGAGATGAAATTAATAACACATTAAATACTCATGCTTTGGGAATCGGTAGTACCAATCTAAATCCATTGGACCTGCTTCGTAATAATACAACTATGAAGGATGTATAAAAACACGCACAAACCCATCTCTCTATAAAAAGAGATTGGAGAGAATTTCTTTTATCAGCCATGGAACTTCAGAGGTTTTTTCTTCCCACAAATGCCCATCATGTTACAAAATGAACCATCGTAAAACTACAAAATGAGTACAACTCTGAGGGTTTTTTTTTTTAATTTTAAATTTTTTAAGCTACGAAAATTTCAATCACCAATAGTGATTGAAGATTCAAAAGCGTGAATGGATCTTTTGAATAAACATTGTCACCAAGGTTCATCTTTCTGTGTAAAATATATATACTGCTAAGTTTTGTTAATGAAATTTTCTGGTTAATAATATGAATTTAGACTTAACTGAGCCTTTTAAACATGAATAAACTCATGATTAATAATATATCAATTCTCGTGCGGTAGCACGGGGCTACATTCTAGTATATATTAATAGGCAAAACAGAGAGAAAATCAATTAAATTTCAAATTGAAATTCAATTAAAATCTAATTTTGTACCATGTGTCCCATCTAATCTAAGTTTTTAAATTTTTGTGTCAAGTTATTTAATTCAGTATAAAAATTAGAATTCAATTAGAGTTTAATTTTACGCCACGTGTCTCATCTAATATAAGTTTTGTTTAATTTTTATGCCAATTGAGTTTAATTTAACATAGAAAACGAAGAGTTCAATATAAATAAATCAAAAAAAAAAACATAATCATATATATATATATATATTAAATTGAATTTTGTTTAGATTTAATTAGAGAAAATTTAATTAGATTCAAAATTTAATTTTGTTTTTGTTAGCTTTCCATACAAATTAAATTATTTAGATTTTTGCTGTTATTTTTTTTCTGAACTAATGAATATATTTTTTATATTATTTTTATCCAGATATTTTGTATGCCAAAATCTTGAACATAACAAATTGCAATTGAGCTGAACGATCTCATGCACCTATCCTCATTCAATTTAGGAGATACTATTGGACCAATTTATTTTGTGTTGTATTTAGTAGAATTTCATAGATAGTGATTGTGAATTGATATTGTATATGTATTATCCAATAATGATTTTCAAAATTATATGTATAATGCAGTGTAATAAGAAACTTAGAGTAACTAATATCATGAAAATTGCAAGAAAAAACTATTTTAGTACCTCCAAATATCCTGATCGAACTAATATCTTACATGTTTTATAACCCAAACTAATATCAATAGCACCGCTATAATTCATCATTCTTGTGCGTAAGCACAAGTTACATACTAGTAAAAAGTAAAGCAACTCCATAGATATTTACTTTTCCTTATAATTCATTTGTCCAAAAATTCACTAACTTTCCTTTTTTCATATTCCATTAATTTATTCTTGGTTCATTTAATTTGAATCGGTCAAAGTAGTCTGTCTTGTGAGTATATTATTTTTGGGAAATTATATATCCACAACATTTTTATAACAATCCTAAGTGATAGGTTATTACTTTTTTTTTTTTTTGTGAGTAATAAAGTAATTTCAATGGTAGATTCAAATTAAAACCAATAATAACTTACTATCTAAAATTTGCTGTGAAAATATTATGTACGTATTACTTCTCATCTTTTTCATCAATATATTTTTCATATTTTCATATGTCACTTCAACAATACACTATTTACAATACCGAAAAGCATTTGTTCAGTTTGAATGTACTTCATTTTTCATCCCGGGTTTAAAGTTTTCAAATTTTTTGTTGTAAAATTTGAGTTCATAATTTTTCTTCTATTCTCTTAAATTATAATTCCTTTGTTTAGAAATCTGATTTGTTTTTCTTTTTATTCCTAATTATACATACATACATATATATATAAGAGGATTCCCTCATTTCGTCTTTAATTTTTGGTGTACCGAAATATTCTCATAAAAATTCTGAAATAACATACCCTTTATTTTTTTTCCTACAAAAAAGTAAAAAATGTTAAAATAGTAATACTATCTCACATACCCATTTGTATTCAAATGTCTAATTCCTATCTATATTTGTTATCTAATTGAATTCAAATACTTCAATTATCTTTATCAAAAAAAAAATACAAAATTACTTCAAAAAAAAACCCACTACCTCACATAAAAACTACTCATTCTTATCCTAAAATTTCTATGATTTTTTTTTTAAATTCTTTAAAACATTCCAAAATTTTTGTTATCTAAATCCTATATACTTATCACAAATCCTCATCCATCCACACCTACATATGTCATCTTTTTTTTTTTGTTCAAATCTCAAATTTTTTAACTTATCACAATTCTTATCTCAATCAATAAATTCAAATGTCTCATTGGGTTTCAACTTCTTATGATTCTTTATCTCATTTTTAAATATTATTCCACGTTACTTTACCTTCTTCTTTAAAAATAAAAAAATAAATACGCACGGTTATTTATATATCACTTTTAAGCATTATAACACTAATTAAGCCCAAAAAAAAAAACAAATAAATAAATGTGGATTCTAGTTAACTCAACTAGTAAAATCTCTTATGATTGTATAAGAGATCTAGGGTTCAATCCCACCTATACCAAAAACTGTTTGGTGTCTTGATTTAATGATAAAAAGTTATTATCAGAAGCAAATGCCACATATTAAAACTCTCTCTCAAAAAAAAAAAAAAAAACATTATTGTACGTGTAAAACACATGTAATGAATCTAGTGTGTGTGTATGGACACACACACATTAAACTTCGGTTTGACTTCATAATATTTTGTATCCTAAATGGTTCCCCCCCCCCAGCCAAAGCATGGCTCCGTCCCTGTTTCAAACATTTTAAATAAAAATTTTAATGTTTTCAATCAAGATATCTAGGTACAAATTCTCCGCTTATAAAATATATGTAAAAAAAATTATTAACGTTTTCTTTAGCCAATCTATTTGTAAGAATTCACTCTATAATACTGGAAGAGCATCACCTCAGGCGCCACCTGTGAACAATGTAGTGAGGACGATGAAACCACCACAAATGGTCTTCCCAGCAAGTACAGACAATATGTGACGCTGAGTGGAATTGATTTTCGAACGTGGACCAATATATGTGCACTACTCCAACGAAGTGCACGGCAGCCACAAACTAATACCCATTATTGTATGAGGTGAATGTGCTTGGGACCCTTGTCTGCGAGACAAGTGTGGGTTGGGCATTGGAGTACTTATAAGAGATGCTCAAGTGAGTATTTTAATGGCAGCATTGTCCAAAAATCGTGGAAATGGGTCTTCGACCCAATCAACTCGGGTCTAGAATCATGCCACTCTTCACCAAACATGGGTATATGGGTCTTCGACTGCCACAACAATTTTATTATTCTGGCGGTCAAATCCATTGGGCTTGGTTGAGAAGTAGACAATCATGGTGGAGCTATAATTTTCAGTGGAAATTTAATGGATCTTGTTGTATTTGGTTGATATCTCGTTGGATCTGGCTTGCTGGATCTAGTTGAGATCTTGTTAGATATGTTGAGATCTCATTGATCGAGAGAATCTCATCACATTTGGTGAAGAACCCAACATATCGGTTGAAATGGCGAAGTTTAACGGCGGTTATCAGTCCAATTGGTTGGAGTCGGATTTTCTTACAAGGACTTGCACTCAACTCATGCTTGTCGAATTTTCTTAGCAAAGATTTGTCGTTGACTGCCACCTTGGTCGAATTCTGGTTCAGATCTCTTCAGATTGGACAATTTTTTTGGGTTGGATCACGGTTGGACACCCTTATTAAATGATTTATTTGTATATGAAACTAGCCCCCTAGAATTTGGAAAAAAAAATAGTATATATATATATGTACTAATTTAGCATTTTTTTTTTAACAAAATTACATTTAGGCTCCCTTAAAAATAGCAAGCTCCAAAAAAAAATAAGTCCAATAACAAAATCACCAATAGCAAAGTTACAAAAATAATTAAGTTCAATCTACCAATTTTACCAAAATAAAAAAAGCCCAACCCTTTAAAATTTTTAAAACAAAACTAATCTACAAATTTAACGTTTCGATCCTTCCATCAAATTCCCAAAGGAAAAAATAAAATAAAAATCCCTTACTCCAAGAGAGTGAGAGACACTAAATTGAAAAGAAAGGCAAAGAGGTAGAGTCGTTACAACACAATACAATAGCAGATTAAGCACATATATACGTGCATAATTGATGTTTTGAAGGACACTTGAGAGAGAGAGAGAGAGAGAGAAGATGAAACAAAAAAAGAGAAACAAGTTGAAGAAGGAGATGGGAGAAATAAAAATGATTAATTGTGTGGATATGAAAAAGGTAGAGGGGAAAAAAATGTCCAGAAGATAAGGTATGGGTGGAGGAGAGAATAAATCAGATGAAAACAAAAACAAAAAGCCTGGCTTGTGGTGGGTCAATGGGTGGGAAACAGAAAACTAAAGTAAAAATAATATAATTCTAATTCACATATAATATATTTTTATATTACTACATATATATTAGGTTAATATATTGATATTATATAATGTGCAATAAACATATATATATATATATATTAAAGTAATGGTAATTCCAAAACGGCATACGGGTATTAACTTGTATAGAAATATTTTGTTTCTTTAGTTAAATTAACTACTTTGATTTATTAATACTAATTGGAGTTTCATAATATTCAATCAAAAAAAAAAATTGGAGTTTCATTTTTTTTTTTTTTTTTATGTTTTAGCTCCCTTTAACTCCGAGTCCTGGCTCCGTCCCTAGTTTGAAATCTATTGAACAAGAAATTGTGAAAAAATGGATCGATCGAGGTCGTTCATATTTTCGTTGTGCGGTAGATAGGTCTATAAATAATCAAATATAGGTAGAACCTTGCAAATGCATCATCTGTGTTATATCTTTCACATGCTTGGCAACGCTTGTGGGGATAGTTTCTCTCTCTCTCTCTCTCTCTCTCTCTCTAGTCCCACAAACATTGCGAAGGGTTAGAAAATAAAGCCAAGGGAAAAAAATAAATGATAAATTAAGTATTAGCAGTATTGAGACCTCTTGAAGGTTATACATTCCAGTCACAAAGTAGTAGCAACAATGAATAATAATTAAGAAAAAACAAACAAACGAGGACTAGAACCATTGACCACTATTTTATGCGTTTGTCTGCCAATTCTTCCCATAAATTTACGATGCGAATTCTTTTCCAGCACATCATACATAGTTCAGGTCAAGGACTTGCGAAAGAAGGCCTAACATTAGAGATCAAGAAGAGTTTGTGATCAGCTCAGCCGAGGTAACTGGCTGAAAACCAAACAAGAATTTAGGAATAATTAATTAGAGAGAGAGAGAGAGAGAAATACATAAACTCAAACTTATTTAAAGGAGAAGGAAGCAAGCATCAACAAGAATTTTATTTTCATGCATGTACCTTTCTTCATGATCTTAAACTCATGCCCAACTAGGATATTCCAACATTCTCGTATGAATTATGCATGCAAACTAATGTTGAGGGCTTGCTAGAAGAAGAGAAGGCCCAGCATGAAAAAGAAGAGCCTATCAGATTAGCCAAAGGAGACTGCCTACGAACCACACAAGATGAGCTCCGAGACTCAATACTTGAAACCCCTTGGAGGAGCAGGCAAGTCATCCTTGGCTACCAAACAAGACTCTTGTCCTCATGTTAGATCTCTCATCCTCTCAAATAATATTTCATAATACCAATGTATGATGCAAATACTACATCTTAGGGTCTCTATTTATAGGAAATGAAAGAATCAAATTTGGACCGCTACATAAAGTTACATCCCTCTGACTAAATTGCCCTGTCCTTATCTTGGTCTTGCATTGTTTCTTCCATTTGTGAACCGCATCAATTAGCTAACCATAATGGAATATATTCTATACAAAGAAGGAAATTAATTTGATGAAGGCTTCAACCTGACACTTGGGTTGGACAACTTGCACCAAGTCAATTTGGACGCACCTTTTCTTCTTCAAAGGAAATTAGTGGTGTTTTTAGCAACCAAAAAAAAAAAAAAAGAAATATGGGGTGTCACAGTTAAAGATTTGCCTGTGTGGTTTGTTATAATTAATAATATTGCACTTTTTTTTTTTACGTTCTTTATCATCAGATCAAGATAATTTTTGGTATAGATAGAGATTGAATCCTAAATCTCTTATTCAACCATCAGAAACTTTAATAATTAAACTAATTGAAACCATCGCTGCACATTATTTATTGTGAAAGTTATGTGTTAGTTGTTACGATAGCAGCAGCATGGAATTAAATCAACTTGTCTTTTTAAATATAATAGGATTTAAAACGTATGAGATCAGCTTCATGATGATTGCTATTTACCATCAAACCAAGATATATCGGCAAGATTCAAATTTAGGTCCTTTTTATTTTTATGATAAGTGAGACTTTATGAGTTGAATTAACTAGAACCCATGTCTTATCTTATTTATAGAGGTGAGAAAAGAAAGAGTTTTTAACAAAATTGAAAAATAATGAATATTAAATAAGTGATATCATATTGCTTTCTTTGCCAACTAATGAAAATTTTGTATTCTCTATAAATGAAAAATTATATATTTTTCTTTTACTTTCTTTTTTGTTTAATATTTTCATCCACTCCTATTATGAGCTAATTTGCTAATGATAATATAGTTGGGATTAACTTTTTCCGATCATTATAGTCGTAAAGAAAAGAGAAAAATAGAGTTTTCTCACCATTCAAAAACTTCAATTTGTAGCCCTCTATTTTATTGTTGTCTTTAATCCAAACCACTCCATTGTCATCTAACGTTATATTATAGTATTATCTCTTGTGAAGTATACAAAAGTATGATCATGACATTTCTTACTAAATATATTGCTTATCTTGATACATTCATAAATACCTATCAAATCAAAATATACCTATATGAAGATGTTTTGCAAACAAAATACAAAAAACCATCACAAATTTTTACTCAACAATGATTAAGCTTTTATATGAATAATTATAAAAAAGACAATAACCAAAATCTAATTGCAAAAGCTAAAATATGTCACTTTGGATTATTTTTGTTTGACTAGCCATTATTTTTTATCTAATTAAGTGCCACTATAGATTACTTTGAAAATAACCATTCGAAGTAGTTTCTATTCATTCCAATTCGGGTCTGATGTGTTTTTTTCAGTCACAAGCATGCGTCAAAGTATATACCAATCTCAAATCTAATCAATTATCCTGGCTAATTAGCACTTAAAAAACTTTCTTCTTCTTCTTTTTTCCTTTAGGTAGCATTCAAAATGGCTTAAAAATCCTACAAAATAGTTACTTCATAAAAATTTGCACTCTCATATCTCACCCTCAAATCCCCCTACCGTTTTTGCACCCAAAAAAAATACATTTTTAGGAATAAGTGACACAGTATCTTAACTTTAAGTGGAGGGTTGGGTATGACCAAACAGTAGTTTATAGAAATGGAAACTTTCCAAAAAGAAAAACATAAAGAACATTATAGCATTACATCCCTTAAGCATATATCACTCTAATTTTAAAAAATAATTGTGGTGCACTGGTGCAGGGTCTTTCGTTGGTCAAAACAAAGATCATATAGTCTTCATCTCAAATCCGCAACTGTGAGAGAAGGAAATGGCGCAGCAAATAATTGCATGATCACACAATATATCAACTTTTGGTTCTTATTTCCCTTTTGAAATCATCCTGGCAATCTGAGATTACACATGCACAAAAGACATCCATACATTCATATCTACACACACACACACACACACACACACACAAAAAAATCTACATGGAAGCGATTTTATCAGAGACGTCAGAATATCCTTCCACTTCCTCCCAATGCTCATCTTAATCAAGGGGGAAAAAACAATATTTATAACATGCTAGGTCGAGCAATTATAATAATAATTCATAATTCAAACATACGATAGCAGTAGACAAATTTCCCAGGACATAAGAAAAAGTTTGTTTGCCGTACATTGGCAGCATTGGTAAGGCCAAGCTATTGCCCATAACTTGCTTCAGGGATTAAGAGATTGGGAGCAATGAGAAAAGCAAGGCCCTCACCAGCATTCCACAACGTATTTCTATACATAATGCAATACAAAGTAGAACAAAATCTACTTATTAAGGCATCTTTAAGCTTCAGGAAGTGACGCAACTAGTGAGGTTCTAGTCGAGGTGTGTCTATTGCTGGTTAAAAATTATTTCCAAATCCTTTCGTAGGCCTGGGTTTGGCCCTGGCCTTCGGGAATTTCTGGAAGGGCTTCCTCCAATGTAAGACCCTGACTTAGTAATTTAATTTGTAACTTGTACATTGAGTGCCCATAAAACCATTGGAAGAGAAAGATCATTGGAAAAAAGTGTTATTAAGAATAATAGCGGTGGTAAAAAATCTTGGTAAAAATAATTTGGCATTCCGAGGAAAAAACGAAAAGATCTATCAAGAAAATAACAGAAATTTTTTAAGTATAATTGAAATGATTGCAAAATTTGATCCAGTAATACAAGAACATGTTCGATGTATTCAACATGGTGCAATCCATAATCATTATCTTGGACATAATATACAAAATGAAGTGATACAATTATTAGCAAATGAAATTAAAAGTAAAATTATAAAAAAGATTAAAAAAGCAAAATACTTTTCAATCATACTTGATTGTACCCCCGATGTAAGTCATCAAGAACAAATAACCCTCATACTAAGATGTGTGGATATATTTCAATAAGTCCGATAAAAATAGATGAACATTTTGTGGAATTTTTAAAGGTAGATATATAATACTTCTGGAAAAGGTATTTTCAATGAAATTATAAATGCAATAAAAAATCTTGAACTTAATATTAATGATGTACGTGGACAAGAATATGATAATGGGTCGTCTAATATGAAAGGGAAAAAACAAGGGGTACAAAAAAGAATTCTTGATATAAATCCTAAAGCATTTTACACACCATGTGGTTGTCATAATCTCAACCTTGTCCTATGTGATATGGCTAATTCTTGTCCTAAAGCTATATCTTTTTTTGGAGTAGTACAACGTATATACACACTATTTTCTTCTTCCACAAAGCAATGGGAAATTTTATAAGATAATGTGACAAGTTTAACTCTTAAGCCATTGTCACAAACATGTAGGGAAAGTCGAATTGAAAGTGTGAGAGCAATAAAATTTCAAGTTCTAGAAATAAGAGATGCTTTGTTACAATTGGTAAAAACAAGTGAAGATCCCAAAACAAAAAGTGAAGCTGATTATTTAGCAACATATGAGATTGAAAGTTTTGAGTTTTTGCTAGCTATGACAATTTGGTATGACATATTATTTGTTGTTAACTTTGTTAGTAAAAATTTACAATTAAAAGACATGCATATTGATGTTGCTATAGATCAGTTAAAATGTCTCATGTCTTTTTTTAAAAAATATAGAGAATATCGATTTACACCTACTATGAATTCATCTAAAGAAATTGCAACCAAAATGGAAATAGAGCCTATATTTCGTGAAAAACGTATAATTCGTAGGAAGAAACATTTTGATGAGAATGTCAATGATGAGACAACACAATCCGCTGAAGTATATTTTAGAATTAATTATTTTTTATATACAGTAGATCAAGCTATTTCTTCAATTGAAAGTAGGTTTGAGCAATTTCAAATATATGAAAATATTTTTGGTTTTTTTATTTAATTTTGAAAAACTAAAATCACTAGATGATGATAGTTTGGAAAAAAATTGTCTTAATCTTGAATGTTTTCTCACACATGAAACTTATTCCGATATTAATGGCTTAGATTTATTTTCAGAACTAAAAGTTTTAAAAGAAATTTTGCAAATAAATGATAACTCTCCAATTAATGTACTAGATTATATAAAGAGGCTAGAATCTTTTCCAAATGCATGTATTGCTTTCAGAATATTACTAATTATACCCGTTACAGTTGCTTCCGCAGAAAGAAGTTTTTCAAAATTAAAATTAATAAAATCCTATTTAAGATCTATTATGTCATAAGAAAGATTAAGTGGATTAGCCATATTATCAATTGAAAAGGAAATGTTAGCGGAACTTGAATGCAAAAATTTAATTCGTAATTTTGCCTCTTAAAAAGCAAGAAAAATAAATTTTAATTGAAAAATATATATGAATTTACGATTAAATATAATAAAAGGCCCCGTTTAAAGCTTTCGCCTAGGGCCCCCAAATTCGTTGAGCCGGCCTTGACCATAGTCCGTGGACCACTTTTTTCTGCGTTTGTCTGCCAATTCTTCACATATATTTACCATGCAAATACTTTCCGAGCGCATCACACATAGTTAAGGTCAAGGGCTTGCGAAAGAAGGCCTAACATTATAGATCGAGAAGAGCCTGTGATCAGCTTAGCCAAAGTGACTGTCTGAAAACCAAACAAGAGTTTAGGAATAATTAATTAGAGAGGAAAAAATATAATACATACACTCAAACCTATTTGGAGGAGAGAAGGCAAGCATCAACAAGAAATTTCATTTTCATGTACCTTTCTTCTTATTCATGAATTATGCATGCAAAATAGTGTTAACAATTGCTAATTAGAAGAAAAGAAGGCCTAGCATGAGAAAGAAGAGCCTGTCAGATTAGCCAAAGAGACTACCTACGAACCACACAAGAGTTTCTAGTCTCAATACTTGAAACCCGTTGCGGGAGCAGGTAAGTCATCCTTGGCTACCAAACAAGACTCTTATCCTAATGTTAGATCTCTCTTCCTCTCAAATATTTCATAAACCCAATGTTGGATGTGCAAATAAAACAACTAAGAGTCTCTATTTATAGGAAATGAAAGAATCCAATTAGGACCGCTACAAAATTTTACATCCCTCTGACTAAATTGCCTTGTCCTTTTCTTGGTCTTGCATTGTTTCTTCCAGTTGTCAACTGCATCAATTAGCTGACCATAATGGAATATATTCTATATATACAAAAAAGGAAAGCTGATGAAGGCTTCAACCTGACACTTTGATTGGGCAACTTGCAGCAAGTCAATTAGGTTTCTCCTTTCTACTTGAAAGGAAATATGTGGTGTCACAGTTTAAAAAGGCTACAGGCCACCCACAGCTTGTGCATAGGAAACAGTTTCCATTTCTTCAATATTAGCCTCATGTTTTGGAAACATGTTTTTGGTTGAGTATATTATTCCTTTGGAAATAGGTATCTCACTTGTCTATATATGGAAAATTACTGGCTAATAATATATCATCTACATAACAATTTTAGTTTATCTTCATACCTCCATGTATAAAAACAGTGGTCCAGAGGGCTCATGTTGAAGCCTATTTCTAATATCGCCTAATGGAATGTTAAATACCATTACCTCGAAAATTGTTTTATCCATACAAAGAATTTTTTTTTTTTTTTTTTTTAACCTGTAGACTTTGTCTTTATGTCCCTTTACCTTTTTTTTTTTTTTTTTTTCTTTGAGAGAGTTTCAACTTATGGCGTTCGCTCCTGATAATAGCTCTTTATCATCAGATTAAGACACCATGGTGTAGGCAAGGATTGAAACTCAGATCTCTTATTCAACCATCAGAGACTTTACCAGTTGAGCTAACTGGAACTCACTCCCTTTACCTAAAGTAGAACTACTTAATCCATATAGTATAGATATCTTCCTTTAATTCTTCATTAATTGAGAAACATCGTTTTTACCATGAATGAATATGTATCAACAAAGTCTACACCAATTTTTTTTTTTTTTTTTTTTTTTTATGAATACACCAGATTGTTTTTTGAGAGAGTTTCAAGATTAAACTTCAGATCTCTTATACAACCATCAGAGACTTTACCAGTTGAGCTAACTGGAACCCACAATACACCAGATTGTTAAGTGAACCGTTTTGACACTAATCTTCCATTATATTTTTTCCAAAATTCTGTCTACTTTATATTTCTTTTTAAGGACCCATTTACATGTAACTTTTTTAATATCAACTAATATTTTTATTATAACTAAGTGACACAAAAACATTTTTAGTCATGTCAACAATTTTTGTCAATTATGTGATAGTAAAGGATGAGAATGAAATATGGTTTAAAAGAATGACTAAAATGAAACACTAAATTTATTAAGGTCCAAAATTTTTAAATAAATAAATAAAAACACCCTAAAAAATTGAGAACTAAAAACATGTTTAAAGCTATATTATACAAGAAGTACCACATAGATCTCATGAGATCTTGGAAACTACTAGATCCCTTATAATATATGAGAAGTATATATGATAATGCTTAATTTGGGGGGGGTGGGGGGGTTTGTGGGGGAGCGATGGCAACGAGGTAGGACAGGGTCATATCATGGGAGCCTCGTCGCCACCCCATTCCCATCTTCATGGCGAGGAACACCCGTACACGAGGTTGGAGCAAGGAATCAAGGTAGAGTGTAGGATGGAGGTATTTTGTCATCCTAAATTAGGTGGCTCTATCACTAATGAGATAAATGTGAGAAATAAAATTAAAGAGAATAATCACAATGAGATTGGAGAGAAAAAGAGATTATACGGTCCTCATAATGTACCACATCGCTTGTTCACAGTTCAACTAAAAAATTCTCACATGTTTAAAACAGATTAGTCGGTTTACGGTGGGTAACCCAAAACGAACTGACCCCAACCGGACCCGACACAAAAATACTAATTGGCGGGAGATAGATGTACCTTACTAGAAACCAACTAACAATTAATAACGGTTGAGTTTCCCCCCTGTAGAAATACTAATTGGCAGGAGATAGATATACCTTAGCAAAAACCCAAACCCGAAGCCCCTTGTTGTCCTCGGTTAACTTTCTTCGTCTTCGTCTTCTTCTTCTTCTTAGCAAATAGCAACCAAAACATGTGGAAACTTCAACCAGATTGGTACTCCTCGACTCGCCTCCTCAGTGACCCCACCACCCAATACGACTTTCTGGTACACTCTCACTCTACTACTTACAAATCAAACCACAACCCTTTTTTCTTTTTCTTTGTATCTTTGCCATTTCCTAATTTGAATTTTATCTTCTTTCTTTGGTATTTTGTGAAGGGAGACCGGTTCATACCGAATAGGAGTTTGATGGATCTTGATCAAACCCACTGTTTGCTGACAACCACCACCAAGAAAGTTTTCAATCCCAACTTCAATGTACGTTTCCTCATTCTTCTCATTGCTTTCTTGCTTTTTCTTTTTAAATGTGTGAAAATGTTTCTTGGGTTTTTTTCATATTGAGTTATTCACGTTCTTGGATGCTCTGCTTGTATTTGAAATTAGTATTTTGTGATTGACTGCTTAGGTAGTTATATGGGTTTTTTATTTCTATTGAATTTGTGTTCTTGAAGTTGATGAACGGATGAGTTAGATTCAAGGGTCTTTTCATGTTTGTGACTCAAAATTTATAGAATATCTTGACAACTTCAAATGGGTATTTAAGTTCTTGGGAGTTATTGGGTTTGTCATGAACATTCTCCTTGAATTTGAGTTGGGTAATTGATGAACTTGTTGCAATTTAGGAAGTGGGAATCTTTTTTTTCTTTTTTTTTTTGGTAATCTCTATTCATTGCTACATCTCATAACACAACCAACGAAAAATAAACTCCAGTCGACATTGAAATCAGATTCATACACAGAGGAGATATGCTACAATATTTGGCATTGTAATAAACACACAGAAAATTGTTTCAGCTGCAACAATATTGCCTTATTTTGCACAGACTACACGAACTAATTTGAGTCACATCATAACACTCAAGAGGCAGCAGGTAGTAACAAAATTTAAGAAGGGAATAAAAAACATCAAGCAATCAAGCAAAAAGAATAGAGCAGAAAACAGACTGGGATTTAGAGATACCTGAACTGAAGCATCCAACTTCTGTCAGTATTTATATACTGTGAGGAAAGGAGTAAGGAAAACAAAGAGGCTACCGTTAGAAGGTGGGGAAGGGGAAGGAACACGTGAGAAACGAAAGGGGTGTGAGGATTTTGCTGTTAGAAGGTGGGAAGGGGAAGGAACGCGTGAGAAACCAAAGGGGCGTGAGGATTCTGCCATTAGAAGGTGGGAAGGGGAGCCAACACGTGAGAAACAAAAGGGAAGGAAATCAAGAGGTAGTAACCGTGGGTTTCTAAGGGTTTTCAGTTTGGAAGGCATGGGTTTGGGCTTTAAGTTATAATTAAATTTAGAAGAAGTGGGCTGGTGGAATTAAATTTAAAAGAAGTGGGCTTTATGGTGGAGATAGGTTGGAAATAATTTTAGTTTTATTAGTATTTTAAAATTGAAAAATATATTTTAAAATTGTAAGATAAATTTAGGAAATAGGATGGGAATGACATGGATACTGACATGGCTCAATGTGAGTGTAGTAACATTTAATGCTATGCTTCAGCTTTTAGTAATATATAAATATAGATAATTCATAATTCAAATATACTATAGCAGTAGACACATTTCCCAGGACATAAGAAAAAGTTTGTTTGTCGTACATTGGCAGCATTGGTAAGGCCAAGCTATTGCCCATAACTTGCTTCAGGGATTAAGAGATTGGGAGCAATGAGAAAAGCAAGGCCCTCACCAACATTCCACAACGTATTTCTATACATAATGCAATACAAAGTAGAGCAAAATCTTCTTATTAAAGCATCTTTAAGCTTCAGGAAGTGACGCAACTAGTGAGGTTCTAGTCGAGGTGTGTCTATTGCTGGTTAAAAACTATTTCCAAATCCTTTCGTAGGCCTGGGTTTGGCCCTGGCCTTGGAGAATTTCTGGAAGGGCTTCCTCCAAGGTAAGACCCTGACTTAGTAATTTAATTTGTAACTTGTACACTGAGTGCCCATAAAACCATCCATATTAAATTAATTGGTGTCAAAAGCCTTATAGTTCAACTAGTTAGCATTTCTTAGTATTTCCAATAGAGATATTCAAGTTTCAAATCCTCCATCCACCTCCCCCAACTATTGAATTATAAATATAATTAAAAAAATCAACCATTAGTGGTAGTGGACCAAAAGAGAGGAAAAATAGTAATCTTATTTATACATCTTAAATTTATACTATATGGATTACAATTAACTCAATAAGTATAAGTCATTTTACTAGAATAATTAAAGTACCTACTAAGTCTAAATTACTCATATTTTCAATCGTCGATCAAAAAGTTGGTAAGTCAATGACACTTTGGAAATTGCTCATCTTTTCAATTGATCCGTTAGCATTAGAGGTTTAAAAAAATATTATTCTTCACAATCTAGCAAGTGGAAACTACTCATATTTATTTTTAAGTTCAAGTGTATTATGCCAAGAAAATTATTGCATTTGACTTTTAAAAAATTATGTATTCATTGATTTTACATTGAGAATTGTTGGGTTATAAATTGACCCCGGTTAATTTATTCAATTACTCAAGTTAATTAATTAGGTCAAATTACATGCAAATCGTAGAGACAAGAACAAATCACCAAATAAACTAATGTGCAGCAAAAATTAAACTGATACGGTGATTTGTTGACAAATGAGAAAAACCTCCTGCAAGGCAAAAACCCCACCAGGTGATTTTCCAGTCACCACTCCCAAGAATCCACTAATTCAAAATCAAACGGTTACAAATATAAGGAATCTTACCACTGCCCTGAGCTATCCCAAAATACCAACCTATAATTGACCCTTTACTCCAATCCCTAATTGGAATTGATCTTGTAAAAACTTCTTCCTTTATGCATAGATCCCAATACGTGTCTGACTTTCCAACAACTGATTGATTGTTGTTGGATGCAAAATTCTTCACTTCAAAGCACATTGAAGATCTGGAAGCACTTGGTTACAAAACCCTAAAGCGCACAAAAATGCAATAACTTCTTACAGAGTATATGAGTTCTCTAAATTGAGTCTCTGTATGTTTGATGACTTTAAAATAAAGCTTTTATATGCTCTAGAGGTTTAGTGAATGAAACTCTAGCAGTCCAAGTCATCATGGGCCGAAATTCTGATCTGAGAATTCTAGATCTACATAGCTCAAGAGATCAAGAGGTGTCAAACTAGTGTCAAAAATTACTCATTAAGTATCGATAGATGCTAGTGTCGAGACTAGTGTCAAGCTTCACTAAATCAACTTTTCTTCACTTGTTTTTTGATTCAGTTTTCATGTCTTTAAAGATACCACTTGTTATGTCTTATCAACACACTTCTTGATATCTTAAACACATCTTAAATCTACCCAATTACAAGTAAAGTGCATTTTGTCAAATGATATGCCAATACATAAAAAATAAAACCCTAACAAGAATCTATGACAAACTATATTAATTTGGTGAAATATTCAAAAACCATATGCATCAAGCTTACAAAATGATCTTAATTTTCACTAATATTTACAAGTATTGCATTTTTTTTTTTTTTTTTAATTGGGTGAGTACAATTATTTATGAGTTGGCTATAACATTTTATTAAGCATTTCGCCTTATCTTAATTTCTTTATACAATAAAATTTATCCACCATTTCTTTATCTCCTTCTCTGTCTTATGGTATAATCTGAATGCTCTTTGGGATTATTAATATTATTAGATGGTTTAAGTATTATTAATGGTAATAGTAATTGGTAGACATAATTGTTGGGGTTAATGCCCTAAAATCCTATTGTATGTCATGTATGACATTATGTTCTATGTAATAAACTTGTTTTATTATTACTTAAAATAATGGTAACATTAATATTTGGATATTATCATATAGTCCATGAGATGAATAGTATATGATTTATGTGATTTAGTCACATAAGATATAAATCACAAGTTCTTTGTAAACTTAGAATTTTAATTCATAGTCTGTGATGAAATTGGGCATTTCATCTACAAAGACTATAACATATCAACTAAGATGATTTATCTTGATCATGGAAGTGGAGACTTCTAGTTGATATGTTGATATGTTGATATGTTTTAAGTGTTAAGCCATATTGAACTGGACCGCTGTGAGATTTATTATTCTACTAATGACTGTCAAATGAATAATAAATCTCACGACTTCTATTTACATCAACTCTTAATCGTGAAAGAATAATGAACATGATCATGAAGTGTAAGTTGCTTTGATATATCAGGAGTGAGATCTAAAGTCACGATCAAAACCTCAGTATGTTGGGCAGCCACATTTAATGTTGAGGGAACATATATTCTCAAAATAGAATTCATAATCTCTTAACGGAGATATAAAATATTCCCTTGAAATAAGTTTAATGGGTTTGGTTATTCAAAATGTTAGGCCTAACTACTTTAGTAAGAAGTTACTAAAGTATATATTTATGAAATTAGATTTCATAAATATATGATGAATAACTTAAAAGATTAAACCTGGTACTTAAGGATTGAGATGTAGTAATCTTCAAAGTGGCAGTCAACATTCATGACTTTGTATTACTACGAATATTTTAATGAAAGGGTTGGATGTATAATAAAGTCTTGGAATATAATTTATTAATAAGGCCTAGAGTGCAACTATATTTATATAGTGGTATTAAATATAGTTAATGGTAATTTTGAGTTTGTCAAGAGTTGACAGAAAATCCCAAAACCCATTGGAGCTAGTGTCTTATTTGTCCATTTTGGTCCCACTTCAAGCCACATACTAAAACCCAATTGGAATTGCCCAAAAGGCTAGCTCAATTAGATAATCAGTTATATATAAGGAGAGAAATATACATAATTTAATAATACATGATAATGTATGAAAAATTTGTGTATGTGAGTGTAAGCTACTCTCTTCTTCTCCCTTGAACTAATTGAAAGACCACACTTCTTGGGCATAAGTAAAATTGGAGTGAAGATTAAAAGTGTTCTCAAGTACTTCTAATCTTTGGTTTTGAATTTCACCGCACCAAAGTACGCTCTCTTGTTCTTAAATTCTAAAATTTGCATAGTACTTGTTATCAATTGTGAATAAAGTAGATCTGTTAATTTTCTGCTGCATATGTTTTGTATGCGATACAAACATGTGTTTTTCCAACAATAATCACATAATGTTCAACAAATATGTATAGATCAATATTACTCAATATATGTCAAACCTCAGGACTAAATATAGTGGCTCTAAGATTTGAATGTAATATAATATATTAGCGTTTTAGAACTTAACACGAAGTAATTAATGTTAATTTGTCTCTTTTTAAGCAAAATAAAATAAATAAATAGATGGGTTTGAAATAATTTTGGATTTATTAAGTATATATATGTGAAACAAATTTGAGATTTTTTTTTTTTTTTTTTTTTGAGATTAAATTGCTAAAATTTAAAAGAATTTAGAATGAGTTTGAGATTTATATTTATATTTTTTAATAAATTCATATTTAGAATAAGTACTCTCAACCCAAACATGTCTTTTCCTATTCTTAAGTAAGTGCACCGAAGTAAACCAAATTAGACCACTGTGGACTGAAGTGGATCTAAATGGACCAAATTGAACCAAAGTGGATCAAATTGGACCAATATGAACCGAATGGACCAAAGCAAACCTAAATGGACTAAATGGACCAAAGTAGACCGAAGTGGACCTTTTTTTATAAAGACCGAAATGGACCTAATAGACTGAAGTGAACGAAATTGGACCAAATTAGACCGTAATGGACCAAAATGTATTGAAACACTAGAAATTCCATTTGAAATGTTGAAAATCTAGTGAACAAGCAATCATGAAAAAATGGATCTAGGTCATACATATTTTCGTTCTATCGTGGATAGATCTTTAAATAATTGAATTTAGTTTATTTTCTTTCCACCTTTCTCTCTCTCTCTTCCAGTCCCACAAACATTGCAAAGGGTTAGAAAATTAAGCCAAAGGCAAAGATAAATTATAAATTAAGTATTAGCAGTATAGAGACCTCTTGAAGGTTATACATTCCAGTCACTAAGTACTGGCAACGATGAATATTATTTAAGAAAAAACAAACAAACGGAACTAGAACCATAGTCCGTGGACCACTTTTTTCTGCGTTTGTCTGCCAATTCTTCACATATATTTACCATGCAAATACTTTCCGAGCGCATCACACATAGTTAAGGTCAAGGGCTTGCGAAAGAAGGCCTAACATTATAGATCGAGAAGAGCCTGTGATCAGCTTAGCCAAAGTGACTGTCTGAAAACCAAACAAGAGTTTAGGAATAATTAATTAGAGAGGAAAAAATATAATACATACACTTAAACCTATTTGGAGGAGAGAAGGCAAGCATCAACAAGAAATTTCACTTTCATGTACCTTTCTTCTTATTTATGAATTATGCATGCAAAATAGTGTTAACAATTGCTAATTAGAAGAAAAGAAGGCTTAGCATGAGAAAGAAGAGACTGTCAGATTAGCCAAAGAGACTACCTACGAACCACACAAGAGTTTCTAGCTAGTCTCAATACTTGAAACCCGTTGCGGGAGCAGGTAAGTCATCCTTGGCTACCAAACAAGACTCTTATACTAATGTTAGATCTCTCTTCCTCTCAAATATTTCATAAACCCAATGTTGGATGTGCAAATACAACTAAGGGTGAGTTTGGTTCAACTTTTTGAAACTTGGCTTTTTGGAAAAGTGGAGTTTTCAAAAAGTGCAGTATGAAATTGGGCTTTTTTAAAAAGTTGAGTGTTTGGTAAAAACTATTAAAAAGTGTTTTTTGAAAAAACTGAATGTTTGGCTATAACTTATAAAAGTGGTGGTTTGAGTTGTAAATTATCAAAAATGACAATGTATATATAAGGGAGTTTATTTCATACTTAAATCAACTACTTAATAATACTTACTCAAAAAAAAACTACTTAATAATAATAATTGTAAGGTATAAGAACCCCATCTGATTGTATCCTTACCGCGGTGCCTGGCGCGGTGCGGTTTTGCCCCTCGTCCCCGAGTGCAAGACCAAGCAAGCAAGCGCTTAGCTTGGACTTGTAATCGAATCCCACATCGGTTAGAGAGAGCGCCCCACTACCCTTTATAATGCTTCAGGAGCTTGGGTAGTGTACCACTACTCACGCGTGAGTAGTGGTACACTACCCAAGCTCCTGAAGCATTATAAAGGGTAGTGGGGCGCTCTCTCTAACCGATGTGGGATTCGATTACAAGTCCAAGCTAAGCGCTTGCTTGCTTGGTCTTGCACTCGGGGACGAGGGGCAAAACCGCACCGCGCCAGGCACCGCGGTAAGGATACAATCAGATGGGGTTCTTATACCTTATAATAATAATAACAACAATAATAATAATAATTTATTGTTAACTAAAATTTGTTGTAAAAATATTATTAACTAAAATTTGTTGTAAAAATATTTTTACAATATTTTCACAACAAATCATACGTGATAAGTTGTTACTAATTTTAATTTGAACACACCACTTAAATTTTTTTTTTTCACTAGTTTTAGCTAGTAACAACCCACTACTTACGATTTATTGTGAAAATATTATAGTAGCATTTCTTAGTTTTAATTTTTTATTTTTTATTTTATTTTTTCTATATCTCTCTTTCTTTCATCCATAGGTTTTTTTTTTTTCCCTCTTTTTTTCTCCTTCACACACATATTCTTTACTTCTCCCTATCTTCACTTTTGACTTTTCTTTATACTTTTCTTCTTCACCAGAACACACCAGAAGATCAAGCTTCTAGAATTCGTCCACTCTCATTCCAAAACATACCATTTCTTTTTTCTCTTTCTCTACTTTCCTCCACACATTCAGCCACACAGCCCACACCCACGCACTTCTTCATCTTGATCTTCACAGGTAATTTCTTTCAATTTCACCAAAAATCTTCAATACCTCTATCAACCCACACCCACGTAAAGTGATTTTTGTGAGTCACAGTTTCCTTCTCGCAATGAGGCTTTGCCTCATGGCTCATCAAGAATCAAGACCCACTTCGGTACCACCATTTGAGGCAGAGAGATGAGATGAAACAAACAGGCAGCAAGGGTAATTTGGTGTGAGAACTAAGGACATCTTCTGATTTATTGAAGGGTAATTTGGTAAATTCCACAGAGTCCAACGGATAGTTGATTCAACGCGCACGGACTTTTTCCAAAATGCACCTCAGAGCTCCTTTATGGCATTGCGCGTTCTCTTCACAAACCCAAAACGCAACTTTTTCCAAAAAGTTGTGTTTTATACCTAACCAAACGGGCTTTTTGTACTTGCTTTTTTCAAAACGGGCTTTTTGGGTTGGGAAAGTTGAAATAGACAGGCACTAAGAGTCACTATTTATAGGAAATGAAAGAATCCAATTAGGACCGCTACAAAATTTTACATCCCTCTGACTAAATTGCCTTGTCCTTTTCTTGGTCTTGCATTGTTTCTCCCAGTTGTCAACTACATCAATTAGCTGACTATAATGGAATATATTCTATATATACAAAAAAGGAAAGCTGATGAAGGCATCAACCTGACACTTTGATTGGGCAACTTGCAGCAAGTCAATTAGGTTTCTCCTTTCTACTTGAAAGGAAATATGTGGTGTCACAGTTTAAAAAGGCTACAAGCCACCCACAGCTTGTGCATAGGAAACAGTTTTCATTTCTTCAATATTAGCCTCATATGTTTTGGAAACATGTTTTTGGTTGAGTATATTATTCCTTTGGAAATAGGTATCTCACTTGTCTATATATGGAAAATTACTGGCTAATAATATATCATCTACATAACAATTTTAGTTTATCTTCATACCTCCATGTATAAAAACAGTGGTCCAGAGGGCTCATGTTGAAGCCTATTTCTAATATCGCCTAATGGAATGTTAAATACCATTACCTCGAAAATTGTTTTATCCATACAAAAGAATTTTTTTTTTTTTTTTTAACCTGTAGACTTTGTCTTTATGTCCCTTTACCCTTTTTTTTTTAGAGAGTTTCAACTTATGGCGTCCGCTCCTGATAATAGCTCTTTATCATCAGACCAAGACACCAATCAGTTTTTGGTGCAAGCAAGGATTGAAACACAGATCTCTTATTCAACCATCAGCTAACTGGAACCCACTCCCTTTACCTAAAGTAGAACTACTTAATCCATATAGTATAGATATCTTCCTTTAATTCTTCATTAATTGAGAAACGTCGTTTTGACATCTAACTGATGCAATTTCAAATTTAGTCTGGCTACAAAGAATATTATTCTATAAACTTAGGAAAATTTTACCATGAATGAATATGTATCAACAAAGTCTACACCAATTTTTTTTTTTTTTTTTTTTTTTTTTTGATGAATACACTAGATTGTTTTTTGAGAGAGTTTCAAGATTAAACTCCAGATATCTTATACAACCATCAGAGACTTTACCGGTTGAGTTAACTGGAACCCACAATACACCAGATTGTTAAGTGAACCGTTTTGACACTAATCTTCCATTATATTTTTTCCAAACTTCTGTCTACTTTATATTTCTTTTTAAGGACCCATTTACATGTAACTTTTTTAATATCAACTAATATTTTTTATTATAACTAAGTGACACAAAAACATTTTGTTAGTCATGTCAACAATTTTTGTCAATTATGTGATAGTAAAGGATGAGAATGAAACATGGTTTAAAAGAATGACTAAAATGAAACACTAAATTTATTAAGGTCCAAAAATTTTAAATAAATTAATTAAATTAAAAAAAAAACCCTAAAAAATTGAGAACTAAAAACATGTTTAAAGCTATATTATACAAGAAGTGCCACGTAGATCTCATGAGATCTTGGAAACTACTAGATCCCTTATAATATATGAGAAGTATATATGATAATACTTAATTTGGGGGTTGGGGAGGGGGAGGGGGAGGGGGGAGCGATGGCAACGAGGTAGGACAGGGTCATATTATGGGAGCCTCGTTGCCACCCCATTCCCATCTTCATGGCGAGGAAAACCCGTACACAAGGTTGGAGCAAGGAAAATCAAGGTAGAGTGTAGGATGGAGGTATTTTGCCATCCTAAATTAGGTGGCTCTATCACTAATGAGATAAATGTGAGAAAGAAAATTAAAGAGAATAATCACAATGAGATTGGAGAGAGAAAGAGATTATACGGTCCTCATAATGTAACACATCGCTTGTTCACAGTTCAACTAAAAAATTCTCACATGTTTAAAACAAATTAGTCGGTTTACGGTGGATAACCCGAAACGAACTGACCCCAACCGGACCCAACACAAAAATACTAATTGGCGGGAGATAGATGTGCCTTACCAGAAACCAACAAACAAGTAATAACGGTTGAGTTTCCCCCCTGTAGAAATACTAATTGGCGGGAGATAGATATAACTTAGCAAAAACCCAAACCCGAAGCCCCTTGTTGTCCTCGGTTAACTTTCTTCGTCGTCTTCTTCTTCTTCTTCTTCTTCTTAGCAAATAGCAACCAAAACATGTGGGAACTTCAACCAGATTGGTACTCCCCGACTCGCCTCCTCAGCGACCCCACCACCCAATACGACTTTCCGGTACACTCTCACTCTACTACTTACAAATCAAACCACAACCCTTTTTTTTCTTTTTCTTTGTTTCTTTGCCGTTTCCTAATTTGAATTTTATCTTCTTTCTTTGGTATTTTGTGAAGGGAGACCGGTTCATACCGAATAGGAGTTTGATGGATCTTGATCAAGCCCACTGTTTGTTGACAACCACCACCAAGAAAGTTTTCAATGCCAACTTCAATGTACGTTTCCTCATTCTTCTCATTGCTTTCTTGCTTTTTCTTGTTAAATGTGTGAAAATGTTTCTTGGGTTTTTTTCATATTGAGTTATTCACGTTCTTGGATGCTCTGCTTGTATTTGAAATTAGTATTTTGTGATCGACTGCTTAGGTAGTTATATATGGGTTTTTTATTTCTATTGAATTTGTTTTCTTGAAGTTGATGAACGGATGAGTTAGATTCAAGGGTCTTTTCATGTTTGTGACTCAAAATTTATAGAATATCTTGACAACTTCAAATGGGTATTTAAGTTCTTGAGAGTTATTGGGTTTGGCATGAAGATTCTCCTTGAAATTTGAGTTGGGTAATTGATGAACTTGTTGCAATTTAGAAAGTGGGAATCTTTTTTTTTTTTTTTTTTTTTTTGGTAATCTCCATTCATTTCTTTGAGGCAGGAAGTATACCGACAGAAATTGAAGGATAAGCTGACCTTGGATTCGGAAGGGAGACCGTTTAGAATGTTGGTTTTCAGGGGAAGCCCAAAATCAAGTAGAAGATCTATTCGCCATATTGATGAGATGCAACGGGAAGAGGTTGAGGCATTGGATTATAGTACAAAGCAGTATCAATTTCGGAAATTGCCCAATGTAATCACTTTATTGTTCTTTTCTTATTTTCTTCTAATTCCTGTGTGGTTTTGATGATATTTTATCAGTTTGAATACATAACTTCATATTAATTCATGTATATTTCTGTTTATGCTTATATATATGTTCATTTAGATTTTTATTAATAGGATATGCTGAGAGTTCTTAGCACCATGAAGGCGAAGAGATAACTGCAAATGATAGTGCTTTTGGACAATCATGATAGTGCTTTTAATTCTGTGGCCTTATTTAGAGTTATAGGACCAAATCAGGACCTGTTTGGTATTTACCATGACAGTATTCAAATTCTATGCCTTGCTTTGGAGTTTCAGACATGATAGAGGACTGCATATTCGTTATAGTGTGGTCAGCATTAATGTACTTCATTTTAGCTTCTTTAGAATTAAGGTCCGTTTGGATACAACTTATTTTGTTGAAAACTGAAAACACTATAGTAAAATAATTTTTAAATGTGTAAATAGTATCGTGAGACCTTTTTTTTTTTTTCTGAATAAAGTTCTTGTAGGTCCCATAAACAGTACACTCTGTCGGAGAAAATCTTAAACGAGTGAACAATGCATGGGTGGAAAAGTCAAACTTTATAGCAAAAAAAAAAAAAGCTAAAAACGCAAACGCAGTAGACGTGGACACAGATCCAAACAGATACTAAATTAAATTTTAGGATGTGATTTAAGGGTTTTTTTTTTTTTTTTTTTTTGAATCTTCCTATGTACAGAAATTTTATAGAACTGAGACCATTGCACATCAAATATCACATGTGAAGTTAAGAGTTAAGAAAATAAGCACAGATGAGGTTGTTGATCAAACAAACACAAAACATAGGAAGCAGTCAAATCACACATGAACTTTGAGGATGTTTGTACCTGACTGAAATTTATTTTGGTTTGATAATTGGCTTTCTAATGGAGCCTTAGTGGTTATTTTTGGGAACTAGGTTTTGTAGGGTGGTGGATAGAAATGCCAAGATGGCTAAATAATACAAGTGATTCCATCTAGATATTTCCAATTGCTGCTGATCAACTGTTCAGCATGTGGCCATTGGTTAAGAGTTAAGACACTATAGTCAATGGGTTGTGAAGTCAAAATCTTTTTTGATTCCATAAAAGAAACGTCAGTTTTCCGCTTAGTGGACAATCAGGATAAGAGGGGTGAAGTTTCTTGGAGGCATTTGATTTTAGGAAAGTATTAGATTCAAATTGCCACTTTCATTCTATGGCTTGCAATGTGGGGGAGGCCACAAACTCAAGATCTGCCCTTGTGGAAGGGGATTTGTATGGATTAGCACGATCATTCTTCTCGTCATTCGGAATTTTATGGAGAACTGGCAGCCCTTAATTTTGACAGTCTAGGGTACTTTCATGAAGCCATATATGTAGATGTATGCTAAGCTGGACGATCAGATATGTGGCTTGGGCTTCATGAAAGTACGCTGTGCCCTTGTTCAGATTCATGTTTGTAAAGGCTGCATATTTACTCCATTCATTATTTACATTTTACACTGTTCATTCACAGGTAACTTATATTTTTGTTTGCAGAGAGAAACTAGGATTCTAGATGCTCCAAACATAAAAAATGACTACTACTTGAATGTCATGGATTGGGGGAGAAACAACATTCTTGCCATTGCTCTGGGCTCAGAATTGTACCTGTGGAAGTCAGAGAACGGAGATGTACAAAAGCTGTTGCAAGTCGGTGCCAATGACTACCCTACAAGTCTGGCATGGTCTGGGGACGCCAAGACATTGGCAGTTGGGTATATAAATTCCAGACTTCAAATCTGGGATGCCGAGACCTCTAAACTTGTAAAGCACTATCTGTGTGTGTTTTCTGCCTTTTTTGAAATATTATTCATTTGTTTTGGATTTAAAGGTTCGGATTACTTGTATGCTTAACCCACAGATTAGAAGCCTAGAAGGTCATAATGGCAGAGTAGCAGCCACTGGATGGAATGGTCACATTCTAACATCAGGAAGTGAAGACAAATCCATCATTAATCATGATGGTAATTTGATTATATGCTATTACCTTTACTTATTCTGTTCTGCGAGTAATAAATAATTGATAGAATGAGATAATTTATAAGTTTATGATCTGGCATACATGTCTTATTTGGCAGTTCGAGCCCCAAACAATTTGACTTCCCGTATAAAACTACATACTGAAGAAGTGTGTGGCTTGAAATGGTCAAGTAGAGGCAATACATTGGCAAGTGGAGGCAATGAAAATCTCATATACATATGGGAAGCTTCCAAAATGAGCTCATCCAATTTCTTGT
The DNA here is from genome assembly GCA_019022515.1 of Quercus aquifolioides. NCBI lineage: Eukaryota > Viridiplantae > Streptophyta > Magnoliopsida > Fagales > Fagaceae > Quercus > Quercus aquifolioides. The sequence goes on along the minus strand of CM032335.1, from coordinate 30,261,179 downwards.
ATCGCTTCAATGACCATTGCGCTGCAGTCAAGGCCCTTGCGTGGTGCCCATATCAGTCCGATGTACTTGCCTCTGGAGGAGGCACAAAAGATGGTTGTATTAAGATATGGAATACACAAAAGGGGACCTGTATCAACAGCATAGATACCAAAGCTCAGGCAAGTTATAGAATTTGCTCTTCTGTTTTAATAAGTTTTCCGTAGTATCTACAATTTTCTAATTAGTCAACTGATGGTGTTAATCAATTCAAAGGAATAAATGCATCATACCAGAATGTATAGTGGTTCGAACTCAGGCTATATGCTCTTATACCATGACAAACTACTGTTTATCTAAAAAGCATAAACTAATATGAACTATGAACTAATGAATTTAATCATTTAACTATTATTCTAACACCCTTTGGTGTTATTTATCTAGATTTGTGGACTTGAGTGGAATAGGCATCACAAAGAGATCTTGAGTGGCCATGGCTTCGGCACAAGTGAGCATCGGAACCAGCTATGCTTATGGAGGTATCCGTCCATGACTAAAGTAGGAGATTTCAGGCGCCATGCATCCAGAGTCCTCCACCTCTGCCAGGTTTGACCCTATAAGAGTCGTAAGTAAAAAATTTATTCTCAAAGAATTTGAATGGCTCCATTTGTGCTTTATATAGCATCTAGTGTACAGACTCCATTACTAAATATGGGGCAGTTCAAGAATGGCAGTCATCATTCTAATTAGTTTGAATGAAGTAAAAATTCCTAAATATGACTAATCTATTTATTATGGTGCTGTCTCCAACTCATTTAAGTGGCCCTATGCAAGATGACATATTTGTGCATTAGATACCATACAAGGTATCAATGAGGCTGTTAGAATTTCAAAGAACAGCCAAACTGGCAGGTAGACTATAGAGTGTATCTTCAAAATACATGAAATTAGTTCCTTTGCTGATTTAATGCAGAGCCCTGATGGTATAACTGCGGTATCAGCTGGGGCAGACGAGACTCTTCGCTTTTGGAAGGTTTTTGGACCACCTACTGTTGACAATTCGAGAATCTCGGATCTGGACAGTTTTTTGTCTCTGAAGACATCCCCATTAAGATGATGAGAACTGAAACAATTGGTTTCCTCATGCTTGGTTCTGTCTCTCTGTTATTTACATTTAATTATTGTACAAAAGAGCATCATGATCTTTTACTCCTTTTTTTAAAAACAAAAAAAGCACATCAATCTTTTTAGTTCCTTTACAGATCAACATGTATATTGTACTATTACTGTTATGTAAATGAGAAGATGAAAGCACAGAAAATTTTGTTGAAGAAAAATCTAGTCAATTCTGCTTATTGTGCAAAAATTTGTCACAAAATATTTCATTTATTTTCCTTTTTTTCGTACTTATTGCTAATTTGTGATTTAATCCCATTAGCATGTTTGTTTAATAGAAAATCTTGGCAGAGAATGCATACAAATGAATACTTAATGGTTATGATCTGGGTTTGAGGCAGTAACTATTGAAACTCTGAGATCTGATGGGTTATATCTGGCCTGCTTTTGTTGAAATCCTACTGCTTAAAAATTTCCTTCCCTTTCATGTTCTATGCAGACCAAGTTGAGGTCCATCTTGGTGTTGAGATGTATCTTCTTGTGGTTTGGATTATTGTATTAATTCACAAAAATGTAGAACTGAGTTCTTTGGTATACCAAGGAGAGATGTTATGCCAGGATCAGTGCTTGTAATGCTTTCTGAAGCCTAGAATAGGTCCTTGCAATATTCTATTAACACCCTTTATAGAGTGCTTAAAATCCTATTAATTTATTATGAAATGAGTGAATAGGATTTTGCCATATATCAATAACTTATATAAATACCAAAATAGAGTTAATAAATGTCTGTTTAAATTATTGATAACATGGTAATATCCAATATGACATTCATTTCACACGCTAGAGTAAGACTTGCACTTATCTATTTGGTTTTAACTACTTTGGTTTTAGGGAAGAGTTTAAGGAATTTCTGAATAGATTTCAGAATTTGCGATGGTAAACATTACCACCATCACTTGGCTACAATAGGTTTCCGGCAATCTATGAGATACAAGCCAATATTTTTCAAAACTGCAGTATGTCCTTTGTCTAATTAATTACTTTGAATCTTTGATGGTATTTTGTTCAAAGTTTGCGATGGTAAACATTATATCACCATCACTTGGCTACAATAGGTGGCCGGCAATCTATGAGATACAAGCCAATATTTTTCAAAACTGCAGTATGTCCTTGGTCTAAGTAATTACTTTGAATCTTTGATGGTATTTTGTTCAAAGTTTCCATGATAATCCTTTATAATTTCCCCAAACATCCCACGATATCCAAACATTAACAAGAGTTTAACAGCATTTATAAAAAACCTAAAGAAAGCAGTTCAATTGCACAAAGCTATGTCTACAAAACAAAGAAATCTTAACTAATTCTAAAAATAAATAAAATCTTCTACATGGTAAGCTTCGGTTGCCCCGGAATCCTTCTTAACTCGAACTTGAATACAAGTTTACCAAATGCTCCTCTTTCTTGCATACATTTATCCACAAGATACAAGCCATCATAGATGTATACTATGGTTTTTGAAGCCTTGGAAACTTCAGAGCCGCGAATTACCCTTACAGGAGTTCTAGCTTCCATACTATTCTTCAAAGCAAGGTTTCCACGTTCAAGCTTCTGATCTTTTGGCTCACTTCTTCCAACACTTGGATTCCCACCTTGACCTGAATAAATCAAGACCTCAGATGATATTATGTCATTGACATAACGACCGGAAGCAACAATACTCGTCGCCAATTTTTGTCCACCCTTCACCATGTAATCAATTCCACCTTGAAACTGACGATGAAGGCCAACAACATTCAGTTCAGTTGCACACTCAAACTTGTCACCAACTTCAACTCCAGGAACAGCTCCTATCCGTTTGTCTACGTTAAGCCATTTTCGCTCCCATCGAAGATCTATTGCTGCTGCTACATAAGCAAGCCTGGTTGCCCCATTTTTTATTCCTGACTCTGCTTTCAATTCTCCCATGCGCTTGCTCAATAACTCTCTGAATAGAATCAAAGACTCCTCCACTTTCTTGCGATTATCAATAGGTTTCAAATACTTAGACGCAACACTTACCTTTTTATTCACAACATCCTCATTTTCTTCATTTCTATACATCATGTTAATTCTTTTGGAAGTTCCACCACATTTATCATCTGAAAAAACCAAAGGTTTGGTTTCTTCCATGGACTTCCTCTTAACTAAAACACTGGTGTTAGACTTAGAAGAAGCAGAAACTGATGGACCAGAGCCAGGAGGGAAATCCCGTTTAACAGGGAAGTCCCTCAAAACCCTTGGCTTTTTGTGCATCTCCTTAACACTGCCACTAGGAACATTAAGCTTATTAGATTCAGCATCACTTTTAGCACCCATTACAGTCACATCACACGCTCTATTAGAGTTGGAAGAAGATACAAAACCTCGTTGTTTTGTAGATGTAGGTGAATTAAACAAACCCATTATTGGTTATTGTTTGATTTTTCAAAAAAAAATTGAAGAAACGCCTATTTAGAAAAGCAGAAGAAAGAACCATATATCAGACAAAGATTCATATCCATAACATGGTAAAGCATGTTTAATATAAACATATCACATAATCACAAAAAGAAATCTCTATATATTATAGACGAAATTTTAAGAGAGAATAAACACTTACAAGAAACTTGTTCAATGGCCAAGTCTACTTGCTTGCTACTACACAGAGCGAGTGAATAGGCAAGGGAAAGTGAAGAAGTGGAACTTTTAACGGCCAAGAATATATTAAACGAGCAATCTTTCTACCAATTATTTTACAATATTTTTACAAAATTTAATATTTTATTAATTTTTATTTAAATTTTTTATTAATATAATTTTTTTATTTACTAATAATTACACATCTTTATTATTAATTATAGAAAATTTAAAAAAAATTTATATCTTTATCATTATTCATATTTAAGTCCTACCATGAATTGCAATGCATTAAATTTTAAATAAATTCAAATTTTGATATTTTGGAGGCACTCAATCAATGTAACGGACAAAAAAGATGGTAAGCGAAAAGACAATTTGGCTTCAGAGTTCTGACTTGTGAGCCCTACTCATGTTTGTGTGCGGTCAAGCACATTGAATGGGCTGGCATTGAGCCAATAAAGTACCCTTTTTTTTTTAAAGCAAATCCAATAAAGTACTTTATGTCAGAGAATCATGTTCATGCGTAAAAGCTTCATCGTTTTTTGTTTTTTTCTCTTTTTGCGAGCCCTGACCTTTGATTTTCTAATAGACAAAACCCGCAATTTTGATTTCTACCCAAAAAAAAAAAAATTTAACCCCTAATTTTGCAAAAATTTGCCCTGAAATTGTGGATCCACCGTTTACAATTCTAGGCAAATTATGACAAAAATTGTCATATTTATCATGGTACTAGCATTATTTTGCTTCTCTATTAAAATTATTTTATAAATAAAAAGTTTTTTTAAATAATATTCTTAGAATACTTGATAATTGATCAAATTTAAGAAAGTTATAGTATTATTTTTTTTTAAGAATCGTTTTAATATTAGAAATACTAAAAACTGTAAAAAAAAATTTATAAAAACTTTCTAAAAATATTTTTTAAACTAATGTGCATCTCTTTAAATAAATAAATAAATAACTAATGGTATTTTCTTTATCTTTTTATTTCTTTTTCTTGTGGTAAAAAATTGTGTTTTCTTTTATAATAGAAAAATACTAACGAATGTCCTTAAGGTGCTGGTTAATAATCCATTTAAGGAAAATTTTTATGGGAAATAAAAAAAGAATAATTAATATTTTGACAGTTTTTTCATTTTTCATAAAAGTGGTATCAAAACTTTCCTAAAATTGATTATTTAGCATGACCCTTTATAATAAACAGTTACTTAAAACTTCTCTTGTGTTACTTAACGACACTAATCACTCATCATAAAGCCAGTTCACGTGAGGGATGTTGCATTTATATCTGTTTGAGTGAGAAAATTTGAAAAATATGAAAAGGGTGAACAGGGAGGGAAGTCATTATTTTATGGTCTGTTTAATAATGTTATTCTAGTAACGTTGTTTGTATTTTCTAGAAATACATATAGGTGAAAAAGTGTGTGAAAATACATGTAATATTATTTAAATACTGAAAACTATTGTTCAAAATACATTACCAAACACCCCCTATATGCTAATGCTCTCCTTCGAGTTAGAGCCCTAAAGCCCTAGACCCCACCTTGACCACCCTACCTAGTAATACCTAACTGGCACTTGTAAAGACATTTGTTAGCAAATTATTTTAAGAAAATTTTTATGAAAAAAAAAAATCATTAATATTTTGATAGTATTTACAATTTTTCATAAAAGTACTATAAAAACTTTTCTAAATTAGTTTATTAATAATTGCCCTAAAGACACTCATTAACGTAACTCATTATTAAAATATTAAAGAAAAGCATAGACCTTAAATTACAACAAGACCTCGAAAGTAAAGCGCAATTAAAGTTGTAAGGGCACAACTTGATCCACGGCCCAAAAGAGATTTGGACAATGGCCCAATTAGCCTACAACAATAGATTTGTTAGAGAGTGTGTTGGATATCAAACGTTCAATGAGATAAACATTAATCACAATGGGATAGAGAGCAAATAAAATGATTAAGACATGTAGGTTTGAAAGGAAAAACACTCCTCGGTCAAGCCCGAGGAAGGTCTATTTTTATATATATATGTCTTTCTCACTTATACAAATGTTTCAGTTCTTTGTTACAAAGTTCTCTCTTTCCCTCTTTTCGTTGTTCTCTTCTACATATGGATCTTCATTTTCTTTTATATCTAAACACAAATCATCTTAATCTTACACTTGGAGAGCTGAGATCGCATTCCTATGACTTTTGTCTCATCCGGAACATACTAGTAAGCTTTTACCCTGCAATCTTAGCTATGCCACCACTGTTCATAGTCATTTCTTCATTAATGCGGCCAGGGGAGTGGTTGTCTTGTATTTAATGTGGAAGGGATGACTTCTACGCCCTTCTTCCTTCATCCTTCTCGTGTTCCATGCCAAGCCTACCTTCTTTCCTTTTTGATGTTTTAACTTCATGCGCCTCATACAGCTAATGCTCGTCCCTAAGGTCCGAGGTGTATCCTCGGAAATAACCTTGGCTACCCGTTTAAATCAAACTCGACATCCTTGTCCACACAAAAGTAATTATATTTAATTTTCAATAAGTGACCCTCTATTTTCCATATGATCAAAATAATTGTCATTTTTTTTGCCCCTTTTTCACTCTTAAATAATTAACATTACTACATCCCCAAAATAATTCAAAAGTAAGGTGGAATGTCAATTATTTTGATCATTTATTGAAAATTAGGTATAACAAGTCTAATTTGGTTATATCTTGATATTGTAAGTGTTTTTTTTTTTTTTTTTGGATGACAGATATTGTAAGTGTTAATTTACTCTTATATATATCATACCTATTTAATTTTGAACATTCCACTGTTTTGTGGGACTATTCTGAGCTCTCGGCCATTTGGGACACTGACATTATGTGGCTATTTTGCAGGTCTAAGAAGTTTTCAAATTTTTTCGAGCTTGCAAGATTCGGGTTGGAGAAGGACAGGCAACCTGAGTTGTTTGCGTCGATCACGTGGACAATTTGGTCTTAGCATAATCAACTTCAAACCAGGAACAAGTCTTTCCTGTTATCCCAGGTCATACCTTCAGTTAAGCAACTGCTTCAGGAGTATACCGAGGTGCAACCAGCAGCTTCGTTATAGACGTTTTCCCCTCAAAGGTCTCGGCCAAAGTGGGAATCCCCTCCTCCGTCGCTCCTTAAGATTAATTTTGATGATGCGGTCTTCAAAGAAACAGAGGAAGTTGGGTTGGGAGTGGTTGTCCAGGATTCTCATGGAAAGGTGCTTGCATCCTTGGCGGAGAAGTTCAAGCTTCCATCATCCTCAGACGAAGTTGAAGCACTAGCTGCAGTTCAAGCTATCACCCTTGCTATGGACCTTAACCTACCCTCTTTTATTGTCGAGGGAGACTCAGAGGTGGTTATTTCAGCCTTAAGAAAGGAAGAGGAATCTCTCTCATCTTTTGGCCATCTAATTTCTTCTATTAAGCATTATTTAGTTTCTTGTAATTGCATTTCTTTCTCACATACTCATAGGTTGGGGAACTCTGTTGCTTATTTTTTAGCAAAATATGCGAAAATTATTGATGGTTTTTCTGTGTGAATGGAGGATGTTCTACCATAAGTTGCTGATGTACTTTTAGCCGATTTTGGCTGATTTCAGTTTTTATACAAGTTGGAGCTGGATTCTCAAAACAAAAAAAAAAACAAAAAAAATGCTCCAGTCCATGTTCCACTAGTTGATAAATGACACGCGTTTATTTTTTTTTTTTCTTTCTCAAACTAATGAAAAAGCCTAATCTTTACGAAAGTTAATGCCTCAAGTCACTGACACCTCCCACCAAGGGTGGCCCAATAAATTTGAAGGTCTAAAGCGATATATTTAAATATGGCTTTTTTGTTATCGCTTAAATAATATTTAACTAATGTTTAATATTATAATTTTTTTTATAATAAAAAATCATTCTTTTTATTTTGTAATATTCTTCTTCTTCTTCTTTTGGAAAAATGCCAAAGTTATAACAAATTTTACTACAAAAAAACTTACAAATAATGTAGCAATGAATTTTTTTTTTTTTTTTTTTTTTGAGAGAGTTTCAACCTATGGCGTCCGCTCCTGATGATAGCTCTTTATCATCAGACCAAGACACCAATCAGTTTTTGGTGTAGGCGGGGATTGAACCCCAGATCTCTTATACAACCATCAGAGACTTTACCAGTTGAACTAACTGGAACCTACATGTAGCAATGAATTTGATTAGTGACACTTTAAGAAGATAATAAACTATGTAGCGGTGAATTTTATAATATTTATAGCATTTTTCTATTTGAATTATTTCTTATAATTAGTGACACATATATTTGTAAGACACTAAGACCCATGTATATTTCTAACATTACTAAATTCTTTGGTACTTCTTAAATGTAGAAAAAAGGATGTAGAACTTTTTTTTTTTTTGAAATTACATTTTGCCCACCTATGATTTTCCTAAAAAACACTTTACCCACTTGCCCTAGAACCTTCACCCTCTCTTCAATTTTGGTCCACTCCATCAAGATCAATACGTGAAATTCCTATCATCAAGTTCGACTACCATTCCGAGCAAAACCCATGTGAAGGATTTTGAATATTTTCTCTCGAGTTAAATTTCAGGTACGTTCTTGTTTTTTTTTTTTTTTTTTTTTTTTTTTTTGAAATTCCAGAAATTTATATAGGCTAAGCAGTAGCATGTTGATCTTGTCCATGTTTTCCAGATTTGAATAACAGTAGCATGTTGAATAAAAGCCATCTGAAGTATTAGTCAATCGGCACAATTCAAGAGGTCATCAAAAGCATTTATTCTGGGTGAGATAGTCCCTTCCACGCACCCCTTTTATAGGTTGGTTGATTAATAATACTGACAACTGTGACCTTAACCCATACCCTATCAGAATCAGTGGCTTTGAATTGGATTGGGGATGACTTTTTTTTATGGGAGGATTGGGGATGACTTTGGGCAACTTGAACTAAGAGAGTTTGTGTTTGGACAAATCTTAAGCTCGCCATGTGAAAGATATCATTTTTTACAAATCTAAAGTTGTGACCGGTGACACTTAATAGAAAATTTAACAGTTAAATGGTGGCACATCATTTTAAATCAATTATCACTTCGTATTTGGTGAAATGAGATTTTGAATGGTGGATCACCTATATTTGCCAGCAAAATTGAGTCTCTGGGCTTCTAATACACTTGCAAATACTAGAATACTACCATAAAAACCTTAAAAGCCTAAAGGATTGTGCAAAATAACTAATGCATTACAGTCTATTAATTGAATCCTACTACAGTTCTGATTCCTTGTCTTGATTGGTTCTTGATTTTTTGCAGCATCTAAGAGAGGATAAAGCATATCATGTTTCGGTAATACCAACTCAGCATTTGTTTTAGTATTTCCTACCCAATAAATAAGTGACACTTGTTTCAAAAAACCACATCAGACTACTCTAATAAATAATTAATTTATCTTCTCGATAGTATAGAAGATTGTGAATAATTTATTGGAGTAGTCTGATGTGGTTTTTTAAAATAGGTGTCACTCATTTATTGGGTAAGAAATACCAAAACAGATGCTGAGTTGGTATTACCGAAACATGATATATTTTCTCCTAAGAGAGAGGGTGAAGGTTCTAGGGCAGGTTTGTTGGTGAAAATAGCTAAATACCACGTTTTGGCAAAATTTGTGGCAAACTAGTACTATTTCAGAAATATCTAGCAATCTACCACTTTTTTAGTACTCGAGTTTCACAAAATCGAGTTTTAAATAGTACTCGAGTTCCTAGGTGAGTTGCCAGCGTGGCATCGCTGACCTGGAATTTAAGGAATTAAAAAAACAATGTAGTACTCGATATTGTGAGAATCGAGTATTTCTTTATACTACTCGAGCTTAACAAAGTCGAGTACCTTGTTTTTTTTTTTCTTTTTTTTTTTTTTTTTCTGGTTTTGTTGGGTACAAAACTTTTATTTATTTCATTTTCAATTACTTGGGATCATTGTGTCCACCATGTTGGGTGCATCATAGCACCGTGGGTCCAGCCCACACTTGATAAAACACCTCATTAAAGAGGTTGTTGGACAAGCCACAAAAGTCAGCCTATTTTCTTCTTGGCAGTGACTTAGGTGTGTTGGACACGCTGAGGAGAAAAAGAAGAAAGGGGCTGTTGCATTAAGGCTATTTGGCCTAAGGAAGAGCTGAAGGAAAAAGAAAGTGGTTAAAGCAAAGTCAAGGCAAGTGAGTTGCATTTATTGTGATTTGATGTCAAGAGTGTGAAATGAAGAAAAGAAGAAAAGATGAAGAAATAAAAGGAGAGGCCATTCGGCCAGTGAGCAAGAAGTGAAGTCCCAAAGAAAGTGAGGACTAAGTGCAGTCTTGAAGAACTGGTGGACACAACAATCACAAGCAATTGAACATGAAATAAGTAAAAGTTTTATACGAAACAAAAAGTAGAAAAAGGAAAAAACAAAAAAAACAAAAAAACAAAGTATTCGACTTTGTTAAGCTCAAGTACTATAAAGAAGAACTCAATTTCCATAATATCGAGTACCATATTATTTTTTTAATTACACAAATTCCAAGTTAGCAGTGTCTCGCTGGCAACTCACCTAGGAACTCGAGTACTATAAAGAAGAACTCAATTTCCATAATATCGAGTACCATATTATTTTTTTAATTACACAAATTCCAAGTTAGCAGTGTCTTGCTGGCAACTCACCTAGGAACTCGAGTTCAATGAACTCGAGTACTATTTAGAACTCGATTTTGTAAAACTCGAGTACTAAAAAAGTGGTAGATTGCTAAATATTTCCAAAACAATACTAGTTTGCCACAAATTTTGCCAAAACATGGTATTTGGCTATTTTCGCCCAGGTTTGTTTCTCTAAGATTTGGTGTTTTGATTCAGTCTCTATTGTGTTTTTAAGTTAAATGGTGTTAGACTAATGGCAAGGCCACATGTGGTCAACGTTCTATTAACGTATCAGACCACAGATGGGGAAAGTGTCATTTTTTAAACCACAGGTAGGTAAAGTATTTTTTAGGAAAATCATAAATGGACAAAGTGTAATTTCCCTTCTTCTTCTTTTTTTCCAATATCTCCACACCAAAAAAAAAAATGTAAAACTATTTTTTTTTTCCATTATCTCCACACAAAAAAAAAAAAAATGTTTATAACATATATTAATTTTTGCCCAAAATTTGGGGGCTTTCTCTAGTAGAGGTCCTAGGCAATAGTCTAAGTTGCCTAGGCCTTAGGCCTGCCTTGCCTCCCACCTCCCTCTGCCAACTTTTCATTTGCTCACTTTTTCTCCACAGCTCAAAGAAGCACTATTCTATTTAGTGCCTGTTTGTTTCAACTTTCCCAACCCAAAAAGCCCGTTTTGAAAAAAGCAAATGTCCAAAGCCCGTTTGGTTAGTATAAAATGCAACTTTTTGAAAAAAAAGTTGTGTTTTGGGTTTGTGAAGAGAACGCGCAAGCCATAAAAGAAGCTCAGAGGTTCATTTTGGAAAAAGTCCGTGTGCGTTGATTTATATCCGTTGGACTCTGTGTGCAATTACCAAATTGCACTTCACATTTTACTGAAAATCTAACTTTACCCTTTGATAAATCAAGGTCTGTAGCTAGAAAGTCACGGCTTCCTCTCATCTCATCTTCAAGAACAAGCCTCTCCTCCGTGCTGCTACACAATCCAAACCGTGCTACTGCAGGTAAATGTTTCTCTTGACCGATCCGAACCAATCTTCTTCTTTCTTCTTCGTCTTCTTCCCAAATTGCTCACTGTGTTTCAAAAGGCAGAGTTAAAGTGTGGGTACTGGTCTTCTTGAAGTGTGGGTACTGGGTACTGCCAGTAATATGTGAAGGAAGTGGTAGGGAGGCTCTATGTGGCAAGAGAAAAGGGAGAAAGGAAGAAAGAAAATAAAAAAAATAAAAAAAATAAAAAGGAGGAAGAAAGAAAGAGGCTCTGTGTGGAACGTTCTGGAGTGTGGAGGAAGTGGTAGGGAAAAATGAGGAAAGAAGGAAAAAAAGTAAGGATACGTGTGTGGAGGAGAAAAAAAGAGGGAAAAAAAAAAAGGAAATACATATTGTGGGGGAGAAAAGCCCAGCCCAACTTATTGGGCCAAAGGCCCTATCCGAGGACCACTGTTCGCCCGAGGAGACCAAGACGCAGCCAGAGGCCCATGTGAAAGGAGAATGTCCGCAGACGAGCACGTGTACAGTCCGAGGAGATGCTCATACGTCCGAGGAGACAGACTTCAACCACCGCATTTAATGCTCTGCACCTACCCACCTGGCCGCATTTATGTGGAGAAGACCCCTGAACAGTGCATCCTCAGCTACCGCCACTCAGACAGGGCTAAAGGGGGAGTATGATGGGACATGCACTCAAGTGGGCGCACAGATGGTGAACAAGTGGACGGTGAAGATGGAGAAGGGCAGCACTATATAAGAGAGAGAGGTATCTGATAGTGGGGATCGAGAATCAAGAGAGAGAAAAGAGCATATAATTTTACTGTAGCTCCAACATTTGTAACTTAAGTTCATCAATGAAAATCGCCTCCTCGGACGAGACATTGATCACTGTCCGAGCACTCTTTTATTCAAATTTCCCCATCTTCTATGCCGTTTAATACTGTTATTTTTCATTACTAGCCTAGCTCTTTCACCCACTCTCTACAAATTTATTGTTCTGGGTTCAGTGGGCTCCTAACCCATACCTCCTTGGGCTTGGGCTGCAGAATCTGACCCCACAATTGGCGCCGTCTGTGGGAAGAGCTTGTGCAAGAGTGGAATAAGCAGTTGATGATGGCAGAACAAGGTGAGCAACAAGCAGAATCCAGGGCATCCCAACACGTGAACCATGTCGTCAACTTAGAGAGGAGACAAAACCGTGAGGGCAGTGTACACACCGTGCGCCTTAGCCAGAGCCAATCACAGAGCGGGAGTCACATGTCCCATGCAAAGAAGAACCGTGACTTACAACTGGAAGTGGAAAAACTAAAGAGAGAGTTGCGACACGCAAAGAGGAAGCGGGCTTCCCCGTACTCTGAAGATGATCTTGATGACGAGCAGGACGTCTCTTACCAACACAAGTCCAAGACACCAGCTAGCGAGTCCTACACCTATGTAGAGGAGTCCCATCGTAAAAGGGAGCGTAGGAGCCCATCACACGAGGACATGGAGAATGATGCCATGAACAGGGCTCTAAATCAGATATCTAGATCACCCTTCACGCGCAGGATAGAGGAGGCCAGACTCCCTCGGCGTTTTAATCAGCCAACGTTCACCGTCTACAACGGTAAAACTGACCCCTTTGAGCACGTGAGCCATTTCAACCAGAGGATGGCTGTCTACTCCAGAGATGAAGCCCTGATGTGCAAGGTTTTCCCTTCCAGTCTTGGGCCCGTTGCTATGAGATGGTTTGATGGTTTGAAGGCGGGCTCCATCAACTCCTTCAAAGAGCTCACTCAGGCGTTCGGCTCCCGTTTTGTTACGTGCCGAAGAGTGGCCAGGCCTCTCTCTTCCCTGCTATCCTTGTCCATGCAGGAAGGCGAGTCCTTGAAGGCGTATTCAGACAGATATTGGGAGATGTTCAATGAGGTGGAGGGCAACAACGATGCAATGGCCCTCAGCACGTTCAAGCTCGGCCTCCCTACTGACCACGGTTTGAGGGGATCCCTATCTGGCAAACCAGTCACAAACGTGCGACAACTGATGGACCGCATAGAGAAGTATAAGAGGGTTGAAGAAGATCAGCAGCAGGGCAAGGGAAAGGACAAGATTATCCCTCAGGAGAGGAGAGATTCGCGGTCGGATCGGTACAATTACAATAAACCGCGAAGGGATTTTGCCGGGCAGTCAGGATCGATGAATCCTCAATCGGTCAACACCGTGTTCAAAGAGCCAGTGCATCAGGTCTTGGAAAAGATTAAGAATGAATCATTCTTCAGGTGGCCGAATAAGATGGTGGGAAACCCCGAGAGGCGCAACCACAATCTCTACTGCCAGTACCATCAAGACCATGGGCATACAACGGAAGATTGTAGGAGTCTGTGGGATCACCTAGACCAGTTGGTCCGCGATGGTAAACTGAAACATCTTCTGCACCACTCCAGCGGCCGAGGGCAGACAGGCTCGGGGCCGCGTAGGGACGACCCCCCAAATCCACCGCTTGGGACTATAAACGTCGTCTTCGCTGCGCCGGGAAGAACAGGGTCCTGGCCTCTGAAAGTTATGTCGGTAGGCCGACCACTCGCAGGGGAGTCGAGCCGAGGACCGAAGAGAGCTAGGTCTGGTGCCCCGTTGGTTATGGGATTCTCGGACGAGGACATGATCGGCACCATCCAACCCCATGATGATGCACTAGTCATCACCCTCAGAATAGGAGGGTACGATGTAAGGAGGGTAATGGTGGACCAGGGCAGTGCCGTGGAGATAATGTACCCGGACCTCTACAAGGGGCTAGGCCTAAAACCCCAGGACCTGACGCCGTACGATTCCCCCTATTCACCTTTGAAGGAAGGCCTGTCATCCCGAAAGGCCGGATACGCTTGCCTGTGCAGTCCGGCTCTGAGGTTGTGGAGTTGGACTTCGTCGTCGTAGACGCATATTCGCCCTACACGGCACTCGTAGGCAGACCTTGGATTCACGCACTCGGGGCCGTCCCCTCTACTTTGCACCAGAAAGTCAAATATCTCTCAGGGGGACAGGTGCACGAAATCCGAGGAGACCAATCTGTTGCTAGACAGTGCCTGGTGGCCGCCATTCAGCATGAGGCCCCAGCCGAATCCTCGGGCGTAGTTGGGAGGGATTTATAGCAACTACAGTCTCGGGGAGTGCCTTCTGAAGCATCGGATGAAAGCACTCGGTGTGAGGACCTGACGAAAGTGATCATTGGAGACGATCCTGACAGGTTCTTCCAAGTCGGGTCTCAGCTGCCTCTTCAAGAGAGGGAGGAGCTGATAGAGTTTCTCAAACAAAATCTCGACGTGTTTGCCTGGAGCGCTTACGAGGCCCCAGGGGTGGACCCGGAGTTCATATGCCATCATTTGAAGGTGAATCCACTGGTCACCCCCAAGCAGCAACCTATTCGGCGCCCATCCAAGGAGCACGCTGACGCAGTGAGAGAGGAGGTGGCAAAACTTAAAGCAGCTGGGGCTATCAAAGAGGTTTTTTATCCCGAATGGTTAGCGAATACCGTGGTGGTGAAGAAGAAGAGTGGGAAATGGCGAGTATGCGTTGACTTCACGGACCTGAATAGGGCGTGCCCCAAAGACCCGTTCCCTATGCCGAAAATCGATCAGCTGGTTGATGCCACTGTCGGCCACCCTCGGATGAGCTTCCTGGACGCCTTCCAAGGCTACCACCAGATACCATTAGCCCCGGAGGACCAGAAGAAAACTGCCTTTGTCACCCCTATTGGCAACTACCACTATAAAGTGATGCCGTTCGGCCTAAAGAACGCGGGAGCCACCTACCAGAGGATGATGACGAGGATGTTCGAGCCACAGCTGGGCAAGAACATCGAGATTTACATAGACGACATGGTGGTAAAGAGCAAAGTTATAGCCGAGCATGTGAAAGATCTTGAAGGTACTTTTGAAGTTCTACGGAAATACAAGCTAAGACTAAATGCCTCCAAGTGCTCGTTTGGGGTAGGGTCCGGCAAGTTCTTGGGATACATGGTCACCCACAGAGGAATTGAGGTCAACCCCGACCAGATAAAGGCCATCAACAACCTCCGAGCTCCTCGGAATCCCAAGGAAGTTCAAAAACTGACTGGAATGACAGCTGCCCTCAATCGGTTCATCTCTAGATCCGCAGACAGGTGTCGGCCCTTTTTCTCTCTGCTCAACAAGTGGAAGGGATTCGAATGGACTGAGGAATGCGCTTTGGCGTTCCAGCAACTCAAGGATTACCTGTCTCGGCCACCAATCATGTCCAGTCCTGAGCCAGACGAGGTACTGTTCGCCTACATCGCTGTAGCTCTCTATGCGGTGAGCCTGGTGTTGATACGGTCGGACTCTGGTGTACAAAGGCCCGTCTATTACGTAAGCAAGTCGCTGCATGAGGCTGAGACTCGTTACTTGCCACTGGAGAAGGCCATCTTAGCAGTAGTGCTAGGCACACGAAAGCTACCTCACTACTTCCAAGCCCACACGGTGATTGTTCTGACACAACTCCCACTCAAAGCTGTACTCCGAAGTGCCGATTACACTGGTCGGATTGCCAAGTGGGGTACAATCTTAGGGGCTTTTGATATAAGATACATGCCCCGCACATCGGTCAAGGGGCAGGTTCTCGCAGATTTGGTGGCTGAGTTCACGGAGCCCCAGCTAGAAGAGGTGAAGCCCACGTCGGGCATGGATGAAAAATCAGTTGGCATGGTCTCTCAACAGAATCCCTCCCATTGGGAAGTGTATGTCGATGGCGCGGCGAACCAAAGAGGCTCTGGAGTTGGGCTAGTATTAATATCCCCCGAGAAAATCATTATCGAGAAATCGCTAAGGCTGGACTTCTCGGCAACGAACAATGAAGCAGAGTATGAGGCCCTGCTGATGGGGATGACTATGGTCCATAGAATGGGTGGGAAATCCGTAGAGCTGTTCTCGGACTCAAGACTGGTAGTAGGTCAAGTACAAGGCGAGTTCGAGGCAAAGGACGAAAGAATGCAAGGATACTTAGGTCGTGTTAAACATCTGCAATCAGAGTTCGAATTTTTCAGTTTGCAGCACATCCCCAGGAGCGGCAACTCACATGCTGACTCTTTGGCCACGCTAGCCACCTCATCGGCACAGGACCTGCCGAGGGTCATCCTCGTCGAGGACCTGCACAGGCCTACAGAGGCAAAGTCAGGGGGAGCCCAGGTTCACCAGGTCAGGGTCGGACCGTGCTGGATGGACCCTTTAATCAAATTCATCAAAGAAGATACGTTACCCGAAGATAAGGGAGAAGCCGATAAAGTTCGGAGGAAGGCGACTAAGTTCTGGTTGTCCGAAGACCAGAAGCTATACAAGCGCTCCTATTCGGGGTCATATTTGTTGTGCGTGCATCCCGAGGCGACTGAGACACTGCTAGAGGAGCTGCACGAAGGAATCTGTGGGAGCCACACCGGAGGCAGATCCTTGGCTCACCGAGCCCTCACCCAAGGCTATTGGTGGCCTAACATGCAGAAGGAGGCACACGAATACGTCAAAAAGTGCGATCAATGTCAGCGCTTCGCCCCAAACATTCACCAGCCAGGGGGAAACCTCAATCCACTGTCTAGCCCATGGCCCTTTGCCCAGTGGGGCTTGGATATTATGGGACCCTTCCCCAAAGCTGCAGGAAACAAGAAGTACCTCCTGGTCGGAACAGACTATTTCACCAAGTGGGTTGAAGCCGAGCCACTAGCCAATATCAGAGACGTTGATGTGCAAAAGTTCGTGTGGAAGAACATTGTCACACGGTTTGGAGTTCCTCACACCCTCATCTCGGACAACGGTTTACAGTTCGACAGCAAATCATTCAGGAATTACTGCGGCGAGCTGGGAATTACAAACAGATACTCCACTCCAGCCTATCCCCAAGGTAATGGCCAAGCAGAAGCTTCCAACAAGGTCATACTGAACGGCTTAAAGAAGAGGCTAGACGATGCAAAGGGCAGATGGGTAGAGGAGTTACCACATGTGCTTTGGGCTTACAGAACTACGCCCCGCAGGTCCACTGGAGAGACCCCCTTCTCGATGACCTATGGGGCTGAAGCTGTCATTCCTCTGGAAACAGGGTTCCCAACACTAAGGACTAGCTCATTCAGTCCAGCCGACAACGACGAGCAGCTACAAAGGAGCTTAGACTTGATTGAGGAAAGAAGAGAAAATGCAATGGTTCGGCTGGCACACTACCAACAAAAGCTCAGACAAGGCTACGACGCTAACGTGAAGCTGAGGCCTTTAAAGCCCGGTGATCTGGTGCTGAGGAAAGTTGTGGGCACCGCGAAGAACCCAGCTTGGGGAAAATTGGGACCCAATTGGGAGGGACCATATCGCATCACTTCAGGCGCTGGTATTGGAGCATATTTCTTAGAAGATTTGGATAGTCATGTAATCCCTCGCCCTTGGAATGTAAATAACCTCAAGAGGTACTTTTATTAATCAAGTTTTCTCTTCAGTTGATATACCAATTCGCTGCGTAAAGTTCTCTCAAGTGTTTAAACTTAAATCCAATCATGCCTGTAGTCCTCAGACCAGATGATTAGGGTTAGTTAACACTCATTCACCGCTTTCTCTCAAGTGTTTAAACTTAAATCCAATCATGCCTGTAGTCCTCGGACCAGATGATTAGGGTTAGTTAACACTCATTCGCCGTCAGCTTAGGTGTTTAAACTTAAATCCAATCATGCCTGTAGTCCTCGGACCAGATGATTAGGATTAGTTAACACCGTTAGCTCAAGTGTTTAAACTTAAATCCAATCATGCCTGTAGTCCTCGGACCAGATGATTTGGGTTAGTTAGCACTCGGTTACAGCTCAAGTGTTTAAACTTAAATCCAATCATGCCTGTAGTCCTCGGACCAGATGATTTGGGTTAGTTAGCACTCGGTTACAGTTCTATAGTGTTTAAACTTAAATCCAATCATGCCTGTAGTCCTCGGACCAGATGATTTGGGTTAGTTAGCACTCGGTTACAGTTCTATAGTGTTTAAACTTAAATCCAATCATGCCTGTAGTCCTCGGACCAGATGATTTGGGTTAGTTAGCACTCAGCTACGGCTCTATAGTGTTTAAACTTAAATCCAGTCATGCCTGTAGTCCTCGGACCAGATGACTAGGGTTAGTTAACACTCCGGTGCGGTCCGTGTTTAAACTTAAATCCAGTCATGCCTGCAGTCCTCGGACCAGATGACTAGGGTTAGTTAACACTCGAGTACATTCGAATTCTATAATCCTTGAACCAAGCGACAGGTTAGTGCTAAAACTCCTAATCGCGTTTAAGTTGTTTCTGATTTATAAATCTCTCCCTTAGTCGTGTTTAGTTTGAAACCGAGGAATGACAACTTATGTTTAACTTGGAAAGACATGCAATCCATCAATAACTCTTGGTGGGCCTATTCTTTTCATTAATAATCTTAGTTGTGATGTGTCAAATAGGTTTGTTTGCATTATTTGGTTACAAGTGCAATGTACAGTTGTATATAACAAAAATAGTTGGTAAGACATGTATTTAAAGACATCATAGACGAATGAAAATCTATTCCATTAATAAAAAGTTGGTTTACAATTCTTCGGATAAGACAAAAGAAAACACAGTTGCAAAAAGTAAGAGCCCTATACGTCTATTCTTTTGCCGAGGGGAGCACGGGGTCAGCAGCCTGGCCTATCCGAGCAGTCGCGTCAGGGGCTCGGTCCTTGGGCTCAGAAGGAATTTTCTCTTCGCCTGACCCTTGGCCTTTCTCTTTGGCTGGTTCAGCTGGCTTATCCTTGCCGCTTGGCTGACCAGCTTCCTTGCTTGCTCCCATAGTGAGTGGAGCGTCGCTGACCAAAATTGGCTCCGAAGCCTCTGGAAGCTGTGAAGCTGAAGGGGAATCAGTCCCTGGGAGCTCTCGGATTTCAGGATCATAGTATACGCTCCCCGGCAGCCTCAGCTCTGAGTCGGCAGGGACTCCAGCTGCATCCAGGGCTTTGCCCCAACTTATGTTGCAGTAATCTCGGCTGACCGAGGCAAACTGCTCTAAAAGCTGGGACGTGGCCGTCTCTACCCCCAGCTGGTGAGCTGCCTTCTTTTCAGCCTCAACCGCCTCCTGGGCCAACTGGGCTTTCTCCTCGGCATATCGGACGCTGTCTTTGGCTTTTCGGAGTTCATCCCTTAGCCCATTTACCAGCTCCCTCTCGGTCTTCAGATCGGCCTCTGTCGCCTTTAGCAACTTACGCTGGTCCTCAACCTGCTTTTCAACATTTTTTATTCCAGCGTCAAGACTTTTCTTCTGACTGGTCATATCCGCGAGCTCCCCGGACAGACGGGTATAATCGTCTTTCAGCTGGCCCAGAGATTTCTCCGCCTCATCTCGGGAACAGATCGCCGCCTGGGTTTCAAGGCGATTCTTCTTCTCCCACTCCTCGGCCACGTAAATCTGCTGAGTTACCTGCGTTATGGAAACTAGTGTCAAACACGGAAAAATAGGAAGGGCAAAACTCAATGATCCAACTAATCGGATTGAAGTTACTTACGATGGCTAAGTCCCTCTTCAGGGATCGAAAGAGCTCTGGCTGATTGAAACGCCTGAAGGACTCCATGTCATGAGGGAGGAGAAGTGGTTGCTGCAGGGCCTCAGCAACGTAGCCGGCCCTCCCTCCATCATAATTCCTGAGGGAGGTCTCCCAGAGGATTGGAGCGCCCTCTAACTCTAATTTTGGAGACCAAATCCGTGGTCCCCCTCCTCCTCGGCGCACCTCTGCCACTGTGCCCTCGTCTCGGCTTTCAGTAGACGGAGCCCTACGAGTTCTGCTGTCTTGTGCCACCTTTTGCTGCTTGGCCCCCTTGGTTGGTGGGACCTGTTTTTCCTCCACCTCAGTGTGGGGTCTTTTCTTCTGCAGTTTTAGCATGGGCCTCAAGTTGGGGTCAGGGACCTGAGTGGGCACCGGAGGAAGTGACACCACCGTCTTAGATGTCCCAGCATCTTTCGGGTCTGACTTTTTGCCCCTCCCCTTCATCAAGTTCCTCAGATCCATATCTTCGTCCGAGGAGTTTTCTGAATGAGTGGCTAACAGATTAAGTTGGGCGCCTGACTGCTCGCAGTCTTCTTCCTCAGCGTCTGAGATCTCCACCACCTGGTTTACCCTTGAAGCCTCTCCCTCAAACTGAAATTCGTCTATCTGTTCTTCTAGCGACGAAGTAGAAGAGCCAGCCCCCTCACCTTCAATCTCCTGTCCGAGGGGAACTTGCTGAAGTGGTTGGATAAGAGGAGGTGCAGCCCGAGGGATTGGACGGGGTACAGGATCAAGATCGTATGGCGCCAAAAAGCCCTTCCGACCAACGTCGATACGCGCAAGACGATAGTCTCCCTGGACGATTGCGTTGCCGACCGGCTGAAAACCCTTTGGTTTCCCTTGATATCCGAGAATAAGAGGAGCAGATCGTAGTTGCCCGTCCTCGCTCACGAAGATCTCTGACCTTAAAAGGAAATTAAGGGCAGCAACATTCGTTAGGCGGATCCGAGGAGAAACGTGTCTCTTATCTGTTGCAAGTAAAAACAAAATGGTTAGAAGCTCAGAAACGGTGGTCGAAGAGAAATCAAAGACAGTTAAAAGGTGGGAGCCCTAAGCCTATGGTCGGTGCGCCTAGATCTACATGTCACACCTGGCTTCCCATGCGTGGTTGGGCAACCAGGGCCGTCACGCCAGGCACCCGAGACGATCACGTAGTCATCTTTCATCCCTTTGTTGGATTTGGGAAGGCAGGAAATGAGCCTGACAACGTCCGACCGGGATTTTAAGTAGTACCCAGCATCTTGCTGGCTATGGCACTCGTACATATATACCACATCAAGCCAGGTGAGTCCCAGCCCCAAGCGACGCTCAAGGTCCTCAATCGCTCCTAGGATCCTAAACATATTGGGCGCGCACTGCCAGGGAGTAAGCCTATGGTTCCGAAGGTAATTAGCGGTGATGGGGCCCATGGGAATCGTCATTCCCCCTTCTTTGAAGGCGATGAGGGGGATAACCACCTCTCCCATCTCCGGGTCTGTTAGTATCCTGTCTGGGGGGCAATACCTCACACCCACGTTAGGGGGTATGCGGTACGTGGTCCTAAACGCCTCTACTTGCTCAGGGCTATCCATCATGTACTCGAGTTTTCCCATGGTGGTTAAACGGAGTGACTGGCCGAAGAGAAAATTAAAGGATTCGGTGAGCGATGACTTACAAGGGCTAGACCGGGGAAGCGATTGCAGACTCGTAGGAGGACTCGTGAGAGTTCTGAGTAAGATTGGCACCGGCGACTGGGAGATTCGGACGGAGAGATGTGGACGGAGGGGCGCGTCTGTTCTTGCTGGAGCGTCTGGAGATTTGTAAAGTGAGGAAGAAATAACTTCCTCAGAAGCTTTATACGGGGTCAAGCGAAAGGTCAGGGGCACTCCCGCCCAAACCTTGAAGAAAAAACCACAGCCCTTGGATCAATCAGCCACCGTTGGATGCGAAGGACAAAACGTCACCTGGTGCAATTAATGCAGCGCTTTGGGAATAAGGAAACCGCAGCGGCATTAATGAGGCGTCAGCTCCCACGTTCACACACGTGCCAGCTCGGTTGTGCGTGTTCCCAAGTTTTTGCTCCGTGGCAAGTCAAAATCCTACTTTTTCTCCTCGGATGCGAAGGAAAAACTACAATTTTGAGGGGCTATTGTGGGGGAGAAAAGCCCAGCCCAACTTATTGGGCCAAAGGCCCTATCCGAGGACCACTGTTCGCCCGAGGAGACCAAGACGCAGCCAGAGGCCCATGTGAAAGGAGAATGTCCGCAGACGAGCACGTGTACAGTCCGAGGAGATGCTCATACGTCCGAGGAGACCGGCACGTGTCAAGCGATCTGTTTAACAAGTGTCAGGGGAGAAAAGGGACCTCGGACACGTGAGAAGGTGACAGGAATAGAGAAATATCAAGGAGACAGACTTCAACCACCGCATTTAATGCTCTGCACCTACCCACCTGGCCGCATTTATGTGGAGAAGACCCCTGAACAGTGCATCCTCAGCTACCGCCACTCAGACAGGGCTAAAGGGGGAGTATGATGGGACATGCACTCAAGTGGGCGCACAGATGGTGAACAAGTGGACGGTGAAGATGGAGAAGGGCAGCACTATATAAGAGAGAGAGGTATCTGATAGTGGGGATCGAGAATCAAGAGAGAGAAAAGAGCATATAATTTTACTGTAGCTCCAACATTTGTAACTTAAGTTCATCAATGAAAATCGCCTCCTCGGACGAGACATTGATCACTGTCCGAGCACTCTTTTATTCAAATTTCCCCATCTTCTATGCCGTTTAATACTGTTATTTTTCATTACTAGCCTAGCTCTTTCACCCACTCTCTACAAATTTATTGTTCTGGGTTCAGTGGGCTCCTAACCCATACCTCCTTGGGCTTGGGCTGCAGAATCTGACCCCACACATATGAAAAGAAAAAAAAAAGGAAAAAAATAAAATAAAGAATAAGAAATTAAAATTGAGAATTGCTATCACAATAGTTTTACAATACTTTCACAATAAATCTTAAGTGGTAGGTTATTATTAGTTAATACTAGTGAGAGAAAAAATAATTTTTTTAGAAAGAGAAAAAAATAATTTTAATAGTACGTTCAAATTAAAATTAGTATCAATTATCACAATATTTTCACAATATTTTCACAATACTTTAACAATAAATCTTAAGTGGTAGGTTATTATTAGCTAATATTGGTGAGAAAAAAATAATTTTTTTAGAAAGAGAAAAAAATAATTGTAATAGTACATTCAAATTAAAATCAGTATAAATTATCACAATAATTTCACAATACTTTCACAATAAATCTTAAGTGGTAGCTTATTATTAGCTAATATTGATGAGAAAAAAATAATTTTTTTAGAAAGAGAAAAATTGATTTAAGTATTATGAAGTAGTTGATTTAAGTATGAAATAAACTCTTTTATATATACATTGTCCTTTTTGATAATTTACCACTCAAACCACTTTTTTTTTTTTTTGAAGAGAAACCACCACTTTTATACGTACTAGCCAAATATTTAATTTTTTCAAAAAGCACCTTTTAGCCGTTTTTACCAAACATTTAACTTTTTTCAAAAAGCACTTTTTTATGCCGCACTTTTTAAAAATTGCACTTTTTCAAAAAACCAAGTTTTAAAAACCAAACTCACCCTTTAGTCAATCTTCACATCCTGTGGTCAGAGACATTTTGTCCATAGTTGATAGTTCCTGTTATAATTGTCAGAAGGTTGGCTTGATTTTTTTCTCAAGCCTTAATTCAGTCTCTCTTTTGCATGCATTGTCAACACAAAGCTTATTCTTGTAACACGCGCGCCTACATAGATAGTCTAGGTGCGCAGCATGCATGCTTGCCGAAGTTTTTGACTTCCTTGTTGCATGCTTGCCTTCACATTACTTTGCTGATATCCTTGCTCTATATCTATCATCTATGGAGCTTAAATGTTACTCAGAGAAGGGTGCAAGAGAAAGTGGTGATGCGTTGCAATTGCAGAAAAGGAAAATAACTTCTCTTTGTTAATTTTGTATTTGTTAGAGAGAAGCATTGGGTGTATTGGAGTCCGGGTTTTGTGAGTGACGTAGACGTTACATCATTGTGTATACTAACATAATAAATTGGTTTAATTATAGTTTACCCATATGTGATTAGACTTGATTTCATATTGCTCATCGGGTTGGAAAAATGTCATTTTGCCCATCCAAGACTAGCTCTTTTATGTAGTCGTTTGGTCTATTGCCGTTGCCCAACTCATCACTTCCATCTTTTAAATTTTTTTTTTTTTTAAATCAAGATTTAGAAAGGCTATTTGTAAGAAAATTGAGTCTTTGGTTCAAAAACACCACAAAATTTCATAAAAAGACTGAGATATCCCACTAAAATTTTAGACAACGAACAAAACACGACTCATTTCAATATATAACAATTCCTATGTCAACAACTCTAACGAGAACCCAAAGCCCATCACTCTCTCTTTCTTTCCCTTTTTCTCTTCGCATTTATATCTCTCAATTTAGCGCTTTCTCTCTTTAAAAACACTCTCCTCCTCTCTGAATAGCATGAAAGAATTGATGGTGTGTAAGTAACTTTTTTCTTTCACTAGTTTATTATCGTTTAATTGTTTTGGATTTGAGTTTGTTTGGATTTTGGATTTTGGGTTTCACTACCTTGTAATTTTTTCATTTCTTTTTGTGTTGTTCTTTATTATAAAATAAAATTATATATAAATAAATAAAGGTTAGGGAAATTTTTGTGTTTGATTTGGAAATTGTGGATTAGGGTTTTATAGAATTTCTGTTAGATTTGGTGTTTATCTATACTATATATAAGAGGATTCTCCTCTTTCAACTGGACTTTTATGTGGTTCAAAAATATTCTCATTAATAAATGGTAACTTCATTTAGAAATAGGGTCATACATGTCAAATAACAAATTTCATTTTAAATTTAAAAAGAGAACTCCTAAAATTTAAGATTTGTTTCCCTTCATGTTCAAAAAAGAAATTAAAGTTATGTGGCGTTCGGTACAGGGGAATCCACATTACTTCTAACATCCAGATTCCTAAGAATGTGATTCCTTACAATCTAAATGCCTAGGAATGTAGTTATTCCTATATTTAGTTTTATTGAGAATTTCCTGAGATTCTTAGGAGTGTGAAATGATAATGTTTGGTTTATTCTCAGGAATCTTAAATGAATTATTTATTTTTCTCATTCTATCCTTAGATTTGAATGTGAACTACCAAGTCCTTTAAAAAAAAAAATCTTCCTCTAAATAAATAATGAAAAACAAAATATAAACTATTAATAATTTGTTGAGCAACACACACACAACAACAAAGGTGAATACCTGGCAATAATAGAGGGTCCCCTTCAACCTTTTTTTTTTCCACATGAAACCTGTGGGGCCAGAGAGTCAGGCAGCCCCGACCCACTTCGAACCAAGCCCGAAGGCCCACGCCGAGGAGGTATCTAGTTTCCGAGGATGAAAGTAAGAAGCCCAGGTGCCCAATAAACAACGCCGAGGACGATTCTGTCCTCGGACATCCGAGACCATAAAGTGAACAGGCAACACACCATCAAGGGGATTCTTCCTGAGTATGCAAAGAGAAAAGAGCAAGTACAACGCGTCAGCAATGGAAGCATGGTGGAGGAGCAAGTCCAGAATGAACTGTCACCTCCACATTAAATGCCCACAACTAACGTCCTGACCGCATTAATGAGGAGAGGACTCCAGAACAGTGCTGCCTTGGTTGCTGTAACCCACAAGAAGAATGGGAAGGCGGCTGATGGGACAGGCACTCAAGTAGTGGTCTGATTGCTCAACAAATGTAGGGTTAGGATCAATTGAGAGTGGAGTATATAATATAAGGAATCCCTCTTGAAAGGGGGACGAGAGATCTGGAGGAAACAACACTGTAGCAACCTGTATTCTCCCAGAAGCCCATGTAACCAATCACTAAAGAAGTAATAAAAACTGCAAGCTCCCAAGAGAAGGGCCGAGGAGCATCGTTGTTCGTTCTAATCCACATTCATACTATTTAAATCTACGAGCAACTATGCATGGCCATTGCATTCCTCACTAGGGCCTAGTTCTTGAACCCGCTCTCTATAAATTCATTGCAGGGCCAGCTGGGCTTGGGTCCACTCTCTCAACACGTAGAACTGCCCAAACCCGGTCCCTACAATTGGCGCCGTCTGTGGGAAGAACCCGTGCGTTAGTGAGAACAACAGCCAAGCATGGTAGGATCAGGCCCTCACCAAGGGAGCTCCCACCGGCATGAACCGGCTAAATCCCAGCATCAGAATAACTATGGTGACCCCGGGCACGGCCAAAACGAGGAGAACGGACGATTCCGAGAGGGAAGCGTGCATACCTCGCAAACTAACGGAAGCCACACCCGTAGGGGCGGCCACGTGCCCCAGAGACACGATAACAGCCAGGCCACGCGATCAGAAGAGGTTAAGAGTCATGCATCCCAGAGACAGGACGATAAGGTGGCCATGCAGCGAGAGATAGATGATTTGAAGAGAAAGCTGCGCCATGCACGACGAAGGCGATCCGAACCTAGCCCTGACTTACCCTCTGACGACGAAAGTGACGACGACTACAGGCAAAGGTCGAGAACACCCCCGAGCGAAACCTTCTCCCACGAGGAGGAGCGCTACCAGAGGCGTAAACGTGACAGCCCCATCCCTAGGGGCTTAGGGAGTGACGCCATGAGCAGGGCGCTGGACCAGCTCTCAAAGTTACCCTTTACACGTCGTATAGAAGAGGCGATGCTCCCTAGGCGATTCCAGCAACCAACCTTCACCGTTTACAACGGCAAAACGGACCCCGTGAAGCATGTGAGCCAATTCAACCAGAGGATGGCTGTTCACTCTAAGAACGAGGCGCTGATGTGCAAAGTCTTCCCATCCAGCTTGGGACCTGTGGCAATGAGGTGGTTCAACGGCTTGAAGACGAATTCCATAGACTCGTACAGACAGCTGACCCAGGCCTTTGGTTCCCGTTTTGTTACGAATAGCAGACCTCCTCGGCCCATGAGCGCTTTGCTGTCTCTGTCCATGCGTGACGGGGAAACTCTCAAGGCTTACTCGGACAAGTATTAGGAGATTTACAACGAGCTAAACGGCAAGTTCGATGACGTCGCCATCAATACATTCAAGAACGGACTACCAATGAGGCATTGCTTGAGGAAATCCTTAACTGGTAAGCCCACCGCTAGCGTGCAGCAGTTGATGGATCGGATCGACAAATACAAGCGGGTAGAGAAAGATCAGCTGCAGGACAAGGGGAAGGAGAAGGTTATCCCTCAGGAGAGGAGGGATTTCAGGTCGGACCGGTATAATAACACCCACCTGATGAGGGATTTCGTGGGACAATCTGGAGCGACCAATGCCCAGACTGTCAGCGCTGTGTTCCGAGAACCAGTACATAAGGTGTTGGAAAAGATCAGGAACGAGCCATACTTCAGGTGGCCTAATAAGATGGCTGGGGATCCTGAAAAGCGCAATCAGAACCGTTACTGCCAATACCATCAGGACCATGGACATGCCACGGAGGACTGCAGGAACCTCTGGAACTACCTGGACTAGCTAGTCCGGGAGGGAAAGCTGAAAAACCTCCTGCACCATTCCAGCAGTCATCAAGGCCAGACCTACCAGGACCCACGAAGGGACGCAGCTATGGGGCAGCCCGCTGGCACGATTAATGTAATCCTGGCTACGCCGGGAAGAACGGGCACGCGCCCCTCGCGAGTGCTGTCCGTGACCCAGGTGCCCACCGAGGAATCCCAGTCGGAGCCGAAGAGGGCCAGGAGAGGCTTTCACCCGACCCTAAGCTTTTCTGAGGAGGACAAGGACGGGACCACCCAACCCCACGACGATGCTTTGGTGATCACCCTCAGAATCGGCGAGTACGATGTGAAAAGAGTGATGGTGGACGATGGCAGTGGTGCCGAGATTATGTACCCCGACCTATATAAGGGGCTAGGATTGAAGCTCGAAGATTTGACACCTTACGACTTTCCTTTAAGGAGCTTCGATGGGAAGCTCGTCACTCCAAGGGGCATGATTAGGTTGCCCATCCAAACTGGCCCAGAGGTAGTGGAAGTGAACTTTATTGTGGTGGACACCTACTCCCCGTACACGGCCATCGTGGGCAGGCCCTGGCTCCACACCCTGGGGGCTATTGCCTCCTCGCTGCATCAGAAGATGAAATTCCCGTCAGGGGACCGAGTCCTCGAGATCCGGGGTTACCAGTCCACGGCAAGGCGGTGTATGGTGGCAGCCATCTCGCATCGGCACGATGCAGAGTCCTCGGCCACCGCGGCCGAAAGCTTATAGCAGTCAAGAACCTCGGTGGCGCCAGCTGATACGACCGCCGAGGAAGCAAAATGTGAAGACCTAGAAAAAGTAGTCATCGACAATGACCCGGAAAAGTTCTTTCAGGTCGGAGCCCAACTGCCTCCCCGGGAGAAAGAGGAGTTGCTTGAGTTCCTCAAGAGGAACATTGACGTGTTCGCATGGGACCCCTGCGATGCCCCGGGGATTGATCCATCCTTCATCTGTCACCACCTTAATGTCAACCCGTCTGTGATCCCCAAGAAGCAGCCACCCCGGCGCCCGTCAAAAGAGCATACTGATGCAATTAGGGAAGAGGTCAATAAGCTTAAGCGCGCAGGGGCTATCAACGAAGTTTTTTACCCCGAATGGTTGGCCAACACTGTGGTGGTCAAGAAGAAAAGTGGGAAATGGAGGGTTTGTGTAGACTTCACGGACCTGAATAAAGCATGCCCAAAGGACCCCTTCTCAATGCCACGGATAGACCAACTGGTAGATGCGACCGCAGGCCATCCTCGGATGAGCTTCTTAGATGCCTTTCAGGGCTATCATCAGATCCCACTAGCCTTGGAGGATCAAGAGAAAACAGCCTTCGTGACACCCATCGGGAACTGCCACTACAAGGTAATGTCATTTGGCCTGAAAAACGCTAGATCTACTTATCAGAGGATGATGACGAGAATGTTCGAGCCGTTGTTGGGCAAAAACATCGAGATCTATGTTGACGATATGGTGGTGAAGAGTAAACTGGTGTCCGAGCATCTGGAGGACCTCGGCTGTATATTCGACGTCCTGAGAAGGCACAGGCTACGCCTAAACGCTTCCAAGTGCTCGTTTGGCGTGGGATCTGACAAGTTCTTAGGTTACATCATTACCCACCGGGGGATCGAGGTTGATCCCGACCAAATCAGGGCTATACATAACCTAAAGCCTCCGCAAAACCCCAAGGAGATCCAGAAGCTCACTGGAATGATTGCGGCTCTGAATCGATTCATTTCCAAGTCGGCTGATAGGTGCAGACCCTTCTATCTCCTGATCAACAAGTGGAAAGGATTTGAGTGGTTCGAAGAGTGTGTCATGGCCTTCCAACAACTCAAAGAGTACCTAGCCCGTCCACCTATCATGTCTAATCCGGAGGCCGGCGAGGTCCTATACGCATACATTGCCGTGGCGCTCTACGCTGTGAGCTTGGTGCTGATACGAGATGACAGTGGCGTTCAAAAACCAGTCTATTCCGTTAGCAAGTCACTGCACGAAGCCGAGGTCAAGTACTTACCCTTGGAGAAAGCCATACTTGCCGTGGTCCACGCTACGCGAAAGCTGCCCCATTATTTCCAAGCTCACACGGTGGTCATTTTAACCCAACTACCCTTGAAGTCGGTACTTCGGGCTGCCGATTATACGGGAAGGATCGCCAAATGGAATACGATCCTGGGGGCTTTTGACATTAAGTACATGCCTCGGACCTCCATAAAGGGCCAGGTCCTGGCTGACTTGGTGGCTGAATTTACCGAATCAATCGTGGAAGAGGTAGCCGAGATGAGGGACATGGATGGAAAATCAGTTGGAGCAATCTCTGTCCCAGGGCCCCCGTGCTGGAAGATGTAATTTGATGGCGCCGCGAACCAAAGAGGATCCGGAGTGGGGCTAGTCCTATTGTCCCCCGAAAGGTCTGTCATAAAGAAATCCCTGAGGCTCGGATTCTCGGCTACGAACAATGAAGCCGAATATGAAGCGTTGCTTCAAGGGATGGTCATGGTGCAAAAATTGGGAGGGAAAGAAATAGAAGTGTTCTCGGACTCTCGGCTAGTAGTGGGCCAGGTAAATGGAGAGTTGGAAGCTAGAGACGTGAGAATGCAAGAATACTTGAGCCAGGTCAAACGCTTACAGTTAGCCTTCACCCTTTTTAGCTTATCACATGTCCCCAGGAGCGGGAACACCCATGCAGACTCGTTGGCCACGCTCGCCACGTCCTCGGCTGGAGATCTGCCACGGACCATACTTGTCGAGCATCTGGAGAGAGCGAGCGGGGTGGCAAAAGGCGCGATCCCCATCCATCAAGTCAGTGTGGGACCCAGCTGGATGGACCTTATAGTGAGATTCCTCAAGGATGATGTTCTGCCCGAGGAGAAGTTAGAGGCAGAAAAGATACGAAGGAATGCTTCTCGGTTCTGGTTGTCCGAGGACCACAAGTTGTATAGGCGCTCCTACTCTGGACCATACCTACTGTGCGTCCACCCCGAAGCAGCAGAATTACTGCTCGAAGAGCTGCACGAGGGAATCTACGGGAGCCACACAGGAGGAAGATCCCTGTACCACCGAGCCGTCACACAAGGATACTGGTGGCCGGGAATGCAAAAAGAAGCCCCGGAGTATGTCAACAAGTGTGACCAATACCAAAGGTTCGCCCCGAATATTCATCAGCCTGGAGGGGTCCTCAATCCTTTGTCCAGTCCATGGCCGTTTGCCCAGTAAGGCTTGGACATTGTAGGACCTTTCCCCAAAGCGCCAGGGAATAAGAGGTATCTCTTGGTGGCCACGGACTACTTCACCAAGTGGGTCGAGGCCGAGCCACTGGCCAACATCAGGGATGCAGATGTAAAGAAATTCCTTTGGAGAAACATCGTCACACGATTTGGGGTCCCTCATACCCTCATTTCAGATAATGGACTCCAGTTCGATAGCAAGGCCTTCAGAAGATACCGTTGTGAACTTGGAATCACAAACAGGTACTCAACCCCAGCCTACCCTCAGGGAAACGGACAGGCCGAGACTGTCAACAAGGTCATCATCAATGGGCTTAAGAAAAGACTGGATGACGCCAAGGGAAGATGGGTAGAGGAGCTGCACCACGTTCTCTGGACATACCGGACTACGCCACGGCGGTCAACAGGGAAAACACCTTTTGCCATGACTTTTGGTGTCGAGGCTGTGATCCCTCTAGAGACAAACTTCCCAACGCTAAGGACTAGCTCTTTCACTCCAGATGGCAACGATGAGCTGCTGGGAAGGAGCCTAGACCTGGTTGACGAACAAAGGGAACGAGCGATGATCCAGCTGGCCTATTACCAACAAAAGCTCAAGCAGGGATATGACGCCAATGTAAAGCTCAGACCACTAGCACCGGGGGACCTGGTGCTGAGGAAAGTCGTGGGGGCTGCCAAGAACCCATCATGGGGAAAGTTGGGGCCCAATTGGGAAGGGCCATATCGAATTACCTCGGTGGCGGGGATAGGTGCTTACTACCTAGAAGACCTAGATGAAAAACCTGTACCTCGTCCATGGAATGTAAATAACCTGAAAATGTATTATTATTAATGAAGAAGTCTCTTTTGATTCAGATTTTAAGCCTATCATGGTTATGTGTCTCGCGTTTTGACGGCCATTCTAAGTGTTAGACAGAACCAAGGTCTTGCATGGTCCTCAGACTCAAGCCTATGGGGAAACTAACTACTTCAAAATATTCTAAGTGTTAGACAGAACCAAGGCCCTGCATGGTCCTCGGATTCAAGTCTATGGGGAAACTAACTACTTCAAAAAGATTCTAAGTGTTAGACAGAACCAAGGCCTTGCATGGTCCTCGGACTCAAGCCTATGGGGAAACTAACTACTTCAAAAGATTCTTAGTGTTAGACAGAACCAAGGTCTTGCATGGTCCTCGGACTCAAGCCTATGGGGAAACTAACTACTTCAAAAAGATTCTAAGTGTTAGACAGAACCAAGGCTTTGCATGGTCCTCGGACTCAAGCCTATGGGGAAACTAACTACTTCAAAAGATTCTAAGTGTTAGACAGAACCAAGGCCTTGCATGGTCCTCGGACTCAAGCCTATGGGGAAACTAACTACTTCAAAAAGATTCTAAGTGTTAGACAGAACCAAGACCTTGCATGGTCCTCAGACTCAAGCCTATGGGGAAACTAACTACTTCAAAAAGATTCTAAGTGTTAGACAGAACCAAGGCCTTGCATGGTCCTCGGACTCAAGCCTATGGGGAAACTAACTACTTCAAAAAGATTCTAAGTGTTAGACAGAACCAAGGCCTTGCATGGTCCTCGGACTCAAGCTTATGGGGAAACTAACTACTTCAAAAAGATTCTAAGTGTTAGACAGAACCAAGGCCTTGCATGGTCCTCGGACTCAAGCCTATGGGGAAACTAACTACTTCAAAAAGATTCTAAGTGTTAGACAGAACCAAGGCCTTGCATGGTCCTTGGACTCAAGCCTATGGGGAAACTAACTACCCCAAAGGGGACCTGTGTTAGGAAGGACCAGAGCCCTACCTAGTCCTTAGGACATAAAAGGTCTGCCTAAGCATACACGCCCTCACATTATTATAATTACTGCCGTGATTGGCCGAGATACAATTGAAGTTAAGATTATACAAGTAAAAAAAAAAAAAAGAGCGGATAACGCGCAAATGAATAAATAGCCAGAATAAATAAAAAGAGAAATAAGACTTGTATTACATTAAGTCCATAGAAGTTACATGGCAGGAGTCACATTACAATGTTAAAAAAAATAATAATAATAAAAGAAGAAAGATACAAAGACAAAACAAACGGCAAAAACAAGGCAGACAGAGGCGCCAAGGAGCCTACTCCTTCCACTTAATTGCCCCCCCCAGTGGGTGGCTGGTCCATGGCAGCCTCAGGATCCTCTGAGCTCTGACTGAGCGGGATAGCCTGCAGAGGCACGGCAGGAATAGCTGCCTCCTCAGTGGAAGAGACCTAGGCATCGGAGGAGGGCTTTGCAACCTCCTGGGGCGCTTCCTCGTTGGGGCCTTCACTCGATTCAACCACCCCGGGAGGATCACCCCCTTAAACAGGCTCACCAGCCAATCCAGCGACCGAGGCTCCCTCACCCAGAGTGGCACCATCTTCCTCAGCAGCCACCTCAACCTCAGAGCTATCTGGAGCAACCTCGCGGATGGTTAGGGGGTAGTACACGCTCTCCGCCTTCCACAGGTCGGACGAGGCCTCAACCCCGGCTTGTTTGAGGGCCTCACCCCAAACCTGGGAACAATAGCGCCTACATACCCTAGGGACTTGGGCTTTGTAGGTAGCTTCTGTCTCGGCTACCCCCGCGGCGTAAGCAGCCTTCTCGACTTCCTCCTTAGAAGCCAGAGCCTCCTCCCTACCGAAGTCCGCCTCAGCCTTAGCCCTCACAGCTTCACCCTTGGCCCATTCAGCCGCATTTTTGGCCTTCTCGGCAGCAACCGCCTTCTTTGTCAGGTCAGTAACCAGATCCTTTGCGATCTTCAGCTGCTCCTCTGCCTCACCCAGACGCTGCGTCTGATCTTGGGCCTGCTTCTGGGCACCAGCGAGGCCTGACACTGTGCTGTCCCGAGCCCTTGTCATCTCCCAGGCCATGGCGAGGTTAGCCTCGGAGGTCTTGAGGATCCGAGTGGCCTCTATGCGTTTCTCACGCTCTGCATCTAGGGCCCTTCCTTGGTCGTTGGCCGCCGCCTCCAACCTATAGGTGGCCTGGACGGCCTGCCAAACAAAGCAAATGCATAATAAGCAAAGCTCAGAAAAAGGAAGAAAAACTGAAGTCAGAAAAATCACAAGTGCTGGGGGTCTTACCATTCCCAGATATCGCTTGAGGTTGAGGAAGACCTGCTTGCTCCTCAAAGTCTCCAGCTCAGCCATGTCCGCAGGAAGTAGCAAGCACCTCTCCAGCGCGTCGAGCACATGTGTACCTTCGCCCTCTCTAAAATCCCTGAGGGAGGAGTCATCCCTCAGAGGCTCCCCATGGAGCATTGGGGTGGGAAGCCAGGCCTGAGCCTCGGGCTGGGTAGTGACCTGCCTTTCCTGGCCTTGGGAGCCTATCTTCAACTGTTTTGAAGGCCGCCGAGTGTCATCCCCCTCCTGCGAGGACACAGACTTGTCCCCAATAGGCCTTTTGCCCTTGTCCTTCTTCTGCTTGGGATCAGTGGGCTCGGGCCTAGACGGCAAACTCGCCTGAGGGGGAGGAGGTGGAAGCCTAGACTGGGCCGAGGCCGGCCTAGTCTGGGCAGGCTGAGTCTTGGGAGGAGGAGGGGGAAGTTTTGGCTGGGACTTCCCCGGTTGGCCTTCGATCAGTTCCAATAGACTGGTGTGGGATTTCCTCTTGTAACCCATCTCAAGCCGAGGAGAGGTTTCTGACGCTAGGAAGTCCGCTTCGGTCAAACTAGGATCGCCCAAGTCCCTAGGAGGATCCTCGGGCTGATTGACTTGATCAAAAATGTCAAACTCTTCCTCGGCAGGGCCAAAATCAGCTACTTCCTCTTCCCTCTCTAGATCTTCTTCTGTGGCCTCTGCGGATCTGTGGGAGGAAGAGGGGCCTGTTGATGTGACGACTTCTGGAGTGGGGGGCTCCTCGGGGAATAGGAACCCGTGCTCGGTTACAGTGATTTTCCGCAGCCGAGGGTCTTTTGCTCTGATCACGTGCTTCGGAGCCGCAAACGATTTTTGAACCGGGGTGTATCCCAAGATTTTGTAAGCGGCTCTAACTTGATTGTCGGCCTCGTTCTCAAAAACCGCCGCCCTTAGCACTTTCTGCAAATCCTCCCTGTTGACCAGGCTGAAGTGACGCGCGAAGGCGTGCGGGTCTGCAGAAAGAAGACACATTCATGTTAGTAACCAAACGGAGCAAATTGCACCCAAAAAAAAAAAAATTTGAACCCCCTCCTACTCCCACTGCCCTACCTGGTGTCCCCTCTGTCGTTGGGCAATGAAGGCCATCGTGCCACTCTCCAGACACGATGAGAAAATCCTTGTTCAACCCCTTGCTGGACTCAGGGAGGCACTGGATAAGCCGGACCCTATCGTCCCTTGTCTTCATGTAGTACGACTTGCCCTTTAGGTGTGAAGGTTGTAACACCAGTTTACGTCGTGATGGGTCAACCTTAGCCCCATCTTCTCGTTCAGGACGTCCACACAACCCAGAATTCTGAAGACGTTGGTGGCGCTCTGGGTAGGGGCTAGCCAGAAGTACGTAAGGTAGCCCCTTATCACCGGCCCCATGGGGATTCTCATGCCACCTTCGAGGAAGGCGATGATGGGAATCACCACCTCGCCCTCCTTCCTCCGAATGAGCCACTCCCCTTCCTCACAATACCTCAAGCCCACGTTATTAGGTATCTTATAGTCGGCGATGAATTTCTCCATCGCCTCCTCAGTGTAGACATACTTCTTAAATCTACCCATCCCAAGTGACGCCTAAGAGAACTAAGAAAGAGCAAATGAAAGAGAAGGAGGAGTAGAGAGGAAGAAAGCTCAGAGAGGGATAGAGTAACTTACAGAAATGAGGAGAAGCTCCTTGGACAGGCTTTTTGTGCTGGAGATGTAGTTGAAAATTTGGCTGGACTCAGGATATACGCGCAAGAGCTCTTGATTGCGAATGAAAAAGGGGAAAAACAGTTCGAGTGGGTATTTATACCCCAAATCAAGGAACCGTGCGGGTTTTCCTGCCCATAAATGCGAGGCTAATCCCCACCGTTAGATTACCATCACCTCGTTGAACGTGGGCAGCACAGAGCCGTCTGAATTTAATGAGGGACACGTTACGCGCACCGAAGCGTCAACAACGCGCCTTGGGCAGATGAAAAGACC
This sequence comes from Quercus aquifolioides, assembly GCA_019022515.1. Lineage (NCBI taxonomy): Eukaryota > Viridiplantae > Streptophyta > Magnoliopsida > Fagales > Fagaceae > Quercus > Quercus aquifolioides. The sequence goes on along the minus strand of CM032335.1, from coordinate 30,225,286 downwards.
CCAACACTGACGGGGGACAAGACCCAACTAGACACGAAATAGGCCCGAGGACGTCAAAATCCTCCTTTCCGCCCGAGGATGCGAACAGCAAGATTTTGAGGGGCTATTGTGGGGCCAGAGAGTCAGGCAGCCTCGGCCCACTTCGAACTAGGCCCGAAGGCCCACGCCGAGGAGGTATCTAGTTTCCGAGGATGAAAGTAAGAAGCCCAAGTGCCCAATAAACAACGCCGAGGACGATTCTGTCCTCGGACATCCGAGACCATAAAGTGAACAGGCAACACACCATCAAGGGGATTCTTCCTGAGTATGCAAAGAGAAAAGAGCAAGCACAACGCGTCAGCAATGGAAGCATGGTGGAGGAGCAAGTCCAGAATGAACTGTCACCTCCACATTAAATGTCCACAATTAACGCCCTGGCCGCATTAATGAGGAGAGGACTCCAGAACAGTGCTGCCTTGGTTGCTGCAACCCACAGGAAGAATGGGAAGGCAGCTGATGGGACAGGCACTCAAGTAGTGGCCTGGTTGCTCAACAAATGTAGGGCTAGGATCAATTGAGAGTGAAGTATATAATGTAAGGAATCCCTCTTGAAAGGGGGACGAGAGATCTGGAGAAAAGAACACTGTAGCAACCTGTATTCTCCCAAAAGCCCATGTAACCAATCACTAAAGAAGTAATAAAAACTGCAAGCTCCCAAGAGAAGGGCTGAGGAGCATCATTGTTCGTTCTAATCCACGTTCATACTATTTAAATCCACAAGCAACTATGCATGGCCGTTGCATTCCTCACTAGGGCCTAGTTCTTGAACCCGCTCTCTATAAATTCATTGCAGGGCCAGCTGGGCTTGGGTCCACTCTCTCAACACGTAGAACTGCCCAAACCCGGTCCCTACAAAACCTAAATAGAACTTTGTTAAAGAATATATCAACAAAGTTGTCTATCCTATTTATGTTATTTTGGCGGGAAAAGATAAAGACAAAGGAAAAGATATTGATGATTTGTTTTATATTTTATCTTAATTGCTTAAATGATAAGGAAAAATGGTTAAAATTGTCAATTTATAAAAAATACAATTTCCTTTAAGCTCGGGAATCTGGTACCCACCTGTTTTAAAGAGAATCCTCGTTCCTACTGAGAGGGGTTTAAAGAGGTAATCCAGATTCCCCTAGCATCTGATTCCCTAGTGTAATTTGTAACCAAACACGAGAATTTTTAAACATTCCTGGGAATCCTAAAATATTACCCCGTATCAAACGCCACATTACTGCTTATCTCTAAAGTTTATCCTTTTTATTTTTTTGAAAAATAAAAATATATATTTCTAAATTATAATATATGCAAATTATTAACCTTTACCCAAAAAAATAGAAGAGCATCTGAGCACACATGTGAGCATGTGCTCAGAGGCTAGTATTTTATAAGGAAGTGAAAGATTTAGGGATTCCAACTAAGCTTCAAGAATACCACGTCAAATTGAATCCTTCTTCCTCATAATTTCTCCACACACACACACACACACAAAAAAAAGAAAAAGAGAGATCTTGTGCTGGATTTGGCCATATACACTGTTGATCCAAAAATAAAAGGGACCAATGATGAATTTTAGCCAAACTTGGCCAACAATTAGAACTGATATTATGCATAATTGTGATATTTAATCTCTCTCCCATATATGTAACATAACTTTCTTCTCGTGTCAGAGAAATATTACACATCACATAGAATAAAAATTTCCAAGCTAATGTTTGAACCTAGGTAAGAATGACACAAAATCAGTAATGTCGTTTGAAACTTTGGTGACAATACAAAATCAGTCATGATGATCTGTTATTGGATGAGCTATTTAGGTTATACGTCAATAGAAAAGACAACTTATAATCTATTGACAATGGCACAAACTACTTCAGTTCAAAGATAAAATTATATATCTTAAATAAATTTAATTCTTCAAATTGAAATGAAACTCAAAGGAGTTTGAGAGGGGAAATTTGGGTTTTTTTTTTTTTGGGAAAAGTAATATTATTTATTGTTTATTATTAAAATTAGCACTTTTGGAAAAAGTATTTTGGAGAATAACCTCACCTTAAAATTGTGTTTTGAAAATACAATTTCACACTTAAAATTCCACTGATGTGAACTGTGGAGGCAACTCTTCATGTGGACACTTGCCCCCATCAACTCCAGCCACAACAACAGAATTTTAGGTGAAACCATATTTTAAAAACAAGATTTCAGTGGTTAATTTACAGCTATTCTCCATGATTTTTTTTCATAGCCCTTTTTTTTTTTTTTTTTTTTTGAAAACTTCATAGCCCTATTTTTAATAATTATTAATAACATAAATTTTTTTTTTTTTAACCAGTGAAACTTGAAAAGTATATTTCAACTAGGACTGAGATATCATGACCATTGATTTAATCCAAGGATCAAGAAAATTGATAGCTCATCAATGTGTGCTCTCTTCATGTTCTTCCCTCAGTTTATGTTCTTCCCTTCTCAGTTTCTCTTATTTGGTTCTTTCTATTTTCCTCCCCTTGCACAAACACTCCCTCCTCCTCCTCTCCCACCCACCACCACCACCATCTCTCCCCAACCCCATAAATAACCACCCTATAAAGCAAAGTTGTACCTTTCATTTTGTTTGAAATGTCATCTATGTTGTTCCTTATTTTAATGAAAGCAAAGTTTACCTCAAAAATTCCATCTAGTGTAGATCCGCTCAAACTGACCTCTCTCTATATATAATTTTTTTATAAGTAAAACACCCAAAAGATACTTTTAACTTGACAACAAACAAACACAATTCATTCATTCAGCCTCTGAATCATCAGATTTACTGTCCACGTACATCTCAACAGCTTCGTTGTCTGAATTTCCCACCTCCTTTTCCTCCTTTTTCCTCTTTTCTTCTTCCTCTCGTTCACTAGCTTGAGCCTTTGCAATTTCAAGTCTAGAACTGACCGCTTCCCATGATACTAGCTTCTCCAAGAAGATTGATATGTAATCAGGTCGACGGATCTGTAACATGAAAATAACACAGTTTTTAGGCTCTCTTACCAACATGAGTCTGTTATAAACATATGGACATTACCATAAAATGTAAGCAAGGTGTATTTCATGTTTTATTAACTAGGTTTCCTCACCTGAAAGTCAAGATAGTAAGCATGCTGTGGAGACAAATCAAATTTAGAAAAATCAGTTCTCAGGTAATAATGATTATTTCCAAAAAGAAGCATACAAGGTTAACTCATTGAACTAGGAGCAAAATTTAAATATGTTAAATACCTCCCAAACATCGATGGTAAGAAGTGGCTGCAAGAAATTGACAAATATCATCAGATACAACAATGAACTGTTATAATGTGAATATAGTCTTTCCATAACATTGGATGTCGCAATATATGAACATTTTTAAGATAAATACAATATCTGAACATGAAGTAGGAAGGTTGTAGTCCTTCAAAATACTTACAGAATAATCCCAAACAAGTGGATTTACAGCATTGGGACTCTTCACTACCACAAGCTTTTTGTCTTCGTCTGATGGACGGGGATTTTCAGCATTTCCAACATCTAGTCTATTTGCTTTATCTAGAAAAATAAGAACAGGCAACATTACACCATACTAATTCAGCTAACAATATTAGAGGTGAACTCAAAGAAATTTGGAACAGAATGTAAGAATTGACATGTTCGAGTGGAAGAAACTACTCACATGCAAGCCACGCCCAACCAGAACCAAATTGTGTAGATGCAGCTGACCTGAACTCTTCCACAAATTTTTCAAAAGAACCAAAGTCCCTTTCTATCAGTTGTAGAAGCTCCCCAAAAGGCTTTCCTCCACCACCTGGTTTCATGGATTCCCAAAAGAAATCATGGTTCCAAATCTGCAATGAGTGAGACCAGAGTGTAATCAATCCAATATCATTACTGTTATCATGAAATTACCTAACATAAAATCCCAATAACATTTAAAACATCCATTGCTTGTATTAATTTGCAGAGAAATAAACTATATGCCAGATAAAGAGTTAATAACATAGGAAAGAATCAAGTAAAGAAATCACTTTATAAGAAGTGAAGAGAATTTTTCCATAAATATCTATTATTATGCTCCAATAGTAATCATTGGACATGATACTTATAACAACAGCAACAACAACAGAAATTACCGGAAGCAATTTGAACTAGGTTTCGTTACAATTATATAATTCAAAACTAAATACATGACATCAGCCTCACAAGATTATCACTCAGACAGTTTAAAATAGCATACCTGTGCCGCGTTGTTGAAAGGTGGAAGAATATCACCCTTGTTGTATGTAGTGATTATAATATCTTCTAACGGCATTTCATCTAGCTCTGTTCCTATAATTTGCTTGTTTAGGTTATCCACATAGCCCCTATGGTGCTTCCCCCAATGATACTCCAAGGTCTCCTGGCTCATATGTGGCTCCAAAGCATTCTGTCACATACATTAAACAAAGTGTATAATAATCACTAATTAATATGGACTCAAACTTGTCTAAAAATTTCAACAAGCGCTCAATGAAAATTTCCACCAATTTCACTTGTGGTTTAAGTTGCATGGAAGTGTTAATATTTCTCTCATCATAAAGTTTATTCGCCGTGAACAACCAGCAAAAAACATTAAAGCAGCAAAGACCAATTGCAGTACAATAGAGTTGTAATTCACTAGTTATTCCAGATGCTCGCCAAATCTAAAAAAAACCGGAGGTTATTTGTATTCCTTGGAAACCCCCGCCTACATCACCATTCAATATTTCTTGGCCCACTATCGGTCAAACCACCTGGGCACTAGGTCCAATGTGAGTAGCAGAGTAGGATCACTTAACCATGCTTCATAATTGGAAAAACGAGCACTGTGGAAATACATGCCACTCAGCCAAAGAAAGATGATGGAGATTTAGCCGAATAAACAAAGAAATTAAGTTGATATAAAAAGCTTGTTTGTCACAGATTTAGCAATGACAATGGGGTGGAATGATGAACAAAGAGCAACTCATTGCCAGGCCAGGCTTCATGACGTAGAACAGATTGCTCTAATAACACATCTGATTCAAGATTATATATTGGACTGTAAATCAGGATGCTAGAAGTTGGGGCACACAAGATGAATGTTCAATACATATTATCATTTTAAAAATAAATAAAAAATAAAAAAATAAAAACCATACATTTATTTGATTTACCATCATTTCAAAAAAAAAATTCTTGTTAAAAGAGGTTATCATAAAGTTTATTTAATTAACTTTTGGTAGTTGAGAGAAAATGTGGGAGGGGTGGTAAACAGGATATGGAAGATATAGGTAATAGTCCTGTCATGGTTCTCATTTAAAATTTAATTAAATAAATAAGCTCTAAAGAAAGCTGACAAGTACAGCCCAAAAAAATTGATGTAAAATAGCCATCAAAGCTGAAGATATGGGTTTTTATGTAATAATGAATGCTAGTATGTATGATACATTTGGCATGCACATAACTTACTAGTAATGCAAAAGGTAATCAAGGCAAGCCTGAGAAAAATAGACAATATAATCACTCAATTTCTTTCCAAGGAACCGCACACATTTTAACAAAGCAATGTGCTCGGCAAGTCAGTATCGAGTTCAATGCAATATAATACCTATGCGTCTTCTTATATCACACACACATAAAATAAGCCATCATTTCTCTATTAAAAATAGAACTTAGTTAAAAATTTCAGCCCTTAATTGTCAGAATGATCATCAAGAAGTCTGTGCCCACTTCCTTTGCTGTGAGCCAAAGGAAGCCTGTACACAGAATGCATGTACAAGGTAACTGGAATGATATACCAGAGAAAAACTCTATAAAACAGGAATCAAGATGATAATCATGAAAATCCCAAAAGTTGGCATACAAAGTCACAATTTAAGCATATGTGAGGGAAAAAAATGTGTTTTTCAAGCCTGTAAAATGATGTGTTATAATAATTTTTTTATTGGTAAGTTACATGTGTACCTAGTAGGTCTTGAACCTAGTATGTCTTGAAACCTCAACCTCACTCCCTATCATATTATTATTGTTAGGGAGAGAACACATGTAATATAACATAGGAACACCATTATGTTATATTAACCACTTACCCTTGTCATTATTATTCAATATGGGATTTCACTCACGCTTGTATATCTAACAATTATGAGGACGTGTCAGTTAAATAATAGCTTGTCCTATGCCAAAAGTTATACAGAGGGGATCTTCAAATCTTACCAGTGGATATGGAGGAGGCTTCAGCTCCAATTTTGCAGTGATTAACGAACCAGCTTTTCTTGTACAACATCTCTGTTGCCACACAACATCAAATGTTTCTTATAATTAAATAAAGAACAAGAGAAACAGGAAAAGGGTTTATATAGATGCTCAGTCCTAAGAATTTAGGCATAATGACAGTATAAACCTCCAATGAATAAATAAATAAAGGATTCTGGTGTTCTGGGACACAAAAAATGATATGTTAATTGTAAATTGTCCTTATTAATTAGGAACTCAAAAATCAAAATGTCTAAATCTGGAAATAGATAATTCACAATCAGGCCACAATATTCTTAACAATCATTTAAAATCTTTAAGATAGCAGGATGTGCAGGTCAACAACTACATTGAACAGAATCTTTCTTCTTTTTCCTTTTTGTTAACATCTAATCAAGAGAGCATATACCCCAAAAAGATTTATCTATGTTCTATAGCCAGCTGTCCTACAGCTTGATTACCGAATTTTCTACTTTAACAAAAACTAATCAATACATGGTTGTTTTCCTGATACAAACAATTGTTTCTAATATATTCATTCAAATTCTCATAGCCTAGATTATGTGCAGTGCACTGCAAAATTTTCAACAATCAACCAATGTTCCATTGGGGTAATTGGGCTGAACTGAAATCCCAAAAAAGAGCTCCACAGCAAGAATTGTTCAAAAAGCAACACCACCCAAATTCTATTGTAGATAGATTAGCCGCAGCAGAAATTTGAATTTAGAAAAAAGCTATAAATATGGAAATGAAAGCAGAGTTAGTGCAGGCCTTTTTGTTTGTCCATTGGAGACTAGGAGTTGGTTCTTGAATTCCATGTAGCCCTGTAAATTAACCCAAACCCATGTTAGAGAGATATATATAGAGAGAGAGTACCCGAGTGGTGTAAGAAAGACATTGTAGGCTACAACAACCTTGGCGAGGAAGAAGTGCGCACGTTAGCCAAGTAGAGGATGCTGCAGCTACAGCTACCACCATGTCTCAAAAACTCAAAACGTTATCTTTAGTGCTAGTGTTTTGGTTTCTTTCTTTGTTTCCCTCCCTTAAGCACGAGCTAAATTTTAAACTTCCTTACTCTCAAGAACAAAGAAGAAGAGAACAGTACAGCAGTTCTATGTACTAGACTAGTCTCTTCTCAAAACAAAACAAAAAAACAGCACTAGACTAGCACTAACTACTAGTACTTCCCAGCTTATCAAAAAAAAAAAACTAGTACTTCCCAGTTCCAAGCTCTGAAGAAGAAGAAGAAAAAAATTAAGAGTTGAGTACAGTTTATAGTAGCACTTCTGTTCCTGTTTTGGATATTGGGCTGGCTCTTGGGCTCAACCAATTGAGTTGGACATATTTGGGTACCACTCTGATATATCTTATTGCTATTCTTTTATTAAAGTGTTCTTTTAAGCCCTTTGGCCCAAAATGAGAAAAACGATTTAAAAAGGCAACTATTGTTGTTTTTTTTTTTTTTAAATAAAAAAATACGATTGTACTTTCTTTCTTTTTTTTTCTTTTTTTTTTGCTAAACAAATACGATTGTACTTGTATATAAAAGATTGAGATAGTAGCCAAACCTTGTAGCTTTTATTGGCATTTTCAACGTATACGTTTAGGCGCTATTTGGTTCCACATCACCTCAAAATATGTTTGGTTCCATTTTTTGTTCTTAATTTCCGAATTCAGTACCCAAAAATGTGAGAATGAGAGCAATATTTTGGAGTTTTCAGATTCATGAGAGGCATTCTCATAATAAAACTCAACTCAATTGGTGTTGGGCCCCACTTGAGAACAAAAAATGAGAACAAAGTTTTGAAAATGAAACAGGCCTTTAGAAATTAGAATTCAGATTCTCTCTCCCCATTATTGTAATTATTGGAATCATTAATTTTTTTTTTTTTTTTAAAGTGTATTTACAATTTTTGTGATCTAACATATGATTTTCTGTAGGACTAATTATTTTAGAAACATGTATTATGATTTTAGAGTTTTTAAGATAATTCTATTAAAGATTTTCAGTGAACTGCGTTTTCTCATATCCTCGTCATCTAAGCAAGCAGCACTTTTTCTGTATATAATTAAACTATTGGCGCCTTTTCATAAATAAATAAATTGTTGATGACATGATATAACGTTCGAACACTAATTGTTCCTTGAAATGAAGAAATCTTTATCCTTTTAAACAAGCTAAATTGTAATTCACACCCTACCTACTAATGACCCAGTCCATGACATGCTGCTTAAAAGGACACACTGAGGAAAAATTTTGATGTTTTCAAGAGGTGCCCGGCTGCCAGCACCACTCTCTGCACCCCTTTGGTTTCACCCTTGAGTTGTTCATAATCACAAGAGCACAAAGCATGGTACTCATTTGTTTACAACATTTTCAATCCATTGTTTAACCATTGCCAGTGCTTAACAAGTGCAGTTCAAGAAACTTATCATGACATATATACAAAGAGCTGAACAGAGTAGACCAAATTTTTTATTAATAAAAAAAAAAATGCAGATGCTGTTTCGTAATTGACAAGGAAATTTGCAAAATCTTAGGATGTTATAAAATCCTCTCCAATAAAGTGGTACCATTTAAGACAACTGTACAACAATAAGTCTAGAGTCAAAATATTTTTGACAAATTTCACAATTGTCAAGGTTGCAAGTTGTTAATGATAGATAATAAAGTGGTGCATGTACAATCAATAAAAATTTCCCAACTCAACAGTTGCGAAAATTGTTGTCTTAGCATTATTATAAAGCTATAATATTCACAAAGAATTATATAGTATTCTGAGATTTACATCTCAAAAAAGAAGAGAACAAAAAAATGTACAGGTAAATAATGCCAAAGATATCACCAATTTACACATCAAAACTATGAGATAAATGGGTATGATCTTTTCAATGTAATCTCCAACAGAATAGATAACATTTAATGGTAAAATGGTAACGTTCACATTTCAAAGCAACTTTTATGCATACATATCCTATAACAGTATAGTAGGATCTTCTACATATCTTGCTCTTTTTAATCAAACTTTGTGTATCCAAGGAGACCTCAAATCATCGTGCCATAGAGTGAAATGAGTCAATACAAGTTATTCAAGGACATACTCGAGTCTATATCAAGTAAGAAGTTCAACACAAGGCATTCAATAGCATTTTTCCCCTTCCAATAATATAAAACCTATCATAGACAAACCAAAAAGTAATGTTACCATTCCACAATAATTAAAATAGTGAAAAAAAAATTTATATATATCTTATAAAGAGACATTATTTATACACGAATTGTAGGATGATTTTTATTTAGGTAAGCAAATTGTAGGTTAATATGCAAATTCTAGAGTTGCAGATACAAACTTGTTCACACACAAGTTGCCTTTTTTAGGCTGATGCTTGATATTAATTTATCTTATATGCCTTCTTTCTATTAATCTTTTTGTTTTTCCCCAGTCTCTTCCTAGGTACACTCATTTGAATAATTACGTAATTTCTCCTATATGATCAATCTTCCATTTCAGGCTCCCTCAACCAAAGGCTTTCACTTTATTTTCAACAGAGGTATGTTCTACTGTAATACACACAAACACAGACGGATACGTGCCCAGAGACATGCACACACACTAAAGCATAGAATTGTTATAGTATTATGTCTTATTCTAGAGATAGTTTGATGCAGAGCACAACAAAAGGGAGTTGCCGCACATAGTCTCTAGATAAACTGACACTAGCTGACTAGCGCACAAATCAAAGCAAGGCATCAATGTGAAATTGTGTGAATAATTTACACGACTTGAGAAAATGCCCATGAACGCATAATGTCAGCCAAAAGAGTATAATCTAGGACTATACCACTAAATTACATACATCAGAATGGTATTTCAATATCTTGTCACCAAAAGCCACACTAATTATTGAAGTGAAATTGTAATGCCCCAGCTATTCATTGGCAAGATATTGTCCTTTTTGGGAGTGACACAAAGTCTCTCCCTCAAGGTTTTAGTCCTCTTACCAATTAGAGTCCAAGGCCCTCCATATAAGGCTTAGGACCTCCCGCTACCTAGGCAATGTGGGACTAAGTCAAGATTTGGTTCTCCCTCACCTCACCCCACTTAAGAGGTCTTTAGGCCTTTTGGGTCCCCACAGAAATGTAACATGGAAGACATTATAAAAATTGAACTTAAAAGGCAATAAAATAAACAAATGATAACTATACACAAGGGACACACCCAGAAAAAAAGAGTACATCTTTTCTCATACAAAATGAGCCATTACAGTCACTGGGAAAACCTTATGGCAAGATGGTTTTGGGAGCTTCTTCAAGCAACCAGTGAGCAACATAAGCAAGCAACCAGTGAGCAACATAAGCTTCAACTAGGCCCAAACTCTTTTTCTAGGCACAAGATCTGATGTTTTTATGTCATCTATTTTGGCAGCCACAATGAAATCATTCATACTTAATCCTCCTGCAATTCAAGTAGAAACTTTTCAATGGCCATGTAGAAAATTAATTTCTGCCAACAGAAATTAAAATCAGGAAAATAAAACTTTTCCACTTGGCACAAAGATAATTTTCAAGTATAGAGGTTTTACCGATGGCAGCTGTCCAAATTTCAGCTCTAACTTGATTGGGTGCTTCCAAGTGGATATTTGGGTAATGCCCTGCAGCTTCTACAACCTTATAAATCCTATTGATGAGTTCAACCCCGCATTTAAAATCTCTCAATTTCCACAAACATTGTAGTTTAAGCCCACCTTCTTCTTCCAATAGTCTCCAACCTACAACCTACTGACAAATTCATAAAAATCATGTTTTTAATAAGAAAAAGAGTCCCACGAAGAAAAACAACTACTTTATCGAAACAGAGTTTGCCAATTCAACTTTATCAAACAAAGTTACTATAAGGGCATAAAAACAATTTTCTATCAGATAACCCAATTCATTCTAGTAAACAATTCCATTGTCATATGAAAGATGACAGCTTTGTAGTTTATCAGTGTCTAATGCATGAAAATAAGTTAATGGGTATCAGAAAAAGAAAGGAAATCAATCAAAATTGTAACTTCATTCGGCTGACCCCAAGTACAAGAAAGCAATAAGATAACCCAATTCATAACATGAAAGATGACAGCTTTGTAGACCGTCAATAGTGTCAAATGCATGAAAATAAGCTAATGGGTATCAGAAAAAGAAAGGAAATCAATCAAAATTGTAACTTCATTCAGCTAACACCAAGTACAAGAAAGCAATAAGATAACCCAATTCATAACATGAAAGATGACAGCTTTGTAGACCGTCAATAGTGTCAAATGCATTAAAATAAGCTAATGGGTATCAGAAAAAGAAAGGAAATCAATCAAAATTGTAACTTCATTCAGCTGACACCAAGTACAAGAAAGCAATTAAATAAAACCCAATTCATCATATGAAAAAAGACAGCTTTGTAGACCATCATCATTGTCTAAGGCATGAAAATAAGCAAATGGGTGTCAGAAAAGAAGGACCTTCTTCAAGAGTTTTTGAGCATCAGTAGTGGACATGGGGGATTGGAAAGGAGAAAGAGGAGTACACTGCTGCTGAGAAAGAGAGAGAGCAGAGATATTGGGGATGAGAATCTTGTGCTCAGTGTCTACGTTGCCTAATACCTTGTCTGCAAAACCGCTAGCTACCTCAGCAGGGAATGGGTCCCTGGCTCCAAAATCACCTAACTTGTCAACACCACCTTGAGCCCTCACTCTAATACTACTTCTGAAAGACACTGTTGGAATGGGTTTGAGGTAGTGTTGTTGTTGGTGGTGAGGATAAGGGGAGAGGAGAAGAGGGAAGGAGAGGTGGGTGGTGGTGATGATAGCCATAGAATAGTTATTTGTTATGTGACCTTTGTTGGACTTTTGTTGTAGTTGGAAACGAAACAAAGAGAGCTCTTTTTGTGTGGTGAGTGGTGAGGACTTTATTGGGTCCAGCCGGCGCTGCAGCTTGTGGATGTGGTGGTTCGCTACAAATCGGACCACGATGCTCCTTTACCTATTCATGGCTGAGATTTGAGTTTATAAATTTAAAACTGATTAAAACTGGAATAGTCAAAAAGTTGAAAAGGGGTCGACTCTCAATTTTACTGATTGAATCGATAGTTTTTACAATTCAACCGTTGATTTTATGGTTTTTACTGGACTGATTAAAGGTTTGATTTCAAGTTGAACATGTCAATTTGATCTGACTTTTAAAACCATGATGTTTTCTTAAACTAAAAACAAAAATCTTGCTTTAAAATAAAATCTCCCATTGTTTAAAAATAAATAAATAAAAATAAAAATCTCTCAATTTTACTTGAAATTAAATGATTTTTTTTAGAATAGTAATTAAATGAATCTTATTTAAGAAAAAAAATTACTTGTGATTTATTTAATTAAAATTCATTTAATTACTATACTATTGGTCTCTAAAGTTTACCATGTGAGTACAATCGGTTCCTGAAGTATTAAGTAAGCACTACTGGTCCCTCAAGTTTTAAAAATGAGTTATATTAGTCTTTTTGTTAACTGCTATTAGTAGTATTTCTTATGTGGCTAACGGAATAATGACTTAGCATTTCTTTTAATAACGTGGCAATTTTTTAAAATAAAAAAGTTTCAATATTTTTACACATAAGAACCATATAGATAAGGGTTATCAAATAGCCCATGGCCCACGCCCCAACCCAAAAACCCGACAGCCCAGCCCATTGTTATTAAGGCCCATGGGTAGCCCATTAGCCCAGTGGGTTAGGCTATGTGCTAGTTTTTATGCCCATAGGCACCCGGTGGACTAGCCCAGTAGCCCAAACCGTTGGCCCAACTCGTTGCCTTGTCCAATAACTTAGAATTTATAACAAAAATATATAGGAAATGTATGAAGGATTGATCTTGAGATATTGTAGATGAATTTCTTAAGAGAACTCTCCCAACTACTAAGATACTTAAAGTATTGTAATTGTCCAATAACCATTTGATTTTTTTTTATTAAAGAGAAAAATAAAATAAAAAAATATTTGAAGTCTTAATAAAAAAAAATTAAATAAGTTTTCATCAACAAAACAAAAAATTAAATAGATTTGACTGTAAAAAAAAAAAATTGTAAGTAAGTATTAAATTCTTTGATTTTTTCCTTTTAAAAAAATAGATTGAGTATTTCCTTATAAAAAATTGATTATTTCTTTATAAAAATAATAAAATAATATGCTAACACAATCTTATGGATAGCCCATTAGGCCTAACCCAGTAGCCTAGCCCGTTAAAAACAAAAGTGACATTGCCCATGGGCTGAGGTTTTCTCTTTCGGCCCAACTCGATTCGGCCCGTTAACTAGTTAATAGCCCATTATGCGTAGCCAACTGTGCCCTTGGGCCAAGTAAAAATGGGTCAGGCCAGCCCGACCCGGCCCATTGACGACCCTTACATATAGACCAGGTTCCAAATCAAATCTGAAAATTGAAATCCCAACCCAGTTCCAAATAATATTGCTAGACTGAGAAGGAAATTAGAGTGGTTGGAGATGCAAGTTGGAACTCTTGAAAATATCGTCTCTTTGATGGAAACACAAATTGAACTTAATTGTTGGCTGGAGCTGGATAAGCAAGACTCAATGTGGTGTCAGAGGTCTAGGCTGAATTGGTTCCAAGGTGGAGATCAAAACACTGCTTACTTCCGTTCAAAGGCCACTAGCCGTTTTTAGAAGAATAATATTGATGGATTGCTGGACCAAAACAATGTTTGGAAGGAGGATTTGAGAGATATTGAGAATATAGTGCTGGACTATTATTCTAATCTATTTAAATCTTCAAATCCAGTGAAGTTTACAGAGTTGCTACAAGTTGTCCAACCGAAGGTAATTGTGGAAATGAATACCATGCTTACAGATGAGTTCAAAGAATTTGAAGTGGGTAGGGCACTAAAACAAATGTATCCACTGAAGTATCCTGGTCCTAATGGTATGCCTCCTTTATTTTTTTCAACATTTTTGGCCTACTATTGCTGGTGTGGTGACTAAAACTATATTGGATTTCCTTAATCTTGGTATTATTCCTCCTAAATTTAATGAAACTCATATTGTCTTAATACCTAAGATTAAGGATCCAAAAAGGGTCACAAATTATCGTTCTATTAGCTTGTGTAATGTGATTTATAAATTAGCCTCAAAAACTCTAGCCAATATGCTCAAAAAAATCCTACCAAAAATTATTAGTAATACTCAAAGTGTTTTTGTGCATGGTAGATTAATCACGGATAACATCTTGGTATCATTTGAAAAAATGCATTAGATAAATCAAAAGAAAATTGGAAAAATTAGGGAGATGGCTCTTAAATTGGATATGAATAAAGCTTATGATAGGGTTGAATGGGTGTGTTTGGAAAAAATAATGGAGAAATTAGGCTTAATTCCAGACGAAGGGGTCTTATGATGCAATGTATATCCTCTATTTCCTATTCTGTTCGTATTAATGGGTGTCCCCGAGGCAATATCACCCCTACAAAGGGCTTACGCCAAGGGGATCCTCTTTCTCCTTATCTTTTTTTTGATTTGTGCAAAAGGTCTCTACTTTAATCAAAAAATCAATTCAGGATGGTGATATGGAAGGGGTGGCTGTTTGTCGGGATGCCCCTAGTCTTTCCCATTTATTCTTTGCAGATGATAGCTTAATCTTCTGTAAAGCTTCTTTGGAGGAAGGTAATTCTTTGCAGCATGTTTTAAAAGTGTATGAAGAAGCATCTAGCCAGCAGTTGAATAGAGCAAAGACATCATTATTTTTCAGCAGCAATAGTGATAGAAGTATTCAAAATGAAATTAAGACAAGGTTTGGAGCTCAAATTATCAAACAACATGAAAAGTATCTTGGTCTTCTTTCACTGGTTGGACGGAATAGGAGAAATACTTTTAATGAAGTTAAGGAAAATTTGGCTAAAAAGCTTTCTGGGTGGAAGGAGAAATTACTATCAAAGGCTGGCAAAAAGGTCTTGATAAAGGCAGTTACACAGGCTATTCCGACATATTCTATGAGTTGTTTTAAAATTCCTGATTCCCTTTGTGATGAATTGACTAGCATGATTCGAAATTTTTGGTGGGGACAAAAATAGGATGAAAAGAAAATGGCATGGTTGAGTTGGGAAAAATTGTGTGTGCCTAAATCATGTGGTAGGATGGGTTTTAAACTTCTGAAACCTTTTAATTTGGCTTTGCTAGCGAAGCAAGGATGGTGATTACAACATGGTCAAAATTCTCTTGTGTATAGGGTTTTCAAGGCAGGATATTTTCCTAGATGTGATTTCATTAATGCTTCATTAAGTTGGAAACCATCATATATTTGGAGAAGTCTGGTTGCTACTCAAGAAGTTGTGAGGAAAGGGATGAGATGGCGTGTGGGGAATGGACAGAGTATACGGGTTTGGGATGATAAATGGATTCCAAAATCACCATCATACACGGTTATTTCTCCTAAAGTTTCTCACCCACAAATTTCTTTGGTGAGTGATCTTATTGATGTTGATAGAAAATCTTGGAAAATGAATTTGCTCAAACAGTTTTTTTTTTGCCGTTTGAAGTGGAGAATATTGGAGGAATTCCACTGAGTATTTGGTTACCTAAAGACAAAGAGATATAGGCTAAAATGTCTAATGGATATTTTTCAATTAGGAGTGCTTGTAAGATTGCTTTGGAGTTGGATAAACATGATGATAGGGGCTTTATATCTGATGAAAGTTACTTGAGATCTTTTTGGAAAAAACTTTGGAAGGTGAGAGCCCCTCATAAAGTCAAACATTTTGCATAGAGAGTTGCAAAGGATATTTTACCAACAAAAGCAAATTTAGTTCAAAGGCATGTATGGGGGGATGGCACGTGTGAAGAGTGAGGTATAAATTCTGAATCTTTGTTTCATCTGTCTTAGGAATCCCCAAAAACTCGTGAGACTTAGCTGGCTTCAAAACACTTTCATTATGTGCCATCATTACATTTTCGAAGTTTCATGGATTTATTATGGTTTGTTTTAATGGAGGAAAGGTGGCAAGAAGAAGATTCGGCTTTGGCCATTACTATGGTGTGTGTCACAGGGTCAATTTTTCTTTTTAATTTTCTGTCTCTGATGGCACTAAGCCCCTGACTTAGTCTCAGCCAACACTCCATACACACACACTGTAGGAACACTCAGAACAAAATTATTAAGGGAATTCACACACACACAACACACACAGTATTTACAAGGCACCAACCCTAACCTTTATTACTCAATATCAAGTGCAAAAGAAGCCTGGAGAATACATACGAAATTCCCTAAGCCAAAAATTACACACTTTGCTGTTGACAGCCCCAACAGCCTAGGATAAATGCATAGAAATAACTGTTACGACAGTTACTGCCAAGTAACTGCCCCCTGTCTAGGACTTATTGCCACATGTGGTCTGACTTAGGACACCTTCAACTGATGCTGTCTTGGCCTGCTCTCCACGTTTCCAATCCCTACACAGCAGGTTTGAACATCCAGAAAGCCAGGAACTGCTTGGTAACTGCTGATAACTGCTGCTGCACACTCTGTACATGTCAGCCTATGTCTCAGCACATCATCATGGGGCTTCTACCCATGCTCAACAGCCTACACCCACTTATTCCATCACGTTTTAGAAGACTTGGCCTCCTACCCAAGCCCTCCTCATCAACATCACAGCCCACATAACATGCCTATATTCAGCACATCAAATAACTGCCATCAACCCACTCACACAAATCCATGCATTCTACCAGCACCAACCAGCCCAATGCCTTGCATAGCATATTATCATCACAGCAACCCAGCACTGCCTTGCATCCAAGCCACCGAGCCCACACATAAAGCAACCATCAGCCAAGCCACCATTGCCATGCACCATCCCATAAGGTCAACACCACCTACTGTTGCCCAACATCAAAATCTGTCATTGCCCACCATGGCCCTCCTCTGCCATGGCCTTGGGGCATCATGTGGAGCAAAGTGCCTCCACATGCTACCCCTCATCATGCTCATCACTCTGAATCCAGCAGGGAGACCAGGCTTGTCCCCCTCAAAGTGCAGTTAGGAGCTTCACTAGATAGGCATGAAAAGCCATTAGTGTCTTGAGAAAATATTGAGCCAAGTGATTGGCCTGATGTTGTCCAAGCACTCCAATTTCTCATGCCATCATCAACAGCAATTAAAGCTCCTAACAGTGTAGGCTCTTTGGACTAACAGGAATGATATTCACCATGGTGGTTTGAGAAAGAATGGAAAACAGATTTTTCATTAGTGTACACAGTATCTTGATAAGTATTGGGCTGCCACGGCTATTCCAATTAAATATAATATGCCTTTGGAGTCGAGATGGGTGCCTCCAGTTGATTTAGTCTACAAGGTTAACGTGGATGGGACAGTTTTCTTAAGTCAGAAACAAGCTGGGATCAGTGTGATTATAAGAGATAGCCAAGGAAATTTCATTGCTGGTTTAAGCAAGAAGCTGAACACACCTTTGGGAGCCATTGAAGCTAAAGCCAAAGCTTTTGAAGAGGGTATAGTTTTTGCAGGTGATGTTGGCATTCAAAACTTTGTGGTGGAGGGTGACTGTTTGACTATTGTTCAGGCTCTTCTTGATGTTTCTCCAGCACCTTCATCAGTTGCTCCTCTAGTATATGGAATGATAACCGCAACCTATGGATCACAATGTGTAAATTTTTCCCATGTTCAACGGTAAGGCAATAGGCCTGCTCATCTTTTAGCTAAAAATTTTGTAGGCATTGATGACTATGTTGCTTAGATTGAAAAGAATCCTTGTTTTTTTTAACAAGCTCTTCTCCATGATGTATTATCGTTATCTGTTTGTGTTTAATGAAGTTTATGTCTTTTATCAAAAAAAATATATATATATATATATCCCCATCCCTGATTGAATTTTGAAACTGAAACTCACAAGAGAGAAGGTGGTCTAGCCCACGACGCTGCCTCCCTCCGCCAGAGATGGTGGCCTTGCCCTCTAACTGACAACCACTACCACTATTGGCAAAGCCTCACCCACGCACTCATCGCCACTCCCTCCTCCCATCTCTAGCCAACTCATCTCAAGTATTACACTTTTTCTTCTCTCTTCGTGGTTGTGCAACCCAATTAGGCCCAATGTGTGTACAAATTTCTTTTTGTGTTTGTGTTTGTGTCTTTGACAGGTTGGACACTTTTGGGACCAAGTGTATACAATTTAATATTTGGTTGCTAATGATGTTAAAGCTTTAATTTTTTGTGTGGCAATATTTGTTTTGGGTTCACTTTAATTGGTGTCCTTAGTTTAGTAGTTTTGCTATTTTTATGGTAGTTGGTGTTTATTTGTTCTTGGAAAGTTAATAAGTTTCACCCAAAAACTAGTATTGGGATTGGAAATTGAGTCATAAGGTTCTTCTTTACTAATCACCTTGTTAAACTACAAATGAGATGCATTCAATTAATCAGTACTATGATTTAAGCTACAAGTGGAAACTTGAAGAGAAAAGCTAGGGCCCAAGTGGAGTAAGGAAGCCACCATCGCCGATGAAGGGAGGTAGTGTTGCGGGCTAGGCCACCTTCTCGTGCGTTTTAGTTTTAGTTTTAGAATTAGATAAGGATGGGGATTTAATTTGCATTCGAGTTGGGATTTCAATTTTCAGATTTAATTTGGAATCGGGTCTCTATAGTTCTTACGTGTAAAAAATATTGTAACTATTTTATTTAAAAAATTTCCACATCATTAAAAAAAATGCTAAGTCACTATTCTATTAGTCACATAAATTACACCACTAATAGCCATTAACAAAAAGACTAATGCAACTCATTTTTAAAACTTGAGGGACCAATAATTCTAACTTGAAACTTGAAGGACCAATTGCGCTCATAGGATTTTTTTTTTTTTTTTTTTTTAGAATTCTAAATATTTTTAACACACACACACGAGGAGAGGGGAAAATATTTTTTAAAGAAACTTACAGTGGTGTATATCCAAAATGGTCTAACTCTTGAATACACAGTACAGACTTTAAACCTCTTTTACTCACACTCATTTTCTAATATGGGATTAACCCACTATTTTTTCTTTTGAGAATTCTAAATATTTTTAACACACACACGGAGAGAGAGGAGAAGGTTTTTTAAAAAAATTTTACAGTGGTGTATATCCAAAAGGACCTAACTCTTAAATACACAGCATAAACTTTAAACTTCTTTTACTCACACTCATTTTTCAATATTGGATTAACCCACTAGTTTCGCATATTATTTATGTCTCTTTAGAGCATTCATATCAAAGTTGCTAAAAATTTTAGCATTTAACACCTCAAAAAAATTACTTTATCAATTTTAACACTTTACTTTTCAATACACACTATATCAAATCTTCTATTTTTAGATTCAACACATTAAAATAATATAAACAACCCATTAAAATAATATTAAAAAAAGCCACCACTAAAACTCAAAGCAATCGGCCACCCATAACCGGCCACCGCCACAACTACCATTGTAGCAACCACAACCTACCACACAAAAAAAAACCACCGGCACAACCACAACCACCACCATCTTCAACAACCCACTGCAAACCCATTCAAAACCACACAATCACCACACAACAAACCTACAACGAAAATGATAGCAAAAGCAAAACCCACAACCGCACAAGCCAGCAAATCCAGAGATCTCACTACACAAACCCATACTAATGGCGACAACAGAACCCAATCTAGCCACCATGAGTGATGAACACCATCACACCTAAACACAGAGAACTTTAATGGAGCGATGGAGATGAGAATGTGGAGGAGATAGACACGATAAAGCCATGGAGAAGAGATGGCCCTGAAGATTTGGGTTGGATTTGAATTCAAATGGAGAAGAGAGGCATGGGTGAAAGGGAGGGGCTGATGGCCTTGAAACTTTTGATTGGATTTGGTTTTAGATGAAGAAGAAAGGTATGGGTGAGAGGGCTCGAGAGAGGAAGAGAACAGGTGAGAAAGAAAGAAAAAAGAGAGGGAAGAGAGAGACCAGTGAAAGAGAGAAGAAATAAGAAAGAAGAATCTAGTGAAATGGAGAGAGAAAGAGAGAGAAAAGATATTTTAATTGGAGAGTATTATAAAATTATTATTTTTATAAGATTTAAGCTACAGTATGTTGTTATAGATACCAGTCCACTGTAGCACAGTTGCTAAAATTTTTAACAATAACACCTTTGTTGTAGTGTACTTTTTTAGAATAAGATGCTAGAAAATAACATTTTTAGCTTCAGTATCCATTTGGATACCAATTATCTCAGCGTCTGCGTTTTCTTTTTTATTTATTTTTTCTTTTTTTTGGCATGCGTTTCAAGAGACAAAGGTAGGGGTGTTAATTCAGGTTAGCGTGTCGGGTTCGTGTCGTGTCGTGTCGAGGTTGGGGTGTTCGACTAAATGGCTCAACCCTAACCCGACCCATTTAATAATCGTGTCATGATCTTTCAACCCTAACCCGACCTGTTAATAAGTGGGTTGACCTGACTCAACCCATTTGACACGCTTAATAAACGAGTCGTGTTAGGTTGACACGAATATAACACGACCCATTTCAACCTGCATAATATTAAATATAACATCTATTTAGAAATAATTATTTTTACATCCCAAAAAGCAGTGCATACACTTCAAGTCTTCAACCCACATTCAAAATAATATAATTCAACAAAAATATAACATTCATCTAGAAATAAGTTCTTTACACTCCAAAAGAAGTGCATACACTTCAACCCAAATTCAAAATAACAAAGTTTCACAAAATAAAATAACATAGTTCAACAAAAATATAATAATCTTGGAACTCGCCAAATGCTAAGTATCAATATTGAAAGAATTTGAGCAAACAGTAGACTAATCCTGATTATGACCACGATTATCATCCATAGATTCTTTGTTGATGTCCAAATTCATAACATCTTCCACAAGCTCATCCAATTTCATTTGTGTAAGTTCTATGCCACAAAAAAAAAAAAAAAAAGTATTAGTAGTTCTAAGGTCTGTAAAGTTTCAATTTCCAATTATATCCCTTGTAAATTTTTGGAATTACTTACTTTTCTTTTTAAATTTAAAATATATGTTGGATATAAAAGGTATTTGACAAATCTAAAATAAAAAAAATATTTATTTGTTATATGAGTTAAACGGGTTGTGTTAAGTGGGTCATTTCGGATTGACACAAATAAATTGGCGTGTCAAACGTGTCTATTGCGGGTTACGCGGGTTGACCCGTTTATGACCCATTTCTTATCGTGTCGCTTTCGGGTCGACCCATTTATGACCTAAACCTATTAAGGCCCAACCCTAACCCGAAAAAACTCGTGTCGGGTTCGTGTCGTGTTCGCGGGTTGGGTCGAACATTGACACCCCTAGACAAAGGCTACTTCATGCACAGTGCATAAACAGTAGCTGCACTATTGGACTTTTTAGCCAATTTTCGCACATCAATGGGTCTTGTGTACTGTTTACGGGACCCACAAACTTCACTTTTCAGTAATTTTTTAATTAAAAATGGGTTCCACGGTACTATTCACACATTTAAAAATTATTTTGCTTTTCAGTTTTTAATTTTTAGTTTCAGCAAAATAAGTTCTATCTACCCTTAATGTGAATGCTTTTCTAATTATGATTTTTCCAGAGTTTTTTGAAAGTACAAAAGTGTCAAAACCGGATGAACCGGTTCCTGTTGTCAATTCCTTAGCTAATGAACAATGATGAATCACAATGCCAACGACCGGTTTTGGTCCAGTCCGGTTTTGAAACAGTAGTTAGTGGTTAGCGGTTACATTGTGTAGTCTACTGTGGTCCACGTGGCTGATGAGGTTTTTTTTTTTTTTTTTTTTTGAGAGAAAGATTTAGAGAAAAGATAATTGTATTTTTTTGCAAAGGTATCTTAATCAAATTAAAGACATCTCATGATTTGAGCTTAAAATATGACTTTTTTTTTTATTGCTCTAATAATTCAATACCAATAAATAAAATTTTCTAATTAATTTTATTTGATTTATTTTCTAATTAATTGTTCTGGTAGATAAAATTAAAATGTAAGTGGTAACCAGTGTTTCTTTATGCCAAGTAAAACAAAAAATTTGAATTTTTATAAGATTTACGAGAAAATGAAATTGAATGGTTGTAACTTTTCTAAATTATTTAACACTATATATTAAATCTAAACTGCAATCAAATTTTAGTTACATTCAGTTTATGATAAAAGGTCAATTGAAAATTACAGTAATATGCAGGTGCAGGTGCAGGTGCAGGTGTAGCTAGTGTCTTTTTTCTTGGATCAGGTTATTCTCTTTGGAGATAGCATTTTCCCAATTCACAAGTCTTCTCTCATTCACATCTTTGTATTATTCTTTACCAGTTGTTCTCATTTGAATTTTTTTTTTAATTACTAATTTATTATATTTTGGAATGATTGACTGACTATGAAGAGAGAAGAACTCCAATTAGTAACCTTTTCTTTCGAAGGCAATGGCATAATCCTTCCCCGGCTTTTATATTGGACTTGTAACCTTTTTTGTTCTTTCCACTTTTTACTTCCTTTATTCAATTTGATAAGCAACTCTGATCTTTGAGTCAAACTCAAGAACTACACCAAATGACAAAGGATAACTGCTCAGATGAAGTGTTGATTGAAAAATGAAAATTTAATTGATAAGTGAAACAGTGGTCAGCATATTCAAGAACTCAATCCCCATTTGGGCTCTGGGACTAAAAGGTTTGTTATATTCATCAATCTTCATCCTCTGAATCTTGAAATGTTACATAAAGGTTAGATAAGCCATGTATAACACCTCTCTTTGAAGAATTCAGGGGAACAACAAAAATGGAAGAAAAAAAAAACTATTAGAAAACAATGAAACAATAAATGGGTTTTCCCTGTTATCTGTACACACTCAAGGGACAAAATATATTGCTCTGATAGTTATATGGAGAAAGGCTTTGCATACATATCAAATGGTTCATTTGCAGTAAGCTGTGGTTCCTGTAGCAAAATACAACAAGAACAAAGTTAGAAGATACTAATCGAAAATCAGCAAAGCATTCCTTACTTCAGCATAAATGATAAAATATATAAGTAATACAAAAAGACAGAAAGGCATGTGATCAAATTTCAATTTATTAGATATAATTTGAAGGCATATAATTTGAATTTATCTAGCTATAATGCATCTTTAAGGCCTTCTAATGAATGTTACTGAAGAAAAGGGAGACAACATATGTCTTGTTGAAACTTAAGAATTAAAGGGTAGTTCTTGGTGCAATGGAAAAGCATATACCATCTTACTACAATTTTGAGTACACTATCAGACATATTCAAAGAGATAAACAAACAATTGCTTTTCTAAAAATTCATATGCATAGATGAGTCATCATGCTTTCTAAAATTTGGGTGTTGCATCACATGAAACTTCCTGAATGTATATGAGATGCAGAAAATATAAGGCCTCAAATACCATGTTGGAATCATAGCAGCTGCCTAGAAAGTTTGTTGATGGCATATATGCAGACCTTTTTTGAGTCAATTCCATGGGTTGGATGAGAGAACACTGGCTACATAATACTCAAAATGAAGAAACTCACTTCTTAGAAAGTTTGTTGATGGCAACGATGCAAACTTTTTTGAGTCAATTTCATGTGTTGGATGAGAGAACACTGGCTACATAATACTCAAAATAAAGAAATTCACTTCTCAGAGATGCAAAAAGACACCATAAATCACCTACTAAATCCTAAGGACCTAAACAATCATTCACCACCTTAGAAGCATTTTCAAGGGAACTCCTCTAGCATCAGAAACCATGGGTAAACAACATTTTGGCAATTCATATGCTGTTTTTATCCAACAGGAGAGGAGTAATGTGAAGAACATAAGTTGACTTAAAATATCTCATATAAGTATATAACTATGATAAAACATTGATAATAGAGATAGATGACTCAAATCTGCTTCCTTTTTTAAAATTCTTATATTATGGATGGGGCTTAAAGCTTGTATTGACTTCTAGTATGTCAAACTCTCATTTCAATATACTCAGGTAGTCTACAATTCAACAATGAAGATTTTTATTTTCTTTGAGAGAGAGAGGAGAGAGCAAAATTTCTGCAAATTTATTTAGTTTAGACTTTAGCCTTGAAAATACTCTGCCACCCCCAAGTTAACTTTTTGGCTTGTAAAATTTAGACTTTTCAGAGGTTGATGAACTGTTTGTGCTATATTCTGAAGTAGAAATTCAGTTCTTATATTACGGTTGAGACTAAAAGCTTGTATTGAATTTTATTATGTCAAACTATCATTTCAATATATTTAGGTAATCTACAATTCAACAAAGATGATTTTAATTTGTGTGTGAGAGAGAAAGAGAGCAAAATTTCAGTGTATTTATTTAGTTTCGACTTTAGCCTTGAAAATACCATGCCACCCCCAAGACGAGTTTCTGTCTTGTAAAATTTTTTACTTTTCAGAGGTTGATGAACTGTTTATGCTATATTCTGAACTAGAAATTCAGTTCTTGTCTGTTAGAGTCTCAATGGCTTGCACAAGGCTGCTGCAATTGAAGGTGTGGCCTTGCCTTGTTGCTGCCATTCCTCACAAGTACTGCTGGACTGAGAGTGAAGTCTTTGAAAGCATCAAGCTAGGTTATAGTTAGCAGTATTCTAGGTTGTCTGGTATGTGCTGGCAGTAGGATCAGATCATGATCAATTAGCCATGTGCTTATTGTTATTCCAGCATGTGTGTGATCAAGAATTGACATGTGAATCGTTAAAGTCAAGTTAGTTACTAACTGTTAGTTGTTATGGCAGTTACATTCAGCTAGCTCTTTAAAGATTGTACTTGCTGTAATGGAATGAACAACAAAGGAATAACCAATTTCACTCTTTCTAATCTTCTATACTTTTCTAATCTCTCTCATTTCTTAGGAGGCCTAGCTACCTCAAAAAAGCCACCCTAATCCCAAATCCTACAAGTTCTAAACCACTAAAATAGAAAATCCCTAACATTGTCAAAACAAGCGACTTCTGTATATAAAACTAGTTTTCAGTTTTTCCATGCATAAATGATGACAATATTAACTTAGTGAAAGACACAATGCAGACAAAAACCAAGATAACGATCAGTGCTAATATTTTTATTTATAATTCAAATAACTAGAGAATTATAATCCTATATTTCCTCCCAATTTTTAGTGTTTTGGATTTATAGGCTAAACCATACTTTGGCCCTTGATATACAAAGTGAATTTTAATTTGGTCCCTAAATTTTTTTAAGTTCTGAATTTGCATTTTGAAAATATTTTAACCTTGAGCAATCTTAGTCTGTTCCAAACAAAATGGGAATGATGTTGTCAAAAAAATTATGACATGGCAAATATTAAGGAGTGCAACCTCATTGATTTCTGTTTGGCATTGTTATTCTCATGTGACCACATTGCTCAAAATCAAAATTTTCAGGGATAAAATTGAAACTTCATGAAATCTATGCATATCAAATTAAAACTTAACCCAATATTTCAGGAACTAAAAGTATAGTTTAGCTTTTTTTTTCCTCTAATTTTGTTCAGGCAGCATTTGCAGTTTGCACTATGTGCCAATGAAAAAA
Source organism: Quercus aquifolioides (assembly GCA_019022515.1). NCBI lineage: Eukaryota > Viridiplantae > Streptophyta > Magnoliopsida > Fagales > Fagaceae > Quercus > Quercus aquifolioides. The sequence goes on along the minus strand of CM032335.1, from coordinate 30,199,355 downwards.
AAAAATACACTAATATCAGCACAATTGTCTCTTTTCACAATACATGTGTCCAAATCAATGTGATTGCAATGACAACCATACCTGTCTCGACCCGCCACCACTCCCTCCTGTCAAAAGCATGGTGAGAAGAGATGTCACTATACCACCCCCACCTAGATCATCATTTGTGTTACGAATGGTTGACCGCATTGCATTTAGCATGGCTCCATATGTAGTTGCCTGTCCACGCTCAATGGCTTGGATGAAAGAATAAGTCATTGCACCAGTTGAAGTGATCCTTGATAGAGCCTGTCAACATAAAACATTAGCTCAGATCTTAAATCACCACTATATTTTACTTGAATGAATAAACTGATGCCCAAAACTTTACCGCAGTATCTGCTGAGGTCTGATCATCATCACAGCCACTGAAAGATATGACCTCCCCACCACTTGTTCCTTTCCACACACCTGATCTAGGGCGATGGTCCTCCCATGCATACCTCCCAGTCCTACATCCACACACACAGACAGATATATATAGAAAGTGTAAGCAAGAAAGGACAATGAAAGGACATAGTAGAAAAATTAGACTAGTACCCATCAATGGATAGTATACACTGGCAGAGACTTATTAAGGTTTTGGAAATTGTCTTGTAAACTTATCAGTTATCACATTGTATTATTGAAGAAATATAACATAATATTTTGTATCCACTGAAAAAAAAGGGACTCACCTATCCATTCTACATAGAAATGGTAAATCTAAAACGGTGCCACTATGGCAAGCATCTATGATTGCATGGAGCTTAACTCCACGAGGAAGAGGCCGGACAATGGTTTCATTGATCTCATCATCAATAATCATTCCCTGAGTTTGAAAATCTAAGGGGCAGAGTGTTTCATCATATCCATCTATCTCATCTCCAGTGTAGTTCCTTTTCTGTGAACCATGACCAGAATAATGAAAAACCAAGGAGTCTCCTGGTTGACAACCTTGCACGAGCCAATTCAGTGCCATTCTAATGTTGCTTTTAATGGGATGTCTGTAAGGATCAGCTTCTTCTTCTGTGAAGTAACTTTCACAAGGGGACTCAGATGATGGCATGGAAGAAAAATACAGGGACATCAAAGAGTACAAATAAAAAAATAAAAAAATAAAAATTGAATTCAGATTAAAAGGACGGATCTTTTTAGATTGTGACTCTACAGATAATTATCTAGTAACTTGTAATCAATTAAAACTTTGTATGTTTACACTTAAAAAGCATTTCTAAAACACATTTGATAATTCAATAGTTACAACAACAGGGGAGGACGATTCGAACCCTGAATCCCTTTATAAAGGAGAGGAGACTATTGGTTCTAAATTGTTAATGCTAAAGTAAGGATTGAGTGATGGTCAGTTTGTTGGTTTTAGAAGAATAAGTTTTTGCCTTTAGGGAAATGTGGACCGCATCTGAATTCATACATACACTTCCAACTAGATGAAGATAAATGTGGGTTCAATTAACTCAATTGGTAAATTCTCTTGCCATCAAATAACGAACTTGGGATCAAAATTAACTTTCCTATAGTCAGGTAGAACCCAGTTGCGCTTCTTGATGCTCTGATTAGAAACAAATGAGTGGGGACTGCTTATCAATTGTAATCAAAGAAATAAGACACATAACGTTGTAGGTATACAATTAAATTGACAAAAAATTGAGACCAAACTCAGAAAAGACATAGCAAGTATTGCAAATAATGCATATGCGAGCAAATAAGCATTAGGACTTGTTCAGCAACAATCTGAATTCAGAAACAGGTGAATAAAACAACAGCAACATATGAGCAAAAAGGAAAAAAGAAAGCTCTCTCTCTCTCTCTCTCTCTCTCTCAGCCCAAATAAGACAGCAGACAAAACAAAAACACAAAAAATCCAACATAAACAATGAAAGGGAGAGATCAAAGATGAGGAAGAGAGTACCATTGAGCATGAGAACGGCAGACTCAGGGAAGTTGAACTTGTTGATCAACAAGTACTTCATGCACTTAGCATCATTAATACAACCCTTCAGCTCATGTCGTGAGTTCCTATAAGATATCCCACAAATGACAGCACGCTTGCGGCCGTGTACGGCCGGAGGCGGCCCTCGTGGCGCGTGGTTGTAAGGAGACGGAGCAGTGAAGGGTGGTGGTGGTGGTGGTGGTGGTGGGTAGTGCGGGTGGTGTTGATGGGTGGAGGAGTAAAAACCTTGTGGTGGTGGTGGTGGTTGTGGTTGTTGGAGGCTACGAGGGTCAGCTATGCGAGTCACAGCATGGCAAATAGCACACCGGATTGAATGAGCACCTGGTGGAAGCTCTAAAACTCTACGGCAGTTTGAACAATCTACAAGCAACATGTTGATTATGATGATGATAGAAAGAGAGTTTAGAGAGATCAAAGCTAGTTTTTGATGGAGATCGAGTATAAATGTACTGTATCTGTACGTTAATGATGATCAAAACTTGAAGAGTCTAACTTCTTTTCATGAAATGAAAGGTACAGAGAAGAGGGGGATTGTTGTTATAATGCGTTTATAAGAAAGAAAGAAAAAGAAAAAGAAAAAATTTGAACTTTGAAAGAAAAGGGTAGGAAAGAGAGAGGAGATTCATGATATGATATTATACAGACTTTTTTTTTTTTTTTTTTTAAGATAATGATACAGACTTGTTGACTTGTAGGTTTGGTCTGCAATGTATTAAAAGAGTCTGCAAGTTGCAAGCGAGGGAAATGGGGTAGAAATGTTGGATTTGGAAGAAAAGCAAAGGAAATTATTAGCAAAGCGAACAACTACTCCACTTCAACTACTACTACCCGTGAATTACACGGATTTATTTGTCAACACGTATGTTTTGCACCAATTGATATTATTTATTTGTTTATGAAAAGAGTATATAAATATATATAGAGAATTAAACATAAATAGGATGGTCCCATATGGCTGCTCAAATTAGGCGTGCAATCCTAACTTTCTAGGGGAGGGCTACATTTTGATAATATGAATGTTAATTTGATAGCAGACAAGTCGTTTAAATTAAAATATGATTGTTTTTTTTAGTAAACTTCTCTCTTTTCTTTTTCTTTTTTGAGAATAACTTCTCTCTTTTCTTAAATTGTCATTATTGAATGAAAAATTCTAGAGACATAAATAATTTGACATATGATATCTGCTATGTGGCAGATTATTAGTGGAAGGTAAAAAATATAATGTCAATAGTGGATCCAGATAAGAACAAAAAAAAACTTGTCAACTAAATTGGTGTGAAAAATGTTGTTAAGTTTTTTATTGAGAGAAATTTATATTATGTTAGCTCTATTATTGAGAGAAATTTATTGATGGCTGCACAACCCATACTATTATCTGGACATTGTTGGCGGGTAGGAAATGGCCTCTCAATTAATGTTTTCAAAGATAGGTGGATCCCCAATTATCCATCTAATAGCATATTACATCCAGTTCATGAAGATGTGGAGGAAATGAGAGTGGCTGATCTGATTAATCCGGATTTGCATATTTGGAGGACTGAAGAAATTATGGCTAAGTTTCATAGGGAGGAGGCAAAAGCTATTTGCCAAATTCCACTGAGCCACAGAGACGTAAATGATACTATCATCTGGCTGCACAATTCTAAGGGAGAGTTCAGCATCAAATCGGCGTACCATGTGGCTAGGAATCTGGGGGATCGGACAGAAACTTCACAGGGCTGTGCTGAATGGAAGGTATGGGCTGCGATTTGGAAGCTAAAACTTCCAAATAAAATTAAAATCTTCGGATGGCGGGCCTGTCATGAAATACTACCATCAGCTGGGAATTTGTTCAGGAGGAAAGTTGTTCAGGAAAATAAATGTCCATTATGCACGAGGGAGGAGGAATCAACAGTCCATGCCTTATGGGAGTGTGTAGCGGTCCAGGATATTTGGCATGGCAGCATCCGAAAATTGCAAAAGACCAGGCACGGGCAGCAAGACATGAAGCAACTGATGGTGGACTTATTGGAGCGGTTAACGTCAGATGAGATGGACCTGTTTTGGGCACAGGCGTGGTTTATCTAGAATCAAAGGAATTGTGTAGTTCATGGAGGTAGAATGAAGGATCCGAATAGCCTGAACAAAAGAGCTGAGGAGTATGTTATTGAATTTAAACAGTTCCGAAATAATCTCTCTGTTTTGACTCGGCAGCAACAGAGTGGAGACGTTTGGCAACCTCCCTCACATTCGGAGTATAAACTGAACTTTGATGCAGCGATTTTTTCAAGCTTGGACAGATCAGGCTTTGGCGCTATAATCAGGAACGACAAGGGTGAAGTGATGGCTGCTATGTCCGTGAGTGGTCCGAAGGTGAGTTCAAGTGATGAGGCTGAATTACTTGCTTGTCGAAGAGCTATTGAGTTTGCTGTGGATGCTGGGTTCTCTAGGTTGATTATTGAGGGAGATAATTGTAATGTGATCCAAGCCATCTCTTCTTCTTCAGAAAATTTTTCACTACTTGGGAATGTTGTTAATGACATCAGACACTTGTTGTGGGGGTTACAGTGGGTTAGAGTTTGTAATATTAGGAGAGGAGCAAATAAGGTAGCTCATGCATTAGCTCAATATGCTAGAAATTCTCTTGATGCAGATTTGTATTGGATGGAGGACTCTCCCCCACTAGCCTTAGAAGCCTTGTATCATGACTCTTTATCATTATAATTGAATGAATATTTCCCTTTCAAAAAGAAAAAAGAAAAAATAAGAGACTTCTAAAAAAAAAAGACTTTCTTATTATAATTACGTAATTTATTGATACTATTACAAATTTACAACTAAGGGTGGTGTTATTTCCACACAAAATAAAAAAGGAAACAAATTCTAAAGTTGTTCACAAATTGTTATCATGGATTAAAAAAAATAAAAAATTTATCACTTACTTTACCTATCAAATGCAAGCTTTTAAAGTAAATGCTATAATGATATTGATTCAATTATTTGGTATTAAGTTTCCAAATTGAAGAATGAAACACAGCTTTTTTTTCATAATTTTTGTTCACAATTTGCTAAATTTGTAGATTATTATTGGAGCAACATTACTTTTACACGGACATACAATTAACACAATTTTTATTATGTACTAATTATAATATGCCACCTTGGCAATAATGAAAAAAATGAAAAATTTATTGTCACCAAACTGATTGTGAAAGATATCTAAATATACATATACATTATAATTAAAACCAACTGATAGCGAACACTAAATAAGAATGTTATAGTTTAAAAATTAGAATTAAAATTGGAAAAAGTTTACCTTCAACTCGTTATGTGGCAATTGATAAAATTATCTACATATAATTTTAATCACAAATCACATGACTCACTAAATAAGTTATATGATTAAGAGATTAAATTATAAAAGGATGTGGTATAAAACCCAAGTTTTATATCCTCTAATTTCAACATGCCACATCATCTTATTATATATTAAAGAATAAGCACAACCACACCCAATCAATTCTAATATCCATCTAAAAATTCAACAAAATTGGGAGTTTATTAAGATGTTATTAACTGTGATAGGATGTACTGAGTTTTAAGTAAAAAGCTAATATGACAATCTTTTATTAAATGGTGTAGAACATGAATTTTACACTCCATCATTACCAAATTCGGACTCTGTAAATTTTTTTATTTAGAATACGAAGTATTTTAACACACATACACACAGAAATGAGAGGGAAGAAGGTCTTAAAGAAACTGACAATATGTATATCCAAAAGGGCCTAACTCTTGGATACACAGTATAGGCTTTAAACCTCTTTAATTCACATTCATTTTCCGATTTTCGATGTGGGATTAATCCACTGTTTTTTCTTTTGAGAATACTAAATATTTTAACACACACACGTGGAAAGAGGGGAGAAGGTCTTAAAGAAACTGATAGTGGTGTATATCCAATAGGGCCTAACTCTTGAATATACAACATGACTCTATGATTAAATGTACACATGAATAGTTTATAAATTATCACATAATGGGTTGAATGAGATTCATTTAAACCTAGTTTGGAGTAAAATTTTGTCCATTAAAATATATAGCCATAAATATTAATGCATGTTTTTAAAGAAAAATGTAACTCCTTTGTAATTAATTATGAATTAATAAGGGTAAATTGCAAATTACACCACTAAAGTTTGAGAGTGCTTAGATTTTACATCTTGAAGTTTTAGAATTTGGATTTTACTCCCTGAAGTTTAAGGGTGTTTAGATTTTACTTCATAAATTTTGCAGGTGTTTGGATTTTACACCCTTAAATTCTAAAATTTCAGGGTGTAAAATCCAAACACCCCCAAATTTAAATAGTAAAATCCAAACACCCCTAAAATTTAGGAGGTAAAATCCAAATTCAAAAACGTTAGAGTGTAAAATCCAAATACTTCTAAAATTTAGAAGGTAAAATCCAAATTCTGAAACGTTAAAGTGTAAAATCCAAATACTTTCAAACTTCAAAAGGTAAAATTTAAAATTTGAAATTTTAGGATGTAAAATCCAAACACTTTCAAATTTTAGTAGTATAATTTGCAATATACCTGGTTAATGATTTCCCATGACTTGTCAATTCTCCAGATGAAAGAGGAAAAAAGTAAATCCTTTGTAATTAATTGTGAATTGATAATTTCTCATGACTTGTCAATTCTCCATATGAATTGAGGAAAAATGTAACTCCTTTGTAATTAATTATGAATTAATAATTTTCCATGACTAGTCAATTCTCTGGATAAAAGAGTTCATTGCATTAATTTTCAAGGTACAAAACTTTTATATATATATATATATATATATATTTTATATAAGATAAAAATTTTACTCTAATCTAATTAAGTGTATATATATATATATGTGTGTGTGTGTGTAAAACTCCCTCTTAGATACTTGAATCTCGACCTTTACCCCTCACACTCCACAATCACTTATACTTGTGAAATAACCATCACATCAAGGTGTGCGATGGTAGATACAAAACTTATATAAAATCCTTATATGGAACTTTTCCCAATTAATTTATTTGTGAATTGAATAAATACGGTCTGTACACATTCAAAGCAAGTAGTATCAATTAGGAGCATTAGTCTATTTATTTATGATATTAATAAAGACAAGTATGGCATCATGAACTATTGTTACATACCAACATCATTGAAATATATTTGGAGTCCAATCTCCGCCTACATAAAAAATTGATTGATGTATTTTATCTAATGATAAAAAGCTATCATAAAGAGTAGATGTCATAGGTTAAAACCATAGTTGTCAAATCGTGAATCGTATCGTAAATCGATTTTTTTTTTTTCTGTATTGTGTATCATATCGAATCGTTGATCGTAAGATATACAAACACCTAATAAAATTATAAAATAATAATAGATATACATATATAAAAGTTATATTCATTATAAATTCAAAATATTTTCAACTAATGACTAATTTAATCATTACTTATATAATAAAATTTAACAAAGCTAACTAAATAAATCAAATTAACTTATGTTTATAACATGCATGTTCAAATTGATTAAACTCAGAAGTGATAATACATGATATATGAACCAAAATAATAAAATATTTTCATTATCTTGGCAAATCAACTCCATATAAGTCAATATTATCATCATGTTCAACATCTTGCAAAACTATTTTTTCATAGATATTTTCTTCATTATTATCAACATATACTATTTTTTGTTGTTTTATAATTTTTTCTTTATATTTTTTCTTGGCATTCTAGATTTTTAGACTCATAATAATAATAACAAAATAAAAAAATAATTATATTTTCATATAATACATTATTAATAGCATGGAAAATAAATTTGCACATATGAAAGTGAGTATTATGAGTATAGTCTAAATTTTGTAGGAAAAAGAGAAGGATGGAAGGAAAAAAAAAAAACACTCATGGACTTGCTATTTTATTAGACTCAATTAAGTTTCCCAATAATTATGTGTTTAAAAATTCTAACAACTTGTTTAAATCAAATAAAACCATAAATTTTAACAAAAAAACTCATTTTAAACCCCCCATGTCTATGTATCATATGTATTGTACGATTCACCGATACGATACGATTCATACGATACGCATATTTGTATTGGACGATTCATGAGCACTTACGATACGAAACTTTTTGTACACAAAATGATACGTACGTATCGTACAATACTGACGACTATGGTTGAAACTCTCTAAAAAAATGACGAAACTAATAATACTCTACTTTAATTGTTACACTTGAAAAGGATTTATTTAGTTTCTCAAAAACAAAGATTTATTTTTAAATTAAAAATGAAATTGTAGCCCATCTTATTATCATATTACATGAAAATACTGATATATTTACACACACACAATCAAATTTCAATATATAATGTATGCTTCATGATAATTGCTTTTTATGTTATTATACCAAGATACTAGTTGGTTTTTTGTGTGTAAGTGGTGTTCGAATATTTAATTTCTTATTCGATGATAAAAGATTTTACTAGTTGAATTAATTGAAACCTACAAAACACTGATATATTCAACATTAAAGGACCATTTTTTCTCATGTTTCAATTATCAATTTAATTATTAATGTCAAGAGTCTTAAGCCTCAATGGCATTTCTAGATTTTTCCAACACAAACGTCACGAGTTCCCCTCCCCACCCCCCCCCCCCCCCAAAAAAAAGACTATTAATTGAAATGAAACAATGCCTTCTTACGCTATTTTATCTCCTATATCAATTTGTCTATTCAAACCAATAATGCAACTTCTTACGCTATTTTATCTCCTATATCAATTTGTCTATTCAAACCAATAATGCAACTGAAACATAAGGATTTACATCAATTCCAAATTGAATAATTTTATTGTAAAAGGAAGATAGATTATGTGTGGTAGATTCCAACTAGTTTAATTGGTAAAAGAATTTATCACCGATTAAGTGATTGTGAATTGAATTCAACATACCAAAAAATTAAAATAAGTGTTTTACTCTGACAATAAAGAGTAATTATTATGGACTAGACATTATATATTCAATTCAAATCCTATCGTGTATGTGTGTGTGTTTTTCAATGGACCATTTTAATTCTTCTTCTTCTTCTTCTTCTTTTTTTTTTTTTTGTTGTTGTTGTTGTTGTTGAGAAACAATGGACCATTTTGGTTAGATATGTGATCTAAAATGTAGTGATAGTTTACAATTTGATTCAATGAAAAAATTGTTTTGGGTTACTTAAAGATCAATTTGAAGTAAATTTTGTTTTGTTATACGTGACAAGATAACATATATTAAAACATACTATAGATATAGTTTATATATATATATATATATATTGTTAGAAATTAGGCTGGTTTTGACCCAGCCCATAAACCATAGCCCATTGATCGTCCACATGTGTTATCTAATAAGTAAGTTTAACTTTAAACTGACTGATATTGATATGAGTTGTCAAGATCAGTAGTGGAGTAATTTAAACTTAGCAGTTGGGTACTTTTAGGGATAACATATATCTGATAGTAGGTGAGTTCTATTGGTATTTAAAGTACTCATACATCAGATGAAGAGAGTGAGTGAATATAAGTATAGTTTTTGAGTGCTCTCTCAAAAGGGATACCATGTATTGTTCCCTAGAATTTGGAGCGTGAAAATTAGGATAGACTCTAGTAGCCTCTCCGGCGACTTAGAGGTGTTCCACAAAGGAGATCGTGAGGAGTTAGTAAAGCAAGCGAAGAATAAGATCCATCAATTTGGTGATCCGTGATCCACCAAAGGTATGTATCTATATGATCTATAGTATTTTATTGAATATATATATATATATATATATAACTTGACTGCTAGGGGAAAAAAAGAGCTTCGTTACCATTGTTTTTCCCCTCTTCAAGGTCAAGAAGACCCACAACGAGAGGATGTGATTGGTTGGCTTGCTACCAATTAAGATCCATATTTTTCGGTTCTCTTTATGATAATACATATCTATATGTCACACCAATCTACATGTAATTCACACAATGCATAAATTTTTTTTCGTCATTTTAACTATTGGGAGTTTTCTAATTTTAATGTTGGTTAATTCCATTGGCAATAGTTGTGATCAAATATCATGATTTGGGAATACTTCATGCTTTGTAACCTTTGAGGCTACTCAAAGAATTGGTGTTTGAAAATTTTTGCTCCAGCAAAAGTGGCTCTTGCTCAAACAATAGAGAAATGTCACCCATATGAATCAATAATGGATTCCGATACTTCGCCTACACCTTGTTCGAGGCTTGCTTGAGTGAAATTGTAGAAAATGTTGTCTAATCCTATTTGAACTAGAATTTTCCCCGGTTTTTTTTTTTTTTTTAACCTATTTGTACAACTATATATATAAAGCATGATTGTTTTATGGAAAAAGTTAACAAATGCTCTAAGAGCATTAGTTTATAAATATTTTAATATTTTTTATGAAAAAATAAAAAATAATTAATTTTTTGACAGCTTTTAATATTTCTCATAAAAATAGTGTTAAAACTTTCTTAAAATAGTTTATTAACAATTGCTCTAAAGGTACCCCGTTACCATAAACCTTGTTTTACTTAGAGAAAATACAATCTCACTTGCCCTATCTTAATAAGAGAGAAAATATTATATCTCTTCTCCTTATGCTTCATAAATTTTATTTATTTACCCACTCATTGGTCCTAAAGAGGCTGTGTTGGAGTTGGAGAGATTGATACCATGTAATTCTCTTTTTAGTGACGTTCACTGCAACAAAATCTACAAGGAGGTTTCTTTTGAGTACAAAAAATTAATTTTGTTGTGACATTATTTTTAATGGAGTCCCTTATTTTGGATGATTGCAGGGAGTAATTCTCCTTATTGCACCAAATTCATTTTTACTAATTCGTGTGTGGACAGTTCTACTAAGATGAGATCTAATCAAGATTTAAAATTTATTTTTATGATAGTCCGCTTGTGGACTTGCATGGTATTTTTTGCCTGAATTTTTAAATTTTTTTTTTTTTTATCTAATTCGTTTGAATCCCCCTTTTATCAAAAAAAAAAAAAAAATGCTACGTCCACAACATTTTCACAATATTTTTACAACAAATCATAGGTGGCTAGTTGTTGTTGGTTCAAATTTGAACATAACACTAAAGATTACTTTTTTGCCCCAACAATAATAACTAGTAACAATCTGTCACTTAGGATTTGTTGTAAAAATATTGTGAAAATGTTGTGAACATATCATTTCTTAAAATAAAAAAAAAAAAGGACATTATTGAGGAACCAAACCTGAAACCGCCATAACAAAATTATGCAGACCTTGTACTTTGTAGCAGCAGCAGCTCCATCGTTGCAATAGTATGTAGTGTCAGTTTTTCCAGCCGCCACAATAGAATGGAGACAACTTAGAATATTTGCAGCCACGGTTTATGTGAACCGCCGCTATAACACTTTTTTTTTTTTTTTTTCTTAAACGGCATCGTTTTCCACATTGTATTTTTCCCGCTACATCTTTACCCTAGTACTTTCATTTCCCTCCCAATTCCCAATTCCCAATTCCCATACACACGATCACACACACTCTCTCTCTCTCACACACAATTCTATATACACGATCGCGCACACACACACTTTCACTCTCTCTCTCTCTCTCTCTCTCTCACAGTACAGAAAGCTTGCTCTCTTGCTCGTGAGTTACATCTATTTTCTTTAATGAATTTTGCTGCTTCTATCTTTTGATGCTATTTTGTAACATTGTCTATCTACTATGCACTTAGATTTAGATTTTTTATTTTTTATATATATTATTGTTCCATAGTGATTATTAAATACTGTTTATGCAGCTATATAATTTTTTTTTTATTTCTTACATTTTATTACTCTTTTTGTGTTGTTAAATTCATAGAATTTTTTTATGGATGGCTATGCTTTTCTTGATTTAGAGTTAGGCTTGAACCCAATTCCTCATTACTGTACTAGGATGCTACTACTTCACTGACATGGGTCTCAATCATAAGTAGCTGTCTTTTGAAAAGGGTATTTGAAATGACAATTTTTTTTTTTTTTTGGGGTTATTTTTTTAATCAATGTTTAAGCATAATTGTTGTTAAAATAGATGAAAGTAAATTAAAAGGTTTAGAGAGAGAGAAGTACAGAGCATATGAAGGGTTTGCGTGGTTTTGCCTGATGGCCTACGATCACAATGTAAAGCTCTTAGTGGCTACATTTTCTATTTTGAATTTGGTATTACAATAACCCAATATAAGGATAGTTGATATGCCTTGATTCAGAGCATAATAAAGGGTCTTGACTAAGATATGTACATAAATAAAACTTATAGGACAGACACATTATTTGTCTGTTTTGCATCAGCTTATAAGCTTAATTTTTAGCTTTTAGCTTTATGGACAGCTTTTTAAAACCTCGCTTTTTCTCCCAAACGGACACTAAGTCATATGAAATGTGTGCATGTGCTAACACTTACAATATTGGTTATGATTTATGTAACTGATTTGGAGTTTCTTTGACATAATTAGCCTTGTAGATGCTAAAATTTGAACTATGATTTGCTCATTACAATAATGAATAAACAAAGACTTCCCACCACTAAGACAAACTTAAATAATCATGAGTATGCATTTAAAGTGCATGAATTTTGTGGCAATGTAAGAAAACTCAGGTAAAGGAGGGAAGTTTCTTGTTCTCCCACGATGGATGTTATCTTAGAGGCTCACTATCTTGTTTGTTTTGTAATATATCCTTGATTGTCACTATAAACTAGTGATTGCAATATGATCTGTTGCAATTGAAGTGCTAATTCTATTACTGGCTGCAAGTTTTTGTCTCTAGAAATTTATGGAGTTCCAAAGGCAATAGAGATTTTTGAAGTAGCATTATTGGTGTCCACTGATCCAATTGTTACTTCTCTTGGTCCAAAGTCCAAACTTGGAGGTACATAGACCATTTTGTTAAGTCAAATGTTTTTCATTTGTTACAAAATGGCGGATTGTTATGTGGATAGATGGACTTTGCAACAAATATACCATTCAACCTTAATAAATGTCTAAGCACTCATCAATTTTTATTGATAAGTATGCCTTACTGCCTTAGCACTCATGATTAGGGATTTTGAACTAGCTTTTAGTACTAAATATAGCCTACTACTCAAAATTAATAAATTAGTGATGTTAGCGAAGTACAAATTTTACTACATAACTTATATAAATTAACGTGTCACCAATCAGTTAAATCATAAAAAAGTAATTTTGACATTAATTTATTATGTTATTAACATCAACCAATTACACCAATTGTCACATCAATTTTTAAATTTAGTGGTTTAGGTCTCTATTAGGAGTGTTGTTTGCTTTGTGTATATTTGTTTGCTCATGTCCTTTTGGGAATTGAATTGTAAAGTCTTGTTTGGATGGTAATTATAAAATGAGATTATTTTAGATGTGAATTAACAGTGAAACTGTAAAAACCGTCACTTACATAAGTTTGAATGCATAAATGTGAAACTAAATAATTGAAATAATGACCAACCCTTTATGTGCACTTTCAAGAAATTTGCATCTCAAAAAGTGACTAAGGATGCGATGATTTTATGTCCATGTGTAAATTGTGTGAACTCAGCTATGTTGACTCTAGATGTTGTACATGATCACATAATATCATTTGGATTTAGAAGAGTTATGAGACTTGGATTTTTCATGGGGAACAATTGTGTCCAACAACTTCTAGTGGAACTAATGCAAGTCATTTTCAAAAAATCTCTAATGAATGCAGTGATATTCATGCCATGTTGCATGATGTGTTTCCCGTGCAGGATATGGCATCAGAACCACTAGAAGAAGGTCCAAGTGTACAACAATCTATACAAGGTCCCAATGAAGATGCAAAATCGGTTGACAATTTGATGAAAGATGCTGAGCAGCCTGTATATAAAGGCTGCAAGAATTTTAGCATATTATCATTCATTAGGCAGTTGTACCACTTGAAGTGTCTTAATGGTTGGTGCAACGAGTCATTTACCATGTTGCTTCAACTTCTGCAAGAAATGCTTCCTTCTGATGCTAAGGTGCCAAAAGACTCTTATGAGTTTGAAAAGATCGTTAAGGATTTAGGTTTGAGTAATGAGAAGAGTCATGCTTGTCCCAGTGGTTGTATGTTATTGGAGAAGGGGAATTCCAATGATGAAGCTTGTTCAGTGTGTGGCTTTTCAAAGTGGGCAACAAATAGGGATGATGTTCAGAGTGATACTAATGCTTTGTCCAACAAAAAGAAGAAGAAGGCTGCAAAGATCTTACATGGATCAACCTCTTCTAACAAAAGTGGCAGAAGTAATAGTTCATTGCGAGGGATGCAAATGAGTTCTGAAGAATACAGACAAAGAGAGGAAGAAGAGATATGTGAGCCGAAGGCTGGATTGTCTAATATAATGGAACAAATGGCTAGCTTCATTCAAGGAATGCAACAACAATCTCGGACTGGTTTCCAGGTTATTAATATTTAATAGTTCATAAGTTAATTTAATCTATATTTTTAGTTATTCTTAATTTATTATTGAATATGTTTAATACATTAACTTTTTTACTTCATCATTTAGGGCATAGACGTGGGTAGTGGTGCTCAGGATAAACAACATCCACACGCACAAGGATCATCAGTTGCTAGTCATGAAAATGAGCAGCAGGGTAAGATTCTTTCTTTACGTTCATCAATAATTTGAAATGTACTTAATTTTAATATACATGAAGAAGTATTGGTGTATTGTATATGCTTGTGTAATGACAACAATAGCTGAGGTATTCAAATTGATTTGTTTAGATATTGAAAAGTGTTGGTGACGTTGGGAGTGTTATGCATGTGATATGTTGTTTGTAGTTTATATTTTGTTTGTAGGATGTTGAGAAGTACTGGTGACATTGGTTTTGCAATACTTGTGATCTGTACAGTCATATATGAAAGTAGAGATAATGATGCTACTATTCTCGGGTGAGATTGGATATGTATTTTGGCATGTTTAATTAATTTCTACAAAAATAGTAATTTTAGATTTTTTGTTGTTGTTGTTGTTGTTGTTGCAGGTAATAAGACAATCTAGAGGAATGAAGATGGATCAGTCGAAGAACAAGTCTTTTTTGTTCCCCTGTTATTGTAGATATTTAGTGTGGTGAATCAAATGTCGAACTTTTAACTTAGTACACTGAAGTATCTTGATGCTTGGAAAGTGTAATGCTACTTTATGGATTTCATTTTTATATTATATGCTACTTTATGCTATTGTGATATTAATTTCATATATATGATAATATGATTAATAAGAAATATATTTAGAAATCACATTAAAAAAAAAAAAAAAATATATATATATATATATATATATTCAGTTTGGGTTTAATAGCTATGTATACAGTGATTGTATCAAAAAAAAAAAAAAAACTATGTATACAGTGATCAATCAAGATTTTTGTTTAAATACAATCGTTTTGGACCGGTTTGTGCTATTGTGATATGGATTTCAATTTGGAAATTGTTATTAGTTATTATTAACTTATTAGACTGAAATATCTTGATACTTGGAAAGTTTAATGCGACTTTATGGATTTCATTTTTTTAATATATGCTACTTTATGGTATTGTGATATGGATTTCATATATATGATAATATGATTAATAAGAAATATATTTAGAAATCACAAAATATATATATATATATATATATATATATTCAGTTTGGGTTTAATAACTATATATACAGTGATCAATCAAGTTTTTTGTTTGAAAACAATAATTTTGGATCGGTTTAAAAACAATTGTTTTTGACCCATTTCATAAATTATAATACATAGATCAACCCCTAGAACTTATTCTACACTATTGCTCACCAAAACCGTCCAAATTTGCCTGGTTCGACCTGTGTGACCCGTGGAACCATTCGCAGGTCGCACGGTTATCAAGGGTCAACTCTCAACAAACTGGTCAGTCCCTTTTAGTTGGTCTTACAAATCCAACCCCAAGCTTTTTTATTTTTATTTATATTTATTTTTGTTTTAGACATGATTTTAGGGTCCGTTTGTTTTGGTGGTAAATGATTTCCGGAAATCATTTACCACCTGACCCCGGTGTTTGGTAGGGGAGGAAAATTTTAATTTCCGGAAAATTAGTTTCAGTTTGACCATTTTTACGCCTTGGACCCGGAAATGATTTTACGCTCCTATTTTACCTTCAAATCATTTCCGGAAATCGCACATCACGCACAAAAGAGAGAAACAACCGAGAGAGCTAGAGATTTTGAGAGAGAACGCACAAAAGAGAGCCAAGAAACTTGAAGAACTCAAGATCGACTCCAAGCAACGAGCTCCAGATCGACACCAGATTGCCTCCGAGCTCGATCGAACCCATCGCCTTCACCTCGCCTTCACCCAGACCCACGACGAACCCAGACCCACGAGCAACCCATCGCCTTCACCCAGACCCAGACGACCCACGAGCACGACGACCCACGAGCACGACGAACCCAGACCCACGAGCAACCCATCGCCTTCACCCAGACCCAGACGACCCACGAGCACGACGACCCCAGACCCACGAGCAACCAATCGCCGATCCACGAACCAGACCCATCGCCGTTTGTTGTTGTTGTTGTTGTTGTTGTGTTGTTGTTGTTGTTGTTGTTGTTGTTGTGTTGTTGTTGTTGTTGTTGTTGCCACCGCCGGAATCAATTTGTTGCTGCTGCTGTTGTTGTTGTTGCCGGAAAATAGTATTTTCCTAATAGACCCAAACACAGAAAAATATTTTCCACAACAATTTTCATAATACAACCAAACACTTCAAAATATTTTCCTTTTTCGGAAAATAACATTTCCGGAAAATAGGTATTTTCCGGAAAATATTTTACGGGAACCAAACGGACCCTTAAAAACCGGAAAGACTAAAGAACTGAAAAAGAAATTGCTTACCGGCAGTGGCGGCTCCAAGAATATTTTTTAGGGTGATTACTAAGAAACTTAAATTATATAAAATTTAATAAAGAGATAATTTGAATATATCAACGTCACCAAAAATAAAAAAAACAAAAGTATTACAAGTTTTTTCTACTAACAAAGAGAAAAAGAAAAAGAAAATTGACTGATAAGAGATAAAATGAAAATTGAAAATGTTGAAATGAGAGTAATAAAGTAAGAGAATTGAAATAATAATAGAGAAGAGAAAGAAAAACCGATGATATTTGCTGTAACTACAAGTTGAGTCATTAAAGAAAGCAAAATTATTGCAATTGTAAAGCCAAAAAGAGCATACTTAGTAATTACCGGCATTGCCAAGGAAAACTCATGAACTATAATATTATTCTTGAGTACATTTTTCAAGGAATGAAATTAGAGATTATTTTTATGTAATAGGTTGAACGAGTTACAAATTTGAATTTGAATTTGAATTTTTCTCTTTGAAGAGGGTTTTTTGTTGAATAATTTGTTAACTCATTTTTGTTTGGTTTAGTCTCTTTTTTTTTAATAGGTTTAAGGAGTTAAGGATTATGTTTGTGGGGAAAAAATTATTTTTTGAGTAATGCTACATCTACAAAATTAGAATTAGTAACCGCTTTCTGCTTAATATATAAGATTTGTTGTGAAATTATTGTAAAAATGTTGTGAATCTAGCACCACTCTTATTTTTATTGAACCAAAATTCTTATAATTTTCAAGTTAGGGTAGTTAATATTTTTATCAGGGTGGTCCAAATATGTTAATTTAGTGTGTGTGTGTGTGTATATATTTTTTGGCAAGTCATATGACCACCCTGAGTTACAAGTAGTGCTGCCCCTACTTACCGATTCTTTGGCTCAATTGGGTTCTAATTGATGGTCGAATTAATGATGTCATAATCAATATAATTTAAAAATTTTAAATACTTTTTATGTGAATTTTGAATTTTTATAAATTATATTATGAAAACATAGAAAAGAGATTTTTTTTTTAAATTTGTAACTGTTGACAAAGTATAATTTGCTATTTAAGTTCTATGTTTTTATTTTTATTTTTATAAATAACAGTTTAATAGTTTAACTTTAAATTTTAAATTTTAACTGTTTATTCAAAAAAATAAAACTAAAATCAAAGGTCCAAAACATCGGAATAACTAGACAAGTCGTTCCATTCCCTCCAATAAAAAAAAGAGTCATTCCATTCCCAATGACACGTGTTTACTCCCCCCCCCCCCCTTTAAATCTCTCCAATGACACGTGTTTACTCCCCCCCCCCCCCCCCTTTTAAATCTCTCCCCACACGTTACCACTTACAATCAGTTTAATCGCCGCACAGGTTATTGGTTTTTTCAATTGAACTTGCATTTTTTTTATACTTTTTTTTTATACTTTTTTTTTTAATTTTTTATGATAATCAAACTAGATTGGTGTTCAGTTTTTTTATTAAACCAACTAATTCGGTCTGATTTTTAAAACCATGATTTTGAATTAATAAAAAAATGGATTGCTCTATCCCAAGCGATTTCTGAATTCTAGATTGGATGAGGCACATTATAATGTATAATCTCAACTTGAGAGAGTCTTAAGTCTTTGGCTAGTTAATGTAAATCCCGGAAAAAGTTTGACCTTTGAAGCCATGGAAGCGATGAACTGGTTCAACCGCCACACCTATCTTACATTAAAACGGTTTGATCACACTCCTTCAAACCCAAGAAAAGGAATCAAATAACAACCATCTTGACTCTTGAGTCTTGACCCACAGTTTAACCTCTCGACCGGTCAAACCTTACCCTTATCTTTTCACAAGCATTAGTATTACAATTTAAACAATTACGAGTTTTCACTTCTCATTCAAAGTCCTAGTCCCAGTCAGTCACTGACTCTGCCTTATCAAGTTCAATTTAAATTGCTCCTAATTTATAGATTGGTATATTAAAAATTTGGATTTTAGTTAGCTCTACTGGTAAAATATCTGATTACATGGTTTGGTCCAACCATGACCCGTAGCCTAGAAATAAAAATATACATAGATTCTTCTATCCAAAAAAAAAAAACTTTGATTATCTCAGCATTCGAACCAAAGCGATTTGAAGGGAACAGAGTTTAAAATTAAGTGTTGAACCGGTCAGAACGTGACCGCTTATGCCTCAAACTCCAAACAAAGGAAATGAAAAACCGTACCTCAACGCCCGGTCCAACCGTCTTGGCCGAGGCTCGAGCAGAAAAATGGTTCCAGTAACAACCACTCTAATAATGCTCTCAATAAATCTTGTTAGTAAGGTTCACTTCAATTTGTTGAATTGAAGTAGTTGAACATATATAGAGCACCTTGAATTGCATGCACAAAGAGGCTTCAACGCTTGCTCATTTACGCACATAAAATACAAGCGCACGTACGGAACAACTAGATTTTCAATGATGCATGAAGAAGCAAAACGAAGAAAACTAGACTTAACAATTATGTATAACAAGAAAGAGATTGAAATTCGTCATGGGCCAAGAAATGATGATCCTAAAACACGCTCCCAAAAACAACTCCGACCTGTAAGTGGTTTCGCGAATTCGAGCAGTTTCTGGTGGATAGTCCTGTCCGGTTATTTACCTAGAAGAGAAACAAAAGAATCTAGGAGAAGAGAATATACGCTTATGAAGC
The DNA here is from genome assembly GCA_019022515.1 of Quercus aquifolioides. NCBI lineage: Eukaryota > Viridiplantae > Streptophyta > Magnoliopsida > Fagales > Fagaceae > Quercus > Quercus aquifolioides. The sequence continues at coordinate 30,179,707 of CM032335.1, read as the reverse complement.
TAAGAACAATGAAGGAACAACAATGTTTGTAAAGTTGGAGCTCGCACTACTAACTTGGCAGTTCAGGAAGCATTAAAAATTGAGTCTTTCATCACATCATCATAATCACTGGAAGAAGCAAGAACTTGGAACAAATCCTCAACAAGAAGAAGCGGAGTGATCTAGCTATATTGACTGATCTTCACTTTCTCCAACAGCAGGGAATGACTTTCCAGTTCATTGCTGTTCCCCAACCAAATCTAAACGTTGTTAATATGGCTTCTCTTGCTACTATGATGCCAATTCACCACAGCTCGATTGGCTCAACCAGCAATTTTGTAAACCTGGGTTATTTGCCTTGGTCTTATGTTAATGAAAGTATTAAAAAAAAAAAATTGAATTTCTTCATGAATTTAATTAGCGAATTCTAGGTGAAAAGAGAGATTACTACACTACATTAATTAAATTCACTATTATGTGAGTGAAAAGATTATCATGTTATTATATCTCGGAATTGCTCCTAATTTCTAAATTAGTATGTTTAAGATTTGAGTGCATTATGAAGTTTGTATCCCACCAATGATTACTAGCTAGCTCTGAAGCATGAAGAATCTTAGGAATCATTTTGAGGGTTGTATTCCAAATCGATCTAGTTAGTATTAAAACATCACTTTGATTCTTAAAAAAATAAAAAATATAGCAACTAGCAAGATTTGAGAGAGCTCAGCCAATTCAAGATTTTCAATCAGAGGCTACCTGTCCACGCCAATAACATAAATCTTCTCGTGAGGTCATATCTTATAAAATATCTAACAGCAAATGCTTTGGTGCAACCGTGCAAGCATTCTTCAGATCTTGCAAAGGCACAAGACATACTTAAATTTTTATAAAGCCCCTCAATGTGCGCCTGAGAAACCAATATACTTAAATTTCTACAAATAACAACAAAGGCATTCTTCAAATCTTGCAAGGATATAAGCAAACAAACATTATGCAAATGAAAATTTCCATTGGTTTTATAATACATGTTTTGCAAGGAAAAGCTAAAGTACACCTCCTTCTTTACATTACATGGCACAGCCCTTCAACTACTACACATTTCGCTGATCAGAAACAAAAGGGATCAGACATTCAAAATGATATAGATGGTGCTTTTTGATACCTCTAACAACCAAAAGAGTTTCAAATCTCGCACCCTACAGTGTTTATGTACAGATCAATAAGGCGCAAGAAAAGCTCCATCATATTTTTAGTTACTTGCTGGAATGTTTTGACATTGCCAATAAGGATTGACTGCAGCAAAAACTTTATTATTCATCAATCTCCAGCGGGGTCTGAAGAATCAGATCTGAGCTCTACCATCTCTGCAATGACCTTTGGCTCCTGCTTTAATAATCGTTCCTGTTCTGATGGTTTCTTAAGAAGTTCTATTTTGTCTAAATATTGAAATAATGTTCATAAAAGAACTGGTTAAGGTCCACTCCAATTTGATAAAAAGAAAAAAGCACCTTGAAACATGCACAAAGAGGCTTGAACACTTGCTTGCTCATTTACACACGTGTAAGTGCACAACAATTAGATTTTCAATGATGCATGCAGAAACAAAACAAGAAAAATAGACTTACGATGATGCATGAATAAACGAAATTGAAATGTTCTTAAGTTAAGGTAACCAAAAAATTGGCATTTCCCAATTCATAGAAGGTCTGATTAGATGGACAGGTTGAATTCAACACTCTAACCTACATAGTGGGAGAAGATAGCATAACATTAATAAATAAAAAAATTTAAGATCACATGGGAAATCCCATTTTCCTTTTAAGAATATTAATTTTCAGCTCGTTCAAGAGTGATTCCCTAGTTTATAATGGATGAGTATTTAAAGTACAACAATCTGTTGTTACAGATTCATCGATATTTGGCATACATTTCTAGTTCTGACTTATAAGTTATAACATAGCTTACTCCATGAAAGGATATTCTGCTCTCCAGCCCTTCTCATTTGCCCGATCAATGCATTTTTGTAATTTGACCAGCTCCATCTCAATCCACTAACAAAAGTATTTCCAAATAATTCAGGAAAGATGACATGAATGAAGAGACAGTAATAACTGTAGATGATTATAGTACCTAATCCTTTTTTTTGGGGAGGGGCGTGTGAAGTATAGTACTCTTTAGGAATAATAGAATGTATTTTGAGATGTAAAAAATAGCACTAATCAGGATAATTTACATGGTTTGTTATATCCTCATGCAGACTTCTTGCCTTCTGTTCGAGCTCCACCTATCAAATTGTACATTTGGGTTTAAGACCTTTCAAATTTCAACTGTCTAAGAAAAAACAGAATTTATGCATGAAAGAACTTACAACAGTAGGTTTCTTTAGAAGGCCATTTTCAACCATTTGTTGCAAATCTTCACATTCTTCCTGCAAAAAAGTACCATGCATTAAAGAAAACAATGTTGTTGGGGAAGAGGGTGCCGCTCATATGAATGGAGCAATTAAGCAGATAAAAAATGGCAGGACAAATTTGCAATATCCAGTACATATGGTCATGAGTTATTCATATTTTATTAATGTAAATGTGATAAATCAGGTAGTTGATGAAGAATTTTACCTCTTGATGAGTTACATACATGAACACATCTTTGTGTGTCTATGCATGCCTGCATTCACATTTTTGCATTGTGTGTAAAGGTCTATCAACATAAATATTGGGGAAATTAGAGGAATGTTTTTTTATTGGTCAGTTATACATCTCGCTCTATGGGTTTTGTTCATTCGTCACAACAAGTCGATAAGGGCTACATTATTACTAAGGGTCATTAAAGACTTAAGCTGTTCACAACAGGAAAACATCATATTGAACCGCCATAAAGATTTGATTAGAACTTATTAGAAATCTGTTGGAACTAAAATAGCAGGCATCAAGATAACAAAAACCAAGCCCACTCTAGTCTAAATTTTAGTGTCAGCAACTCCAAAAGATATCCTAAATACTGGCAAACATCCTGTCTGAAAATTTATCCTATCAAGGCAATACAAAGAAAAGTAGATATGTCAATTTGCAAGTCCAGTAAAAGAATCCTTAAAGATATCCAAAGAAAGTAATAAAGTATGAAATTATTAGATTAACAACAATGTATTAGTTTAAAATAAGTCCAATATTTTGTTAAAATGGAATTCTTTGGTGTAAATTTCAATTGAAAATAAAATCCTACTAAGGCTTTTGGAGGACAAAAAAGGGAGCCTCATGACAATTATGATGAATCCAAACAGAAAACTGACAGTGAGACAGCAGTAAGTTAACTCAAGATCAATCTGCTCTCCTACTATTGTGAAATTAATAGATATTCCCTAACGTACAAAATTGAAACCTCTCAACTTTGTGCTTAAACACATAGAAGTAACTTTCTCTCCCTCCCTGACTTTTATTTTAGGGATGCATAAGCATATGACAAAGAAACAAATCTGATAAGTGATAAGGATGTCAGTGTGCCATTGTCAGCAAGAATTTGTGATAGAATTAGTGTGGATCAAGAGATCAATAACAAGCAAATCCAACCATCAGAAGACACCATGTCCTAGAAGAACCTAATCAACCAACCTAAAAATTCAAAACACAACTCCTAGAAATTTGTTCTTTATTTTTCTGATTGTAGTCAATGTGATCAACACTAAGCCAGCAAGAGTTACATTTAAGTTTAAGTAGATCAAATGATGCATGTGAAGAGTGATAGAAAAACAACAATCTTTGATTTTAAAATAGGATTTTACAAATCATATCATAACTTTAAGAAAGATTACTTCCAAACAGTTCAGTTACCTTAGTGAAGTCACAGTCAGAAAGCATAGCAATGTGAAGGTCTATTGGCATATTAGAGACTTGCAGTAGAACTTCACTTGCGTTTTTCTTTATGCCTAACAGGATAAAGAGAAAAACATAACATAATATAAAAGAAAACAGAAACTTGGAAAGAGAACACTTTTTGATGAAATTGTATTAAAATGACTTGAAGAACATATTATTGCATCATCAAATAAATAAAAAAGAGATTTACTTTAAAGAGAATCTAAACAGTCCAAAGTACATAAAACCACTATCTTATCTGCCATTATCAAAAAATTGCTAAGACTAAATTGCCTGCTACAATTACCTCTAACTTGTAAGAGTTGATGAGATGTATGTCGCTGATAATCTGTGGGGTGTGTTTTTGTTCTCACAAAACTTCCCACTACCTTGCAATCAAAACTTTCAGGCTGCTTCAGTAGCCTTTCCACCAAGCTCTTCCTTAAGTAGACAAGTTTGATATTTTCAGCAACTATAGATGCAAAACCGCTCTCTTTCACAGTACGATTTACTTCCTCTTCCTGACATGTTCTGTTTGAGCTCAATGTTTTCTGTTTCTTAAATGCTGCTGTAATATTTTCATTCTTTTTCTCTCCCAAAATGATTTCATCTTCATCCTCACTTTCATCGTCTTCTGATTGCTCCAAGTTAGCAACAAAATGGATGTCCAGGAGACTATATATTTGGTTCTTATCCACTGATTTCCTTCTGAAAAGAGAATACAACATTGGGTCACAAAGTATCCTCCTCTTCTTTTTTGGGTGAAAAAGGTTTTTCTCTTGAATATATCTAGAGATGATAGACTCCACATCATATTGTGATAATTGTTTGGTTGTATCTTTACCAATGGATGTGAGGAACTTAATGAGAGGGCTTGATCCCCATCCTATAAATTCTATTGCTTTAGACACCTTCTTTTTTTCTCTTGCCTTCTCAGAGATTATCAGTTTTTTACATTCTTTGGCCTTGCCTATTCTAACTGAATCGGAGCAGCGTCCTCTCTTCTTTAACCGGGCATCTGCAGAATACACATTGTCGACAGTCAAGCCTTCTCTTCCCTTTATTATATCCCAATATTCCTTAAATAGACCTTCATATGTCTCTCGGTCATTGAAATCCACCTTTTCCTGCAATCATAAGAAACAAACATCAAAACAAGCATATGCTCCCCAAACTAAAAAAAAGGGGGAATGAAAATTTTAAAGAAAAAAAGCCCCTCAAAATGAACAACTACACAACAAGAGGTAATTAACTTCCAATGCAGTTTTTCTCCCCTTTTTTCCTCTTGTTTTTCTAATTTCATCGATGAATTATCCTTATCCCTCAAATAAACATGTAATTATTTTGCAGTGAAATAAATACATGCAATTAGATAGTTAATACGCTTACTTTTCTTCCCTTTCTTTATGTACTAAGCTGACAACACTATATTCTATAATGTGTCATCAATCATGAGGTAAGGTACAAGCAGCCATAATGTTGGGGAAGAGCAATGCCTAAGGAGTCCACTAAAAGTGTGTTGATACACATGTTGGGATACCGCTCACCAACCCAAAAGCATAAGCCAAAGGGTTATGCCCAATATGTATATCATCTACTCACTTTCTTTACTTTTTCCTCTGTGTGGGACTCAACACTCGCACATGCACTCACAACACAAACATTCTGGGACTACATATGGTGGGGGTCTGTATTAAAAACTAAGAAAACAAAAGGCACAAAGACAAATTAAAACTGTAGAGAGATAACATCCAGGTGGTATTGGTATAGAACATATTGCAATAATAAGACTTCCAGAACTTTCTAATGGAAGTTGTAAAATTCCTATACATACCCCATCAGAATCATAATCCGCATTTTGTTCAGCAAGAACAAGAAGCTCCAAACAGTTGTCACAGAATCCTTTCTTCCCTTTAACAGGTGCAAACTCAACTTCACCAATGCAGCATCCACATACCGCATTTGGACAGCAAACACAATAAAATTTTGCTGTGTTTTGGCATATTAAGCAAGAATGCCTATCTGAAACATAAATCTTTATAATTATTTAATCTGGTGTACATAAATTCTCCAATGCAAAACAAACATGAAGAGGAAAATTAATGTCAGAACTTTGATGTCGATTGCAAGGTCAGAACTTTGATTGCTGTAATTATATAGCCTCCTGGCAGTATATTGCTTATACTTGCAAAAGAATTATTTATGAAAACAAACCATTTTGCTTATCAATTCTTGGGCATGTAACTGTATAGGACAGGCCTTTTGCCTTCTCAAGAGCTTTCCAGAGAAGTTTAGGGTATGATTTTGAGTGAGTCCTCTGGTTGGACCTTTCAGAGAAAATGTTAAATATAGTTCCCCCCTTTTATGTTGTTTTCTCTGGATTATAAAGCATTCTGACAGATTATTAACAAGTGGACTAAATATCATCACGATAGTTATGATTGACTTACTGCAATTCCAGGGCTCTTCATTCTCCATGAATGAATCATCCTTTCCCACACATTCTGGATGATAAACTTTTAGGCAATCCCTGAAATTGAGTAAATACGTTACCAGAATAAGGTAGATAAAATCCTAATTTGGTGCACAGAGAAATGCTAAATTTAGTTGTAAAAAACCTTGAACAGATGCACAAAGCACACGTGAGTGTTTTGGGAGGCATGGATCTAAGAATTGATCACCCCTACCAACTGTAAACCCTCAATCTTACAAAATTTAGTTGCAATAATTAAAAACGCTATATCATTAAAATCACAAAAGTATATGCTTAGCATCTACAAGCAGGTATGGAAACAATCCAAGTGTACATGCTCATTTATACAAGAGATTAACAAACAACATGATTCATTAAGAGTCACATTCTTTGATGCAGAAGATAAAATAGCAAAGTAAGTCAATAAAAGGGGGCCTCGCTATTAGAATTCAAAACTCGCTTTTATCCTCAATCATCTTTAATAGCTGTGAACCCCTTTGCACCCCCACAAAGGTTACAAAATCAGCAGACTTGATAGAAAGTGAGGCAATTTCACAATCAGTGGGAATGTGGACCAAAAGGAAATTTCTAAACTGGAGATTATTTGCTACTTATAAAAAAGAAAATAATTTAAACTGTACACAGATAGAGAAACTCCACAAACATGATCCATCTATGAGCCCCAAAATACTTATTTAAACTGACGTATGACCTTTTCCAAGGACAGAATCCACAAAGAACTTCTACAAAAGATCCCTCCAATTGCTTTCCCAGATAGCCTTTTTCTACATATCCTTAACAATCGATAATACCAATGAATGGAGAGCTCCTTCCTTGAGTGTTCATTGATCAACACTAAAATTGATAATTTTTTTTTGGAGACAGTTGATGTATCACTTCATATGTTATTAGCTACAAAAATACCTAAAACATCAGTCCAAATTTTACAATAAAAAGTTCCAACAATCAAGCATCAGTAAGGAAGGACTGATGTTTGGCACTTTTATAGACAAAAAATCATAGTCAATGGAAATTTTTTTTCGAAGTCAAGGGAAAATAACACAAAATCTGGAAATCATTTTCCACCATTCCCGTGTCCTCACCTCATCTCCTATATTCCTATGTGCCACTAACACCACTGCTATCACTACCATCACCACTACCACAATCCACCTCGACCATTGCCTCCATCACCTCCACCATCTTGCATACATTTAATATTAATGATTTTCTGTACAAGCCAAACGTTATAAAATATTCCTAAGAACATTTTCAAAGCTGTAACCAAACACAGGAAAACAAGTCATTTTTTCCGGTAAATGTTTTCCATTGCAAACTTTTTCTCTGAAAAAAATATTATGTGTAAACAAAGGGAGTGTACAAGTACATGAACAGCCAAAGCCACACCTACACTTACAATCTCGACTTTTTGGTCAACAGGTATCCTTTTCCTGAATTTCAATTTTTTATGATTCAGACCATAGCAATAAAAAAGGGGAAAATGACAACAAAAGGAGAATTTTTTTTTTGGAATTTTTTTTTTGAATTTTTAAGGGTGCTTTCAGAAAGAAAACCAATTTCTTACAGAATCCTGTACTAGAATCTTTTACAAAACGCCAAAAGTAGGTTCACCCTCTTGTCCTGTCCTTTCCATGCTACAAAAACATTCTTACTATATACTATTCCCAAGAATACATCAACAACAAAACAGAGCCAAATAGAAATTGAAGCACATGCAAAGCCAGGCCAATGAGTTAAGAACTACATTTTCAAAGACCAACCACAGTGAAAGACCAAAAAGCCCTTGATCCCAAGGAAAGATAATGAATGTTGTCTATTTTCATCAGAATAAAAAAAACACTGACTCACCCACACTTCAAGAATGAATTACTGAGCAAGTCAACTCACCTGTAGTCACAGATCATTAGTTTTCCACCATCTTTGCACTCAAAACACCAGTCTTCTGAATCCCTGTCTTTGATTATCTTTTTTTGCTTCCTTTGCTTCTTCATGATGATTATGTCTAAAAAAATTTCAAATAAAAATTTCAAATTTACAAACTATTTCTTGAACTAAAACCCAGAATAAAAAACCCACTAAAGCTTTGATCACTGGTTAAAAAAAACTATAAACAAAATGCAAGTACTTTCACTCGGTCTTCAACAAAGCTATGATCAAGAACTACCATTGCATAGACAGAAGAATATATTACTGCTTAAAGCATAGCCCAGCAAGGTTTAAAAAAACACACACACGCACATATACCCAGTACAGAATTGAAAAAAAGAAAAAAAGCTATTAACACCCACCAGAGAAAATTGATTTTTGAAGAAACTGGCCCAGACGCAAAATGGGGTTCAGAAGCAAAACATAACTAAAAGCATTGTTTAACACTAAGAATTACATGAAGGGTAAAAAAAATTAACCTGGCTCTTCTTTTTGGGGATTGGCTTAGACTACTGTAACATGCATGGTTTAGACAGCAGAGAAGTCTAAACAATTGTTGAAACTTTATTGCATATTCCACTGGTGCTCTTATTTATATCATGTCACATAGTGCCTTGTTTGATTATGTTGGAAAAAACTCGTTAAATATGTACTAACTTAGATTGCATTGACTTTGGCATTTTCTTCTCGTCCGCACAAATCTCTCGCCACTGTTCTACCGTCACTCCGGAGAAATAATCTTGTGCATTAACTTGCGCACCTGTTGCATGCTACCTCGTCCCATATGTGATGTGTACAACACTACAGGACACCTTGTTCCTTTCAATTTTCATATTCCACCAGCCAAGTACATAGTTGTCTGTTCTAGAAGGCCGACATGTTTTTTTTTTTTTTTTTGAAATGAAGGCCGACATGTTTTGCTATAATTTTTTCACAACTCTAATGAATGTGAGTAATTTCATATCACTTTTATATAAATTTATTATATATATATTTTTGTTTTATTTATAATTTGTCACGTAAGAATTGAAAAACAAAAAAAATGTTGTGATTATAAATTTTCTCGTAATTGTATAAAATCTCTGAATATTTTATTACAAATTTATTGGCTGTTTTTTGGGATTTGGATTGGGTTAACCTCAATCGAAATGAGATTTGACAGGAGAGCTGGTATTTTGTGCATCATGCGTATGAAGTGCCTCTCTCACCGACATGTGGGCTCCATACATGCCTGTGGGAAGGCACTCCATGGAGAAAATTTTCCCTGCTAGAAGGGACATAACACAACTTTACATGCAATTCTATCACATCCATTGTTTTTGTACTAAAAAAAATTTATATGTGATTGCAAGAAATTATTATTGGGAAAGATATCAATTGGATTTTTGAAATGACAGAATTCTGAACCTAGATTTTTTATTTGATCATAAGTGATGTAGTTATTAAAATTCATAATTTTAAAAGTACAACTAATTATATTCGTTATCCTATCAATTAATTGTAATTTTTCAAAAAAAAAAAATATCAATTAATTGTAAATTTTTTGTATTAAAATTTTGTTAGAGGGATAAAAGTCTTGTAACACAACTAGTATTTTATAATGCTTCAAAAAAAGATGTCTAAGATTCAAATCTCCCTTTCTCAATTATCAAATTGTCAAAAAATAAAAAATAAAAAAGAATCATAGAACTTTGTCTATCACATTAAATTAGCTTTGTATGAATTTTTTGATCTTTTTCATCATATAATGAAAAATAAGAAATATGAAACTCTAGTTATCTTTCATTTAATTGATCACCCAATATTTCTAAAATAGATCCCAACCCCATCATATTTGTATTTTGAAAAACCGAAATACATTCCAACTTGCCTATATATCTTATTTGAAAAACCCAATAATATTTGCTACTTTCATATTTATAATTGGAATGGCTATTATTGGGAACATTGATAATATAAAAGTCTTCATATGACCTAGTTATATTCGGGATACAACCTTACTTAAAATTTTAAAACTTTTTTTAAGATAAATTTTGATAACATATCCCGAAGTTTTGGTTAATGTTAAACAGGTTCAAGATTTTTAAAAATTTGCCAATTTGAACCCTAAAGCCAACTTAGTTCCTAAACACTCTCAACTTTACCTTTTTATTTTATTTTTTATTTATTGCAAATTTGGTCCAGTATTTTTAATTTGAATAATAAAGCTCATAAACTTTATGCTTTTAACAAATCAAGCATTTTGTTAGTATTTTCTGTTAATACTTATCAGATTAGTCTAATGGTGTACATATGGTTATGCCATATCACTTCTAGAGCGTTTGGATTCAGCGTTTTCTGCTGAATCCTGCGGCACGTTTCTTCACTTTTTTTTTTTTTTTTTTGTTTTCACGCGGGTCAGAGACAGAAGTTACTGTGCAGTTACTGTTCATGAGACAAAAAATACTGTTCACATACTGTTTCGGTACTGTTTACGCACTGTTCATGAGACCCACAACCACTTTATTCAGAAAAAAAATATTAAAAATGGGTCCCGCAGTACTATTCATACATTTAAAAATTATTTTGCTACAGTGTTTTCAGCAACAATCAGTTTTCAGCAATTTTCAGCAACATAAAGTTGTATCCAAACGGACCCCTAATTTGAAATGTCGTTATTATTATGCATATATATCACATGATTAATAGGGATGGTAATGGACTAATGGGTTTGTTAATTTGCCAAATATTGTAATATTACTTTTTTTTTAAAATAATAATTCGATAGGTACAATACAACTTAATGGGTAGGGAGATGTATTTGAACTCTAGTTTTCAAAAATATTAGATTCAAGCATAACGTAAAAATTCAGTTGTCACCGACAATATTTCCCTTCAGTCCTTAATCCGTAAAGCTCATCCTGGCAAGAACTCAAAAGTTCTTCGCTAAGATTCCACCCCTAAAATACTTTGCAAATGCATTTTGTAAAATATTGATAAAGAATGACGTGGATTTTTTTTTCTTTGTTCAATCAAGGTGCAAGTTACACCATTCCATCATCGTGTGATCTAAAAGACATTCTACAATAATATTATTAGGTTTTAGGACTATTCACTTTAAACATCTATTTTAGCAACCGCAAAAATAGTAGCTTAATTTGACGTAATTTAATAAGCAAGTGAAAGATCTGTACTAAATGTATCATTTGGATTTTTTCTTTTTCCTATGTGTTTATTATTTTAGTTTGTTAGGTATGCAATGTGAGTGAAAGTTTTATAGGGAAATATATAATATACATAATTGTTTTCAAATTGAAATATTTAACTTTTCAAATGGGGTAATAATATTCCAACATTTATAATTTTATTTGTTTTAAGAATTTATTATGATGAGTAATTATTTAATACTCCAAAAGTACAATGACGTAATACTTTTTCTTTTTATTAATAATGGTTAGCTGATCTTATTAATTAAAAGGAAAAGTTAATTGATACTTTAAGGGTATTGATCTAAGAACTATGTTTAAAAACTTTTTATACCCAAAAAAAAAAAGTAATTAAAATTTTAACATCTTTTTTATATTTTTAATGAAAGTGGCATTAAAACTTTATTAAAATTATCTATTAACATATGTTTTAAAGACATCTGTTAACAGAACTCTTAATTAAATTTAGAGTAAGACAATTCACCTAAGAAAATGGAATACCTGTATACTCTGACTACAATAATAACTAACAATAATTCTCAATACTATTTCAAATGACCAAATCCTTAAACATTAGTTTGAAATCATCCTATTACAAATCGAAAAATAAAGTATAAAACACAAACGACTTTAATTTGCTTGAGCGATCCTGCGCATTCATGCCAGCTAGCTTTGATTGTACGATATTACTCCCTAAACAATGAAGCTACACATTTGGAGGAGGAAGCAACCACGAGGAACCCTTGATAAAGCCAAGGGAGAGGAATGGTTTAGCTTCAGCATCACTCAACTGCTTGGCGAACTTGGCTCTTTTAGCAGGGTCTGCACCTGGTCCGGTGCACTTGTTTTCTGCAAAGAAAACAGTGCTGCAATGCCAATAATCACTGTGTTAGATTCAATGATTAAATTTACAATTTTTGAACAATTTAAATTTTTGAGATAATCGATAATTTGTTATAGTATCAAAGCAGTATACATTCTGCACACACTCCAAGATTTCAGCCCATGTGACTGGCAGTGTGTGTATGGTGAGTGTGCAATAGTGAATATGTAATAATCGTTATCCTGTTGAATACTACTAACCGAAAACAAATAGAAAAAAGATGGCTCAACCTATCACGTTCGGGGTGGTTGTTGTCGCTCCATCCAAGAGGTTTAACTTCGCCGCTCATGTCGGTGTAGGAAAAGACCACTCTTGGCCTCGCCCTCCATGCTCTGCCTAAGTATGTACCATGTCCAGTGCCACTAATATGGCAATGTATAAATGAGTATCCAGTAGTTTCCGAGGTAAAGTCCCTTGCATGTGCTGTGATGACCGAGATTTCATTACCTTGCCCGAGTACGTATAACTGAGTGTTCTGCATGCACCAAAACAATATTTGTCCATTATTATTCTTTTTATCACCAAGATTGACAATAAATAAATAAATAAATAAAACAAACAAAATAAGACTCAATGAAAATTTCAAAATTGTTGATGTGATAATAATCTATTTCATGATTAAGATTTTATTTACTGAAATTTTAAATGACGTAATAGTTTGCACATTTTTAAATTTATAATATTTTATTTAAATCATTAAACTATTTTTTTTTTTTCATAAAAGTTGTGTTAGCAAGTGTGTCCATATAAAAATGATGTTATACAAACTTAATAAACTATGAAATATTTTTGCAGTTGAACTTTAGGTCAAATGGCACATGCATGTTTCTAATTAAAATGTCTGATTCGAATCTTTATGCCCTGTTGAAATGTATAGAAAAATTTGTGAAATAATTTGTGTCACTAACATGATAACTAGAAAAAGTTTGGACATACCAAATAAATAGAGGTCCCACTTCCAAAAATGAAATCAACGGTGCCTTCAATGTAGCAGTCCTTGAAGAAATGGTTGCCCCTGTCATCACAGACAGTGTCTTGATATCCTTTTATTTTGCAGTTAAAGAAGGCTGCCTTGTCGCCAGAGATCCTCAATGCAGCTGCCTGAGCTCCGGATTGCCCATGAGGCCTTGGTGCAGAGTTCTGTAATAAGAAATCCACAACATGTTATCAAAGATATGTATAGGGCGTTTATACTCTTGCACTCGTTTTCTTGTGTATGTTCTTTCTATTTTCATGTGTTAAAATGTGAACATTTCTACGTCAATTGTGGATATTGATGTGAAATATTGTACATAAACAAGTGTAAAAACATACACATACACGCATAAAGTTCAAGTAAAACACAAAAAATATAAAAATGAACGAGTTTGTAGAAGCACATATATATATATATATATGCACCTGAATAATAAGATTTGCGGCAACAAAGTAATCAGATTTCACAATCAAACTGGCACTATCTACAGTTCCATATTTCGCAGCTGTGCCATCATATGTCAAAGTTGGCATGCTTTGAGGGTTTCCATGTAAAGTAACAAACGGCTGGGTGCGTTCAATTTTTATTTTCTCTTTGTATACTCCATGTCCAATATGCACAATGACACGTTTGGTATTCCCGGCCGGAATACTTTTAATGGCGTCAGTGATGGTGGTGAAATCTCCTCCTCCATTTATATTAACCTTGATGATTTTAACACCTTCCTCAGCTTGAACAAGTTCTGAGTCTAGAGAACCCTTACGCTGTTGAAACGGCTTCACATTGTTTTGAAACCAATTGCTTATTTGTGAACTGTCACGGGGAACTGGGGTGTTATCATCCGCGATGACAAAGGTAGAAACAAGGAGAAATGTCACCAAAGCAGCATGTACGGCAATGCATGATACCATTTTTCCAGCCATGTTTGTGTTTGATTGCTTTTTTTGTGAAGATAAGCTAGTGTATGTTTATTGTTTAATTTATAAGCCTCAGTTGAGGTAAGAGAATCTTAAATACATGTGAGACTTAGAGAGTTCCTCGCTTTCTTTTGTGGTTTTAGTTACAAATTTCCTGTCTTATACATATGTAACATGTATGCACCAGGAATCGGAATCCTTAAGATGGAAATTGGGCAAATATAACAAGGGCTTATTGTGAGATAGTTACGCACACACTCCAAAACCATTGGATCGATATCCCAAGGTCTTATATTGTACGGACAGCGCTGTCTTCACATAAAAGAGGTAATATGTATATATATAGCTACCTAATCTTTATACCTAAAACAATAACGGTTAATAGGTATCTCAAATCTCCACCAAGTTGGGATAATGTTCACAAGTCAGGCAGTCATAACACAATGTAAGTTTAACTATTGTAGAACCTGATCAACTATATTAACACAAAAGATAATATTACTTGAAGCATATCTGACTTTTAGCTATTTGGTGAAATGATGGATTTATTCAAATCATAGGTTTCAAACACAAAATGACATTTGACTATAAAGTCTTGATTTAATCTCTTCAATTCAATCGTTAATGCACTTCTTGTAACTGATCAGGTTGAAATTTGTGATGGTAATTTACTATTTTGGGTAAATTATGTATTTAGTCCAAATCCTTTACACTATATTTCAATTTAGTCTCTAACATATCAGTGCTGTATTAATTTAGTTTTTGCCGTTATTTCTTGAATGGAAATTACTGACGTGGTTAACAGCCAAAATAAAAAATTAGTTTCCGTTAATATGGCAATAAACTAATTTTTTATTTTGGCCGTTTGTCACATCAGCAATTTTCATTTAAAAAATAACGGTAGGGATTAAATTAATATAACATTGCTGAAAGGTTAGGGACTAAATTAACACAATTGAAAGGTTATGGACCAAATTGAAATATGATGTAAAAGATAGGGACCAAGTACATAGTTTATCCTACTATTTTTATGTGGTGTATATAGTGTTAAAAATTTCATGTTTGTATCTCTAGCATGCATGCCTCAATATTGCTCTATCTCTCAGGTTCACTCCATAATTGGCATGCGAGAAACAAGAGCCGTGTATGCACCAATTGGAGATGTTAGGGTTTTAGACCTAGTTGTCCCAAAATTTTACCAAACCTTAGCCAAATAATTAATTAGATTAATTATGCATCTGAATCAACTAAACATTAAACAAGCATAGATCACATGAGCACCAAGAATGATGACTCAGGAAAACTTTTGAAACTGTGGTTTCAAAGTAAAAAATCTAGGGAGGATTTAACTTAAACAATCAAGACAATATTTCACTAATAGAATCGAAATTTGTACAATGGACTTAACCCTAAATCTACTGTTACCTTGTGTAGTACTTAATAGCGTGACCACACGTAGCTCCGAATCCGCGGATTCTTCTATTGTGAAACTGTTGCATACAAACCCTCCAATTTGTGACTTTGAGATCTCCACTCAAAGATTTAGATCAGCAATTGTGGTTGACTGGATGCAGCAACTTTGCTTTATAACTGGATCTGTTGTTTGCACGAGGTCTCCAACTATTGCTCCAAAAGGGTATGAAAAATCTCCAGATTTGTATACATAACACTACCCTATTGAATGTGTAAAAATTTGCTCTAGGGTTTTATTTAAATATCCTTTAGTTCCATCAAAACCCTAGATTAAATGGTTGAGAGAAAAAGCCAGATCTAAAATCTGCATGAATCTCGATCGGTCGAGATAAGTGGAACTTATTTGCATTTTTATTTTTCTGATTTCTTGAGTTTTTAACTGTACTGAACTTCATTTGTCTTGTTTAACTGAATATTTCTAGACTAAACCACTAGACAAACTAAGTTCTAAAAAGTTACAATTTTTTCTTGGTTACCAGCTTATAAATAGAGATTTTACAAGATAAATTGAATTTTGACTTGCAGAGTCTTCAGGGAAGGCGAAATATACTTGGTGTAACTTTAAGTAATGTTACACCACCAATATTCTTTAATTAGATATGAATTTTGATAAATTCGCCACTAGATTGCTTTATTTTCGTATATTCTCCATGCTTAAAAAATTTAAAGATGATCAAAGATCAATAATCATGTCATCAATCAATTATTTAAATTCAAGTTTTTGTAATTTAAAATAATGCATAAAAGATGAGTTTTTGGATCGAATAGTAAATTACATTTGATTGATATGAAAATTGACATGCATGTTAAGACACCGTATTTTGTACCCCTGTGTGGGTCCTTTTTGGACGGTGCCCAGGCCGAAGTAGAAACAAGGATCTTAGGCCTTTTAGTTGTTGTTTTAAGGGGACTGGGCTTGGTTCACCACAACTAAATGGACTGATTACGAACCAGATGGTGCACAGAACACGAATCTTACAACACATACATGCATTGAACAGCAAGAAACAGTAAAGGGGCAATGTGGTAAAGAAAGACAAAAATAAAACGTTAAGGATTCTTAAGACAATGTGAAATATTCTATTACTTTCTTAATTGTGTAATACATTATGCTCACTAGGACGTGTTACAAGGTCCAAATAAGTTCAAAAATCACAGACTTAGATGGCTCTTCAAGCCTTTAAGACTTGCAAAGTTTGAATCCATTTGAATCCGAGTGTGTTCTCTAGTGGCTGTTTGAGGATATCGGGCGATATTTCCCTCTCTTTTCTTTCCTTTTTGGATTCTAACAGAGCTTTCTCAATGATTCTATTCTAATTCACTATTGCCGACTGTCTTTCACTGTTGGCTGCTTCCCCTTTTTATAGTGTCATCCTAGGGTTCCCGGGGTACCACTGATTCCTTCCATTTGCTCCCCTAGGTACTAGAACCAATGTTGTGTCAGCAATATTGGTGGCTGGCCCTTTCCTCATTCCTCATTCCTCATTATTTTCTTCTTTTGGAGTCTCTTCCTCAAAAGTCTCATACTGCCCTTCCATTTTGGTATGTCTTAAAGAGCTGACCATGGGTTTTTCTCCTTTCAAGGTTTCTAGTTCCCACCTATTCAGACTCAACTTTTAGCTGCCTTTCCCTTTATCATTTTTCCCAAGTGAGCTGATTCCTTCCTGCCAAGTTGAAAGTTTCCTAGCCACTTCCCTTCATGGTTCTTCTTTCTGGGTTCCCCGAGGTACCAGCCCCTTGTTCATGAATTGTTGGTTCCCAAGTCTTCTAATTCTTTTCTAGATCATTGGGTGGCTGATAGGGACATATCTGTTCTCGTTCCTTGTGTTTCTTGGCATCCCCTTTGAAATGTCTTAATTCAACCCTAGCTTTGCTACACATCCCGAGGATCCCGAGCTCTTGGCAGTCCCCAGGTATCCCGGCCCAGTTCTTACCACTGGGCTCCCTAGTGATTTTCTGACCTTGGCGGGCTGGGCTTTTCTTCTTCCCTTCGTTTTATGAGTTTTAAGGCTTACCCATTTGTGGGTTTGGGTTCCTCCTTAAAACTCTTATTGGATTTGACCATCTTTTTCTTTATTGCAGGCTCAAGTATTTTATTTTTATAGAGTTCAATTCTCTGTGCCATTTTGGGCCTTGGTGCAACATTGTGACTTTTTAGACCTCAATTACCCCTTACGACTTGGGCCCTCGTTTCCCAATGATTTTGAAATTCTAAGGCCCAATGTTGGTTTAGAGCTCAATCAGATTACAAATTAACTTGAGAGGTGTTAAAATGGAAAATGTAACTTATTATGAGCAAATAAATCTATTTTTAGAAAATAAAAGGTTAAGAAAACCCTAGGCTTGCGTACGTAGGCCAAAACCTGCACACGCAGGTCTGATGCATGCGAATGCAGGCACGAACCTACGCACGTAGCTAGGGTTTCAGAAACCTATGAAAGGAAAGTCTTCTACATTAATGTTGAGATTTGGAACGAATCCTACATCATTTGGGAGCCGTTCCAAACCCCTATTTTCTCACTACATAAAGCCATACATGGCGCCTTTTCAAAATAAACAGAAAATCCTAAGAGAAAATTTAAGATTCACTAGAAATAGTGGATTAAAGAGGGGTTTTTTTCACAAAATATCCTTAAGTCAATTTTATTGTGATTGGAACCTCTTCTGGTCTTGATCCCCGAGTTTTGAAGTTTACTAATCGTTTTTGTTTGATTGTGAATACATTTGACTGAGGAAAACGGTAAAAATCAAGCTAAAAAGCTTTCATTTTTGAGGTATATGTTCTAACCTCTTTTCTTCATTCCTGCCTTTATTCTTGTTTTTAATTTTGTTTCTTTGCTTCTTTTATGTTATAACTTTTTTGTTTAGTCTAGGTTTTCTTTACTTTGTAAGTTTGAGCATGTTTAGGTTGCTAGATTTGTTATTTTAGATTATGTTCCGTTTTTCGTGTCCTTGGGTTAGGGTTTAGGGTGTGTCTGCGTGCGCATGCTCCTACATGCGTATGCAGACTCGAAGTATGCGTACGCAGGTGCGTATGCAGGCCTATATATACTCATGTCCAAAAACCCTAATCTAGGTTTTCTGCTTCTGTTTCTTTGTTTCTTTTACATCATATGCCTATGTTTTACCTTGTTTGCATGTTTTTGAGTTACTGCTTCTTTGTTTATTTATTTGTTTGCTCTTGATATGATTAGATTAGGGTTTTCTCTTTGTTTCTTGCTTTGATACTACGAACATGCATTAATATGATCATGCATTGATGCCATATGTGCTGTGATGCAGTAAGGTAAGTGAGGTAAGTCATGCATTGGTATGGACATGCATTTATATATGTTTGATGCTTGATTTCGTGTCTAGAAGTTTAGAATATATTTGATGATTAATACTTTGTTGTCATGCTTGCCTTTCTACCATGATTTGTTTGCTGCCTTGATAATATACCATGTATGATAGATGTGATATGAACTTCACCAACAATTGTGATGAAACCTGATAACAATGATGGTTTGGAACCCCAAGATCGTGTAGACAAGATTTGTTGAGCCTTGACCCGTCACCTAACTAGATGAAAACCAAGACTACGATAGAATTGAAACGCCACACCAAGAATTCCCAAGAATCTCTCAAGAATCAAAGGTGATAAGTTTGGTTGTTTGAACGCCACAAGATTAACTTGATAAGTTCAAGAGTTCTTTTAAGAACCAAGAGGATCACAAGACTCACAAGGAGAATAATTTTCTGAATCAAATCTCTCTTCTTTTCAAATTCGTACTACCAGATTTATACTTGGAACAACCCTCCAAGAATAGGTAAAAATCATAATTACAACTTCAAAAACAACACCAAAAATTAATCTAATCAAGTTCCCACGTTTTTTAGTTGTCTAGGACTTCTAAAGGCAGTCAAAATTAGCTGAATGACTAGAATTAACGTGCCCATCCAATACCAAGACATCTTCCCATTTAATATCCTTGGAACTTAACAAATTCACACCCTTTTATGACCAGACCATGCTGGTTCATGCATTAGCCTCTTCAATTGCTTTAATGACATGGACTAAGCCTTGATTATTATTTGAGCCCATCTTGGTCTTTTTAGAATTAGCCCATTTCTCTTGGACTAGCCCATTTAGTGCTTCCTTGAAACGTTTGGCTCTAAGTCTTGTAATTGGGCCACTAGAAAATGACAAAGGGTCCTGTGCAAATTCAGCTCCATTTCCACTTGTATGATCAGCATGTCCAGCTCCTTTGTGTGCATCAAGATGTATGTTAGGCTTGATGTGATTTGCCATGATAGATGTATGCTAGGGTTGGTTGATGAGCATGATAGATGAATGTTAGGTCTTGGGGTGAAATGTCATATTGTATGCTTAGATGTATGCTAGTGTGTGTGTGCGTGTGTTAAGATGCAATGTTGAATGTGCCTTTAATAGGATTAAGACGTTGGACACAATGAGTGGAAGTCGACCTACGGGTCGGGCGGTTTTGGGTGCCTAACACCTTCCCAAGACCATACCTAAACTCCGAACCCATACTCTGGTAGTAAGACTAGTCCTTCCATGTAAGGGCACTATATTCATGGTTCCTAGACTATAAAACTAAGTAGTGACTCCTTGTATTTTCTCCGCCCCGGTCCACTCGACTGAGGCGTACTCCCCAAACCACGCGTTGCGCCCACACATATATAACATATAATTCAATGATTGGATTTTTAAAATATGAATTCAATAACAATGTTTAGAATTACACTAGGTGTAACTTTTCTAGAGTTACACATTTTTTAGACCTTAGATTTCAAAGAGATTTAACGGTTAAAAAATGCATCATTAATGTTTATTACTTTTGACATCCTTACCTAATTAAATACATTTTTTTCTCCAATTATTTATTGCTTTCCAAATTCCTTCCTATTGAAGTACACATCTTTAATGTGTCTTTTTTTTTTTTCCAAATTTGTCCCCATTTTTCTCTCTCCTTATTTATTACTTTCCAAATTCCTCACTATTAAAAGGCACACCTTTAATTTTTTTTTAATTAAAAAAATATTAAAATATTAAAATTTGTTAAAATCTTAAATGTGTTGAGAGAGAGAGAGAGAGATCTTTAACATCTTTTAGAAGAAACTATCAAAATCTTATCCTTAGTGTTAGTGATTAGAATTTGTTTTTAATTCAAAGTCATCTTCTCTACAAATTGATAATAATATTTTCATAATTTTAAAAAAAAGTGTTACTCTCTCTCTCTCTCCACGTTAAAGCTTTTGAATTAATTAATGTAGATGGTGTAACAAGCAATAAATATATAATGATGACATAAACAATTGATTTTTTTTTAACAGTTAGATCTTATAGAAATTTATAATCTAAAAATGGTGTAACTCTAGTGGTGTAATTTTAAATAAATAATATTACACTACTTAATATTTTTAAATTGAATGCGAATTTTAACAAATATATCCACTGTTGGATTACATTATCTTTGTGTATTCTCCATGCTTGTAAAATTTCAAGATGATTAAATATCAAAAGTCATATCATTGATCAATGTTTAAATTCAAGTTTTTGCATTTTAAAATAATGAAGAAAAAAATGAGTTTATGGATCAAATAATAAATGACAATTGATTGACATGAATATTGGTATGTATATTAAGAATATATAATTCAACGGTGGAATTTTTAAAATATGAATTCAATAACAAGTTATTGGGTAGTGTAATATTGCTTAGAATTACACCTGGTGTAACTTTAAATAATGTTACACCACTCAATATTTTTTAATTGAATGCAAATTTTAACAAATCCACTGTTGGATTATGTTATCTTTGTGCATTCTCAATACTTGCAAAATTTCAAGATGATTAAATATCAATAGTCATGTCATCAATCAATTGTTTAAATTCAAGTTTTTGTAGTTTAAAATATTGAATAAAAAAATGAGTTTATGGATCAAATGATAAATAACAACTGATTGGCATGAATATTGATATGCATGTTAAGAACATATAGAACATATAATTCAACGGTGAAATTTTTAATATATGAATTCAATAATAAGTTATTGGGTGGTGTAACATTTCTTATAATTACACTTGGTGTAACTTTAAATAATGTTACACCATTCAATATTTTTTAATTTAATTTGAATTTAAAAAATATATATACACCGTTGGATTACATTATCTTCATGCATTCTCCATATATACTTGCAAAATTTCAAGATGATTAAATATCAATAGTCATATCATCAATCAATTGTTTAAATTCAAGTTTTTGTAATTTAAAATAATGAGGAAAAAAATAAGTTTACAGATTGAATGGTAAATAACAACTGATTGGCATGAATATTGGTATGTATGTTAAGAATATATAATTTAATGGTGGAATTTTTAAAATAGGAATTCAATAACAAGTTATTGGTTGTATAACATTGCTTTTAAATAATATTATATTACCCAATATTTTTTAATTGAAAGCGAATTTTAACAAATCTACCGTTGAATTACATTATCTCCATGCATTCTCCATGCTTGCAAAATTTTAAGATGATTAAATATCAATAGTCATGTTATCAATTAATCGTTTAAATTCAAGTTTTTGTAATTTAAAATAATAAATAAAAAATGAGTTTATAGATCGAATGATAAATAACAGCTGATTGATATGAATATTGATATAAATATTAAGAACATATAGAACATATAATTCAATTATGAAAATTTTAATATATAAATTAAATAATAAGTTATTGAGTGGGCCAAAGGCATATACAGAAGAAAAAATTCATGAACGTATATATGTATATTCATGAACGTATATATGTATATAGGGTAAGGACATTTGAGTGGGGCCAAAGAGAAATTGCCCCCTTCACCCTCGACCATCTTGGGAGGTTCAAATCTCTTGTCCTCTTGTAACTATCTAACTATAAAGTAAAAAAGAAAGGAAAATTTAAATATTAACTTTTCCATGAATCAGAACATGCCACGTGGCTTGACCGTGCAGTGGATAAACTCTCATTGGTAGATGCCCTCTTGAATCTCTCCCAATCATGAATAACAGCCATCAGATCCGTCAGCTTAGCACAAATAGTACGACAGCAATTGGCATGAACAGTTCGAACAACTTTAAAGTCTTCGCTATCTTTGCAGAACCCACTGAAATAGTTTGTGTCCAAGAACCTCACGGTAAGGCCTAGCTCTTTAAACACACCTTCATGCATCATGTTTAATAAAACATCTTGCTCCTTTAGTCCCACAGAGTTATTTTTCATGGCGTACCATGCATCAAACAATGAGATGGTCTTGTTGTTCGATCTGATAAAGTAGAAGCCAGTGTTGATGGGATTGTCTTCAGACCATTCGTTGCCATTGAAGTTATCGGTGCTGATTTGAAGATCTATTCTTTCATTTTGGCTTAGCATTGGAAATGGGTTCCTTAACCACATTACATCAGTGTCCTGTAATGAAAGCATTCATCAGTCAATTTGGTCACATGGAATCATAATCACTAATAACCACCGGGCCTAGTTGCCCAAGTGGTACCCGGTTTACCATGAAACCGCTAGCTCCGGGGTTCGAGCCCCCACAATAACCAATTACCTAGCAAAAAAAGAAAAAGAAATCATAATCACTAATAGTATAATCAGCCGTGGAACAAAACCAAATAATAGTGTAAAGACTAAAGTTATTCTTTTACACATTTATGATAGCGACATAACATTTTTCACAATTATTGACATAACTTATTATAGTTGGATATTATCAGTTTCACTAGAATTCTTCAATGACACCACTTTTATTATGCATTAATCTCAATTCCAAAAAAGTTATGTCACCATTTGTGAAAAATGTGTGAAAATTTTTGTCTATAATAAGGAAGTCAATTTTGTACTAAATGCTATTTTGGTTTGGTTAGAGAAATGAAATATTTCGATATCGATGTATCGTTTCGGGGTTAGTAACTATATATGTGTGTACATTAATTAATTAATTTTTATAATTATCAACATTAAATTTAAAATTTACATATTTTATAAGTCTAAACATTAATTTAAGTGCATTAACCCAAATATATATTAACTTAAATACTATTTTATTGTATTAGCCGAAACACCAAAAATATTTCCAAAATCGGTATTTTATTCAATATATTTTAGAAGAATACCGGTACCAATTTAATGGCTAGTATGGCATCAGTATGCCATACTGGTATTAACTTCCTTGTTCGTTAGACATTTTTTCTTAGGGTGGCCATACCAGCAATTGACTTCCTTGGTTGCTGGACATTTTTTTTCCTAGGTTGGTATTTATTACATAGGTTTTAGCCTATTTATTTATTATTTATTACCCTATAAGTACACGCAGTTTTTTTTTTAGGGGGAAGTACAAGCAGTTAGGTCATTCATTCTTCACTTTGGTTGATTATTGTATGCTAGTTACGGCTGTTAGGTCATTCATTCCTCATTTAATATCACCTCAAAGAAGGGGCAGTTAATTAATTAGGCAGCTCCATCTATGCTTTACTGCATTTGTAGGAAGGAAAATTATTAAGTATTCTCAGTGTATCATAAATGTGTAGTCTTCCCTCACACATGAATAGTGTGTCTTACCATAAATTTAATTAATGTGACCCATCATTCATGTAAGAGGAGGGAATACTCATTTATGATACTCCGAGAGTACAAAATAATTTTCCCTGTAGGTAGGTTGATATGTTGAAATGAAATTAAGCAAGCTAAATATGAACACAAGCATTACCAAATTAAGTATTACCACATTCTTTTTGTAGAAATCAATGAGATTAGGGTGAATTTTTCAAACCAAGCAAGCCCTGGAGGAGGAACAGGAATTGGTCCTATAGATATATTTTATCTTGACCTTTGAAAACCATTCATTTCTGCTCATCCCTTGAAGTATTGATCATATAAGCAATATTATTCATATAAAAAAATTTATGTATTTCTCATTAAAAAAAAGAAAGAATATATATGCTTCAAGAATTAATGGAATATTATTGCAAAACATGCAGACAAAATTTTGAATATTTGTGTGCTTTGTAGCTGGCCACATTGTTTTTTTTTTTTTTTTTTCCTAGCTAATTATAGAAGTATGCAGGGCGCACCTTCAATATTATAACAGCACTATAACAACATGGCAACAGTCGAAAGTTAATTTAATCATGTGTAAGCCCTATGCTTGAGGTTATGATTCAGACCTCTGATACTTCTATACAAAAGCAGACCCTACTGGGAAGAATTTGTAAATTTTCTCTTTTTTCTACTATTTTGAGTTCAGGCAACATCAATCTCCTAACTTCAGTTTCAAAAAATTCCATCATACATACTCAGCCTCTACATAATATTCCTATTCTGTTTTATTCTAAATATGGTCAAGGATTAGAAAAACCAATGATTTATTTATTGAGAAGGAGAAAAACCCATGATCATTTCGTAACCTCCAAGTTCTATGGTCCTAATTAATAGAAGACTAATTCTGTAATCCTAATAAAAAGATTTAGGAATATATATAAGAGATAAGATAGAATCACTTTCAGAGGTAAGTAATCTTTGTTGGGTGCATAATTTGATAAATATCTAGACTCATTAAATCAGTGGACAGCTCTAAATACCAACTTTAATTAAGTAATGTTAACATTGATTTTTGATAAACTTAATCATGTGATGATAAACTCTACAAACACACGGCTCAAATTTAGTTTCTCATTTTTTAAATAACCCTATAATAATGTTCATAAATTTGAGATAGAAACGTACCGTGAAAACAAAGCTGTAATCTCGCTTTAGCCTCCGTTTGGATTGGGCTGAACGCGTTTTGCGTTTCACGTTTCAGCCTCTTTTTTTTTTTTCTTTTTTTTTTTTTCAAGCGTTTCCAGCGGAACGGTACTGTAGCGTTACTGTAGCGGCTACTGTTCATTGAACAGTAGCCGCAAAACTTGACTTTTCAACCCAAAATTACTGTTCACGGACCCACAATTTTCACTTTTCAGCAATTTTTTTATTAAAAATGGGTCCCACGGTACTATTTACACATTTAAAAATTATTTTGCTACAGTGTTTCAGTTTTCAGTTTTCAGTTTTCAGTTTTCAGCTCTATCCAAACGGACCCTTAGTACTTCTCCAAGAAACAGGGTTCTCCTCCACATCATCTTGATAAAACTATCAGACATGTAAACCTTCTCGCCATTGGAGTCTACCCCATCGTCCGTTTGGAGCCTATAGCAATGAAGCCGAAGAAATTTGCACCGTTCAAACGATGTCTCATCGACCGCAACAAGTAGAAGGTGATCAACCAATTTTCGTGTATCTTCCCCAAGCCAAAAACTATCCAAAAACAAATCTAGCATTGGCTTATCGCCTTCTACATAAGCCTTGTTGACAATAGCGATTATTACGGTCTTGTTCTCCATTGAAGCCTCAGATAAAGCTGCTTCGAGTTCATCTTTGTTGTTGGTCACGTTGCACTTATAACACATATATAATATAAGAAGAACACAAAATCAGATTTATATAAACAATCAACATTATAGATTCATATTTTAAGAAAAAACAAGAAAACAATAATTATAATATGCTATTCTTGAATCTTAATCTTGATGATGCTTACGGTCTTAGAGAGTGTACATGGTTGATATGGTAATGAAAAGAGTGGCGGGAAACCGATGTAGGGGGTTAGGAATACATAGAGTAAACAGAAGGACAAAAGGCAGACTGTGATTGTTATATGAGTGCGTCGATCTTTGAAAAATTCCATGTGTTTGCCGAGAGATCTCTAACCAGTTTCAGGTGAAGAGGGTTTTGGAGAAGAGAAACACAGCATGTAGAAGAGAGTAGGATCTGGACTTGTTTTTTTTAATAGCATCCGTATTCACATCTCAGCTTTTTTTTGGAAACTATACTACGTTTTTCTTATAGGATCTATTTTTTTTTTTAGAGAGTTTCAACCTATGGTGTCCGCTTTTAATGATAGCTCTTTATCATCAGACCAAGACACCAATCAGTTTTTGGTGTAGGCGGGGATTGAACTCCAGATCTCTTATACAACTATCAGAGACTTTACCAGTTGAGCTAACTGGAACGCACCACAGGATATATTAATCTATATGGACTTTTAATGTACTACGTATCCTACTAGGATATCTATTATCTATATAATCATATATATATATATATATATATATAAATGATATATTCAAAACATTTTTACAATATTTTTACAACAAATTTTAAGTAGCAAGTTGTTACTGGTTATTATTGTTAAGGCAAAAAAGTAATAATATTCTATATAAAAGAAGAGGACAAAAGTTCCCTAAAACCCTTAAACGCAGGGCAGAAAACAGGTTGTTAACAGAGAGAACAGGGTCACGCAGAAAGCAAACATCAAAGTAAGGGGAAAAAACTCCATTTTGACATGGCCTTTTGTTTCTATAGATTCACTAGGATTCAATCTCTCTGTATTTTCTTTTTTCAATCAATGTTTTTCATATTCATGGTGATGGGGTTGGTCTCTCTTCACAAAGATACTGATTTTTTTGTGATTAAGTGAAAAGAATTTTGGGTGTTCTAAATAATTGTGATCAATTGTTTAGTGCTTGAGTTTGAAAATTTTTGTGTTAATTTTGCTTCTATTCGTAATCATTTGATGCCAAAATCTGTTTTGTATTTTGTTTGTTTGTCAAAAAAAAAAAAAAAAAAATCAAAAGTTTTGATATCAATTAATACTTGCATTGAGTGGCGGCTTTACGTATTGATCAGGGTGTTCACATGAGCACCCTGAGTTGGAGGGAAAAAAATTATATACCTTAAAAAAATAAAAAATATAAATTAGTATAGGTTATTGACCACCCCAAATAAAAATTTCTCACGAGATTTTGCTCACCATTGGCATAGTTTGTATTTGAGAGAGCCTTTTAAACAAAATTCAAGAGTTACGAAAAAACTGGCACAGAGAACCATTGCCACACACTTTAATAGTGGCATCAAGTCATGTGGGTTAGTTTCCTTATTTATTTATTTGCTTTTGTTAAGGAAAATGCATTACTAAATAATATTTTTAAAGAATTTTGTTAACGACTAAGACTGTGGTTAAGATATAATTAAATAATGTTTTTATAATTTTTTTAAAATAAAGTCAAATTACACTTAAATCTAAAAATTATATACCACCACAATAAATTTGTGTGTGTAAGCCAATGAATTATTAACGTGTATTTTATTTTATTAATTTTTAGCATGTGCCCTTAAGACACTTGTTGACAGGACTATCTTTTAAAAAATTAAGTCAAATTGTGTGCATATATACAAAAAAGTACATGTAGGGACCGGGTTTGAGCACTTCTACTGTTGAGAGAGTGGACTCAAGCCCAGTTAGCCCAGTACAATGAATTTGTAGAGAGCGGTTTCAAGAACTAGGCCCTAATGAGGGGTGCAATGGCCAGACATGGTTGCATATGGATTTAATAGCATGAACATGGGTAAAAATGCGCAATGGTGCTCCTCGGCCCCTCTCTCGGGAGCTTACAGTTCTTATTATTTCTTTAGAGATTGGTTACAAGGATTTTTGGGAGAATACAGGTTGCTACAGTACTCTATACTTCAGATTTCCCGTCCTTCTTTCCAGAGGGATTCTTTACATTATATACCCCCTTCACAATTGATCTTAGCCCTACATTTGTTGATCAACCAGATCGCTACTTGAGTGCTTGTCCCATTAGCCGCCTTCCCATTCTTCCTGTGGGTTGTGGGTTGCGGCAACCAAGACAGCACTGTTCAGGGGTCATCTCCTCATTAATGCGGCCAGGACGTTAGTTGTGGGCATTTAATGTGGAGGTGACAGTATTTCCTGGACTTGCTCCTCCACCATGCTTCCATGGCTGACACGTTGTACTTGCTCTTTCTCTTTAGACGCTCAGGAAGGCCGCTCCTGGTGGCTCGTTACTTCCCCCTTCAACAGTCTTGGCTTGCCGAGGACAACATCGTCCTCAGCATGTTTCCTGGCAGCTTGAGCTATTCTGCGTTCCTCCTCGGACGTTTCTTGATCCTCGGCATGGGCTTTGGGCCGGATATAAGATGGGCCGAGGTTGCCAAATTATTAGGCCCCACAGTAGCCCCTCGAAATCCTGCTGTCCGGCTCCTAGGACGGGGAGGAGGATTTTGATGTCCTCGGGCCCTTGTTATGGCTTGTCACGTCTTGTCTTCCGTCAACGCCAGGGTCTCTTTATCTGCCCAAGGCATGTTCCTGGCGCCTCGGTACACGGAGCGTGCCTTCATTAAATTCTGGCGGCTTTGTGCTCCCCACATTCAACGGTGTGATGCTAATCGGACGGCTGGGCTTTCTCCAGCTTCATGGGTGGGGAAACTCGCACGGTTACTTTTAGTTGGGGATATAAATACCCATTCGAACCGATTGGCCTTTTCACTTTGGCATTCAAGAGTTCTCGCGCGCGTTCACTGAATTCGGTCAAATCTCCAACAACACCCACAGCTTTTCCAGCACAAAAAACCTGTCCGAGGAGCTTTTCCTCATTTCTGTAAGTCTTCTTCTCTCTAGTTCAAATTTCTTCTTTGACTCCTTTCTTTCCCTAGCCCTTTCTTGAGTCTTTTAGTCAGTGTTAGGGATGGGTAGATTTAAGAAATTAGTTGAGTCTGAAGAGGCGATGGAGAAATTCATCGTCAATTATAGGATACCCGGCAATGTAGGCTTGAGGTACTGTGCGAAAGGGGAATGGCGCATCCGAAGGAAGGAGGGGGAGGTCGTCATTCCTATGATCGCCTTCCTCGAAGGCGGTATGCGGATCCCCATGGGGCCGGTGATGAGGGGCTACCTTAGGTACTTTGGGTTGGCCCCCACTTAGTGCGCCACCAACGTGTTCAGGATCTTGGGTTGTGTGGACGCCTTGAATGAGAAGATGGGGCTGAGGTTAACCCACCATGATGTAAATTGGTGCTATAACCTTCAACAACTAAAGGGTAAGTCTTACTACATGAAGACGAGGGATGATAAGGTCCGGCTTATCCAGTGTCTTCTCGAGTCCAGCAAGGGTCTGAACAAAGACTTTCTCATCGTGTCAAGGGAGTGGCACGATGGTCTTCACTGTCCGATGGAGGAGGGGACACCAGGTGGGGTACTTAGAGTAGGAGAGGGTCTAGCTTTTTTCTTTTTTGTTGTAAGCCTGCTTTGCTCGGTTGATGACAGGAGTTTGATTTTCTTTCTACAGATCCGCACGCTTTCGAAAGGCGTTTCCAGTTAGTCAACAAGGAAGACTTACAATCCGTTCTTAAGGCGGAGATTTTCGTGAAAGAGGGCGACAATCAAGTCAGGGCTGCTCACAAGATCCTCGGGTACGATCCGACCTAGAAGTCGTTCCCGGCTCCGAAGTACGTAATCAAAGCCGGTGACCCACGGCTTCGCGAGATAACTGTGGTGGAGCGAGGGTTTTTGTTTCCTGAAGGTACTCCGTTTGCAGGACCCTCTACTTCCACCTAAACTGCGGAAGTCGAGGGAGAAGGGCTAGAAGGAGATGAAGAAGTCGCTGATTCGGATCCATCCGAGGACGAATTTGGTGCATTTGACCAAGTCCACACATCCGAGGATCCTTCTGGTGACCTGGGCGACCCAAATTTGACCGAGGCCGACCTTTTCTCTGCGAGGACTTCTCCCCAGGCCGAGATGGGTTTCAAGAGGCAGCCCCAGACCAGCCTACTTGACCTGCTTGAGGGTCAGCCAGGGAGGGACGAGCCGAGGAATTCCCAACCCAAGCTTCCTCCTTCGCCATCCAAGTCTCAGTCTGTTCGGACTAGGTCATCTTCTTCCCAGTCCAAGCTTCCACCTTTTCCACCTCAGCTGAGCTTGCTGCCGAGGCCCGAGCTTGTTGATCCCAAGCGTAAGAAGGACCCTAAGGGCAAAGGGCCTATGGGAGCTGAGAGGACTCGTTCTTCCCCCGAGGAGGATGAGGCTCGGCGCCCCCTTAAGCAGCAAAAAACTGGGCACCAGGGCCAAGGGGGAAAGGTGACTATGCAGTCTGAGGCCCAGGCATGGCTCCCTGCCCCGATGCTTCGTGGGGAGCCCTTAATGGATAGCGCCTCCCTCAGGGACTTCAGGGGCGGTGAAGGTGTCTATGTGGCTGACGCGCTGGAGAGATCCTTGCTGCTTCTTGCCGATATGGCTCAGTTGGAGGGCCTGAAGAGGCAGGAGGTCATCCTCAGCATGAAGAGGTACTTGGGCATGGTAAGCCATCTGCCGCTTGAGAGTTTGCTGATTTTACCCCTCGGTTGCCATACTTATCATTTGTTTGTTCCAATTTGCAGGCTGTCCAGGCTACTTATAGGCTGGAAGAGGAGGCCAATAAACAGAGCAGGGCCCTGGAGCAGGAGCGTGACAACCGCCTGGATGCCACGTGGATCCTTAGCAAATTCGAGGGGGAGTAAAGCTTAAGTCGAAGAACTAGGCTGCCTTGGCTAGCTTTTACCTTTCCTGCCTTTGTTGTTGTTGCTTTTTCTCTTTTTTTTTTTTTTTATTTTTTATTTATTTTTTAAGCGCTGTGCTGTTATTTCTAAGTTGAATGTATGAATCAATCATCAACTTTTTTTTTACTTTATGCGTTAATTATCATTGTGATGAGTTCTACTACTGACACAATCTGGGCTTTAACCACTAGCTTCACAATCTTAGAAGTTTAACATGCTTTTCACTCTGAACTAGATACTGTAAACAGTAAAAAATACTTAGGAAAGCCATTAGTTGCTGACTATGCTAAGGGGTTAGGTTCAGTGCGCTTTAGAATGCCTTGAGCGATGCTCGTGGGCTTGTGTTAATCTGTGCCTTTGCCGAGGGCAGCAAGTTTCGCCTGAGGTCTAAGTCTGAGGACTATTCAAGACCTTGGTTCCGTCTAACACTTAGATTCTCCTGTAAGTAACTAGTTTTCCCATAGGCTTGAGTCCGAAGACCATACAAGACCTTGGTTCTGTCTAACACTTAGATCCCCCTGTAAGTAGCTAGTTTCCCCATAAGTTTGAGTCCGTGGACCATGCAAGACCTTGGTTCAGTCTAGTACCCAGGTTCGTCTTGAAGTGGTTAGTTTCCCCATAGGTTTGAGTCCGAGGATCATGCAAGACCTTGGTTCAGTCTAGAACCTAGGTTTTTCTTGAAATGGCTCGGTTTAGTACTTTAGGCGGATGCCAAAACATAAAATATGTAATCATAACAGAATTAAAATTTGAATTACAAGAAAAAGGATGCTTTCATTAATAATAATACCTCCTCAGGTTATTTACATTCCACGGACGAGGTACAGGTTTTTTATCTAGGTCTTCTAGGTAGTATGCACATATCCCCGCTACCGAGGTAATTCGATATGGCCCCTCCCAGTTGGGCCCCGGCTTTCCCCAGCAGCCCCTACGACTTTCCTCAGCACCAGGTCCCCCGGTGCTAGTGGTTTAAGCTTTACAATGGCATCATATTCCTACTTGAGCTTTTGGTGGTAATAGGCCAGCTGGATCATTGCTCGTTCCCTTCATTCATCAACCAGATCCAAGCTCCTCCCCAGTAGTTCATCATTGCTACCTGGAGTGAAAGAGCTCGTCCTCAGCGTTGGGAAGTTTGTCTCCAGAGGGATTATAGCCTCGGCGCCATAAGTCATGGCAAAAGGTGTTTCCCCCGTTGACCGCCGTGGCGTAGTTTGGTATGTCTAGAGAACATGTGGCAGCTCCTCTACCCATCTCCCCTTGGCGTCATCCAGTCTCTTCTTAAGCCCATTGACGATGACCTTGTTGACAGCCTCGGCCTGTCCATTTCCCTGAGGGTAGGCTGGAGTTGAGTACCTGTTTGTGATCCCAAGTTCACAACAGTATCTTCTGAAGGCCTTGCTATCGAATTGGAGTCCGTTATCCGAAATGAGGGTATGAGGGACCCCGAATCGTGTTACAATGTTTTTCTAAAGGAATTTCTTAACATCCACATCCCTGATGTTGGCCAATGGCTCGGCTTCGACCCACTTGGTGAAGTAGTCTGTGGCAACCAACAGGTACCTCTTATTCCCTGGTGCTTTGGGGAAAGGTCCTACAATGTCCAAGCCCCACTAGGCAAACGGCCATGGGCTGGACAAAGGATTGAGGACCCCTCCAAGCTGATGAATATCTGGGGCGAACCTTTGGCATTAGTCGCATTTCTTGACATACTCGAGTGCCTCCTGTTGCATCCCCGGCCACCAATATCCTTGGGTGACGGCTCGATGTGACAGGGATCTTCCTCCTGTGTGGCTCCCATAGATCCCCTCGTGCAGTTCTTCGAGCAGTAGCTCTGATGCCTCGGGGTGAATACACAGTAAGTACGGTCTAGAGTAGGAGAGTCTGTACAGTTTCTGGTCCTCGGACAACTAGAACCGGGAAGTCTTTCTTCGTATCTTTTCAGCCTCTGGTCTCTCCTCGGGCAGAACATCATCCTTGAGGAATCTCACTATGGGGTCCATCCAGCTGGGACCCACTCCGACTTGATGGATGTGAACATCGCCTTTTGCCACCTCACTTGCTCTTTCCAGATGCTCCACAAGTATGATCCGAGGTAGATCTCCTGCCGAGGAAGTGGCGAGCATGGCTAATGAATCGGCACGGGTATTTCCACTCCTGGGAATATGAGACAAGCTGAAAAGATCAAATTCTGACTGCAACCGCCTGACCTGGCTCAGGTACTCTTGCATTCTCGAATCTCTGGCCTCCAGCTCTCCTTCTACCTGGCCTACCACCAATCTCGAATCCGAGAACATCTGCACCGACTTTCCTCCCATCTTCTGCACCATGACCATCCCTTGCAATAATGCCTCGTACTCAGCCTCATTGTTTGTGGCCGAGAACCCGAGCCTCAAGGATTTTTCTATGACATGCTTTTCAGGGGATACTAGGACTAGCCCCACTCCAGACCCCCTCTGGTTCGCCGCGCCATCAACGTATACCTTCCAACACGGTGACCCTGGGATGGAGACTACCCCAACTGATTTTTCTTCAGGGCTCCCCTCCTCGGCTGCCAACTCTACTGTTGGTTCAGCGAACTCGGCCATCAAATCGGCCAGAACCTGGCCCTTTATGGAGGTCCGAGGCATGTATTTGACGTCGAAAGCCCCCAGAATTGTGTTCCACTTGGCGATCCTTCCTGTGTAGTCAGCGGTCCGGAGTATAGACTTCAAGGGAAATCGGGTTAGGACGACCACTGTGTGAGCTTGGAAATAATGGGGGAGCTTTCGTGTAGCATGGACCACCGCTAGTATGGCTTTCTCCAAAGGTTGGTACTTGACCTCAGCCTCATGTAGTGACTTGCTAACGTAATAGTCTGGTTTTTGAATGCCACTGTCGTCCCGTATCAGTACTACACTCACAGCGTGAAGTGCCACAGCAATGTACGCGTATAGAACCTCGTTGGCCTCAGGATTGGACATGATAGGTGGCCGGGATAGGTACTCCTTGAGTTGCTGGAAGGCCATGACACAATCCTCGGACCACTCAAATCCCTTCCACTTGTTGATCAGGAGATAGAAGGGCCTGCACCTGTCAGCCGACCTGGAAATGAATCGGTTTCAGGCCGCGATCATTCCAGTAAGCTTTTGGACCTCCTTGGGGTTTCGCGGAGGCTTCAGATTATGAATAGCCTTGATTTGGTCAGGATCAACCTCGATTCCCCTGTGGGTGATCATGTACCCCAGAAACTTGCCAGAGCCCACGCCAAACGAGCACTTGGAGGCATTTAGGCGCAGCTTGTGCTTTCTCAGGACGTCAAAGGTGCAGCCGAGGTCCGCCAAGTGTTCGGACACCACTTTACTTTTTACCACCATATCATCAACATAGACCTCGATGCTGTTGCCCAGCATCGGCTTGAACATTCTCGTCATCATCCTTTGATAGGTGGACCCTGCGTTTTTCAGACCGAACGGCATCACTTTGTAGTGGTAGTTCCCGATGGGCGTCACAAAGGCTGTCTTCTTTTGATCTTCCAGGGCTAGTGGTATTTGATGATAGCCTTGGAAGGCATCTAAGAAGCTCATCCGAGGATGGCCCGTGGTTGCATCCACCAGCTGGTTGATCCGAGGCATGGGGAACGGGTCTTTTGGACATGCTTTATTTAGGTCGGTGAAGTCCACGCAGACCCTCCACTTTCCACTCTTCTTCTTGACCACCACAGTGTCGGCCAACCATTCAGGGTAAAAGACCTCTTTGATAGCCCCTGTGCGCTTAAACTTATTCACCTCTTCCCTGATTGCATCAGCGTGCTCTCTCGATGGGCGTCGGGGCGGCTGTTTCTTGGGCACTATGGACGGATTGACGTTGAGATGGTGACAGATGAAGGATGGATCAATTCCTGGGGCATCACAGGCATCCCATGCAAACACGTCAATATTGCTTTTGAGGAACTCAACTAGCTCCTCCTGCTCTTTGGGAGGCAGCCGAGCTCCAACCCGAAAGAACTTCTCCGGATCGTCACCGATTGCCACTTTCTCCAGATCCTCGCATTTTGCTTCCTCGGCAGCTGCATCAGGAGGCGCCACCGGAGTCTTTGATTGTATAAACGTTCCTCGGCAGTAGCCGAGAGCTGTGCGTCGATTCGATGTGATATGGCAGCCACCATGCACTGCCTTGCTGTGGGTTGACAGCCACAGATCTCGAGAACCTGATCCCCTGATGGGAATTTCACCTTCTGGTGCAAGGAGGAGGCGACGCCCCCAAGGTGTGGAGCCAGGGCCTTCCTACGATGGCCGTGTAGGGGGAGTACGTGTCCACCACTATAAAGTTCACCTCCACCA
This sequence comes from Quercus aquifolioides, assembly GCA_019022515.1. NCBI lineage: Eukaryota > Viridiplantae > Streptophyta > Magnoliopsida > Fagales > Fagaceae > Quercus > Quercus aquifolioides. Next base: position 30,144,223 of record CM032335.1, on the reverse strand, counting down.
CTTCTGGGCCGGTCTGGATGGGTAGCCTGATCATGCCCTTTGGGATGATGAGTTTCCCATCGAAGCTCATCAAGGGAGAGCTATAGGGCGTCAAGTCCTCCAACTTTAGCCCCAGCCCCTTAAAGAGGTCTGGGTACATGACCTCGGCCGCGCTGCCACCATCCACCATCACTCTTCTCATGTCGTAGTCCCCAATCCTGAGTGTGATCACTAGAGCGTCATCATGGGGCTGGGTGGTCCCAATCTTGTCTTCCTTCGAAAAGCTCAAGGTCAGGTGAAAATTCCTCCTGGCCCTTTTCGGCTCTGGCTGGGACTCCTCGGTAGGCAGCTGGGCTATAGACAACACTCGTGAAGGGCGCGTGCCTGTTCTTCCTGGTGCCGCCAAGATTACATTGATCGTCCCTGCGGGCGCCCTTAAGGCGTTACCTCTCTGGGGCTCATAATGGGTCCGGCCTTAATGGTCATCGGGGTGATGCAGAAGGTGCTTCAGCCTTCCTTCTCGGACCAGCTGGTTCAGATAACTCCGGTGATTCCTGCAGTTCTCCGTGGTATGTCCGTGGTCTCTATGGTACTGGCAATAAAGGTTCTGATTGCGCTTCGTGGATTCTCCCATCATCTTGTTCGGCCACCTAAAGTATGGCTCGTTCTCGATTTTCTCCAGCACCTTGTGTACTGGTTCTCGGAATGTGGCCTGGACAGCCTGTGTGTCGGCTGCTTCAGATTGCCCCGCAAAGTCCCTTCTCGGGCGGGTACTGTTGTATCGGTCCGGCCTGGGATCCCTCTTCTCTTGAGGGATGGCCTTCTCTTTTCCTCTGGCCTGTAGCTGGTCTTCCTCCACCCGTTTGTACTTGTCGATCTGATCCATCAGTCGGTGCACACTGGTGGTTGGCTTTCCCGTCAGGGACTTCCTTAGGCCATGCCCAGTTAGGAGACCGTTTTTGAAGGTGCCGATGGTGACATCGTCGTACTTGTCTTCTAGTTCATTGTACACCTCCCAATATCAGCCCGAGTAGGCCTTTAGAGTCTTTCCATCATGCATGGTCAAAGACAGCAGTGCGCTCAAGGGCCGAGGCTCTATGCTGTTTGTAACGAAGCGGGAGCCGAAGGCCTAGGTCAGCTGTCTGTACGAACTTATGGAGTCCGTTTTCAAGCCGTTGAACCACCTCATCGCCACTGGGCCCAAGCTGGAGGGGAAAACCTTGCACATCAACGCCTCGTTCTGGGAATGAACAGCCATCCTCTGGTTGAACTGGCTCACATGCTCCATGGGGTCCGTTTTGCCGTTATAGATGGAGAAGGTTGGCTGCTGGAACCGCCGAGGAAGTGCAGCCCCTTCTATATGGCGCGTGAAGGGCGATTCGGATAGTTGATCCAGTGCCCTGCTCATGGCATCGTACCCCAAGCCCCTAGGAGATGGGCTTCTACGCCTGCGCTTCCGGTAGTGCTCTTCTTCATGAGAGAAGGTCTCACTCGGGGGAGTTCTATATCTTTGCCTGTAATCATCGTCGCTCTCATCGTCAGAGGGCAGGTTGGGGCTAGGTCGAGATCCCTTTCGTTGTGCGTGGCGTAGCCTCCTCTTCAGGTCATCTATCTCCTGCTGCATGGCCTGCTTATCGTTCTGCCCTTGGGTTACATGGCTTCCACCCTTCTTCGGTTGTATGACCCAGTTGTTGTTTTGTCTCTGTGGCACATGACTGTCTCCACGCGAGTAGCTGCTGTTGGCTTGAGTGACGTGTACACTTCTCTCTCGGAATCTTCCATTCTCTTCATTTCGATCGCGCTCAGGGTTGGCGAAGTTACCCTGGTGCTGGGTCTTGGCCGGTTCAGGCTGATGAGGACCTGCTTGATGAGCGCCTGATCCTACCATGCTTGATCGTTGCCCTTACTAACGCACAAGTTCTTCCCACAGACAGCGCCAATTGTAGGGACCGGGTTTGAGCACTTCTACTGTTGAAAGAGTGGACTCAAGCCCAGTTAGCCCAGTACAATGAATTTGTAGAGAGTAGGTTCAAGAACTAGGCCCTAATGAGGGGTGCAACGGCCAGGCATGGTTGCATGTGGATTTAATAGAATGAACATAGGTAAAAATGCGCAATGGTGCTCCTCGGCCCCTCTCTCGAGAGCTTACAGTTCTTATTATTTCTTTAGAGACTGGTTACAAGGATTTTTGGGAGAATACAGGTTGCTACAGTACTTTATACTTCAGATTTCCCGTCCTTCTTTCCAGAGGGATTCCTTACATTATATACTCCCCTCACAATTGATCTTAGCCCTACATTTGTTGATCAACCAGACCGCTACTTAAGTGCTTGTCCCATCAGCTGCCTTCCCATTCATCCTATGGGTTGTGGCAACCAAGGCAGCACTGTTCAGGGGTCATCTCCTCATTAATGCAGCCAGGACGTTAGTTGTGGGCATTTAATGTGGAGGTGACAGTACTTCCTGGACTTGCTCCTCCACCATGCTTCCATGGCTGACACGTTGTACTTGCTCTTTCTCTTTAGACGCTCAGGAAGGCCGCTCCTGGTGGCTCGTTACTTCCCCCTTCAACGGTCTCGGCTTGCCGAGGACAACATCGTCCTCGGCATGTTTCCTGGCAGCTTGGGCTATTCTGCATTCCTCCTCGGACGTTTCTTGATCCTCGGCATGGGTCTTGGGCCGGATATAAGATTGGTCGGGGTTGCCAAATTATTAGGCCGCACAGTACACATTACTTTATGAATGTAAGCCAATATATCATTAACAAGTGCATTTAACAAAAAAAATTATCTATTACACTCATAATAGCATTTTTATTAATTTTTAACATGTGTACTTAAGGCACTTGTTTACAATATCTTATTGTAAAATTTCATACACACACACACATATATATATATATATATATATATTGTGATGTCAATATATTTAATTTAATTTTTATTAATTTTTTAAATTTAAGTTCTTTAATGACCATCCTGAAAAAAAGTTCTGGAACTACCACAGTTGACATTGAATCCACCTTTCCATTTAACGTGAGTCCCTCTCCCTCAAATTCTTCACATTCATTCATATGAGGGCTAAGGATTTGTAATTTTTTGTTGAGATCAAGGAAACCTTATTGAAAGTTATTTTATATATTTGCTTCTATATGAATTGATATCGATGATATCTTAATGAGAAATTGTGTCCCAAGCATTGTTTATGTAAAGTAGCAAACTCGTATTACCAAAAAACAATTTCAATATTAATTTTTTCCCCTTTTTCTTAAATCAATGATTTTGTTCTAATGCTTAGCTAGATTAAAATTTGATGTTACATATTTGATCTATTAAGCGCATACCTTGCATATTTGCTTGAAATTCTATTCTCATGGCCTTTTTGATTTGTTACTAACTACATGTAATAGTTGATATTTGCTCAGTGAATCGTGAAAAGAAGTTTGGTGAGTAATAGATGTTAGGTTTGGGTTGCTGGTCCATGGACTATTGGGAAAAATTCTATATAATTGTGAATAAATTTCAACAAGCACAGTGGAAGCACAACTACATAAGAACACAATGATTTACGTGGAAACACTTTCTCTTTGAAGGGAGAAACCATAGAACAAATTCAGAATAATTTCACTATATTAAATAGAGATAACAACACTTAGAGATACAACTTGAACAAAGAAAAATTATCTTTTTCTTTTCACTCACTGTTCTCTTCCTCATTGTGTATCTCTCACAATTTTCTCTTGCTCTCTATATTTTTCTCTTCTCTTTTGCTTGCTTTCACTTACACAGTTCTTCAAGACTACACCAGTTCTTACACTCTGGAACTTCTCTTCACTCCTTTTTCCCTCTACACCAAATGGCTGAATGGCCTTACTTTATATTTCTTCGCCCTTTTCTTCTTTTCTTCCTTCAACGTGTCTCACTCTCACAAGCAATGGTGACTCTAGGAATTTTTCTCAGGGTGCTCCTAAGTGGGCTTGCCCTGTTACAATTTATTTTTCTTCAAATTCTTTGTTACAATTTTTTCTTTTTTAGATTTTAGTTCATTTTTTTTTTTAAAGCTTTTTCTTTTTGCTTGAAAGCAATTTTATGAATACCGTTTTGGACCCTGTTTCCGTTTTTTTTTGTGGAACGGAATATTTTGGTACCGATCTATTTCGACATATCGTTTCAGGGTGTTTCGGGGTTTCTAAAAAAAATTAGAAATAATATATATTTATATTTTCTTATACAACATAAAATTATTGATCCAAATAAATAAACCTCAAACAAAACAAATCATTTAGTTTTTCTTTTTTGACACTCAAATAATGGCGTAAATGCATTTTTAGTCCCTACATTTTGACTTTTTTCTATTTTAGTCCCTACATTTTATTTTTACCACTTTTAGTCCCTAAATCAATTTACGCGTTCCATTTAAGTCCTTGAAGCTACCTTCCATCACTAATCTAACAGGGAAACTAACAAATGAATAAAATAATAATAAAAAATTTACTGTAGCATGCCACATCATATTATAATTTAAAATATTTATTTTTTAATTTTAACAAAATAAAAAATATGAGTTACCCAGATCTATATTCATCTTCAACAAGAACACCAAAGAACACAAAAAATACAAACCCAAATTTTAAACATAAGAACACATGCCCAGATTTTCTTGCATTTTCTTGCCATTTCTTGTCAACCAAACACAAACACAAATCAATCTCTAGCAAGAACACAAACACAAACCTAGCAGCAAATCTTCTCAGATTTTCTCAAACTACAAAACCCAAATATACAAAATCTCAACTCAAACCCAAATTTTCTCATCTTTCAATCAACAACGAAACCTCGAACAAATAAAATTCATAAACCCAGAAACCAAATTCATAAACCTAGAAAATTCAGCATAAAAACACCATTAAAAAAAATCATAAATTCCAAAGTCCCCAAATCTCTCTCGCACCCATATCTCTCACAGACAAAAACACAAACACCTAAACTACAAAATAAAATCTCACAATAGAAAAACCCACAACAAGCTCAACGTGTCAACGGGTCGACTCGTCGCGATCGGCGATATCCACCGCCGCCGATTTGCTTACCTGGTCGGAAGTCCCTCCGTCGTGGATTTCATAGTCCTTAAGGGTGATATGGTCCTTGTAGATGTTGTACCAATTCTGGATCCGGATCTTGTCGGCTCGGGTACCCGTTTGCGCCGCCACGAGTGTCTTCAGGTCTCCAATGGTGTCGTCCTCGTTGCACTTCACTCTCACCTTCTTCCCTAGCCGATCGTTCAGCACCACCTCAATCATCTTCACTAGACTCAACCTCAACCTTTGATTTCCTAACAAAAAAAAAATTTATTTTCTTTCAGTCAAAAAGAGGGTTTCTGCAAGGCCTCCATGGCCAGAGCTTCCTCCACCTCCAATCTCTCTACCACCCAAACTAAATCTCACACACTTCAAACACTTGAGACCCAAAACCTGATCTGAGTCCATCTCTCTCTAGACCTCGGCTTCTCTCTCTTTGATCCAAAACGAGGCACAGCCTCCCTGTTCCACCACGGAACTCAGCCTCCCTCTTAATTCCTCTCATGGTGAAGCCTCTCTCGCTCCCTCTCTCTCTCTCTCAAGATCGGCTTTGGGTGGTCCTGGGTCAGATCGGATTTGTGGCTGGTCCTGGGTTTCAGATTAGCTTTGTGGGTGGGCTTCAGATCGGCTTTGTGGGTGGTCCTGGGTTTCAGATTAGCTTTGTGGGTGGGCTTCAGATCGGCTTTGTGGGTGGTCTTGTGTTTTAGATCGGCTTTGTAGGTGGGTTTAGATTTGGTTTGTTGGCGGCCCTAGGTTTGTTGCGGTGGTTCTAGAGATTTGGTATTCAATTTTGGGGGGCTTTTGGTTGAAATTTCTGCTGTTGTAGTCTCTGGTTTATGAAAAAAAGCAGAGAATTTTGTGTTTTTGGGCTGGAACCTTTCTTTCTTGGTCTTCTTGTTGGGGTCTTCAGGTTTTATTTTTGGATCTTTGGCACAGAGGAGAGGAAAGATTTAGATTAATATTTGTGTTCTTTGTGTTTTTAAATTTGAGTTTATGTTTGGTTCTGGGTTTGTGCTGATTGTGTTCTTGTTCAAAATGAATTAGATTTGAATTGATGTGTTTTATTGTTTTGAATTCTGTTTTTTCTTTTTTTTTATTTAGTTAAAATTGAAAAATAAATATTTTAAATTATAATATGATGTGGCATGCTACAATAATTTTTTTTTTATTATTTTATTCATCCGTTAGTTTGCCCGTTAGATTAGTGACAGAAGGTAGCTTCAAGGACTTAAATGAAACGCGTAAATTGATTTAGGGACTAAAAGTGGTAAAAATAAAATATAGGGACTAAAATGGAAAAAAGTCAAAATATAGGGACTAAAAGTGCATTTACACCTTTAGTTATTACATAACAATTACTATTTTAGAATATTAAAACATAAATATGTAATTAAATAATAAAAAACAACAACTAAAAATACTACAATAAAAGTGTATATATGTATATCAAGTATCAACCCACTGCAAAACTGCTTAAAATAGGGGTTTTTTTTTTTTTTTTTTTTTTTTTTTTTTTTTTTTTTTTTGTCTTTTATAATGTGTATTCACTTACTTTTAAGGGACCATAGACCACTACCCCAATTCAATGCCACGACCCCATTCACCCCCACACTAAGAGACAAGAGTCGATCAGCAATTTCAACAAAATTACATATTTTTATATTTACATGCACTTACACAAACAGTAAAAAGCTAAGCAATTTATATTGTCAAAAGAAGACAAAAGCAGAAAAGCTAAGCAATTTATATAATTATATTGTCAAAAGATAAGTCTAAACACACAAGTCAGACACTCAGATTATGAGAATCGAGTATGAGAGAGAGAGAGAGAGTCAGAGCATAGATGAGATAGGGAAAACCGAAAAAGGAAAGAGAACTGAAATACCGTCGTCGATCTCGCTTTTGTCGTCGCTGATCTCCACGTAACAGTCAAGCTAACAGTCCAGAATCGTCAAGCCAAGGTGTCCGTGGTGCCCTCCGCCACCACGCTAGTCATCAAGGCGCTGAAGGAGCTGGAGCACGACCGGAAGAAGATGAAGAACATCAAGCACAACGATAACATCTCGCTCGACGATGTCATCGAGATCGCTGAGGTGATGAAGCCTAGGTCTATGGCGAAGGATCTTAGTGGGATTGTGAAGGAGATTCTGGGAGCTTAGGGTTTGCTTTAGCCTTTATTGGGGTTTGGTTGTTTTTGTTTTTTTTTTTTTGTTTTTTGAGAATCCGTGGGTTTGCTATTGTTGGGCTTACCGTGGGCTTGATGTTGGTTGGGCTTGCTGTCCGTTTTTTTTTAAGAATTCGTGGGCTTGCCGTTTGCTGTAACAATTATTATTATTATTATTATTATTTTTTTCAGATTTTAGTTCAAATTTTTTTTTGGGCTTTTTTTTTCTTGAAAGTAGAACAAATAATTTTTTTTTTTTTTAAATTTGAGGGTGTTCTTAAATTTTTTTTTAAGGGTAAACAAATAAAAAAATTAATTATTATATATAATTTTTTTTTTTCAGGTCAGGGTGTCATGTGGCTTGACTTTTGTACCTTCATAAATGTTGCTGGACTTTTGTACATAATTATAGAGAAAAAAGGATCACTTCAATTCTTCTTTTTGGAAAGCTTCTCCAACAAGCTCAATCAACTTTGCTGACTTCTTGGCAATTTTTCGAACAAGCTCATTTAATGAGCTAGTCAAAAGAGTGGGGGGTTAGGAATACATAGAGTAAACAGAAGGACAAAAGGCAGACTGTGATTGTTATATGAGTGCGTCGATCTTTGAAAAATTCCATATGTTTGCCGAGAGATCTCCAACCAGTTTCAGGTGAAGAGGGTTTGGAGAAGAGAAACATAGTGTGTAGAAGAGAGTAGGATCTGGACTTGTTTTTTTTAATAGCATCCGTATTCACATCTCAGCTTTTTTTTTCAAACTATACTACATTTTTCTTACAGGATCTTATATATGGACTTTTAATATACTACGTGATGATGCCAAAATCGTCAATTTGGGTCACTCGCCCAATCCAAAGTATTAGACAATCTCGTAGGACCTGCAAGATAAAGGAGAGATAAATCGAATAGACCACTGGGTTGTGCCCGGTGGGGGAGCCTCCGATGCTTAAGTTAGTATCAACTCATATTTTTCATATTTAGATAGTGTTTTGTAGTAGTTTTTGACGTACCTTTGCTAGTGAGACAGATTGTCCCTTTTATAGGTGACTTAGGTAGTTGTTGTACATAAATTAGGGTGATTATTACCTTGATTGTAACATTCTTAGTCTTGATGAGAGTTTAAGACCTTTGATGGTCGTTATTGAATGTGTTGAACGGTTATCTTTGATGGTCTACTAATGATGCAAGGTCATCCATATTAATGGACGACTTAATGATTTTTCTGGACTCATCAGTTGCCCCCCATTCCCAAGTCTGATTTTGCTTTATGCTGATCAGGCTTAGGGAATGTTCTTGACTTGTTCAGATTCAGGCTTCTTTATCATCAACTACGTTCTTCTTCAAGAATGTTAGTATTTCTATGATGACCTCTTAGTATCTGCCTTTTGAAGGTCTTTTTGGACATTCGAGGGATCATATCTTGAAAGTGAGCTGATTTCTCTGGACGAACATTTTTATCACTGCCGAAGAGTAAGGTAATTTCTTTGGACGACCATTTTTTATCATTGCTAAGAAGCGAGGTGATTTCTTTGGACAACCATTTTTTATCACTGCTGAAGAGCGAGGTGATTTTTTTTTGGACAACCATTTTTGATCACTTCGATGCTTCTTCTTTCATTCATTTTTTTGGTTGTCACGTTTGACTTGCATTTGTGTGAGAATCCTTGTCTGCTTACACTCGTCTAAGGGTATTTAGTCACTTAGCCACTTTTAGGTGACTTAGATCCAATTACGGAGCTTCGTCATTTAGACTTCGTCAACGATTTACATCGGTCTAGCAGAATCTTGTCCTTTTTTTTTTTTTGGTGACTTACATCCATTTAAGGAATCTTGTCACTTAGGCTTCATCAGTGATTTACATCCGTCTTGGCGGAATCTTATCACTTAGCCATTTTCTGGTGACTTACATCCATTTAAGGAATCTTGTCACTTAGGCTTCGTCAGTGATTTACATCCGTCTTGACAGAATCTTATCACTTAGCCATTTTTTGGTGATTTACATCCATTTAAGGAATCTTGTCACTTAGGTTTCGTCAGTGATTTACATCCGTCTTGGCGGAATCTTATCACTTAGCCATTTTTTTGGTGACTTACATCCATTTAAGGAATCTTGTCACTTGTTGCTAGAAAGATTCCTTGACGCTATGTCATTTTGGACCTTCTTGAGGTCATGTTGATATCTGCATTAAGTAGCACATGCACTTGCCAAGACTTTGTTAAACAAGAATTTTAGAAAAATTCATAAATAATGAGTTACCAATAGCCTAGGTGGATATTTTTCTTATTTCCTTGTAATCCTAGAGTTTTACCTCTTTTGTGATCTGTCTAGTAATGCGTACATTTTTGCATGAAACCTTACTAGATGTAAATTTTTATAGACGAATATAAAAGAGACAGAGATAAATGTGTTACCTTAAATGACGATATTATTTTGTCACATACCTTGATCTTTTTATTACTAGGATCTTCTTGACAAGCTCTTCCCTTTTTAAGATGACGAGCTCTTCCCGTTTCAAGATTTTTTTTATATTTTTTTTTAGCTCAACATGATACTTTATGTCTAAGGCCTAGATCTCTTTTGCTTCAATTTTTTGAAGGCGTAAAAACTAGGCCACGTTTTTGCCCTCGCTCAAACCTGAAAAGTACAATTCTCGTTTGTTGACGACTAGGGGAATGGTCTTCCACTATTGGAACCTCTCTTCTTTTTTTGGCATGCTTTGAGGACTATGGTCATTACCATTTGTAATAGCAATTTCCTCTTCCTTCTTCTTTAATTGTACACTTAAGTCACTTCAATAGTGTTAGCTGCATTACAATGTACAAATGTGCAATTGCATGCTATACTAGACGAAGTGCATTCTATATGAATCATAGAGAAGTATAAGAATTGAAGCTATTTGACTATATGCTTCTTTAAACTGGTCTTTGTTAGGTGCTTGCACCGTATATGATTTTTAAAGCAATTTAAGAAGATTTTGGTGAGTTGATGGAGATAGCGGAAATTTATTGAGACTTAAATTCATGAGCATATTGTGAACACATATGCTACTAAATTGAACTTCTCAGATTCACGATGATGAAACATATGCTACTAAAAATATAGTCATATTGATTGTGATAATTGTAACAATTTTACAGCAATATTTTCAACATGTTCTACATAAACATTTGTAATAATCATGCAAGCTAGATATTTATTTAGTTTCAATAAAATGATCTCATGGATAAAAAAGAAAGATAGAAATGAGTTACCTCAATAGAAGACCTTAAATCTCAATACTATTTTGTACATACCTCGGTCTTTTCATTGTTGTAGTCTTTTTGACGAACTCATACTTATAGAGCTCTTCTTTGTTGGATTTGTACAACCCATAATTTACAGGAGTTAAACTTGGCATTTGTGATGTAGATGGAATTTTCACAACTTTTAGCTATATCTCTATTTTCTTTTTAAGGATTTCTCTTCATCAAATTATGACATCCCCTTAGAAAATTTGGAACATCTGTTTTTTGCATATTTGAAGCTAGTAATCTAGCAAACCTCTTATAGGTTTACATATTATACAAAATTTTGGGTGAATTGATATAGCTTACGTCCAAACAATATCATTTCATGTAAGAGTATAGAAACTTAGTGAGAATTAAATCCACACTTAATGCCATGCAATTGAATAGAATTGTCTTATTTTATGTATGAAGCACATGCTCTATAGGCAATTCAGCCATTTCCACTTTTTTCTTGGTTTTGGCAATAGTAAAATAAAAGAAATGGATGGACTTAAGATCATTTGATCGGCTAGAGATCAAAAGTCTAAAATAGGTCACACTAGCTAGAGTAGATATTACTAGTCAAGCTTTTTAAGTTTAGCAAGAAAGTATCTAGCCTTTTGTGTCAATTGTACATGTTTGTTTAGCAATTTACCTTTCCAACAATCGTTTTCATAACTATTACCCTATTTTCGTGCAACTAAATAACACTTGGCAAAGTGTTTAAACTTTTTAAAGAGTGTTGGAATTCGGTGTGTTTAATGACATTTGCCATTATGATAAACAATCATCATATTTATCATAGTAAACAGTTATGATCTTATTTTAAATTTATAGCTTGGCAATAATGATATTTGTCGTTATGCCTAAAACTTGACTTCAAACGTTGTTGCAAATACTTAAAGAGCTAAAAGGAAAAGAAAATTTTAAATCTAACCTTAAGGCCCAAGAACTAGGCACCATCGTTGTTGTATTTTGTTCCAGCTATTTGAAGATGTAGATATATCCAAAGGGTTTGCCCACGTTCAAACATGAAAGGTACATTCGCTGGTAAGAAAACCTCTACGACATTCTCAACAGTTGTGCCTGCGCCATGACCTTTTTCTCCCGGATGATTTTTCTTATGTCGAGCCTTTGGTTGATCCATTTTGTCAAGCTTTACTAGGCTCATTTTGCTCCAAAAAATACTAACAAATTAATAATCTCGATTGTTCTCAAATGATGAGCTTAATATAGAGTACATGTCATTCTGTTTAATAGAATCATGTGGAAATAATTTGATACTATTTAGTATTTAGAGACAATAAGCTCTGCTCGTATATCATATATGTGAGTAAGTACTTACTCTGGTGATGTCATTAGTGCAAGCATAAAATAAAAAACATTGTACCTGTATAGCCGCTTTTATTGAATCATACATATGGATTGTGACACTGTGAGAGTCCCACATTTTCCCCTTTGAATGCTCAAAGCATGATTAGGTATAGATGGAACCATTTAAATTCTCCATTCTCAAAGTCAAAGCAACATATATTTATACATGGAAAAATTTGAATAGTAAATTTTGTTCATTCTATTGTGGAATATTTTAAGATACAAAATTTCATAATATTTTGAAAATGATTTATGCTTAACTATTGCGGTAATTTTGTAAGGACTAAATTTTATAATTCTTTGGGTCTTTCAACCTTAGTCCCACCTTGCATTCACTTTGAAAATTATTCTGTGTGCAAGACCGAATATGTCATTCATGCATTTTATTCCTAAAGGTTTCTTTTTAAATCTTTTCGGAATTGTTCCTTGAAAAACATAGTTTCATTAACCAAATGACGGACTAATAACTCATGCATAACCAACTGTAGAGCATTCTAACCATGTTATGCATTTTCTACTATAATTTTGCCAACAATAAATACACATATAAGTTTGGGGGATGGCCTTATTTTGTGGCTTTATTACCTGTGAATATCAACTAAGATATTATCAGGGTACCATTTTTTTTTTCTTTAGTGTACCATTAATCTAATACCATAAAGGGACACAAACATTCTATTTTTGTTTTAGTTATAGCAGGAGCCATTATTAGGATATCAATTACGCCATAACATATGTAAAAACAATTAATTGAAATTGTTTCCTAGCCTTACCATTCACGGTTCAAGGCATTTTCATATATAGCATAGTTTTTAACATATTCAAAATTTAAAAGACAATTCGGCCTTACCACATCTATACACAATCAGATATGCTTCTCCATGCAATTCGGCCTTGACTCTTCTATACAAATTAGATATGTTTCTCCCTTATCACTTAGATACAAAATTAAATACAATTTCGTCTTATCCTAATCCTATCTCAACACAATCCAAGATTTGTATTTTGAACACTACAGCTGTGATACATCAGTAACACTAACTGCGAATGACTTAGCTGCTATCCTTGATGACTACAGCTGTATCCTTCACAATATATAATTATATTTGGCTTTAATGGCAAGGACCTCAAAGAGACCGGTTTGACTGATGCAGTTTATAATAGTCAAGGTATTCATTACCTTTCCTTTTTTTTTTTTCAATGCCTATATTTAAGATGACAATTTTGGTAAGGTAATTATGTTCTATTGAAGTTTGGTTCCGCCTTCGATGCAAACTAAAAACAATGGGGAGCCGGTGAAACTAAGAAAGGAGTGTTCTCCTATAGTAATTTCATCATAGTTGACTTGGGTGGCTAAAAATTATATGACCACATACAATCACTTCTTTTTATTTTTTAACAAAAGGATATCTAATAGAATAAAATCATTTGTTATATTTCTAAAGTTTTAGACGAGGTTATCATTTCATTTTTAGACTTCTAGTATTCTAGATCTTTTAACAAGATGATGTAAGACCATATAACAAGATGAGAAACGACACATCTTACCTTAAGGCCTAGGAGCTGGGCCATTCCTGCGAGGTCTACCAAAGTCGCTCAATTTTTGTGGTTGTCGTGTGTACTGTGTCATGCTTAGAAGGTCACAGGTTGTGAAGTTCTTACATCACCGTCAACCAACCCAATCATGTCTTGTGGCTGGGAGTCACACTTTCATTGGTAATGGCATCATTGGAGGCGTCTTTCCACCAGACCCTCAAGCTAGAGGCCAACAGATTTGAGACCTTGGATCTAGGCTCTCTCATCATCGTCTATTCATTCGGCTGACAATTCGTGTTTTAAAGACAATGGTGCCTTGGTAATATCTATTTATCTTTCCCATCTCGACCCAATTTTAGATGATTGGATATGGGCAGAGTAAAGAGATGATCATTGAGTCTCATCCCATGAGGTACTCTAGATTGAATCGAGTGAACCCTTTGTTACAGGAAGAGCTAGATGACTAATCGCCTCCCCATAGGCGGCGCCAAATTGATGATGCCAAAATCGTCAATTTGGGTCACTCGCCCAATCCAAAGTATTAGACAATCTCGTAGGACCTGCAAGATAAAGGAGAGATAAATCGAATAGACCACCGGGTTGTGCCCGGTGGGGGAGCCTCCGATGCTTAAGTTAGTATCAACCCATATTTTTCATATTTAGATAGTGTTTTGTAGTAGTTTTTGACGTACCTTTGCTAGTGAGACAGATTGTCCCTTTTATAGGTGACTTAGGTAGTTGTTGTACATAAATTAGGGTGATTATTACCTTGATTGTAACATTCTTAGTCTTGATGAGAGTTTAAGACCTTTGATGGTCGTTATTGAATGTGTTGAACGGTTATCTTTGATGGTCTACTAATGATGCAAGGTCATCCATATTAATGGACGACTTAATGATTTTTCTGGACTCATCACTACGTATCCTACTAGGATATCTATTATCTATATAATCCTTTATATATATATATATATATATATATATATGAGAGAAATGATATGTCCACAATAGTTTTACAATATTTTTATAACAAATCCTAAGTGGCAGGTTGTTACTAGTTGTTATTATTAGGACAAAAAAGTAATTTTAACGTTAGGTTCAAATTTGAACTAATAATAACTAACTACCTATGATTTGTTGTGAAAATGTTGTAAAAATGTTGTGAACGTAGCACTTCTCAGACACACACACACACACACACACAAGCTTTTGAGCATGCGCTTACGCATGTGTGCTCAGACGCTCTTTTATTTTTTTGAGTAAAGGTTTATACATAATAATTTGCATCTATTATATATAATTTAGAATTTTTAAAAGAAAATTCAAACAAATAAAAAAGATAAACTTTAGAAATAAGCACTAACTGTAATGTGATTTACAAGCTCATTTCTAAAACTTTAGCTAATCGTCTTAAAGTGTTTCTTCCTCTTATTATCACAGAAAATCAGAGTGCATTCACTGCAGATAGGCTCATTACGGATAACGTTCTTATAGCTTATCAGTTAATGCACTACCTAAAGCATAAAAGAGAGGGGAAGGACTGCTTTATGGCAACAAAGCTTGATATGAGCAAAGCCTTTGATAGGGTCAAGTGGGGCTTTATTGAAGGGGTCATGAGAAAGATGGGGTTCAATGAAGGGTGGATTAACTTGGTTATGAGATGTATCTCATTTGTCTCATATTCTATCATTATCAATGGTGATACCTTTGGAAATATTGTTCCCTCTAGAGGTCTCAGGCAAGGGGACCCCCTCTCCCCCTACCTTTTTCTTCTCTGTGCTGAAGGTCTCTCGGCCCTCCTCCATGAAGCAGCAAGACATCAGCTATTGAATGGCATATCGTTATGTAGGGGGTGCCCAAAGATCACTCATCTTTTCTTTGCCAATGACAGCCTCCTCTTTTGTAAAGCCAATAGTGAAGAATGTGGGAAGCTTAAGGAGATCCTTCAGAAATATGAGGCAGCTTCTGGGCAAAAGGTCAATTCAGATAAGTCTTCAATTTATTTTAGCCCAAATACTTCTCCAAAGCTAAAGGAGGCAATCTTTAACATTTTAGGGCCCATGCAAGACTCGAGGCACAATAAATATCTTGGCCTCCCTTCCATCATTGGCAGATCCAAGAAGCAGGTCTTTGCAGAGATTAAAGAAAGGGTGGGTTTTAAGTTGGCGGGTTGGAAAGGGAAATTACTCTCTTCGGGTGGAAAGGAAATTTTCATCAAGGTAGTGGCCCAAGCCATCCCCACCTACACCATGAGTTGCTTCCAACTTCCAAAAAGCCTTTGTGATGAGCTTGAAAGAATGATGAGGAATTTTTTGTGGGGGCAAAAAAACCAGGAGTCGAAAATCGCCTGGATTAGTTGGAGGAAGATGTGTAAGCCAAAATCTCTTGGGGGTTTGGGGTTCCGAAATTTGCAAGCCTTCAATCTTGCCCTTTTAGCTAAGTAAGCTTGGAGAATTCTCACAAATCCAAGTTCGCTGATAGCTGGCATTCTCAAGGCAAAATACTTTCCCTATTGTGATGTGCTTAATGCTAGCTTAGGTAGCAACCCCTCCTATACTTGGTGGAGTATTCATAATAGTCTTGAGGTTCTTAGAAGAGGCACACGCTAAAGAGTTGGAAATGGTGGAAGGATTCATATCTGGGATGATAAGTGGCTTCCAACCCCCTCGACCTTCAAAGTCATTACCCCTCCTCGGTTCACTGAAGACTACCCCATGGTCTCCTTTCTCATTGACCCGGACAGCAGGTGGTGGAAAGTCAATTCTGTTAGATCTCTCTTCTTATCGTTCAAAGCAGATGCTATTCTTAAAATTCCCTTGAGTTTCAATCTGCCCGAAGACAAAATCATTTGGATTGGGAATAGAAAAGGAGAATTTTCTGTTAAAAGTGCTTATTTTATTGCTGTTAATCTCTTAGAATCGTCTAAGGTTGCGGAGTGCTCTTCGGGTGACCCTTTTTCACTACTTTGGAAGAATCTTTGGAAGCTTGAGCTCCTAGAAAAAGTCAAAATATTTGCTTGCAGAGCTTGTTTAAATGGCCTGCCAACTTTGGTCAATATGCACTTGAGGGGTCTGTGCACCAACTTCTCTTGCCCGGTATGTGATGAGGGTGTTGAATGCTTAACGCATAGTTTCATCACTTGTGACTATGCCCTCTCTGTTTAGGCCCTTTGGCAAGACTGTCCACTTGGTTTGCTGCTGGAAACCCGTGAATTCAAGGACATTGCCTTCCATTTTCTAGCAAATTCTCCACCACAACACTTTTTGTTTTTCTTTGCCATTTCCTGGGCGATTTGGCACAATAGGAACTTGCGAGTCCATGATGAAGGTTGTCTTTCGCCCCTCCAAACTTGGGAGATGGCTCAAAGATTAGTTGATGACTTCCATGGCGCCATCAAGATGGATTTCCCCCCTAAGCAATCAAACCCTATGGGCTGGTCTGTTCCTCCTCCTGAAGTATTTAAAGTAAATGTGGATGGGGCGTGTTCCCTTGATTTAGGAGTGAGTTCAGGCGTTGGGGTGGTCATTAGAGACGTGTCTGGCATGGTTATAGCAGCTCTCAGTAAGTCATTGCCTTCACAATTCCCTGCTGAGTGGATGGAACTTTTTGCTATTGAGCAAGGCATGTTATTGGCGCAAGAAATGGAACTCCCTCAGGTCATGTTGGAATCTGATGCTCTCTCGGCTATCCATGCTATTAACCAAGGCAATACTGGAGGTGAAGCTGGGCATCTGGTGGAAGGTATTTTGCGGGCCAAAGCTTTTTTCTCTTGTTGCTCTTTCGCTCACTTGAAAAGGGACTACAACAAGGTTGCTCACGAGCTTGCTCAGTTCGCCAAGATTAATCATTGTACTCAAGTTTGGAAAGGTGTTACCCCACCTTTTGTATCTCACCTGATTGTATCAGATTTAGAGCCTCTCTCTGTGCTTCATGCTGATGGCTCTTTGTTATAATCATTTTCTGGTTTAATGAAACTGTTTTCCTTTCAAAAAAAAAAAAAAAAAAAAGGAATACATAGAGTAAACAGAGGGACAAAAGACAGACTGTGATTGTTATATGAGTGCGTCGATCTTTGAAAAATTCCATATGTTTGCCGAGAGATCTCCAACCAGTTTTAGGTGAAGAGGGTTTGGAGAAGAGAAACATAGTGTGTAGAAGAGAGTAGGATTTGGACTTGTTTTTTTTAATAGCATCCGTATTCACATCTCAGCTTTTTTTTTTCAAACTATACTACATTTTTCTCATAGGATCTTATATATGGACTTTTAATATACTACGCATCCTACTAGGATATCTATTATCTATATAATCCTTTATATATATATATATATATATATGAGAAATGATATATCCACAATATTTTCATAATATTTTTACAACAAATTCTAAGTGACAAGTTGTTACTGGTTGTTATTGTTGGGACAAAAAAGTAATTTTAACGTTAGGTTCAAATTTGAACCAATAATAACTAACCACCTATGATTTGTTGTGAAAATGTTGTGAACGTAGCACTTCTTATATATATACACACACACTAGCTTTTGAGCATGCGCTTACGCGTGTGTGCTCAGATGCTCTTTTATTTTTTTGAGTAAAGGTTTATACATAATAATTTGCATCTATTATATATAATTTAGAATTTTCAAAAAAAAAAAAATTCAAACAAATAAAAAAGATAAACTTTAGAAATAAGTACTAATTGTAATTTCTTTCTTGAACGTGAAGGAAAAAATCCTAAAATTTAAGAGTCCTCTTTTATAATTTAAAATGAAATTTGTTATTTGACATTTATGACCTTATTTCTAAGTTAAGTTACCCTTCATTAATGAGGGTATTTTTGAACAATATAAAATTTTAGCTAAAGGAGTTAAATTCTCTTTTATATATATTGTAGGGGCTGGATTTGAGCATTTCCGCTATTGGATGAGTGGACTCAGACCCAACTAGCCCAATACAATGAATTTGTAGAGAGTGGATTGAAGAACTAGGCCCTAGTGAGGATTACAACAACTAAACACGGATGCAAGTGGACTGAATAACAGAGACGTGGACTAAAGTATGAAATTTTGTCCTCGGCCCTCCTCTTAGGGGCTGGTAATTCTTATTACTTCTTCAGTGATTTATTACAAAGGTTTCAGTGGTGATACATGTTGCTACAGTGTTCTATGCTTCTAATTATCCCCCCTCTTTCCAGAAGGATTTCTTACATTATATACCCCCTTTCAGTTGATCTTAGCCCTACATTTGTTGATTAAGCAGGTCACTACTTGAGTGCCTGTCCCATCAGCCGCCTTCCCATTTTTTCTGTGGGTTGCAGCAACCAAGGTTGCACTGTTCATGGGTCATTTCCTCATTAATGCGGCCAGAACGTTAGTTGTGGGCATTTAATGTGGAGGTGACAGTTCATCCTGGAATTGCTCCTCCACCATGCTTCCATGGTTGACACGTTGTACTTGTTCGTTCTCTTGGGATGCTCTGGGAGGCTACCTTTGATAGTGTGTTGCTCCTCCCTTCTATGGTCTTGGTTGACCGAGGACAGGATTGTCCTCGGTGATGTTCCTGGGCAAGTTAGACTTTCTCACTTCGTCCTCGGACGTTTCTTCCTCCTCAGCATGGGCCTTGGGCTTGGTATAAAGTGGGCCGGGGTTGCCAAATTCTTTGACCCCACAATAGCCCCTCGGAATCTTGCTGTTCGGATCCTCAGACGAAGAGGAGGATTTTGATATCCTCGGGCCGTCGTAATGGTTTATCACGTCTTATCCTCCGTCAGTGCCAGAGTCTTTTCACCAGTCCAAGGCACGTTCCTGGCGCTTCGGTATACGGAGCGCGCCCTCATTAAATTCTGACGGCTCTGTGCTCCCCATGTTCAACAGTGTGATGGTAATCCAACGGTGGGGATTTTTTCAGCTTTATGAGCGGGGAAACCCGCACGGTTATCTTTAATTGGGGGTATAAATACCCATTCGAACTGATTCGTCCCTTTACTTTCACAATCAAGAGTTCTTGTGCGCATATCCTGAGTCCAGCCAAATCTCCAACTACACTCACGCTTCCCTTCAGCATAAAAAGCCCGTTCGAGGAGCTTTTCCTCATTTCCGTAAGTCTTCTTCTCTCTCTAGCTCAAGTTTTTCTCTCCGATTCCTCTCTTTCTTATGCCCTTTCTTGAGTCTTTTAGCCGTTGCTAGGGATGGGTAGGTTTAAGAGGTTGGTTGAGTCTGAGGAGGCGATGGAGAAATTCATCGCCGATTATAGGATATCCAGTAATGTGGGTTTGAGATACTGTGAGGAAGGGGAGTGGCATATTAGGAGGAGAGAGGGTGAAGTGGTGATTCCCATAATCGCTTTCCTAGAAGGTGGTATGAGAATCCCTATGGGGCCGGTGACGAGGGGTTACCTTAGGCATTTTAGATTGGCTCCTACCCAGTGTGCCACCAACGTGTTCAGAATCCTGGGTTGTGTGGACGCCTTAAATGAGAAGATAGGGTTGAAGTTAACCCATCACGATGTAAATTGGTGCTACAACCTCCAACACCCAAAGGGTAAGTCTTACTACATGAAGACGAGGGACGATAAGGTTCGGCTTATTCAGTGCCTCCCTGAGTCCAGCAAGGGGTTAAATAAAGACTTTCTCATAGTGTCCGGGGAGTGGCATGACAGCCTTCACTGTCCGACAGAGAAGGGGACACTAGGTGGGGTACCTAGAGTAGGAGAGGGCTTGATCTTTTTGTGTCGTTGCAGTTTGCATTGTTTGGTTGCTAATACGAACATGCTTTCTTTTTTGCAGATCCACACACCTTTGGACGACACTTCCATTTGGTCAACAGGGAAGACTTGGAAACCATACTTAGGGCGGAGATCTTTGTGAACGAAACCAACAACCAAGTTAGAGCTGCCCACAAGATCCTCAGGTACGATCTGATCCAGAAGTCATTCTCGACTCCAAAGTACGTGATCAGAGCCCACGATCCTCAGCTTCACAAAATCACCGTAGCGAAGCACAGGTTCTTGCTTCCTGAAGGATCCTTTACCCCGGAAGGCGTTCCGTTGGCAGGCCTTTCTTCATCCCCTCAAACTACAGAGGCCGAGGGTGGAAGACTAGAAGAAGAAGAGGAAGTTGCTGATCTGGGTCCGTCCGATGATGAATTTGGCACATTTGACCAAGCCCATCCGTCAGAGGACCTCTCATCTGCAAGGACTTCTCTTCAAGCCAAGATGGGTTTCAAGAGACAACCCTAGACCAGCTTGCTTGACCTGATTGAGGGTCAGCCGGGAAATGACGCACCGGGGAAGTCCCAATCCAAGCCTCCTCTTCCACCACCCAAGTCTCTGCCTATTCAGACCAGGTCATCCTCTACCCAGTCCAGGCTTCTGCCTCCTCTACCTTAGCCAGGTCTGCCCCAAGGGTCCGAGCCCACTGATCCCAAAAATAAGAAGGACAAAGGTAAACGGCCCATGGGGGCCAACAGATCTCGATCCTCCCAGGAGGAGGACGAAGCTCGGTGGGCCTCCAAGAACCAAAAAACTGGGCACCAGGGCCAAAGAAAGGAAGTGGCCTTACAGGTCGAGCCCCAAGCCTGGCTCCCCGCCCCAATGCTCCACGGGGAGCCTTTGATGGACAATGCTTCCCTTAGGGACTTCAGGGGGGTGAAGGCACATTCGTGGCCGATGTGTTGGAGAGGTCTCTGCTACTCCCCGCTGACATGGCCGGATTGGAGAACTTGAGGAGGCAGGAGGTCTCCTTTAACCTGAAGAGGTACTTGGGCATAGTAAGACATCTAGCACTTGAGACTTCATTGAATTTTGCTCTTTAGTTCCCAACTTACTATGTGCTTATTTCAATTGGCAGGCTGTCCAGGCCACTTTTAGGTTGGAAGAGGAGGCCAACAACCAGAGCAGGGCCTTTGACCTCGAGCGCGACAGGTGTCTGGACGCTGTTCGGACTCTTGAAAACCTCCGAGGCTGATCTCTCAAAAGCAAGGGAGGAGCTGAAGGAGATGACAAGGGCCTGAGACAGTGCTCAGTCAAGCCTTGCTAGCACTCAAAAGCAGGCCCAAGACCAGACGAGGCGCTTGCTCGATACAGAGGATTAGTTGAAAATCGCTAAGGAGCAGATCGTTGAGCTGAAGAAGAAGATGGCCGAGGCGGAGGGGGCCAAGAATGTTGCAAAGTGGGCCAGGGACGAGGCCTTGAGGGCTAAGAAGGAGGCTGAATTCGCCAGGACAGAGGCCGAGGCCTCTAAGGAGAAGGCCGAAGAGGCGGCTTATGACTTGGGAGTGGCTGAGACCTAGGCCCTTCTCAAGTCTCAAGTGCCTGAGGTATGCAAGCTCTACTGTTCCCAGACTTGGAATGAGGCCCTCAAACAAGCTGGAGTTGAGGCTTCATCTGACCTGTGGAAGGTGGAGGCACCCCAGGATGCCACAAAGTCCTCATCTGGTGCCCAAGCCCCTGATGCCGAGGAGGCACCTTTTCTAGTTGATCCTCTGCAAGTGGTTCCCCCAACTGAGGGCTCCAAGGATCCTGAGACCCTTTTTGCACAGCTCCCCAAGGAAGGGATCAAAATAAAGCTGAAGAAATAGGCTTCCTTGACTAGCTCCAGTTGTATTTTGCCTTATGTTTTTTTTTTTTTTTTTGAACATTGTAATGTGACTTTCAAATGGAATATATGAGATTTATTTTTTTTACATTATGTGTTTATTGTTACTATGGTGGGTTCTGCTACTTGTATAACATGCGCTTTGATTTTTAGCTAAACAATCTCAATAATGTGACTTGCTTTCCATTTTGAAATAGCAGCCAAAAAAAGTAAAGTCCATAATGAGAATTTCCACTTAGACTCTGATTAATAATTGAGCCACCTTAATACTATGACTTGCTTCTCTTTTTTTTTTTTTTTAGAATGTAATTAGATTCCCCATAGGCTTGAGTCCGAGGACCATGCAAGGCCTTGGTTCTGTCTAGCACTTAGATTTTTCTTGAAAGTAGTTAGTTTCCCCATAGGTTTGAGTCCGAGGACCATGCAAGGCCTTAGTTCTGTCTAATACTTAGATTTTTCTTGAAGTAACTAGTTTCTCCATAGGTTTGAGTCCGAGGACCATGCAAGACCTTGGTTTTGTCTAGTACCTAGATTTTTCTTGAAGTAACTAGTTTCCCCATAGGCTTGAGTCTGAGGACCATGCAAGACCTTGGTTCTGTCTAGTACCTACATTTTTCTTGAAGTAACTAGTTTCCCTATAGGCTTGAGTCCGAGGACCATGCAAGACCTTGGTTCTATCTAACACTTTGATTCTTCTTGAAGTAGCTAGTTTCTCCATAAGCTTGAGTCCAAGGACCATGCAAGACCTTGGTTCTGTCTAGTACTTAGACGGTTGCCAAAATACAAGACCTATAATCATAATAGACTTTAAAATTCAAATTAGAGAAAATGCTTTTATTAATAGTAATACCTCCTCAGATTATTTACATTCCATGGACGAGGTATAGTTTTTTCATCCAAGTCTTCTAAGTAGTATGCACCTATCCCTGCTACTGAAGTAATTCGGTATGGTCCTTCCCAATTAGGCCCCAGCTTTCCCCATGATAGGTTCTTGACCTCACCCATAACTTTCCTTAACACTAAGTCCCTAGGGGCTAGCGGTCTCAGCCTCACATTGGAATCATACCCCTGCTTGAGCTTCTGATGGTAATAGGCCAATTGGATCATTGCCTTTTCTCTTCACTCATTGATCATGTCTAGGCTCTTCCTTAGTAGTTCATCATTACTGCTTGGAGTGAAGGAGCTCGTCCTCAGCATTGGGAAGTTTGCCTCCAGAGGGATAACAGCCTCGGCACCATAGGTCATGGCAAAAGGTGTCTCCTCTATTGACCACCGCGACGTAGTTCGGTAAGTCCACAAAACGTGTGGTAGCTCTTCTACCCATCTTCCCTTAGCGTCGTCCAGTCTCTTCTTAAGCCTATTGACTATAGCCTTGTTGACAGCCTCTGCCTGTCCATTTCCCTGAGGATAAGCTGGAGTTGAGTACCTGTTTGTGATCCCCAGTTCTTAACAGTATCTTCTGAAGGCTTTACTGTCGAATTGGAGTCCATTGTCTGAAATGAGGGTATGGGGGACCCCGAACCGCGTAACAATGTTTCTCCAAATGAATTTCTTAGCGTCCACATCTCTGATGTTGGCCAATGGCTTAGCTTCGACCCATTTGGTGAAGTAATCTGTGCCGACCAGCAGATATCTTTTATTTCCTAGCGCCTTGGGGAAAGGGCCAACAATATCCAGGCCCCACTGGGCTAACGGCCATGGGCTGGACAAAGGGTTGAGGACCCCTCCTGGCTGATGAATGTTTGGGGCGAACCTTTGGCACTGGTCACATTTCTTAACATGTTCTTGGGCTTCCTTCTGCATCCTAGGCCACCAATATCCCTGGGTAAGGGCTCGGTGCGACAGAGACCTTCCTCCTATATGGCTTCCACAAATTCCTTCGTCCAGCTCTTCAAGCAGTAACTCTGATGCTTCAGGGTGTATACACAGCAAATAAGGCCCAGAATAGGAGCGCTTATATAATTTGTGGTCCTCGGACAACCAAAACCGAGGAGCGTTTCTTCTCTGACTTCTCCTCGGGCAGAATATCATCTTTGAGGAATCTCATTATGGGGTCCATCCAGCTAGGACCCGCTTTAATTTGATGGATACGAATCATGCCTTTTGCAACCTTATTTGCTCTACCCAGATGCTCAACAAGAATAATCCGAGGCAGACCCCCTGCCGAGGAGGTAGCAAGCGTAGCCAATGAATCTGCAATGGTGTTTCCACTTCTGGAGATGTGCGACAAGCTGAAAAGATCGAAGTCTGACTGCAAGCGTTTGACCTGGCTTAGGTAGTTTTGCATCCTCGCATTTCTGGCTTCTAACTCTCCCCTCACCTGGCCCACTACTAATCTCGAGTCCAAGAACATCTCTACTGCTTTTCCTCTCATTTTCTGCACCATGGCCATCCCTTATAACAAGGCCTCATACTCGGCCTCGTTATTCGTGGTCGAGAACCCAAGTCTCAGGGATTTCTCTATAACAGCCTCTTCAGGGGATATTAGGACTAGCCCCACTCCAGACCCCCTTTGATTTGCTGCTCCATCAACGTACACCTTCCAACATGGGGGTTCTGACATGGAGACTACCTCAACCGATTTTCCATCCATGTTTCGCTTCTTTGCTACTACCTCTGCTGATGGTTCAGCAAACTCGGTCACCAAGTCAGCCAGAACCTGACTCTTTATAGAGGTCCGAGGCATATACTTAATGTCGAAAGCCCCTAGAATCATGCTCCATATGGCAATCCTTCCAGTGTAATCAGCAGTCCAAAGTATAGACTTTAGGGGTAATTGAGTTAGAACAACCACTGTGTGGGCTTGGAAATAATGGGAAAGTTTTCGTATGGCGTGGACCACCGCTAGTATGGCTTTCTGCAAGGGTAAGTATCGAATTTCAGCTTCATGTAGGGACTTGCTCACGTAGTAGACTGGCCTTTGGAGGCCATTGTCATCGCGTATTAGCACCAGGCTCACAGCATGAGGGGCCACATCGATGTATACGTATAGGACTTCATCGGCCTCAAGACTGGACATGATAGGTGGTCTGGACAAATACTCCTTGAGTTGCTGGAAGGCCACGATACAGTCCTCGGACCACGCAAATTCTTTCCACTTGTTGATCAAGAGATAGAAGGGTTTGCATCTATTCGCTGACCTGGAAATGAATCGATTCAAAGCTGCGATCATTCCAGTAAGCTTTTGGACCTCTTTTGGGTTTTGCGGTGGCTTTAAATCATTAATAGCCTTGATCTGGTCAAGGTTAACCTCGATTCCCCTATGAGTAACCATATAGCCTAAAAACTGGTCTGATCCCACACCAAATGAGCATTTGGAAGCATTTAGACGCAACTTGTGCTTTCTTAAGACATCAAAGGCGTTGCTGAGGTCTCCTAAATGCTCGGCCTCCACTTTACTCTTCACCACCATGTCATCAACATAGATTTCGATGCACTTGCCCAACAGCAGCTTGAACATCCTCGTCATCATCTTTTGATAAGTGGATCCCGCATTCTTTAGACTGAACAGCATTACCTTGTAGTGGTAGTTCCCACTAGGTGTCACGAAGGCTGTTTTCTCCTGATCCTCCAGGGCTAGTGGTATTTGATGGTAGCCTTGAAAGACATCTAAGAAGCTCATCCAAGTATGGCCTACAGTTGCGTCCACCAGCTGGTCTATCCGAGGCATGAGGAACGGGTCTTTTGGGCATGCCTTATTCAGGTCTGTGAAGTCTACGCAAACTCGTCATTTTCCACTTTTCTTCTTGACCACCATGGCGTTGGATAACCATTCAGTGTAAAAAACCTCTTTGATAGCCCCTGTATGCTTAAGCTTCTTCACTTTGTCCCTAATCGCGTTAGCGTGCTCTCTTGATGGGCGTCGGGGTGGTTGCTTCTTGGGAATGACGGATGGATTGACATTGAGATGGTGACAGATGAAGGCTGGATCAATCCCTGGAGCATCACAGGCATCCCATGCGAATACGTCAATGTTTCTCTTGAGAAACTCAATCAACTCCTCCTTCTCCCGAAGAGGCAGCTAGGCTCCAACCTGAAAGAACTTTTCTGGGTCACCACCAATGACCACCTTCTCTAGATCTTCGCATTTTTCCTCCTCGGCCGCCGCATTAGGAGACGACACCGGGGCCTTTGATTGCTATAAGTTCTTTTCAGCAGTGGCCAAGGGTTCCGCGTCAAGCCGATGTGAAATGGTAGCCACCATACATTGCCTTGCCGTGGATTGGCAGCCACGGATTTCGAAAACCTGGTCCCCTGACGGAAATTTCACCTTCTGATGCAATGAGGAGGCAATAGCCCCCAAGGTATAGAGCTAGGGCCTGCCGACAATGGTCGTATGTGGAGAGTAGGTGTCCACCATGATAAAGTTCACCTCCACTATCTCTGGGCCGGTCTGGATGGGTAGCCTAATCATGCCCTTTGGAATAACAAGCTTCCCATCGAAACTCATTAAGGGAGAGCTATAGGGCGTCAGGTCTTCCGGTTTTAACCTCAACTCCTTGTAGAGGTCTGGGTACATGACCTCGGCCGCACTGCCATCATCCACCATCACTCTTTTCACATTATAGTCCCTGATTCTGAGAGTGATCACCAGAGCATCATCATGGGGCTGGGTGGTCCCAATCTTGTCTTCCTCTGAAAAACTCAAGGTTGGGTGAAAATTCCTTCTGGCCCTCTTCAGCTCTGGCTGGGACTCCTCAGCAGGCAGCTGAGCCACAGACAACACTCGTGAAGGGCGCGTGCCTGTTCTTCCTGGCGCGGCCAAGATTACATTGATCGTCCCTGCGGGCGGCCTTAGGGCATTATCTCTCTGGGGCTCCTGATGGGTCTGGCCTTGATGACCACTGGAATGATGCAGAAGGTGCCTCAGCTTTCATTCTCGGACTAGCTGGTCCAAATAGTTCTGGAGGTTCCTGCAGTTCTCTGTGGTATGTCCGTGGTCCTGGTGGTATTGGCAATAAAGGTTCTGATTGCGCCTTGTGGACTCCCCCACCATCTTATTCGGCCACCTAAAGTATGGCTCATTTTTTATTTTCTCCAACACCCTGTATACTGGCTCTCAGAATACAGCATTGACAGTCTGTGTGTTGGTTGCTCTAGATTGCCCTATGAAACCTCTCCTCGGGCGGCTGCTGTTAAACTGGCTCACATGCTCCACGAGGTCCTTTTTGCTGTTATAGATGGTGAATGTTGGCTGCTGGAAACGTCGAGGAAGTGCATCCCCTTCTATATGGCGTGTGAAAGGCGACTTGGAGAGTTGATCTAGTGCTTTACTCATGGCATCGTATCCCAAGCCCTTAGGGGATGGGCTTTTATGTTCACGCCTCCGGTAGTGCTCTTCTTCATGGGAGAAGGTCTCGCTTGGAGGAGTTCTTGATCTCTGCCTATAGTCATCGTCACTTTCATCGTCAGAGGGCTGGTCAGGGCTAAGTCGTCTATCTCTCGCTGCATGGCCTGCTTATCATCCTGTCTCTAGGATACGTGACTCTTAACCTCTTCTAATTATAGGGCCCGGTTGTTATTTTGTCTCTGGAGCACGTGACTTCCCGCACGAGAGTGACTTCTGCTGGTTTGAGTGGTGTGCACACTTCCCTCTCGAAACCTTCCGTTCTCTTCATTTCGATCACGCTCAGGGTCGGTGAAGTTACCCTGTTGTTGGGATCCAGCCGGTTCAGGCCGATGGGATCCTGCTTGATAAGGGCCTGATCCTACCATGCTTGACTATTGCCCTTACTAATGCGCAAGTTCTCCCCACAGACGGCGCCAATTGTAGGGGCTGGATTTGAGCACATCAGTTGTTGGATGAGTGGACTCAGACCCAACTAACCCAATACAATGAATTTGTAGAGAGTGGATTGAAGAATTAGGCCCTAGTGAGGATTACAATAACTAAACACGGTTGCAAGTGGACTGAATAACAGAGACGTGGACTAAAATGTGAAATTCTGTCCTCGACCCTCCTCTTAGGGGCTGGTAATTCTTATTATTTCTTCAGTGATTTGTTACAAAGGTTTCAGTGGTGATACATGTTGCTACAGTGTTCTATGCTTCTAATTATCCCCCCTCTTTTCAGAAGGATTTCTTACATTATATACCCCCTTTCAGTTGATCTTAGCCCTACATTTGTTGATCAAGCAGGTCACTACTTGAGTGCCTGTCCCATCAGCCACCTTCTCATTTTTTCTGTGGGTTGTAGCAACCAAGGCTGCACTGTTCAGGGGTCATTTCCTCATTAATGCGACTAGAACGTTAGTTGTGGGTATTTAATGTGGAGGTGACAGTTCATCCTGAAATTGCTCCTCCACCATACTTCTATGGCTGACACGTTGTACTTGTTTTTTCTCTTAGGATGCTCTGGGAGGCTGCCTTTGATGGTGTGTTGCTCCTCCCTTCTATGGTCTTGGTTGGCCGAGGACAGGATTGTCCTCGGCAATGTTCCTGGGCAAGTTGGACTTTCTCACTTCGTCCTCGGCATGGGCCTTGGGCTTGGTATAAAGTGGGCCGGGGTTGCCAAATTTTTTGACCCCACATATATATATATATATATAAAAGAAGAGTACCTAAAAGGGGTTTCTCAAATTTTTTTTTTAAAAAAAAACCCTTAAATGTAAGGCAGAAAAGAGGTTGTTAAGAGTGAGAACAGGGTCACGCAGAAAACAAATATCAAAGTAAGGGGAAAATTTTCCATTTTGACATGGCCTTCTGTTTCTATAGATTCAATAGGATTCAATCTCTTTGTATTTTCTTTTTTCAATCAATGTTTTTCATATTCATGGTGATGGGGTTGGTCTCTCTTCACAAAGATACCGATTTTTTGTGATTAAGTGAAAAGTATTTTGGGTGTTCTAAATAATTGTGATAAATTGTTTAGTGCTTGAGTTTGAAAATTTTTGTGTTTATTTTGCTTCTATTCGTAATCATTTGATGCCAAAATCTGTTTTGTATTTTGTTTGTTTGTCAAAAAAAAAAATCAAAAGTTTTGATATCAATTACCATACTTTAACATTCAGGGGTGACTTTACGTATTGATCAGGGTGTTCACATGAACACCCTGACTTGGAGGAAAAAAAATTATATACTCTAAATAAATAAAAATTTTAGGTTAATATGGATTGTTGACAACCCTAAATAAATATTTGAACTCACGAGATTTCGTTCACCGTTGGTATAATTTGTATCTGAGAGAACTTTTTAAACAAAATTCAAGAGTTGACATGGTACAAAACTATGTGCACGTGCTACACTACTATTGCTCGCTACACACACTACACACACACACACACAAAATAAAAAACCTAGCACAGAGAGTCATTGCCACTCACTTTAATAGTGGCATCGAGTCATGTGGGTTAATTTCTTTATATATATATATATATATATATATAAAGAATTTAATTTGTTAATGACTAACACCGTGGTTAAGATATAATAAAATAATGGTTTTATACATTTAAAAAAAATAAAATTCAAATTACACTTATATCTAATAATCATATACAACCACAATAAATTAGTGTAGGACTATTTTTTAAAAAATTAAGTCAAATTGTATGCATATATACAAAAAAGTACACATTACTTTATGAATGTAAACCAATGTATCATTAACAAGTGTATTTAAAAATAAAAATAAATATCTATTACACTCATAATAGCCTTTTTATTATTTTAACATATGTCCTAAAAGCACTTGTTTACAATATTTTATTGTAAAATTCTTTGTATTTGTGAATTTTTTTTTTTAGTAATGTCAACATATTTAATTTAATTTTTATTAATTTTTAAAATTTAAGTTTCTTAATGACTATTCTGGAACCACCACTGTTGACATTGAATCTACCTTTCCATTTAAAAGTGAGTCCCTCTCCCTCAAATTCTTCCCATTCATTCATATGAGGGCTAAGGATTTGCAATTTTTTTGTTGAGATCAAGGAAACCATGTTTCCTTATTGGGTAGTTTAACATTACTTAGAGTTACACCCTGTATAACTTTAAATAATGTTACACCACTTAATATTTTTCAATTGAATGCGAATTTTAACAAATCCACTGTTGGATTATATTATATTCGTGCATTCTCAATGCTTGCAAAATTTCAAGATGATTAAATATCAATAGTCATGTCATCAATCAATTATTTAAATTCAAGTTTTTGTAGTTTAAAATATTGAATAAAAGATGAGTTTATGGATTAAATAGTAAATAATAACTGATTGACATGAATATTGGTATGCATGTTTAGAACATAATTTAACGGAGGAATTTTTAATATAAGAATTTTGTTGAGGTACAAATTTTTAGGCCCTAATCTCATTAGCCCACTCACTAAAATACTCATACGAGTTCATAAACTACTTTGGGCCCCCAAAAATATTTCCAACATACTACCCAAATACTTTTCACAAATATTACCCAATATCTCCCCCATATTATTACGCAACTTGGGCTCTCACAAATATTTCCTATATTACCCAACTTGGGCCCACACAAATACTTATCATAGCATTACCAAATTGGGCCACAAAATTATGCCATCTCTATAAAAACCCAAACTCATTTACCTTGCGGGCAAAACCCAAAAGGCCCAACAAAACTCTTTTACAAAGCCCGTTGCTACATGGTAGCTTAAAACTCATTGTTACATGGCACCTCTAAAACCCGTTGCTACATCCCGTTGCTACACGGCACCTTAAAGCCCGTTGCTATATAGTACTCTTACAAAACCCATTGCTACACGGCACTCTTACTAAGTCCATTGCTACACAGCACTCTTACTAAGTCCGTTGCTACACGGCAATATTTTTACAAAATCTCAAACTATTTATAAAAGTCCAAATATTATTTTGGCAACTATATACAAGAAGCCCAATATTATTTTGGCAACTATTTACAAAAGCCCAATATTATTTTGACAACTATTTACAAAAAGCCCAATAATATTTTGGCAACTATTTACAAAAGCCCAATATTATTTTGGCAATAATTTACAAAAGTCCAATATTATTTTGGAAAGTTTTACAAAAAACCCAATATTATTTTATCAAAAAACCCAAACTATTGGGCAAACAATTATTCTATTAAAGCCCAAATATCATTTGGCAAAAACAATTACATTTTGCTCAAGGCCCAAAACTATTCCTTGACAAAAACATATTTTCATATACTAAGATCCCTAACTCATGGGAAGCATAAATTGCTTATGATATATTGCTCATCTTTCAAAACTACTTCTTCTACAAAATTTATGGGAACTATACTTAGTTTTTCCATTAGAAACTTTAACTACAAAAGCCCATGTATGTTACCCATGTCAAAACTATTCATTTTGTAGGGATAAACAAGCCCAAAGATGCCCAACAACAAGGACTAGCCGAGACAGCCCAGCCCATGTGCTAATTTGAGCAACCAAGGCTCACTTTAGTAACTAAAGTGGTTAGACTAGTTGAAGAAGGCCAAAATTTCACAAGAAAGTCCATTCTATGAAAAGTAAGGAAAGACCATGGGCTTTAACAAAAGAAGGCCCAATTCATGCAGCAAGAAGAATCGACATTGAGGCCCTATGTATGTTCAGATTTTCAGCAAAAAAGGCCATTAAAAATCCAGCAAAATCCAGTGAAAAAAACTGGGCCGGGATCCCCAGAGGCTGCTAGAGGCTCGGGATCCTCAGGACGTGTGCAGCTAAAGTGGGATTGAGACAGCTCAAAATGAGTACCACGAAATACAAGAAATGAAGAACAGATATGTCTCTCTCTAGCACCCAGTGGTGCAGCAAAGAATCAGAAAGCTTGGAGAGTAACAATTCATGAACAAAAGGCTGGTACCCCGGGAAACCCAGAATGAAGAACTATAAAAGGAAGTGGCTGGGAAAACCTTCAACCCAGCAGGAATGGATTCTACTCACTTGGGAAAAATGACAGCAAGATGGACAGCCAAAAAGCTAAGTCCAAGAGGTAAAAGGACTTGAAAGAACAGAGGGTAAACGTCAGCTATCCAAAATGGAAAGTCAGTAAGTGGCTTTTAGGAAAACAGGACTAAAAAATGAAAACTATGAGAAACAGAGAAAGAATCAACGGTCAGAAATGGTTGGCATAACAGAGGCTCTGGTACCCAAGGAGCCAAGGGGGAAGAATCAATGGTATTCAAACCCTAAAATGACACTATAAAAAGGGGGAAGTAGCCAACATTAAAGGGCATTATGCAGCAATAGAAAATCACAGAAAAATCATTAAGATAACTCTGTAAAACTCAAAGAAAACAGAGGAACCGCTCCCGGTATCCCAGAGACAGCCACTATAGCATATACTCGGATTCAACAAATTCAAACTTTGCAAGTCTTGGAAGCTTGAATGGCTATCAAAGTCTGTAATTTTTGAACTTAGTTGAACCTTGTATCACGTCTTAGTGAGCATATTGTAATCCACAATCAAGAAAATAATGAAATACCTCATATTGATTTGAGGATCTCTAACAATTATTTCGTGTATCTTTATTACATTGTCTTCCTTTACTATTTATTGCTAAAATCCTTCTCACCTAACTATCTTGGAAGGAAAAGCCCAAGCAAAGCCACTCGGATTTGAGTTCCAAATCCCACAAGTCTTGTGCAAAAGCACTAAGTCTGTGAGAATTGGGGCCAGGATCCTCGTGGCTGAATCATTCTCATGAAACTCGTTTACATATATGTATATGTATTAAAGTGTATATCCTAATCTAAGAAACTAACAATTATTTGAAGATATGTGTATTGTATAGTGTGTTTTTATGTAGCACCCATAGAGGTAAAGGGAAAGGACAAAGCTCTATTGCATAATAAACATGGAAAAATATCATATAGTCCAGAGAACCAATATTCTGGGTTCTTACAGGCCTAGTACGCCCCGAGATCCCACGACAGTATGCCCGAGATCCCACGACAGTACGCCCCGGGGTACCAAGTGAAGGAACTCTTTTAAATGTTTATACAATAAAAGATAAGCCTTAAATACTCTATTTCAATCTCCTTCTTGTTGTGAATATTATGAACACTTATTTTACTTATTTTGTAAGAGTAAATGGTCATTTTACGAGACTAAAACACTTATAATGGTATTTTATTGCTTAGTAGGAATTGCGTTTTTCATCTTGAGGAGCTTTATGTGACTTGCGCACAACTTGGTTCGTAATCGGCCCCATTTAGCTGCGGTGAACCAAGCCCAGTCCACCAAAACAACAAGTATTTGGGCCCGAGATCCTTGTCTCTACTTGGGCCTGTGTGCTAAGAAAAAAAGCACTCTCACATTTTGGCGACTCCACTGGGGACTGGGAAAAAGGAGAGGGAAAAAGCAGTCCCTTCGCAAGCATGGCTCCAAAGCTAGGAAACACCTAGAGGAAGGAAAGTTTCTCTTAGTGCGTTCAACATCAAGATCCCAAAAGTGCGGGTTCCTCCAACAAACGTCCTACCAAGGGACTCTCTATGGAATTTTGGGGAACTTCCCAACACAAGATAAGTTTTATGCATCATTATTTTCTCCATTTTATATTTTGAACATAATGGACTGAAGTCTATGATTTTCAAATGGATAGCTATCACTATGTTGCATGAAAGCAAAAGCATTGTATTGTTTAATAATAGAAGTAGACACTTGTTCTACACAATATAGAATCATAGATAAGTTTAGTTGTCATACTCATCCTCCAATTAAATGGACCTCATTTAAAGAAGTTCATAAAAGATAACTGCCCAACTGAATCAATTAGTTTTGAAAAATAATAAATAAATAAAATGAGGTCCTAAACTTTGATTAGCATTTATGCAGTTAGTTTAGTCTTAAACTTTGAAGTCCAAAACTTGAAGGTGCTTGTTAAATAAGGTATTGGTGGTGTGAAACTACTTTGTACCATTGGTCTCCAAAGGCAACTCATTGGTCTCATAAAAACTTAACTAATACTAAAGGTGTTTTGAGAGTACAACCAACCTATATAGTACAACAAAAAAGTTGAAAAATAAATATTGAACTCAACTAGAAGAAGCAAAATCTTGTTTCTCATGAGGATTCTACTCTTTATAAAAAGGGGGTAAGAGGGGTCAAGTAATAATATTTTAACAATCAAAACGTTGTCTCATTGCTAAAAAAAAATTGGAGAAGTGAGCAAATAAAAAAAAAAAAAAATCAATGAAATAAAGATTGTATGAGCTACATAATAAGGCAATGGCCCTACATTTGGGGGCTGATGTATTTTCTTTAAACAAGAAAAAAAAAATTTATGATATTGTTTCATTTGTTTTTTTAAAAAAAAAAAGAGGAAAAAAAAAGAAAGAAAGAGAAGTAAGCGAATCAAAGAAGCTTGATGAGATGTAAATTACATAGCAAAGCAATTTCCTCACGTTGTGAGGCTAAATAATTTTGCAGCAACTTGATAATAACATCATATGGCGCAGGTTAACAAAATGGACAAGTTCCTTGGCTCCACCCATGGATTTGGCAAAATGGAGTAGTTCCATGATCCCAACAAAGCTGAGGAGATCCTTGATCCTAACAAAGCTGAGGAGATCCTTTATTCCAGCAAGGCTGAGTACACCCGCGATTCCAGCAAGGCCTAGGAGATCCTTGACTCCAGGAAACAAAGCCTGGGAGATCCTTGATCCCAACAAAGCTGAGGAGATCCTTGATCCCAACAAAGCTGAGGAGATCCTTTATTCCAGCAAGGCTGAGTACACCCGCGATTCCAGCAAAGCCTAGGAGATCCTTAACTCCAGGAAGTAAAGCCTGGGAGATCCTTGATCCCAACAAAGCTGAGGAGATCCTTGACTCCAGGAATGTAAAGTTTAGGAGATCCTAGATTCCAGTAAAAAAGAAAAAAAAAAAACTAAGTGGTTCCCTGGTTCCAGACACGAATCCAACAAAAAAGAGTAGCTTCTTGATTTCAAAGAAGCTGAGTAGTTCCTTGGTTCCAGCCATGGTTCTAGCAAAATAGAGTTTTTCCTTGGTTCCATAAAAAATTCGAGTTGTTCCTTGATGGAATAGTTTTCTGATTCTAGCAAAGTGGAATAGTTCCCTGGTTCCAACAAAATTGAAGTACTCCCATGGATCCAGCATAGCAAAATGGTTTAAAAAAAAAATGGAGGCATCAGAAAAATTGATAGAAGTTCCACAATAGCATCAAGAGAAAGTGGATCAAGCATGGTTCAACAACTGCCTCATGTCCTGGGGGCTAAAGCCTATTGTGCAGCGGACCTTGAATACATTTTGAAGAAAAACAATTGGGCCCACCCACGGAAATAACAAGATTTGGAGGGGATACAGAGATCATTGAAGGACACCTACAACTAGCTCTGAAGGCTAACCATGACATCACAAGTATTGCCTAATCCCCTCAATGTACCACTAGTACATGAAAGAGGGATTGAATGGGAAGTCCACAAAAGTCACTGCCAATCCTAGTCCTTTCATCCAGCACAAAGTAAACTTTATGAAAAATATACTTTATGATGAATTGGCTCCAGCTGAAGAATATCCTATTGTTAGGATCCCAGGGGCTCCCATCTCGAGGATCCCGGGGGGCTCCCATCCCAGAAGAAGGAAACAATACCCATGGTTTGAAGGATCCCTCAGACAGAAAAAAAAGACAGAAGAAGGAAGGCCAATATACTGCTTTTGAAGATCCCGGAGAAACTTATGGATATGGAAAGGAAGGCATAAATCCTACCAAAGGAAAAACTAGAAGAGGTGAACTTGGGGGCTGACCCAAGGAACCTGGGGCCTATCCTAATCAGCAATTAGTTATTAGTACAAAAAAAAAAAAGAGCAACTGGTGGAGCTATGGAAAAATATGAAGATTTATTGGCGTAGACTCCTTCAAATTAAATAAGGCACTTCCAAAGGATAAATTTCCTTAACATCGATCTCCTCATAGATCCAGCCAAGGCAACAACAATATCAACCATAAAGAGGCATACCATGGTCAAGGAACTTAAGAGCTTCTTGGAAAGAGTTTCTTACATTAGGAAGTTCACACCAAGACCAGCCTTGGTCACTAGTGGACTATCCAAACTGTTGAAAAAGGAGAATGTTCTCATATGGGGAGCTGAGCATCCAATCATAAAACTTCAACATGAGTCATTTGCCTACCTTATGGGTACTAGTCCATGGCAAAATCATTATTGTTGTACCTGGGATCCCGATCCCAAGCATACAGAGCATTAAAGGAAACCGAAATGAGGTATCCCAACATAGAAAGAGCGCATTTGGCGGTCATGCATCTCAACAACTGAATCATTACTTTTTACCACCAAATCCTATTGGTGATAAGCTCTCATCCAATAAAAGCCCTCCTCCATCAGCCCTTGCGATCTTGAAGAGTGGCCCAGTGGCTAATATTAATTTTCCAATACAACATAGGTCCGAAGGATCCCCAGAGAGCTGTCAAGAGCTAAGCTGTAGCAAACTTACTGGTCTAGTTCCCTGAAGAAGAGGAGTACCTATCGAGTAAGAAGATCTCTAAAAAAGCAGTAGCAGTAGAGATCCTTGTAAAGAAACAGACCATGAGGTTTGTGAAGACAGCCTTCAACTAGCATGCCTAAAGGAAGCTTTCCTCTTCCAGGATCCCCGTAAGAGGATCACCCACTTGAAGAAAACACCATGACAGAATCATCTTGGTGGAGCTCCTGGCCACCAATTCACCAGTGAGAGCAACCTTAGATGACTCATAAAAGAAGTTTATTTTCATAAAAGATTTGTTCACAGCCAAGAGAGGATATTTTAGAAGATCCTCGAAGAAGGAAACAAATCCTCAACCCTTTAAAGAAAAGAAAAGAAATCAGTTCAGTGAGTCCACTTGAGAACGAGGGGCTACGAAGGAACTTTCTCTGAAAATTGAAAAATTCAATGGTCATGAACAAACTTTCCAAGTGGCATGGCCTAGGACTTGGGAAAGGGAAAATTTTCCATGTACCTAACCCAGGACTTGATCATAATACAAATTCTTCCAAGTGACATGGCCTAGGACTTGAGAAAGGGCAAACTTTCCATGTACCTGGCACAGGACTTGACCAAAACAGAATTTTCCAAGTGGCATGGCCTAGGACTTGGGAAAGGGCAAATTTTCCATGTACCTAACCCAGGACTTGATCATAATACAAATTCTTCCAAGTGACATGGCCTAGGACTTGAGAAAGGGCAAACTTTCCATGTACCTGGCACAGGACTTGACCAAAACAGAATTTTCCAAGTGGCATGGCCTAGGACTTGGGAAAGGGCAAATTTCCCATGTACCTAGCCCAGGACTTGATAAAAAAAAACAAATTTTCCAAGTGGCATGGCCTAGGACTTGGGAAAGGGAAAATTTTCCATGTACCTAGCCCAGGACTTGATTAGAACAGAAATTTTCCAAGTGGCATGGCCTAGGACTTGGGAAAGGGCAAATTTCCCATGTACCTAGCCCAGGACTTGATCAAAAAAACAAATTTTCCAAGTGGCATGGCCTAGGACTTGGGAAAGGGCAAATTTCCCATGTACCTAGCCCAGGACTTGATAAAAAAAAAACAAATTTTCCAAGTGGCATGGCCTAGGACTTGGGAAGAGCAAACTTTCCATGTACCTGGCGCAAGACTTGGCCTAGAACAAATTTTCTAAATACATGGCCCAGAAATTGGCCAAGAGGAAAAGTTTCCAAGTACGACCAAGAAAATGGTCAAAAGCAAAAGTTTATGGGTACAAGCTGTAGCACGTACCAGCAATAGGTAAAAGTGCAGATTGTAAGCATATCCCAGTCATGGCTATAACTTGTAGCATGTACCAGCAATGGGTATAAACTGTAGCATGTACCAGAAATAGGTACAAGCCGTAGCACATCCCAGTAAAGGGTGCAAATTGTAAGTAAGACCCAATGAGGGGTACAAAGAGAAAGAGCCTCGAGTGGGTATGAAAAACCCAAAAATGGGTGTATAAAGTGCACAAGATTGACCTCCTTGAAAGGAATTGGTTTAAGAGAGCCTAAGGAAGCAAGGAAGGCGTAACTTAAAAAAAAAAAATTTCTAAGAGTACATCACTCGAAGCCGTAAAAGCATGGGTACTTTTGCAAATCTCTATACAAAGAGATTAGTCAATGACATTGCAAACCAGGTAGCAACATTTCCCTCCTCTTACAAGGTGTAAACTCACCAAAGGCTGGGAGGTACTTCAATTCAACAAAAGAAAGGTACCCTTTCGATGAGCCCACTCATTAATACCATGTTTGAATATATCAAAACACTGCAAAAAGTTGTGCAAGAGGTATCACTCATGCACTAATACTTTATTCATGTATATTAAAGTGAAAATTCTAATATTTTGGTCTTCTTACTTGACCAATTATCAAAAATCAAAATTTGGAATTCTTGTGTGATTGAAATCCTCACATGATTTCATATACATGAAATAATTTTATTGCTATGTCTTATTTGGCAATTGGCTTTTCCAGTGCATACACTGGGGACTAAGATAAGATTAAAAATTTTCCTTAGATATATCTTTCACTTGATGAAAATTGAGAAGCCTAGTGCAAACTTTACTATACTAAGTTCAACCACTGTTATTTTCTTTCGCTCATGAACTATATGGTATATAGCAATATAATTGGTGGCATGATATGTGAATAATTTGCTGCAATTTGAAATATTATATAATCTCTCACAATTTGGAAAAAGAATAAGGCAAAGATCAAGAGCATCCACAAGAAGAGCAAGGTCTTTAGCTAAAAGCAAGGCATGGAGATGTTCTTAAGCATTCTAAGCCATGTGCTCAAGGAAGTTTATGTCTCTTAATACATTTTGAGAAAGAATAGCTAGCCTTGATTTGACTTTAAATTAGCATGTTTATATGATTCAAAGACTTATGATATCATGGTCTCATTGGTAAGTCACTATTCATGGACTAAAATCTCATGTGGCAAACATCTGGGTGTTATTCACCTTAGCCATAGCAAGCATGTACTACAATGCATAGAATATCTTTGGCAAAGTTCATGGGGGCTTCCCTCACTCAACCTATTTTATAAAACAAACAAAATCTTGTTGACAAAGCTATGCTATCTTATATTAAGACTTAATATGCATTCAATATGATTTTTGTATGCTACTTTCAAAAAAGGCATATCCTAGAATTGCTAGCAAAAACACTAAGGCTAAAAATATACTCTTGGCATCAAATGCAATACCAATATAATTTTGGCTATATATGAATACTTCATTGTCGGCCTGACAAAATTGATTTGTTTTATGGAAAATTGAATACCAATCTACAGCTTAATACTAACATGAAGGTGAATTCTAATCTTTGGCAACATGTTAGTTCATTCCATGAAGGAAGTGTAGCAATTCATTTGGAGTTTCCCTCAAGAATTATTTGATCTATACATTGGTTCTACAAAGCAGGAAAGTGTCCAAAAACAATTTATTTGCTCGCGCGTGGGCTACAGGTAACCCACGAGCTCGGGGGGCTAATGATGAAGGCCAAAATTTCACAAGAAAGTCCATTCTATGAAAAGTAAGGAAATACCATGGGCTTTAACAAAAGAAGGCCCAATTCATGCAGCAAGAAGAATCGACATTGAGGCCGTATGTATGTTCAGATTTCCAGCAAAAAAGGCCATTAAAAATTCAGCAAAATCCAGTGAAAAAAACTAGGCTGGGATCCCCAGAGGCTGCTAGAGGCTCGGGATCCTCAGGACGTGTGCAGCTAAAGTGGGATTGAGACAGCTCAAAATGAGTACCACGAAATACAAGAAATGAAGAACAGATATGTCTCTCTCTAGCACCCAGTGGTGCAGCAAAGAATCAGAAAGCTTGGAGAGTAACAATTCATGAACAAAAGGCTGGTACCCCGGGAAACCCAGAAGGAAGAACTATAAAAGGAAGTGGTTGGGAAAACCTTCAACCCAGCAGGAATGGATTCTACTCACTTGGGAAAAATGACAGCAAGATGGACAGCCAAAAAGCTAAGTCCAAGAGGTAAAAGGACTTGAAAGAACAGAGGGTAAACGTCAGCTATCCAAAATGGAAAGTCAGTAAGTGGCTTTTAGGAAAACAGGACTAAAAAATGAAAACTATGAGAAACAGAGAAAGAATCAACGGTCAGAAATGGTTGGCATAACAGAGGCTCTGGTACCCAAGGAGCCAAGGGGGAAGAATCAATGGTATTCAAACCCTAAAATGACACTATAAAAAGGGGGAAGTAGCCAACATTAAGGGGCATTATGCAGCAATAGAAAATCACAGAAAAATCATTAAGATAACTCTGTAAAACTCAAAGAAAACAGAGGAACCGCTCCCGGTATCCCAGAGACAGCCACTATAGCACATACTCGGATTCAACAAATTCAAACTTTGCAAGTCTTGGAAGACTATCAAAGTCTGTAATTTTTGAACTTAGTTGAACCTTGTATCACGTCTTAGTGAGCATATTGTAATCCACAATCAAGAAAATAATGAAATACCTCATATTGATTTGAGGATCTCTAACAATTATTTCGTGTATTTCTTTATTACATTGTCTTCCTTTACTATTTATTGCTAAAATCCTTCTCACCTAACTATCTTGGAAGCAAAAGCCCAAGCAAAGCCACTCGGATTTGAGTTCCAAATCCCACAAGTCTTGTGCAAAAGCACTAAGTCTGTGAGAATTGGGGCCAGGATCCTCGTGGCTGAATCATTCTCATGAAACTAGTTTACATATATGTATATGTATTAAAGTGTATATCCTAATCTAAGAAACTAACAATTATTTGAAGATATGTGTATTGTATAGTGTGTTTTTATGTAGCACCCATAGAGGTAAAGGGAAAGGACAAAGCTCTATTGCATAATAAACATGGAAAAATATCATATAGTCCAGAGAACCAATATTCTGGGTTCTTACAGGCCTAGTACGCCCCGAGATCCCACGACAGTATGCCCGAGATCCCACGACAGTACGCCCCGGGGTACCAAGTGAAGGAACTCTTTTAAATGTTTATACAATAAAAGATAAGCCTTAAATACTCTATTTCAATCTCCTTCTCATTGTGAATGTTATGAACACTTATTTTACTTATTTCGTAAGAGTAAATGGTCATTTTACGAGACTAAAACACTTATAATGGTATTTTATTGCTTAGGAGGAATTGCATTTTTCATCTTGAGGAGCTTTATGTGACTTGCGCACAACTTGGTTCGTAATCAGCCCCATTTAGCTGCGGTGAACCAAGCCCAGTCCACCAAAACAACAAGTATTTGGGCCCGGGATCCTTGTCTCTACTTGGGCCTGTGTGCTAAGAAAAAAAGCACTCTCACACTAGTCACTAGTCAAGTTTCAGTACAACTAAACTGACAACTGGGGCTCACTACCATCATTTTCATCTTGTCAAATCAAATCAAAAGGAGACACATGTCCAGTTGAGCTTACACCCTTCCTTGGCAAGCTAATTTTCATGATTACTGATGTGACATAAAGCTATGCTGACAAGACATAAAGATGTGAAAATGCAGCCAGCCATTCTCTCTCTCTTCATCTCAATCGGCCAAGGAATTAGGGGCAACCATGAACAGACCATGGAAGCTTCTGGAACCACTTGTAAACAGCTCATTACCATGCCAAAAATGTATATATTTCTAGTTCATGAACCAAGCACATAAACCCTAATGGGGAGACTTAGGGAACTGTGGTTTGGAGGGCACCAAGGAGATCTCCAGTAGAGTTTCTAACAGAGGGCTCCAAGATTGACACCTGGCTTGGGATGACACAATTTTCCCTAGGAAGCTCTGATACTAGCAGCAGACAACCAAGATCATTAGCCTAGTTCATGCTCTAATCCCATTGGCTAAGGACAATCCAGCATTTAATGCTACGTCAGAACTCCAGCTGCTATTACCCAAAACAACAAGAACACTTTAAAGCTGAACTTACCACTATTGGCCAAATCCTAAGAATGATTTTCTAAGGATTTTCTGAAAATTGAGACTGATTTTGGCAGAGATTATTTGCTAAAAACCCCCCCTTAAACTCAATTATAAATAGAGCTCTCCACCAACACCTTAACACACACCAATAGAGAAGAACTCTCTCATTAACTTTTCAATTTTCCTCTCTCTCTCATTTTCTTAAGCTTTTAGTGAGGTTCTGAGCTTTTGAGTTCTTAGTTTCAAAATTAGAAACTAAGTTCTTCAACCCCTAGCTCACAAATACCTCTCACACCTCCACTCATAAGCTCTCATCCATCCCAAGCAGAAAGTCTCAGCAACTTTACTAAATACTCTCTCTCTCTCTCTCTCTCTCTCATACTACCAAAATGGCCCTCACTATTCACTACATATACTATATCTATAAGCATACTCTGGCATAATAATGATCTTGCTGCGCTAGCTGGAATCTCTCTCTCTCCCTTCATCT
Source organism: Quercus aquifolioides (assembly GCA_019022515.1). Classification (NCBI taxonomy): domain Eukaryota; kingdom Viridiplantae; phylum Streptophyta; class Magnoliopsida; order Fagales; family Fagaceae; genus Quercus; species Quercus aquifolioides. Next base: position 30,101,853 of record CM032335.1, on the reverse strand, counting down.
CACACTAAGCTTTCTTCATTACTTGTTATAATGGAACCCATAGTGTTTGTTTATTCATTTACTATTGAAGGTTATAATGTAATTATTACTATAGAGTTTTTCCCTCGTGTTCTTGTATTGGAGGACTTCTTCTCACTAGAACCTATGGATGATAATTTTAAATATGTAGACACTCTCTTTAATTTATGAACTAGTTAACGGCTGGAGGTTTATTCTGTTCTGTCTCATTTTACTGCTGGAAATATCTTACTGCAGGGCTATTTACTTATTGCAGTAGGCTTTTTCTGTTGTGCTCACATGTTTGCTGTAGAAAACATTTTGGGCCATCCAATAACCCTTGCCAGTCCTAACCTAGGCCCAAGGCACAATATGAGGCGAATTCCCCAAAGCTTCCTCGATAGCCTTTGGGCCGTGCTTCAAGCCCATTGTCGAGTTTCGGTTTAGGCTTCCAACCCAACACAAATCTCATTTGTCGGAAGGAAAACTTTTTCGCCCTTGACAAATTTAATAACAAGTTATTGAGTGGTGTAATATTTCTTAGAGTTACACTTGGTGTAACTTTAAATAATGTTACACCACTCAATATTTTTTAATTGAATTTGAATTTTTTTTTTAAAAATCCACTGTTGGATTATATTATTTTCATGCATTCTCCATACTTGCAAAATTTAAAGATGATTAAATATCAATAGTCATGTCATCAATTAATTGTTTAAATTCAAGTTTTTGTAGTTTAAAATAATGAGGAAAAAAATGAGTTTATAGATCGAATGATAAATAACAACTGATTAGCATGAATATTGGTATGCATGTTAAAAACATATAATTTAATGATAGAATTTTTAAAATATGAATTCAATAACAGATTATTGGGTGGTGTAATATTGCTTAGAGTTACACCTAGTGTAACTTTAAATAATGTTACACCACCTAATATTTTTTAATTGAATGCGAATTTTAACAAATTTACTATTGGATTACATTATCTTCATACATTCTCTATGCTTGCAAAATTTCAAAATAATTAAATATCAATAATTATGTTATCAATCAAACGTTTAAATTCAAGTTTTTGGAATTTAAAATAAAGAATAATAAATGAGTTTATGGATCGAATGATAAATAATAACTGATTGACATGAATATTGGTATCAATGTTAAGAACATATAGAACATATAATCTAATGATGGAATTTTTAATATATGAATTCAATAAAAAATTATTAGGTGGTGTCAAAGGCATATATTAAAGGGAAAATTCATGAACATATGTATATAGGGTAAGGACATTTGAGTGGGGCCAAAAAGAAATTACCCCCTTCACTCTCAACCCTCCTTGGTCTATCCTGGTCTAGGTTCAAATCCCCTCATCCTCATCCTCATCTTCATCCTATCGTAACTATCTAACTATAAAGGAAAAAAACAAGGAAAATTTAAATATTAACTTTTCCATGTACCAGAACATGCCACGTGGCTTGACCATGCAGTGGATAAACTCTCATCGGTGGATACCCTCTTGAATCTCTCCCAATCATGAATAACAGCCATCAGATCCTTCAGCTTAGCACTAATAGTAAGACAGCAATTGGCATGAACGGTTCGAACAGCTCTAAAGTCTTTGCTATCTTTGCAGAACCCACTGAAATAGTCTGTGTCCAAGAACCTCACGGTAAGGCCTAACTCTTTAAACACACCTTTGCGCATCATGTTTATTAAAACATCTTGTTCCTTTAGTCCCACAGAGTTATTTTTCATGGCGTACCATGCATCAAACAATGACATGGTCTTGTTGTTGGATCTGATAAAGTAGAAGCCAGTGTTGATGCGATTGGCTTCAGACCATTCGTTGCCATTGAACTTATCGGTGCTGATTTGAAGATCTATTCTTTCATTTTGGCTTAGCATTGGAAATGGGTTCCTTAACCACATTACATCAGTGTCCTATAATGAAAGCATTCATCAGTCAATTTGGTCACATGAAATCATAATCACTAATAGTATAATAAGCCGTGGAACAAAACCAAATAATGGTGTAAAGACTAAAGTTGTTCTTTTACACATTTATGTTAGTGACATAACATTTTTCACTAGAATTCTTCAATGACACAACTTTTATTTTGCATTTTGATCTCAATTCCAAAAAAGTTATGTCACCAATTGTGAAAAAATGTGTGAAAATTTTTGTTTATAATAAGGAAGTCAATTTTGTATATTAATATTCGGTACTAATGTACCGTTCCGGGTTACCACTATATATGTGTATATTAATTAATTAATTTTTATAATTATCAACATAAAATTTAAAATTTACATATTTTATAAGTCTAAATATTAATTTAAGTGCATTAACCCAAAAATATATTAACTGAAATAATTTTTTATTGTATTAGTCGAAACACCAGAAAAATTTCCAAAATCGGAATTTTATTCAATATATTTTAGAAAAATACTGGTACTGGTTTAATGACTAGTATGGCATCGGTATGCCATACTCGTATTGGCTTCCTTGGTCGTTAGACATTTTTTCTTAGGGTGGCCATACCAACAATTAGACATTTTTTCTTGGGTGGCCATACTAGCAATTGACTTCCTTGGTTGTTAGACATTTTTTTCTTAGTGTAGTGTTTATAACATAGTGTAGGATTAAGGGCCCAAATCATATATTGGGCCTTGGGCCTTGGCCAAGAGCATGAGTAGTCCGAGGACGAACGAATAGAAATGAATGGTTTAGATTCAGGACTTAATGAGGCAGATGCAAATGGGAAGGTGGTCCGAGGAGTAATATCTCCTCAGATAAGCTAAACACAGATCAGATGTAGATCCTATAGATTAAAGTGATCTTCCAAGAAGCTCCAGTGATCGAGACGTGCCTCACGAACCTACGAGAAAGAAGGGAACCCAAAAATATCTAAGGGAAAGCTGCTACCACCGCATTGAATGCACTACAACTACTTTTCTGGCCGCATTTATGTGGAGAAGACCCCTGAACAGTGCTGCCTTGGCTACCCCAACTCACAGAAAGCCAAAAATGGTGTCTGATGGGACAAGCACTCAAGTAGTGGCTTAGATGATCAACAAATGGGAGACCAAGATCATTCGGAGAGAGATATATAATATAAGAGACCCTTGAAGGAAAGGGGATTAGGAAAAGAGGGAAAGAATATTGTAGCCATCAAAGTTATATTTGTAATCAGTTTAATTGATTTGTATGGAGATTTATCTCCTCGGATAGTGAATTCATTCAGTTCTATGTTCCTTGTTCTTGCTTGATCATCTTTTAAATCCATATTAGCCATTGTCAAATTCATTAGGGCCTAGTTCTTTAACCCACTCTCTACAAATTTATTGTATTAGGCTCACTGGGCCAGCATCCCTTACATTTTGGGCTTGGGCTGCAAATCATGTCTCGACAATTGGCACCGTCTGTGGGAAGAACTGGTGTGATAGTGAGTGCAACGCTTAACTATGGTAGGATCAGGTCCATACCAAGCAGAATCTTTGGGATCCCAGCATGGCAATCCTTTTGTCAACCTTGAGCGATGAGGTGACCATGAGGGAAGTGTGCATATGACACATACTAGTAAAAGTGAACCTCAAGGTGGAAGCCATATTTCCCATGCAAAGAGTAACAGGGATATGCAATTGGAGATTAACCAGTTGAAGAGGAAGCTGCGCTATGCACGGCGAAGGCGAACTCCCTCCAACTCTGATGTTTCTTCTGACGACGGAAGAGATGTCAGTTATAGGCGAAGGTCTCGAACCCTGCCCAGCAAATCTTTCTCCTATGAAGAGGAGCACCATTGTGAGCGTAAGTTTGGAAGCCCGCCTTGAAAAGGCGTGGGAAACGACGCTATGAGCCAGGCGTTGAATCAAATTTCCAAGTCGCATTTCACACGAAAGATTGAAGGGGCAAAACTTCCTCGGCGATTTACTCAGCCCGCTTTCACCATGTATAATGGTAAGACAGACCCCGTGGAACATGTAAGCCAATTAAATCAGAGAATGGCTGTTCATTCCAAGGACGAGGCCTTGATGTGCAAAGTGTTCCCTTCCAGTCTGGGACCCGTGGCGATGAGGTGGTTCGATGGCTTAAGGGAGGGTTCCGTAGATTCTTTCAAGGAGCTCACCCAGGCATTTGGTTCTCATTTTATCACCTGTAGCAGGGTTCCTCGGCCCTTAGATTCCCTGTTGTCGCTGTCCATGCGAGAAGGGGAGACCTTGAAAACATACTCTGACAGATACTAGGAGATGTACAATGAGTTAGACGGTGACTTTGATGATGTGGCCATCAGTACCTTCAAGGTTGGCCTCCCAACCGGGCATGGTTTAAGGAAGTCTTTAATAGGAAAACCTGTCACCAGCGTGTGCCAACTCATGGACTGGATTGACAAGTATAAGAGGGTTGAGGAAGACCAGAGCAGGGGAAAGGAAGGGATAAGGTTATCCCTTAGGAGAGGAGGGATTTTAGGTCGGATCGATACAACAACAACCAACCTTGGAGGGACTTTGCTAGGCAGTCAGGATTTGCCAATTCTCAGGCAGTCAATGCTGTGTTCCGAGAACCGATGCATCAAGTTCTGGAGAAGATTAGGAATGAATCATTCTTCAAATGGCCAAATAAGATGGCAGGAAATCCCGCGAGGCGTAATCAAAACCTTTATTGCCAATACCACTAAGACTGAGGACACACCACGGAAGATTGTAGAAATCTGTGGGACCATCTGGACCAGCTCGTCCATGAAGGAAAGTTAAAGCAACTCTTGCATCACTCTAGTGGCTAGGAGGGCTAGACATACTCAGAACTCCGGAGGGATGATTCTTCAAGATCGCCCTTGGGAACGATAAATGTCATCTTTGCTGCTCCAAGGAGGACTGACTCTTGCCCTTCTAGAGTGATGTCTGTGGCTCGGCTATCTGCCAAAGGTGCTAATCCAGAGCCGAAGAGGGCTAAAGTAGAAATCTAACCAGTTCTGGGTTTCTTGGACGAAGATAAGATTGGAACCATCCAACCCTATGATGATGCTTTAGTGGTCACACTTAGAATTGGGGGGTATGACGTGAAAAGGGTAATGGTGGATCAGGGTAGTGGCGCTGAGATCATGTACCCCGATTTGTACCGGGGTCTAAACCTGAGACCCAAGGACTTAACAGCCTACGATTCTCCTCTAGTGAGTTTTGATGGGAAGGTTGTCATTCCGAGAGGCTAGATCAGGCTACCCGTGCAGGCTGGCTCAAAAGTAGTGGAAGTTGATTTTATCGTCATGGATGCTTATTCACCCTACACAGCCATTGTGGCCAGGCCTTGTCTTTATGCCTTGGGAGCCGTTTCTTCCACTTTTTGCCAGAAGGTGAAATATCTGTCAGAGGGCCAGGTTAAGGAGATCTTGGGAAATCAATCCACGGCTAGGCAGTGCCTGGTGGCTGCCATCTTATATCAGCCCAAAGCTGAGTCCTTGGCCTCTGCTGAATGGGACTTATAGTAATTAAGAGCTTCGGTGTTGCCTATCAACGGGTCAGTCGAGGAGACGAAATGCGAGGATTTGAAAACGGTCGTTGTTGGTGATGATCCGGAGAAATTTTTTCAGATCAGGACTCAGCTACCTCCTCTAGAGAAAGAAGAGCTGATAGAGTTTCTTAGAAAAAATGTTGATGTGTTCACATGGAATGCTTACGAGGCCCCAAGGGTGGATCTGGGTTTCATCTGTCATCATTTAAACGTTAATCCCTCTGTCACCCCCAAAAAGCAACCACCTCAGCGTTCATCCAAGGATCATTCTGATGCTGTCAAAGACGAGGTGATAAAACTTAAGCAGGCGGAGGCTATCAAAGAGGTGTTCTACCCTGAATGGCTGGTCAACACTGTGGTGGTGAAGAAAAAGAATGAGAAATGGCGAGTGTGTGTAGACTTCATAGATCTAAATAAGGCTTACCCAAAAGATCCATTCCCTATGCCCAGAATAGACCAGCTAGTGGATGCAACTGTAGGCCATCCTCGGATGATCTTCTTAGATGCCTTTCAAGGGTACCACCAGATACCACTAGCTCTGGATGATCAGGAAAAAACGGCTTTCGTCACTCTCACTGGAAACTACCATTACAAAGTGATGCCCTTCGGCTTGAAGAATGCAGGGTTTACCTATTAAAGGATGATGACTAGGATGTTTGAACCACAATTGGGCAAGAGTATTGAGGTCTATATAAACGACATGGTGGTAAAGAGTACGGTAGTGTCCGAGCATATGGGAGATCTTGGGAACATTTTTGAAATTCTAAGGAGACACAAGTTGTGCCTTAACGCTTCCAAATGCTCTTTTGGTGTGGGATCAGGAAAATTTTTGGGCTACATGGTAACTCACCGAGGAATTGAGGTTAACCTCGACCAGATCAAACCAATTAACAGTTAAAACCACCTAGGAATCCTAAGGAAGTCCAAAAACTTATTGGAATGACTGTTGCCTTGAACCGATTTATCTCTCGGTCAGCGGATAGATGCAGGCCCTTCTTCCTGTTGATGAATAAGTGAAAGGGATTTGAGTGGACCGAGGAGTGTGCTTTAGCCTTCCAACAACTTAAGGCTTATCTCTCACGACCACCTATCATGTTCAGCCTTGAGGCGGATGAGGTCCTGTTTGCTTATATTGCTATGGCCCTCCATGCCGTAAGCTTGGTCTTGATATGAGTTGATAGCGGCATACAAAGGCCAGTTTATTATGTAAGCAAGTCACTACATGAGGCCAAGGTCCATTATCTGCCATTGGAGAAAGCCATTTTAGCGGTGGTACATGCTACACGTAAACTCCCCCATTACTTCCAGGCACATACGGTAGTTGTCCTAACTCAGCTCCCGCTCAGAGCTCTACTTTGAAATGCTGATTATACGAGGAGGATTACTAAATGGGGGGACAATATTGAGGGCTTTTGACATCAAATACATGCCTCGTACCTCTGTCAAAGGTCATGTCCTCGTGGATCTGGTAGCCAAGTTTGTCGAATCCCCGTTGGAAGAAGAGGCAGAAACACAACACATGGATGGAAAATCGGTTGGCATGATCTCCCAACAAGGTCCCTTATCCTGGAAAGTATACATTGATGGTGCAACAAATCAGAAGGGTTCTGGAGTGGGGCTAGTTCTAGTATCCCCCGAAAAGATCACTATTGAGAAATCATTGAGGCTGGACTTCTCGGCCACAAATAATGAAACTGAATATAAGGCTCTACTGATAAGAATGGCCATGGTTCAAAAAATGGGCGGAAAGGCAGTAGAGATATTCTCGAACTCAAGATTAGTCGTTGGCCAAGTGAAAGGAAAATTTAAAGCGAGAGATGAAAGAATGCAGGGGTACTTGAGTCAGGTTAGACACCTGCAATCAGGGTTCGAATCTTTCAACCTGTTGTATATCCCTAGAAGTGGAAACACACATGCTGATTTCCTGGCCACACTTGCAACCTCCTCGGCACAGAACTTACCCCAAGTCATCCTTGTAAAGGATTTGTACAAACCCGCAAAAGTAAGGAGAGAGGTGGTCCATGTTCACCAAGTCAGAGTAGGGCCTAGCTGGATTGACCCCATGGTATTATTCTTGAAGGAGGACATCTTGCCTAAGGAGAAATTGAAAGCAGACAAGGTACGGAGAAAGGCTCCCCGGTTCTGGCTGTTCGAGGACCAAAAATTATATAAGCGCTCCTTTTCTGGACTATACCTGCTCTGCATACACCCCGAGGCAACAGAATTACTCATTGAGGAGTTACATGAGGGGATTTGCAGAAGTCACACTTGAGGTATATCTTTGGCGCACAGAGCCATCACTCAAGGCTACTGGTGGCCGAATATGTAAAAGGAGGCACATGAATATGTAAAGAAATATGACCAGTGTCAAAGGTTCGCACCAAACATACACCGACCGGGAGGAGTCCTTAATCCTCTGTCCAGTCATTGGCCATTCATTCAGCAGGGAACAAGAGGCCCTTTCCCCAAGAAATTTGTCTGGAAAAACATTGTCACACGATTTGGGGTCCCTCGTACCCTTATCTCGGACAATGGCCTCAAATTTGATAGCAAGTTTTTTAGGAGATACTGCTGTGACTTGGGAATCACGAATAGATATTCTACCCCAGCCTAACCCCAAGGGAATGGACAAGCTGAGACTGTTAACAAGGTCATAGTAAACGGACTTAAGAAAAGGTTGTACGATGCAAAAGGAAAGTGGGTGGATGAACTGCCACATGTCCTGTGGACGTACAAAACCACACCTCGTAGGTCAATAGGGGAGACCACCTTCTCAATGACTTATGGAGCCGAAACTATTATCCCTCTAGAGACTGGCTTCCTGACGCTGAGAACAAGTTCTTTTGATCCGAGCAATAACAACGGGATGCTAGAGAAAAGCTTAGATTTGATTGAGGAAAGAAGAGAAAATGTGATGGGTCAATTGGCATATTACCAACACAAGCTCAAGCAAGGTTATGATGCCAATGTGAAGCTGAGACCGTTAGCACCTGGTGACTTGGTGTTGAGAAAGGTTTTAGGTACCGTAAAAAACCCAACATGGGGAAAGCTGGGGCCTAACTGGGAGAGGCCATATCGCATGACCTCGGTGGCTGGTATAGGAGCTTATTTCTTCGAAGACCTAGATGAACGTGTAATACCACAACCTTAGAATGTAAACAACCTGAAAAGGTATTATTATTAATGAAAGTTTCCTTTGTCACATGCTCATTTACTGTGTGAATACATCGTACTTCCCATTATCATCTTTATAAGTGTTTAAACAGAACCTTAATCATGCCTGGGTCCTCGGACCAGATGCTTTGGGAAAATTAACACTCTATGATATCTTTATAAGTGTTTAAACAGAACCTTAGTCATGCATGGGTCCTCGGACCAGATGCTTTAGGGAAATTAACACTCTATGACATCTTTATAAGTGTTTAAACTGAACCTTAGTCATGCCTGGGTCCTCGGACCAGATGCTTTAGGGAAATTAACACTTTATGGCATCTTTATAAGTGTTTAAACAAAACCTTAGTCATGCTTGGGTCTTCGGGTCACATGCTTTGGGAAAATTAACACTCTATGACATCTTTCTGAGTGATCAAACAGAACCTTAGACATGTCTGGCTCCTCAGGCCACATGCTTTAGGGAAACTAACATTCAGTGATATTTATTTGTTTTTCACTAAGTGTCAAAACAAATCTAAGATTATAACCGGCCTCTCGGATTATTAGCTTTGAGTAAGTGAAAGTCCTTAATTATTTATCTAAGTGTTGGGCAGAATGAAGAATATCTCTCTCTTTTATTTTTTACAAAGTACGTGTCTATCTACACTGGATTCAGTCTTCATTGCAGGAGGTTCAATTCTTAAGACAAATATGCGTTATACCCCTTTATTGCTGATACTTGATCAAACTACTCAAATGATGGGCAATATGTTATTGTTAGTTTTCATTAAAGACAAGCAGTAGCAGTTCAATACTACTTATAACGGTAATAAGCTTTGGAGCACATAAAAATAAAGGTACGAGAGGTAAAAAGAAAAACATTTTCATTAAACAAAAAAAGGAAATACATTATGTTTGATGGCGGAACGCCATTACAAAAAAAGAAGAAGTTACACACAGAGAAAACTACAAAAGAAAATCCTATACTTAAGCCTTTGCCTGTGGAGGGTCCTTCTTGGGATCAGCCTTCTCGAATCGAGAATCCCCAGCCTAAGACTTAAGCTCTGCATCCTTGGTCTGGGAGACCACATCTCTAATGGTAAGGGAATCCTTAGAGGGATTGGCCTTCATCAGTGGCTGAGCCTCCTTACCAACTCCAGCCCCTTCAAAAACTTCAGCACCAAGAGGGGGACCTTGGGTGGTAAGGAGTTGCTTGGGAAGAGGGGTCGTATCTGGAATTTCTCGAATATCCTCTGGGAAAAAGATGTTCTCGGCCCTCTTCAGTTCGGAGTCTGCAAGGACTCCCGCCCGATCAAGCACTACTACCCATGACTTGGTGCAGTAGTCTCTGCACGCTTCGACCACCTCTTCTACCAGTCGGGTCTCTGTTCCCTGCACGCCACGTTCATGGGATGTCTTCACTACGGCCTCAGCGGCTTCCCTTGCCATCCAGGCTGCATCCTTAGCCTTCTGCAGCTCGGCCTTAAGATCTAGAACTTGCTGTTTCTGAGTGGCTAAGTTCAGCTCTGTTGTGTAGAGCAGCTTACGTTGATCCTCGGCTTAGGCCTCAGCATTTTTTAGGCCAGCCAGGGCGCTCGAGCATTCCCTTTCCACGGTGGTCAGCTTGTTGGCCAGCTCTGTGTGCTCTTCTTTAAGGGCTCTGAGAGCCTTCTCAACCTCAAAACGGGAGTAGGCCTCAGCCTTAACCTCGTCACGGGCATTCCTGACCCACTCCTCAGCTACGTAAATTTGCTGGGTAAGCTACATAAAAGTAGCAAAGGGGTCATAAAAAATATATACATATATGAATAAATGTGCATCTTAGAATTTAACAAAAAAGGACGTTGACTGACTTACCATTGCAAGGTCCCTCTTCAATGACATGAAAAGGTCCGGTTGCCTGGTATGCTTAAGGCCCTCCATGTTTCTGGGGAGGAGAAGAGGTTGATGTAAGGCCTCGGCGATGTGGGTGGTGTGCCCCCTCTAAGACTCCCAAATCGTGGCATCCCAAGGAATGGGAGCAACCTTCAACTCTAGCCGAGAGGCCTAGGTACGTGGCCTTCGGCGCATCTCAGCTTCATCCCGACTATCCACATAGGTGGCCCTCTTGTCCATAGGGTCCTTAGTTTTCTTTTGTTGTTTAGCGCCCTTTTAAGGGGCCACCTCACCTTCCTCCAGATCCTTAACTGGCCTTTTCTTCCTTAAATTCAGATTGACGTGTAGTCTGAGGTCAATAGGAGGCAGGGGGGAGGAGGAGGAAGACTGGGAGGAACTTGGGCCTTAGGAATTTCTTTTAAAGTTGACCTCTTGTTCTTGTTGGCCAGTATACCCTTTAAGTTGGTCCTTTGCTTCAAGTCCATACCTTCTTCTTCTTCGGTTTCTGAGCTAGTATCAATTCGAGCAACTATTAACCTCGGAGAATGTGCAGCAGAAAATCTATCCAAATCGGCCTCAGAGTCCGAGAGATCTACCAGCCTTTCTAGCACTTCACCTTCCTCCTCAAAGCGGAATTGGTTGATCTCAGCCTCAAGGGATAAGTGCGTAGAAGCTGTCTCCTCTCTTGGAGCAGCTACTTCCTGAGGGATGCGTTGAATGGGCAGCTGAACAGGCAGAAGGTCTCTCCGCGCCAAAAACCTTGGCTTAGAGACTTCTATGAGTGCCAATCTAGAGTCACCAGCCTTTATTGCCTGGCCTGCGTCCTGAAATATGCGAGATAGAGGCACGTAATCCAAAATTAAGTGAGCGGCCCGTAGCTGTCCATCTCTGCTTATAAATATCTCCGACCTCAGTAGGTAGTTGAGAGCCGGAACGTTGGTCAGGCCGATCCTCGGAGCAACTTGCCTTTTATTTGCAAAAACATCCGAGAAGAAAATCGTGGTTAGACCAATGAAAATCATCATTAGAAGAAGATGAAATGTTAAAAATGAAAAGGAATAAAACTAAAAGGGCTAAGTCCCTTGCCCAAAGGAACTAATCCTAGGGTACCCCACCTAGCTTTCGTGCCCGAGTTGGGCAATGGAGACTGTCGTGCCACTCCCTGGAGGTGACCAGATAGTCGTCCTTCAAGCCCTTGTTGGACTTAGGAAGGCAGGATATCAATCTAACGACATCGAACCGGGACTTGAGGTAATATCCTGTGCTAGCAAGGGAATGGCACAACATCGTTCAGAGCATCTACGCTCCCTAGGACTCTAAACAGGTTGGGTGCGCACTGATGGGGACACAACTTGTGATTGAGCAGGTAGTCTCTGGTTATCCTACCCATGGGAAGTGTCATTCCTCCCTCTATAAAGGCGATCATTGGAATGACAACTTCACCCTCCCCTTTTGTAAGCACTTGGTTCGGGGCACAATATTGGAGGCCTACTCCTTGTGGGATATGGTATTTGGCCCTAAAACCTTCCATACTGGCCAGAGAGTCTACTAAGTGCTTGAATCTACCCATCTAAGCAAACGTAGATGACACGAAAGGAGTTTTCTAAAAAAGAAGGAAGGCCAAGAATGTTGGCTGGGGAGAAAAAGAAAGTTTAAAGATATAGATACTTACAAAAGCGAGTGTACTAAACCCTGAACCTTTAGAAAAATCTTGTGAAAATTTCTTAAGGAAAAGAATCAGGGAAACTTAGGAGTGTAGAGAGTTTAGTGAGTTGGAGAACTTGAAAATTCGTAAAATGAAGGAAAAATGATTTCCCTCAAGGCTTTATATAGAGGGTAAAAGTGAGTGGGAGTTATCCCGCTCAAAATTCCAAGAGAAAGATCAACCGTTGAATCTGAGCCTCACTGTTAGATCTGGGGAACAAAGCGCCGCCTGGAGCAATTAATGACCCCTCGCGGACTTCGAAGCGTCAGTGGCAATTATGGGGCGCGTGAAATGGCACTCCCACACGTGTAAATCAAGGGATCAAGTAGAATTAATCATGGTTTTAAAAACCGGTACGGTAAAAGAACCGGAATAGGAAGTGTTTATCGGTTTTATGGTCCAACCGGGGTTCGACCGGTGGTCGAACCGATGATGTCATAAATAATAAATAAATAATTATTAATTATAAAAATAAATAAATAATTTTATAACTAGTCATTTTAACTAAAAAAATTAAATAATAGTTAAACATTAAATATTAACTTACCAACTTTTGGACACCACTTAACAAAATTCAACCCAAAAAAAAAAAACCCATAAAAAGGTAAAGGGTAATAATTACAAACTATTTTTAGTTATTTTCAATTTGTCAAATAAGAAAAAGTAAGTCACCAATGGGTAAAAATATCATTGCCCACTTGATATTTTTTCCCACCTATCCTACACTTACACGTTTATCTCACACCTATCACACATTTGAAAATCTACTACATCCACACGTTTATTCAAACTTTCAAACTCTCTGAACTTAGTTTCTTTCCTGTGCTACTTTTTTCTAAATTTTCATTTCCCTCTTTGTTATTCACTCCCTCTCTCTGTCTCTCTCATCAATATGGGTACGTGCAAGTGCAACTGTGCAGGAGCAACAAACAAAGGTTGAAGCAGATAGATCCAATCATTGTACATTTGCTTCATTTTTGGGCTCCTTCCTCAATACAAAGATAGGAGATTTGATGTTTTTGGGGTCACTGTTGGTGTCTTAGGCTTCACCACTTCAAGCTTGAGAGCATTTTCAAGATCAAAATCTCTCCTCTCAAATTTGAAATAAAATCTCTCTTTTTCTCTCTCTTTTTTTTTTTTTGTTGAAAAAACACAGCATCTAAAGTTTTACTAAAGAACTGCTAAAAACTAGTTTAACCGTAGCGGTTTTCAGTTTTGCCAGTTAAACCGGCGGTTTCCGGTTTTTAACTGTTTTTCTTCTATTTTCAGTTTTTAACAATAACCGGACCGGATTGGTGTCTGGTTCCCGGTTGAACCGGCCGGTCCGGTCCGGTTTTTAAAACTATGGAATTAATTCTTAAAAATTCAAAACCCCAGTTTTCTCCTCGGATGGGAGGAAAAAACCGGAATTTTGAGAGGCTATTATAGGGTTAAGGGCCCAAATCATATATTGGGTCTTAGGCCTTGGCCGAGAGCATGAGTAGTCTGAGGACGAACGAATAGAAATGAATGGTTCAGATTCAGGATTTAATGAGGTAGATGCAAATAAGAAGGTGGTCCGAGGAGTAATATCTCCTCGGATAAGCTAAACACAGATCAGATGTAGATCCTATAGATCAAAGTGACCTTCCAAGAAGTTCCAGTGATAGGGACATGCCTCACGAACCTACGAGAAGGAAGGGAACCCAAAAATATCTAAGGGAAAGCTGCTACCACTGCATAGAATGCACTGCAGCTACTTTTCTGGCCGCATTTATGTGGAGAAGACCCCTGAACAGTGCTACCTTGGCTGTCCCAACTCACAGAAAGTAAAAAATGGTATCTGATGAGACAGGCACTCAAGTAGTGGCTTGGATGATCAACAAATGGGAGGCCAAGATCATTCGGAGGGAGATATATAATATAAGAGACCTTTGAAGGAAAAGGGATCGGAAAAAGAGGGAAAGAATATTGTAGCCATCAAAGTTATATTTGTAATCAATTTAATTGATTTGTATGGAGATTTATCTCCTCGGACAGTGAATTCATTTAGTTCTATGTTCCTTTTTCTTGCTTGATCATCTTCTGAATCCATACTAGCCGTTGTCAAATTCATTAGGGCTTAGTTCTTTAACCCACTCTTTACAAATTTATTGTACTGGGCTCACTGGGCCAACATCCCTTACATTTTGGGCTTGGGCTGCAAACTGTGTCCCGACACATAGGTTTTAGCCTTTTTATTTATTTATTTATTACCCTATAAGTACAAGCAGTTTGTCTTTTAGGGGGAAGTACAAGCAGTTAGGTCATTCATTCTTCACTTTGGTTGATTATTGTGGATTTGGTTTAGGTTGAATGCATCCAGTGCTCTGGACCCGGTCAGATGGTGACACGTGTCCAAAAATGGACACATGTCATCATCTCAACGGGTCTAATATTACTGGACACTGAATTTAAGTCTGGCCCGAGTATTGTACACTAGTTCTTTCATTCCTCATTTAATATCATCTCAAAGAAGGGGCAATTAATTAATTAGGAGGCTCCAACTATGCTTTACTGCATCTGTAGGTAGGTTGATATGCTGAAATGAAATTAAGCAAGCTAAATCTAAACACAAGCATTACCAAATTAAGTATTATCACATTCTTTTTGTAGAAATCAATGAGATTAGGGTGAATTTTTCAAAACAAGCAAGCCCTGGAGGAGGAACAAGTATTGGTCCTATAGATATATTTTATCTTGACCTTTGAAAACCATTCATTTCTGCTCATCCCTTGAAGTATTGATCATATAAGCAATATTATTCATATAAAAAAATTTATATATTTCTCATTAAAAAAAAATAAAGAATCTATATGCTTCAAGAATTAATGGAATATTATTGCAAAACATGCAGCCAAAATTTTGAATATTTGTGTGCTTTGTAGCTGGCCACATTGTTTCTTTCTTTTTCTTTTTTTTTCCTAGCTAATTATAGAAGTATGCAGTGCGCACCTTCAATATTATAACAACATTATAACAACATGGCAACAGTCGAAAGTTAATTTAATCATGTGTAAGCCCTATGCTTGAGGTTATGATTCAGACCTCTAATACTTCTATACAAAAGCAGACTACTACCTACTGGGAAGAATTTGAAAATTTTCTCTTTTTTCTACTATTTTGAGTTCAAGCAACATCAATCTCCTAACTTCAGTTTCAAAAAATTCCATCATACATACTCAGCCTCTACATAATATTCCTATTCTGTTTTATTCTAAAATATGGTCATGGATTAGAAAATGATTTATTTATTGAGAAGGAGAAAAACCCTTGATCATTTCGTAACCTTCAAGTTCTATGGTCCTAATAGAAGACTAATTCTGTAATCCTAATAAAAGATTAGGAATATATAATAAAACAAATATAAGTTAAGATAGAATCACTTTCAGTGGTAAGTAATCTTTGTTGGGTGCATAATTTGATATATATCTAGACTCATTAAATCAGTACGTGGATAGCTGTTTTTTTTTTTTTTGAGAAACCTGTAAGAAAACTTAATTAAGCTAAATCAAACGAAAAAACATCATCTAAATCACGTGGAAGGTCTGTTAGTATCTGCAGATACAACTGCTCGACGAGCAAGGGAATGAGCTAACTTATTTCCCTCACGTTGGACATGGACAAAATTACAACAAGATAAAGAAGACGACAGCAAACTAATCTCATCAATAATGTGCCCATATGGAGTCTTGGACTGCCTTGAGGAGTTGACAGCCTTGATTACTTGCAGAGAATCCCCCTCCACCACAACCCGGAAAACGCTGATTTCCTTGGCAAACACAATTGCCCTGCGAGCAGCTAGGGCCTCCACCATCACCACCGAGCCAAGGAACCTGATCTTCTGACTTAGTGCACCAATTATCAGGCCTGCCGAGTCCCTGACCACCACTCCTAATCCTGCACAAGCTTGGTCTTCAAAAACTGCCCCGTCAAAATTAACTTTGAACAAACCTTCAGCTGGCGGAGACCATTTAACCACCCCCCTAGGTACCAGACGACGCTCAGGCTGCTTCTGCACTTCTCGGAATTCTCGCAAAAGAGCTGAAGCTCTACTCACCACTTCTCCCACGTCCCAAACAGGCTGAAACATTCTTAATCTGTTCCTCCGTTCCCAAATCGCCCAAGCTATCATGGAGAAGAGAGCAACCTGACTTGTTGTAGCGTTCTGCAGCAAGTAACTAATCAAATATGCAAAAGTGGAAAACTTTTTAGCACGAAGAGACAGGAAGGACTGAGTAGACATCCAAATCGGCTTTACACCATCACACATCCATAATGCATGGATGCTATCCTCCACTTCGACTTCGCACAGCCTACATAAACCATCCGAAGCTACACACCTCGTAAGCAGATTTTTCTTTGTGGGCAGAGACTCACGACTAGCCCTCCAAATGAAGTGTCGGACTTTGTTGGGCACCTCCATCTTCCAAACCCCCTTCCATAACCTCTTACTAGCTTCAGTACTTGAGGAACACGGCTGGTCCTGAGATTGAGCAGCTACCAGAAGGCGATACGCCGAACGCACTGAATAACAACCGTCCGGAGTATGAGGCCATACCAGTAAGTCAGAGTGGTGGTGCTCACTAAGCGGAATACTCTTGATACTGTCAGCTTCCCATGGCAGAAAGAGTCTGTCAATAAGCTCAGAATCCCAAGTCTTTGTGCCAGGAATGAACAAATCTTGAACCACATCCAAAGACTGATCTAGCCGAGGAGACAAAACCTTCCCACTCCCTGAAGACGGAATCCACCGTTGCTTCCAGATCCGAATATCCTTCCCATCCCCAACCCTCCATGTGGCACCATTAGAGATCACATCTCTAGCCAACATGATGCTCTTCCATGCAAAAGAACACCTCGAGTTGTGAGCAGCCCCAAAAATGTCACCAGAAGGAAAATATTTAGCTCTAAATACCCTATAAAATAGAGACTCCTTCTCATGGACTAAACGCCACACCTGCTTCCCAAGCAAAGAATCATTGAAATAGCGTAAATCACGGAACCCCATACCTCCTAACGACTTGGAAGAGCAAAGTGTCTTCCAACTGACCCAATGAATTTTTCTAGAGTTCTCTGCACACCCCCACCAAAATTTCCGGATCATCGCCTCAATATCTTTGAGAAGACCCACAGGTAAGCGAAAGACACTCATGGAATATGTAGGGATCGATTGGACCATAGCCTTTATCATGACTTCTTTTCCGGCTTGAGATAACAACTTCTCCTTCCACCCTTGCATTTTAGCCCAAATACGCTCTTTGATTTTTGTAAAGCAAGCTTTTTTCTAACAACCCACAAACGAGGGAAGCCCCAAGTATTTCTCATAATCTCTAATGACCAGGACACCCAACAAGACTCTTGAAGTCTCCTTTACCTCCTCTGAGGTGTTTCTACTAAAAAAGGCTGTAGTTTTCTCAGTATTCACCTTCTGCCCAGAAGCCACTTCATACCACGAGAGGATTTGAAGAATTTTACCACACTCTGTAGGGTTGGCTCTACAAAAAAGCAGACAGTCATCGGCAAAAAACAAGTGAGTAATTCTTGGACCAGCTCTACACAAAGAATACCCTCTGATTTCCCCATCCATGGCTGCCTTTGACAGTAAAGCATAAAGCCCCTCAGCACAAAAGAGAAATAGGAAAGGAGATAAAGAGTCCCCTTGGCGAAGACCTTGAAAGGGTGTGATTAAACCCTGAGGCTCTCCATTAATCATTATTGAGTATGTGACTGTGGTGATACATTCCATGATCATCTTCACCCAGGATTCCTGAAAACCCATCTTCAATAGGATATTTTCCAAAAATAGCCACTCTACCCTATCATAGGCTTTACTCATGTCAAGCTTCAGAGCCATATACCCTTCAGTCCCAGAACATTGAGTCTTCATATGATGCAGCGACTCAAAAGCAATTAAGATATTATCTGTAATCAAACGATCCGCAATAAAAGCACTTTGGGCTTCTGAGATAATAGAATTTAGGATGGGCTTCAACCTATTAGCTATGACTTTGCTAAGAATTTTGTAAATAACATTGCAAAGACTAATAGGTCTGAATTCAGATACTGATTCAGGGTTATTAACCTTAGGAATAAGGGTAATAAAAGTGTGATTTATAGATTTCAACAGAGTACCCGAATTAAGGCATGACAGAACAGCATCTGAGACCTCCAGGCCAATACTCGGCCAAAACGTTTGGTAAAAAATAGGGGGCATCCCATCAGGTCCAGGGGCGGTCATAGGTGCCATGCTTTTGATAGCCACGTCCACCTCCTCCCCAGTATAGGGCTTAGTCAACTCGACATTCATGGAGGAACTCACCACCGGTTGCACCCCATCCAAGACTCTCTCCAAATCATGCGGCCTTGAGGAAGTAAATAACTTGGAATAGAAATCAACAAAAATATCAGACACAACATTTTCATCTGTAACCCACTCACTAGCAGGATCTCGAATTCCCTTGATGAAATTTTTTCATTTCCGCTGAGTAGCTACACCATGAAAATATCCTGTATTCCTGTCTCCATTAGTTAACCATTGAATGCGTGATCTTTGAGCCCACATACGGCTCTCCTTGTCCAACAATGCATTCAAATCACGCCTTAATTCAACCACTGCCTCATGAGAACCCCCCTTGGCCGAATCTTCCTCAGCTTTCCAAAGGAGCTCCTTTTTTTTCGCAATCTGCTTCTTAACACTGCCAAAATGGTCCTTGCTCCATGCCTTCAACATCTTTTTGCACTTCTTGAGTTTTGTAGATACCCGGAACATAGGTTGACCCCTAGGTCGAGATTCCCAAGCCCTAAGAACTGTGTCACTACAGCCTCTATCAGCCAACCACATCTCCTCAAACCTAAAAGGCTTTCGCTTCCATCTTTGAGATTCACCATTCGGGTTCAAAATCAGCCATATTGGCCTGTGATCCGACTCTACACAGTGCAAGTGCCGAATGGTAGCTGCTGGAAATTTTTCCAACCAATCATGGTTCGCCACCCCTCTATCCAGCCTCTCCCAAATGATGTGTCCATGTCTATTTCCGTACCAGGTGAATTCTGGGCCAGTGAATCCTAAATCAACAAATCCACAAACATCCAAAGTATCCCTGAAAGCCTGCATTTGATTGTGAGGCCGAATCCTGCCACCTCGCTTTTCCTCTGTGAATAAAATCTCATTGAAGTCTCCCATACAAAGCCACGGTAAATGAGGCTTTGAATTAAGCAAACGCATCATAGCCCATGCTTCTTCTCTATCCTGAGCATTCGGAGCACCATAGAATCCTGTAAACCGCCAAGCATCAACTGAACCACCATGAACTATAGCGTCTATATGAAACCGAGAAAAACTGTCAACCCAAACTGTAATACCATGTTTCCACATAAGAGCTAAACCACCACCCATATCCTGTTTCGAAACAACAAACAATCCAGCATATTTAACGTTACAACGAATTTTTTCTAACTGATTCTTATCTGACCAAGTCTCTGACAAGAACACAATTAGGGGATCTTTTGCTTGAATCAACTCTTCAAGCTCTAACCTTGCACGCCGGTTCCCAAGCCCGCGGCAATTCCAAGCTAGGCAACTCATTGCTCTCGGCGGGGCTGAACCACAGCCTCCACTGTTTCATTACTATTTGCGCTAGCACAACGTTTTTTCAAGGGAACCGCATCCTCGTCAACCTCCAGAATCTCCTGCACACTCCGTTTCGACTGACCCAGGGTAGGTTCTACTTGGGAAGTCTCCCTAATCCTAAGTAACCGTTTCCAACCTCGAGTAATACTCCTAGGAGCCTCACTGTCGTCTTCAGTTACCTGCAGTTAAATTGGATCCACCCCCTTAAATAAATTAGTTTGGTCCATGGGAGATAGTGTAGGATGGGCAGATGACTTGGGAGAGTCAAACTTTGCCAAATCGGCATCTATTTCCTTAAGCTTTTCCTGGAACAGATCACTGGACGATGCTACTTGTCCCACCAGCGGGCCAAAACAGGAGTTCAATGGATCGTTAGTACCTTCCCCAAACTGACCTGAGATAGCTAATGTATCAGAAACAGCCCGGGAAATACCCTCCTCAGCTCTTGAAGCACCTGAGTTGCCACAAACCTGCACTTCGGACATATCCATAGTTTCCTCGGCATCCCTCTCAACCACAGTCTCCTTTGCTTCATCCGTTGCATCCACACTCCCTTCAACTTGAACCACAGAGCACCGTTTTGTCGTTGTGGATGGTGCTCTCAACCAGCCGCCAAACTGCTGGTCTTGTTCCGTGAGTGTCCCTCTACTCTGAACCCACAGATCACAGTCCTTGTCACTGTGCGATAACAAACCGCACCAATAACAAAGGTTGGGCAATCGTTTGTACTTAAATCTGATCCGGCCAACCTTCCCATCGTTACCACAGACTTTTCTTCCCCGGCAAAGCGGTTTCGACGTATCCACCAGGACCCTTATACGCATGAAACTACTGCCATCATGAGTACCCCATTCCTTAAGACCCTCTTGAACTATTCCAATGTTACTACCAATAGCGCAGGCAGCATTTGGGTTCATATCTCCAAGTGGCAAGTCATGAATCTGAACCCAGAATAGAGTTTTATTAAAAACTAGGTCTTTAACCGGGACGTTCTTGTTCATCTTCTAGAGGGAAACTAGATATTTGTCGTAGCTCCATGGCTCTCCCATGAGGACTCTATCAACCTCTGATTCATCAGAGAAAACAAAAAGAACAATATGGTTTCCCATGTCTTTCACTTCAAAACCCTTTTTTGTGCGCCAAAGAGGTTTGAAAGTCCGGGCTATAGCCTCCATGTTAAGCATCCTGTGCGTGAAAAATTTTGCAGCCAAAACCCTACCGCCGTACTGCTCCATCATGCTAGACCTATATAGGTTTCCTTCGCCTTCTGATAGGGATAACTTCTCCCACATCACTGAAAGATTTTCCATTGCTTCAACCCTAACAAAAAATACCGTAACCTCTCACACGTTGCAACCAACGAAGAGAACAGAATAGCTTGCTCGAAGCAAGCACAACCTTCTACTGACGCAACTAGGGTTTAGGAGCCGCCCCCTAGGTCAGAGAACAAAGCTGTAATCCTAATAGAAGACTAATTCTGTAATCCTAATAAAAGATTTGGGAATATATAACAAAACAAATATAAGATAAGATAGAATCGCTTTCAGAGGTAAGTAATGTTTGTTGGGTGCATAATTTGATAAATATCTAGACTCATTAAATCAGTGGACAGCTCTAAATACTAACTTTAATTAAGTAATGTTAACATTGATTTTTGATAAACTTAATCATGTGATGATAAAATCTACAAACACACGGCTCAAATTTAGTTTCTGATTTTTTAAATAACCCTATAATAATGTTCAAAAATTTGAGATAGAAACGTACCGTGAAAATAAAGCTGTAACCTCGCTTTAGTACCTCTCCAAGAAACAAGGTTCTCCTCCACATCATCTTGATAAAACTATCAGACATGTAAACCTTCTCACCATTGGAGTCTACCCCACCATCCATTTGGAGCCTATAGCAATGAAGCCGAAGAAATTTGCACTGGTCAAACGATGTCTCATCGACCGCAACAAGTAGAAGGTGATCAACCAATTTTTGTGTATCTTCCCCAATCCAAAAACTATCCAAAAATAAATCTAGCATTGGCTTATCGCCTTCTACATAAGCCTTGTTGACAATAGCGATTATTACAGTCTTGTTCCCCATTGAAGCCTCAGATAAAGCTGCTTCGAGTGCATCTTTGTTGTTGTTCACGTTGCACTTATATAACACATATATAATATAAGAACACAAAATCAGATTTATATAAACAATCAACATTATAGATTCATATTTTAAGAAAAAACAAGAAAACAATATGTTAGAAATACTGAATGTAATTTTATTGTATTTCATGATGAAAGAATATACATAGGTGTCTTTATATATGAGGCATATGTGTGCTATACAAGTAAATACGTGTGCTATACAAATAACCTAACTAGACCTAAAGCCCACAATATATTATACACGTTAACACAATAATTATAATATGCTATTCTTGAATCTTAATCTTGATGATGCTTACCGTCTTAGAGAGTATACATGGTAATGAAATGAGTGGCGTGAAACCGATGTAGGGGGTTAGGAATACATAGAGTAAACAGAAGGACAAAAGGCAGACTATGATTGTTATATGAGCGCGTCGATCTTTGAAAAATTTCCTGTGTTTGCCGAGAGATCTCCTACCAGTTTCAGGTGAAGAGGGTTTGGAGAAGAGAAACATAGCGTGTAGAAGAGAGTAGGATCTGGACTTGTGCTCTTTTTTCTTTTTTCTTTTTTAAAGCATCCGTATTCACATCTCAGCTTTTTTTTCAAACTATACTACATTTTTCTCACAGGATCTTACATATGGACTTTTAATATACTACGTATCCTACTAGGATATCTATTATCTATACTAGTTTGTCACAATCACAGCTTGGAACCAAATTCAAATGAATTCATCCTTCTTCACCAATGGAGACAAAACACTGTTATTATCACCAACAACTGGACCAATCTAATTCTCATCGTGCACAAGCCGTCAAGAATTACTTTGAATCGAAAAATCTTTGTCCGTCCAAAATAAAAACATGAAAAATAATATTTGCAGTGTAAGAAACATTGGAAATCAGCATCATCATGTACTTACAGGAAACAACTTGGCATACGTTTAGCACTAGTTGCCAAGTGATTCACAAGCAAAAAGTCCAGGTGCGTGTGTGCCTTTCTCAATGAGATATTTTTGCTCCCAATCAATTAACGAACTTAATTTTTGTCGTTATATTTAGACTGCGAAGTCGTCGCAAGGAATTTGTGGTGAAGAATTAGCAATGCTAAAGTCATGCACGTCGTGTTCTTGTGTGGTGTGTTACAATCTTGGTGGGGCTTGAATAGAAAAAATAAAAGGTTTGGGAATAAAGACAATCTTGATATTTAGAATTTATTGGGATTCGATCAATTATTTTTGTACTGATTTGAACATACAATGGTCGAGAATAGCATGGTAGGGTAGGACTGTAGGAAGACAGAAATATCAAATAGAAGTATATCTCTTCCCCATAAAACTTGAATCGATCAACCAAGTAGGAATGACATGAAACTTGGGCACGGAAAAATAAGATCAGGAAAATTTTGTTAAAAAATTCAAATATCAAAAATAATTGCAGCTAAATATTGGGACAAATCAATCGAAATTTGATTCAAATTTGCATTCACCATTCAATTGGAATTAGAAGAAAGTTGAAAAATTGCAAATTGGCTAAGAGAAGGGGTACAAATTTCTAAGACCCATATAGTCCTAGTTTTGTGGTTCTATCTTTTGGCTGAGATAAAAAAATGTTGGGAGCTAGATGTGATTAGGCATTGAGTTTAATTTTGAAACTTGTTTATACATGGAAAATGAGATTGGTATAAAAGAAAATCACATAATTAACTCAAGCTGTAAACAACTGAAGATTTCATTTACTAATCAAAATTTTTGCAAGGTTAAGCAGGTCTTCTTTCTATCTTTTATAATTCCCCTTTAAGTCCTATCAAAAAAAAAAAATCCCCTTTAATTCTTCTGAGTATTAAACATTCTTTTCTCAACATTAAAAAGTCAACTTTTACAAAATTATCAAGTAAGAAAATACCTACTCCAGTATTAATTTTTACATGCAGCTTATGAATCTCACATACTATCATATATTTATGAGAAACATTTGAACAAGAATAATAAATATTTTTTGAAAAATATCCTTAAAGTGCTCACTCAGGTATAAAAAAGGGAAAAAAGAAGAAGCATTTTAAGCACTGATTAAATAAAGGTTTATAAAAACTCAAGAAGTAAGTGTCATAACTAAATTATTTACCACCTACAAAAGGTTTTATAAGATCTCACTAAATAGTTTGTAAAATTATTCAATGCATGTGATGTATCATGCTCTTCTCTCACATAAGAATAGATTCTGTATATGAATCATTTACATAAAACTCTCCTTTATGTGAAGAGGAAGTCTAAATGCCAACAAAAAAATAAATAACAATAAATAAATAAGCCTTAAAAAAAATAACAATAAATAAATTTTTTTTTCCTTTGTAAATAATAACTAGCCTCATCACACGCGCTTCACGCATGCGATGAGGCCTTTTTTTCTTAGGTGGTCCTATTTTGCAGCAAAAAAAAAAAAAAAAAAAAAAACGTGTTTTTATTTTATATATATAATTTTTATTTTGAAAATTTAATTTATAAGCGAGGCTTTATTTTTAGTGGTTCTATTTTGTAGCAAAAAAAAAAAAACCATGTTTTTATTATATATATATTGTGGGGCCTAATAATCTGACAACCCCGGCCCATCTTGTATCCGGCCCAAGGCCCATTCCGAGGAGGAGCAAGCGTTCGAGGGTGGAGTGTGGAAGTTAAGATTTCCAGGGATCCTGCCGAGGATGACACCGACCTCGGCCAACGGAGACCAATACATCAGCTATGGCAACACGAGAAAGGAACAAGTCCAAGACAAGCTGTCACCTTCGTCCTTAAATGCGCCCACCTAACCCCCTGGCCGCATTAATGGAGATGTGACCTTTGGACAGGGTTGCCTTGGTTCCCGCAACTCACAGGAATGCTGGGAAGGCGACTGATGGGACGGACGGTCAGAAAGAAGAGGCACGGATGATCAACAAGTGGAAGAGATAGATGGAAGAAGGAGGACTATATATAAGAGAAGGATATAGATCAATGGGGGGGCTCTCCCCCCCTCCCCCCCCCCCCCCCCCCCCCCAAAAGGAGACCCCTGGGAGCAGGATTAGTACCAAGCTTCTCGGACCGGTGCCAAGGACAGACTCTGGAGGACAGCCTTGGTCCAACTGCCTCCGACGGACATTGGGAGTTGCCCGCTTGCTAGGGCCTAGTTCTTTAACCCGCTCTCTATAAATTCATTGTACTGGGCTAACTGGGCTTGAGTCCACTCTCTCAATAGTAGAAGTGCTCAAACTCGGTCCCTACAATTGGCGCCGTCTGTGGGAAGAACTTGTGCACTAGCAGGCGCAACGGACAGTCGTTCCTAGATGGCTAGTTTGCGGAAGGTTAACAATAGCGCGTTTACACAAAAGAAAAAAAAAATTCGAAGAGAACGAAAAGAGAACAAACATTGCAACGTTTTATTAAACAAGAGTAAGTACACAATACAAACAGAGGCTCAGACAGGCTTGTTTTAAAGCTAACTATAAAAACAGAGGCCCAGACGGACTTGTCCTAGAGCTAACCCTAAAAGAAAAGGGGCTGAGGCAGGCTTGCTTCAAGGCTACCAACAACCTCCGGCCCGGTATGGATGGTACCGGCGAGAAGAGAGGAGCAGATGCAAAGGCGCCGGATGGCCCCGCCCCATGATATTCTCTTGATGCTCCCCCAGCCTCACGATGCTCGAAAACATTGGAGGCGGCAACACTCGGGCACCAAGCATGACGTAATCTTGCAAGCCTCCACCGGCAAATAAGTTGGGAGCGAGGCACCACCAGCTTGAAGGGCAGGCATGGACGCGCACCAGAGGAGGGCGTTATGTACTTCACGGACCTCCCTCCTAACCACCAGGCACGATACCACCAGGGTGACGCCCAAATCTTGCCGCGCCGGAAGTTTGACGCGGACCACAACCGCAGCGGTTCTCAACTGAGGGAGGAGGGCCCCTAGCTTGCTTGCCTCCGCCCTCATCCAAAGCCGTCCCATTCCGCCAAACTCTGGTCATAATCCTGGCAAGGTTATTGAAGGGGGCTAGGGGGTGTGAGAGCCATGTTTCCTGTTTGACTGAAGGATTCGTGAAGTGTGGAAGGACGATTCCCCCAGGAAGCCTTATATAGAGGGCGAAGGTTGGTGGGAATTGTTCCACCTAGAATTCGAAAGAAGAGTTGTAAACGACATTAATCCTGACCGAATTCCAAAGAGGCCTACAGCCGCTGGATCTGCATTAATCCACGAGGATATTAATGAGGGCGCGCCTCGCGCACCGAAGCGTCAAGCGCAGAACGCGAACGGTCAGGAAACGCCTCGTAATTGGAGAAGGCGGAAAATCAGAGTGAAGAAGGGACTGCTGCCATGCGTGAGGATCGAAACCCGAGCCACCCCGGTCCAGGGCAGCGCGGGGTCAAGAGTCCAGTCCGATGAATAAACCATTCTCGGTGAAGCAAGGCCGAGGCTGCCATCACGCTAAAAACAAACCTCCCGACTCTGAGGGCAAATCCCTTCACCCCAAGAAAGGAGAACCTGGGTACTAGACTGAGCTAAGGTCTTCTGCGGTCCTCGGACCCAAACCTGAGGTGAAACTAGTTACTTACAGAAGAACACCTGGGTGCTAGACTGAGCTAAGGTCTTCCGTGGTCCTCGGACCCAAACCTGAGGCGAAACTAGTTACTTACAGAAGAACACCTAGGTGCTAGACTGAGCTAAGGTTTTTCGCGGTCCTCGAACCCAAACCTGAGGCGAAACTAGTTACTTACAGAAGAACACCTGGGTGCGAGACTGAACTAAGGTCTTCCGCGGTCCTCGGACCCAAACCTGAGGCGAAACTAGTTACTTACAGAAGAACACCTGGGTGCCAGACTGAGCTAAGGTCTTCCGCGGTCCTCAGACCCAAACCTG
The DNA here is from genome assembly GCA_019022515.1 of Quercus aquifolioides. Lineage (NCBI taxonomy): Eukaryota > Viridiplantae > Streptophyta > Magnoliopsida > Fagales > Fagaceae > Quercus > Quercus aquifolioides. Next base: position 30,074,939 of record CM032335.1, on the reverse strand, counting down.
AGGCAAAACTAGTTACTTACAGAAGAACACCTGGGTACTAGACAGAACCAAGGTCTTGCATGGTCCAAGGACTCAAACCTATGGGGAAACTAGCTACTTATAGATGAATATAAGCGTTAGACTGAACCAAGGCCTTGCATGGTCCTCGGACTCAAGCCTCTGGGAAAACTAACCACAGCAAGGAGTACCTGGGTACTAGACAGAACCAAGGTCTTGCATGGTCCAAGGACTCAAACCTATGGGGAAACTAGCTACTTACAGATGAACATAAGCGTTAGACTGAACCAAGGCCTTGCATGGTCCTCAGACTCAAGCCTCTGGGAAAACTAACCACAGCAAGGAGCACCTAGGTACTAGACAGAACCAAGGTCTTGCATGGTCCAAGGACTCAAACCTATGGGGAAACTAGCTACTTACAGATGAACATAAGCGTTAGACTGAACCAAGGCCTTGCATGGTCCTCGAACTCAAGCCTTTGGGAAAACTAACCACAGCATGGAGCACCTGGGTACTAGACAGAACCAAGGTCTTGCATGGTCCAAAGACTCAAACCTATGAGGAAACTAGCTACTTACAAACGAACATAAGCGTTAGACTGAACCAAGGCCTTGCATGGTCCTCGGACTCAAGCCTCTGGAAAAACTAACCACAGCAAGGAGCATCTGGGTACTAGATAGAACCAAGGTCTTGCATGGTCTAAGGACTCAAACCTATGGGGAAACTAGCTACTTACAGACGAACATAAGCGTTAGACTGAACCAAGGCCTTGCATGGTCCTCGGACTCAAGCCTCTGGGAAAACTAACCACAACAAAGAGTACCTGGGTACTAGACAGAACCAAGGTCTTGCATGGTCCAAGGACTCAAACCTATGGGGAAACTAGATACTTACAGACAATCATAAGCGTTAGACTGAACCAAGGCCTTGCATGGTCCTCGGACTCAAGCCTCTGGGAAAACTAACCACAGCAAAGAGCAACTGGGTACTAGACAGAACCAAGGTCTTGCATGGTCCAAGGACTCAAACCTATGGGGAAACTAGCTACTTACAGACGAACATAAGCGTTAGACTGAACCAAGGCCTTGCATGGTCCTCGGACTTAAGCCTCTGGGAAAACTAACCACAGCAAGGAGCACTTGGGTACTAGACAGAACCAAGGTCTTGCATGGTCCAATGACTCAAACCTATGGGGAAACTAGCTACTTACAGACGAACATAAGCGTTAGACTGAACCAAGGCCTTGCATGGTCCTCGGACTTAAGCCTTTGGGAAAACTAACCACAGCAAGAAGTACCTGGGTACTAGACAGAACCAAGGTCTTGCATGGTCCAAGGACTCAAACCTATGGGGAAACTAGCTACTTACAGAAGAATACAAGCGTTAGATAGAACCAAGGCCTTGCACGGTCCTCGGACTCAAGCCTATGGGAAAACTAACCACCGCGAGGAAAACCTGGGGGCTAAGCTGAACCGAGGTATTGCATAGTCCAAGGACTCGAACCTGTGGGAACGCTAGCTATTTATAGAAGAGTAACGGCGTCGGATAGGACCAGGGCATGGCACGGTCCTCGGACTCAAACTTGTGGGAAAGCAAATTACTTCACGAGACTAAGTCCCAGACATAACTAAGGTGTTGAGCAAAACATTAAAGTATAACAGGTAAATTAAAACATCATCCGAAGAGCTGAAAACGAACAACTGAATATATTATAAAGAGAAAATATATAGTTTCGTTACAATGACGCCGAACCTAAAGGCGAAATAAAATATTAAAAAAAAACAAACAAACAAAAACAAGAACAACAACAAAATCGGAGTGGCCCAAGCCATTAGAATAGGATAGCCCGACGAGGTGGCCTACTTCCCCAAATCGGCAGACAGCTTATCCTGAGGAGTCTGCTGAGGAGTTCCTACTGGTACCTCGGCACTCTGGCTCGGAGGGGCTACTTCTGAGGACCCTTCTTCAGCAGGAGACACCTGAGGGATGATGAGTGTGGCCTGGGAGTTAGCAGGAGGCTTCACCGCATCCTGGGGCACTTCTTGACTACCATCTCCTGCCCCCTCCAGTGCTGCATGGTGCTCAGCCCCCTCAACAGACTTGTCAGTTGAAGTTGAGTCCCCGGCAGCATTTGTCTGGCCCTCATCTGTCGCTTGTGGGGTGAAGCTAGCCTCAGGAGCGACGGAGGCAACCTCTCGGATGGCAGAAGGGTAGTATACTCTCTCAGCCCTCCTAAGGTCAGACGAGGCCTCGACCCCCGCTTGGTTGAGGGCCTTTTCCTAAGTCTGGGAGCAGAAGCGCCTGCATACTTCAGGGATTTGAGCCTTAAAGGCGGCCTCAGTCTTAGCCACCCCCTCAACAAAGGCCTCCTCCTCCGCCTGCTCTATAAAGCGCTCAGCATCTATCCTCACAAACACAGCTTCATCCTTAGCCCTCACGGCCTCGTCCCTGGCGTACTCAGCAACGCCTTTTGCCGCCACAGCCTCGGCCAGCTTCTTTTTCAAGTCGGCAACATCCTCGTTGGCAACCTGCAGCTGACCCTCAACATCCCGCAAGCGCCCTGTCTGGTCCTCGGCCTGGTTCATGGCGCCGGCTAGGTCAGATGCCGCCTTGTCTCTAGCCCTCGTCATCTCCTCCAAACCCTCCACTACCTTCTTGAGATCCACCTCAGATTTCTTGAGGGTACTCGCGGCGCTCAAGTACTTATGGCGCTCCTGATCCAGAGCTTTACCCTGGTTGTCGGCCTCTTTGTCCAGCCTAAAAGCTGCCTGGATAGCCTGCCAGTCAAAACAAGTACACAGTAAGTTGGGCACTAAGCGCCGAAATCCAAACGAAGGAACAAGTATCAGAAGTCTTACCATGCCCAGATACCTCTTGAGGTTGCGGGCCACTTCCTGCCTCCTCATGCCCCCTAACTCAGCCATGTCGACGTGGAGAAGAAGGGACCTCTCCAGGGCATCAGCTACGCGAGCCCCCTCGCCCCTTCGAAAGTCCCTGAGAGTGGCGTCGTCCATCAGAGGCTTCCCGTGAAGCATGGCAGCGGGCAGCCAGGCTTGGGGCTCGGACGCCTGGACAACCTCTTTCCCTTTGTCCTGACCACCAATCCTCAGCTGCTTAGAGGGTCGGCGGGCTTCACCTTCTTCTTGGGAGGAGCAAGATTTCCCCCCATCCACTGGGTCTTTGTCCTTACTAGACCTCTTCCTCTTCGGATCAGAGGACTCGAGCTAGGATCCGAGATAGGCGGAATGGTAGACGACCTGGTCTGCGCAGGTAAAGGCTTAGGCGGGGCAGAAGGAAGCTTGGGTGTGGACGAAGGAGGCTTGGGTTGTGACTCTCTCGGTGCGCCCTTCTCGGTCTTGCCCTCAAGCAAATCAAACAGGTTGGTTTGGGGTTGTCTCCTGGAACCCATTTCGGCCCGAGTACCAGCCCTTGGAAACTGAAGATCAGCTTCAGACAAGTGGGGATCCCCCAAGTCACCAGGGGGATCCTCGGACAGATAGGCTTGGTCGAAGGCAGCAAATTCGTCCTTGGACGAACTCAGGTCTACTACCTCTCCCTCCTTTTCCAAGCCCTCTCCCTCGGCCTCCACAGCTTGATGGGACAAGGAGGAACCAGCCAATGGGATGCCCTCCGGAACAGAAGATCCCTCAGAAAATGAAAATCCGTGCTCCACCACAATGATGCGCCTAAGCCGAGGATCACGGGCCCTGATCACGTGCTTCGGGGCCGAGAACGACTTCTGGGTCGGATCGTACCCGAGGATTTTGTGGGCGGCTCTAACTTGGTTATCGTCCTCGTTCAGAAAGGTATCCTCCCTGAGAACGGCTTCCAAGTCCTCCTTGTTGACCAGGCTGAAATGGCGCGCGAAGGCGTGCGGATCTGCAGAAAGAAAAGCAAACTCCTGTCATCAACCAAACAAGGCAGATTCACAAAAAAAAAGGGGAAAAAGAGGGCCAGACACTCTCCTCCTCCAAGTACCCTACCTGGCACTCCCTCCACCGTCGGGCAATGGAGACCGTCGTGCCATTCCCCTGACACAATGAGAAAATCGAGATTCAACCCCTTACTAGAGTCGGGGAGGCACTGGATGAGCCGAACTCTATCGTCCCTCGTCTTCATATAGTATGTCTTACCCTTCAGGTGTTGGAGGTTATAACACCAGTTTACATCATGGTGGGTTAACCTCAACCCCATCTTCTCATTCAAGGCGTCTACACACCCCAGTATCCTGAACATATTGACGGCGCACTGGGTGGGAGCTAACCGAAAATGGCTAAGGTAGCCGCGCGTCACCGGCCCCATAGGGATTGTCATGCCTCCTTCTAAGAAGGCGATTATAGGGATCACAACTTCTCCCTCGTTCCTCCTAATGTACCAATCCCCTTCCTCACAATACCTCAGGCCCATATTGCCAGGTATCCTATAATCAGCGATGAACTTCTCCATCATCTCTTCAGACTCAACTAACTTCTTAAACCTACCCATCCCTTACAACGACTGGAAAACTCGAGAAAGAACGAAGGAAGAAAGGAATCAGAGAAAAGTTTGTGCTACAGAGAGAAGAAGACTTACAGAAATGATGAAAGATCCTCGGACCGGCTTTTTATGCTGGAAAGGAGCGCTGGTTGATGTGGGGATTTGACCAGATTCAGAGTATGTGCGCCAAGGTTCTTGAATGCACAAATAAGGAGGCGAATCGGTTCAGACAAATATTTATATCCTCTATTAAGGATAACCAAGCGGAGTTTCCCGCCCATAAAGGCAGGAAATCCCCACCGACTGATTACCATCACACCGTTGAACATGGGGAGTATGGAGCCGCCAGAATTTAATGTGGACGTTTAATGCGGGTGCACACCATATATCGAGGCGCCAAAAGCCTGCGTTGGGCAGGCGAAAAGACTCCAATGCTGATGTAGACCAAGGTTGAGCGAATCATGATGAAGACCCGAGGCCGTCAAAATCCCCCTCCCCGCCCGAGGAGCCGTGCAGTGGAATTTCGAGGGGCTATTGTAGGGCCTAATAATCTGACAACCCCGACCCATCTTATATCCGGCCCAAGGCCCATTCCGAGGAGGAGCGAGCGTCCGAGGGTGGAGTGTGGAAGTTAAGATTTCCAGGGATCCTGTCGAGGATGACACCGACCTCAGCCAACCGAGACCAATACATCAGCTATGGCAACACGAGAGAGGAACAAGTCCAAGACAAGCTGTCACCTCCGTCCTTAAATGCGCCCACCTAACCCCCTGGCCGCATTAATGGAGATGTGACCTTTGGACAGGGTTGCCTTGGTTCCCGCAACTCACAGGAATGCTGGGAAGGTGGCTGATGGGACGGACGATCAGAAAGAAGAGGCATGGATGATCAACAAGTGGAAGAGAGAGATGGAAGAAGGAGGACTATATATAAGAGGAGGATATAGATCAATGGGGGGGCTCTCCCCCCACCCCCCCCCCCCCCCCCCAAAGGAGACCGCTGGAAGCAGGATCAGTACCAAGCTCCTCAGACCGGTGCCGAGGACAGACTCTGGAGGACAGCCTTGGTCCAACTGCCTCCGACGGACACTGGGAGTTACCCGCCTGCTAGGGCCTAGTTCTTTAACCCACTCTCTATAAATTTATTGTACTAGGCTAACTGGGCTTGAGTCCACTCTCTCAATAGTAGAAGTGCTCAAACCCGGTCCCTACATATATATATATATATATATATATATATATATAATTTTATTTTGAAATTTTAATTTATAAGTGAATAAAGAAATTTGAAAATAAATAGGAGAGTGACCCTATTTTTTAGGCAATGTTTTAGTAGGAGTTAGAATTGTATTTTAACTAGATTATCCTTTAGTTTTGTCTCTACTTAAACATAGGGATGTAGAGGCATTTTAGAATATTTTAGTAGGAGTTAGAATTGTATTTTAACTAGATTATCCTTTAGTTTTGTCTCTACTTAAACATAGGGATGTAGAGGCATTTTAGAACTATGAAAATGAGGAATCTAATTTATATATATATATATATATATATATATATATATAATTTTGTATATTTATAGTATTATTTAAGGAGCTTCCATTGTTTGAATTTCTCATTTTTTTTAGTTCAAAACTGTCTTTACACCCCTGTAGGGACACGTTCTGTAGTCCAAGCCTAAGATGTATGGAATTTTTGCTCAATGAGCCCAATACAATAAATTTGTAGTGAGTGAGTTGGAGAACTAGGCCCTAATGAATTTGACAACGGCTAGTATGGGTTTAAAAGGTGATCAAGCAAGAACAAGGAAAATAGAGCTAAGGCGAAAAGCCACTTTTAGTCCCTACATTTTCAGGCGATTCCCATTTTAGTCCTTACATTTTATTTTTACCGCTTTTAGTCCCTATTCTGAAAAACGCTTCCCATTTTGGTCCCTGCCGTTACATCAGAAACGGAAAAAGCTGACGTAACAAACGGCAGGAATAAATAATACTAAATTAATATCCACGTGGCATAAATTAATAATAAAAAATGTTTTTTGGCATTAAAAAATGCCAAGTCAGCATTTAAATTAAAAAAAATTAATTTATTAATTTTAACTAAATAAAAAAATTAAAAACAGAATTAAAAACTAAAAATTATATGAATTGAGATCTAAGTGTGTCTTGAACAAAAATAACAAAAATACAAACTCAAATTCAAGAATACAAACCCAGAAATTAAAAAAAAAAAAAAAACAAAGATATCTCCTTCGCATCGAAAAGAACACAAACCCAAGAACACAATCTCAGATCCAACAACACAAACCCAGAAATTAAAAAAAAAAACAAAGATATCTCCTCCGCATCGAAAAGAACACAAACCCAAGAACACAATCTTAGATCCAACAACATAAACTCAGAAATTAAAAAAAAAAAAACAAAGATATCTCCTCCGCATTGAAAAGAACACAATCTCAAAAGCTATACGATTTCTTCTACGCGTCCTCAAGGTTCGTTCTCGACGAGGCTGAAAGGCTAGGCATTTCGAGAGAAGAAGCTTGCCATAACTTACTCTTTGCAACCTGCTTCAACTCTTATGGAGGCATGAGATTCCTTTTCCCAAACATGGTCAAGTGGATTGGTCAAGCTGGGGTCAAACTCCACACCCAGTTAGCCGAAGAGATTAGATCAGTCATCCGATCCAACGGTGGGAATATCACGATGGCCGCGATGGAACAGATGCTGTTGATGAAATTAGTTGTGTACGAATCTCTCAGGATCGAACCACCAGTTGCTCAACAATACGGGAAAGCCAAGAAAGACTTTGTCATCGAGAGCCACGACGCTACTTTTCGAGTCAAGGAAGGTGAAATGATATTTGGGTACCAGCCATTTGCGACCAAGGACCCGAAAATATTCGAGAGGGCTGAAGAGTTTGTGGCGGATCGATTTGTGGGCGAGGAAGGTGAGAAATTGTTGAAGCATGTGCTGTGGTCGAATGGGCTAGAGTCTGAGAGCCCAAGTATTGGGAACAAACAGTGTGCTGGAAAGGACATAGTGATCTTGGTGTCTCGACTTTTGGTGGTCGAGTTGTTCCTTCGATATGATTCGATCGAGATCGAGGTGGATTCAACGCCGTTGGGGGATTTTGAATTTGCCAAAAAAAAGTGAAATCGAAGGATTAGAAATTGGAGTGGATTGCAAATAATGGAAGAGAGAAAAAGGGAAAGGAAAGGAAAGAAATTGAGGTTACAGATGGAATTGGAGAAATAAGAGAGGTGGAGATTTTTTTTTTTTTTTTTTTAAATTTCTGGGTTTGAGTTCTTGAACCTGAGTTTATGTTCTTTTTGTTCTTGTTCAAGACACATTTAGATCTCAATTCATATAATTTTTAGTTTTTAATTCTGTTTTTAATTTTTTTATTTAGTTAAAATTAATAAATTAATTTTTTTTAATTTAAATGCTGACATGACATTTTTTAATGTCAAAAAAAAATTTTATTATTAATTTATGCCACGTGGATATTAATTTAGTATTATTTATTCTTGCCGTTTGTCATGTCAGCTTTCTCTGTTTCTGATGTAACGGCAGGGACCAAAACGGGAAGCGTTTTTCAGAATAGGGACTAAAAGCGGTAAAAATAAAATGTAAGGACTAAAATGGGAATCGCTTGAAAATGTAGGGACTAAAAGTGACTTTTCGCCTAGAGCTAAATATATTCACCGTCCGAGGAGGTATTTCATCATATAAATCTGTAACAGTTGGGTACGAGTGCAATTTTGATTGCTACAGTATTCTTTCTAAGTTGCCAAGCTTTCCACACCTTTTCTCCAAGAAATCTTTGAAAATTTCTCTAAAGGTTTCAGGGATTATCTTACATCTTAGTTCTCGTAAGTTTTAATTTCTTTAAACCTTTCTTTTTCTCCTCGGCCAGTCTCCTCGGCCTTCAAGTTCTTATTTCTCCACTTATCAATTTCGGTGGTTCCCCTTTAGCTTGTTTAGATGGGTAGATTTAAGCACTTAGTGGACTCCCCTACCAAAATAGAGGCCTTTAAGTATATCACATACCACAGGAAATCGCCCTACGGTACTGTTCCCTAGAACAAATAGTAACAAACTGAGAAGAGGGAGAAGTCATCATCCCCATGATAGCTTTCATAGAAGGGGGAATAACCCTCCCTATAGGTAGGATAACACGGGATTACCTCTTCAACCATAGGATATGCCCCTACCAATACGCGCCCAACCTATTCAGGGTCTTGGGTAGCATTGATGCTCTTAACGAGCATCTAGGTCTGCGGCTTACTTGGCATGATGTGGTTCACATGTATGAGTGCCACTCCCAAAAAAACGCGGGATATTATCTCAAATCCCGATTAGACGTTGTAAGACTAATATCATGTCTACCCAAATCTAACAAGGGTATGAAAGATGATTATCTTATAGCTTCGGGAGCATGGCATGATGGCCTTCACTACCCCGTCCGAGAGGGAAAGCCAGGTGGGGTGCCTTAGAATTAGGCCTCCTAGCAATAGATTTGGACTCTTTAACCCTGACCTTGTTTTGCTTCTTTTCGTTTTACTTTCTTTTGATGATGGGTTCTAATTTTTTTTTAACCATGCTTTGTTCCTCGGTTGTTTTCACAGATAAGAGGCAAGTAGCTCCCAGGCTTAGCTTAACCAACGTTGAAGCCCTCAATTACTTGCTGAGATCTGAAATCTTTTAAGTGAAGACGGGCAGCTGCGGGCCGTTCATCTAATTTTAGACTTTCAACCCATCTTGGAGATATACCAAGAATTCGGCCACGCCATAAGAGCGGGTGACCCACGATTGGCTCAGATTGACGTATCTCGGCCCAACTTTTTAGCCCCAGACGATCTTCCACCGGTCGTAGATCCATTCCAACAGAATATTCCATTGGTCGTACAACCATTTCAACAAGTTCTGCCTGAAGCAGCAACAACAGGAGAAGGGATTGCCTCCTCTAATTCCTCGCTCGAAGAGGAAATTGACAAGTTTTATTTCGAAAAGGAGAAGACTTAGGGAGTGCAAGTGATTCCCGTCTCGGAAGCCGAGGATGAACTTGATAGGCATTCTAGTATCCACATCCCAATCCTTGTGATTTCTCGTCCAGACGATACCTCCGAGGAAAAGGAAGGTAAGATGGCCTTAAACCGAAGGAACAAGAGTCTGAGAGACCTCATGGCCGCTAAGGGCAAGGTTTCAACCTTAAAGGAAACCACCAAGACCTAAGTGCCTACTAATCTTCCACCTCCCCCCCCCCCCCCCCTCTCCCCGTGACTTCGGTCGGGCTGCTCCCTTGCCCCGATCTGAAGAAGAAAAGGAAAGTGCCAGAGGCGCACAACATGGAGGAAGGCGAGATGGTTCCTCCAAAGGGGGCGAAACAGCCCAAGCATGTCAAAGACAAACGAGCCTCCTCCATAGAGAGTAGGGAGGATTCCCAAGGTGCCGATATACGCCGACCACTGCATACCTAGTCCCCCCGGTTGGAGGTGAATGGTGCCCCATCCCTTGGGATGCCTCAGTCCGAAACTTTTAGGGGGGACACTCGGGCTATGTTGCTGAGGCCCTTGAGCAGCCACTTCTTCTGCCGAGGGATATGGATGCTTACAAGTACTTCAAGCAGCCTGACCTCTTCCTATTCCTAAAGAAGGACCTTGCCATCGTAAGTGGTTTGACACATCTTTTGAATTACACACTTAGCTACTTTTTTCATTTTTCCTTTTTCTTACATGGGACCTTTATGTTATTTTTATGCAGGTTACCCAACAGGTCTTTATGGTCGAGGAGTGGGTCAAGGACTCCCGCAATCAAGTCAAGGTGGAGGCCCAATCCCGTGCCGAGACCGAGAAAATCTTGGGGGCTCTCAAGGAGGAGCATACTAAGATGACCAACAAGCTAACTGCCTCATAGAGGGAACGCTTGAGTGCCTTAGCTGGATTGAAGTCTGCGGAGGCCCAGGCTAAGGACCAATGCAAGAAGCTGTATACAACAGAAATTGAGTTAGCCACTCAAAAACAGCAAGTTCTAGATCTCAAGGCCGAGCTGTAGAAGGCCAAAGAGGCAGCCCAACTGGCTAAAGAGGCTGCCAAGGCTGAGAAGAAAGCATCTTATTTGCTTGGCATGGAAGAAACGCAAATCAAGCTCGCTGAGGAGCATTCTGAGGTGTGCAGGGATTACTGCAACGTATCATGGGGTAAGGCCCTTGATGTTGTAGGAGTCCCTGCAGACTCGGAATAGAGGCATCCTGGGAGCATATATTACCATCCAGATATCCGCTAAGTCCCAAATGTCGTCCCATCCCCTTCTGCCCATGCTCCAGAGACCTCGGAGCAGCCCTTGACTACCTAAGCTGCTCTCCTTCCTCCTGAGGCTGGTGATCAAGGTCAGGTAGCCGAGGGGGTAAAGGATAAGAATAAGGGCAAAGAGGACAAGCCCTCAGCGGGAGCCAAAGAAGCTGCCAAGGACAAGGAAGCTAAAGCCAAGGCAATGGAAGCAGAGGCCAAGGCCAGGGAAGCTGACCCTAAGGTTAAAGACACCGCCAACTCCCAGCTGAGCCAGAAAAAGGACCCTCTTACCCCTAAGGCCAAGGCTTAGAACTTAGGATCTTTTTGTAGTAAGATTTTATATATATATATATATATATATATATATAGTGACACTTTGTCACTGAATGTAACATACTCTTTCTTTTTGTTTAATGAATGAATATTTCTTTTACTTCTTGTGTCTTTACTTTATATGCTTTCAAGCTTGCTGTTATTGCAAATAATCTCGAACCGTTTCCACTATAGCTTTAATAAAAACTAACAACAATACCATGGCAGTATAAGTAATTTGACTGAGTATCAACAATGGAGAGATTTACCTCATATTTGTACTATGGGTAGCTCTTTCTATAAGGAAGGCTGAACCTAGTAAATATAAGTAATAAAATTTTTTAGAGATCAAAAGGGGATGATATTCTTCTCTCTTCTCAACACTTAGATAAATAATTAAAGACTTCAACTTTCTCAAAGCCATCAGCCCGAGGAGTCATGCCTAGCCCTGGATCAATAGGTATCTCAGTGTTAATTTTTCCCCGAGTATGTGATCTGAGGGTTCGTTTAAACACTTATAAAAGATGTCGTAGTGTATTAATTTCCCTAAAGCATCTGGTCTGAGGACTCAGGCATGACTAAGGTTCTATTTAATCACTTTATAAAAGATGCCATAGAGTGTTAATTTTCCCAAAGCATCTGGTCCGAGGACACAGGCATGACTAAGGTTCTGTTTAAACTCTTATAAAAGATGTCATAGAGTGTTAATTTCCTCAAAGCATCTGGTCTGAGGACACAGGCATGACTAAGGTTCTGTTTAAACTCTTATAAAAGATGTCATAGAGTGTTAATTTCCCCAAAGCATCTGGTCCGAAGACACATGCATGACTAAGGTTCTGTTTAAACTCTTATAAAAGATGTCATAGAGTGTTAATTTCTCCAAAGTATCTGGTCAACACAAGCATGACTAAGGTTCTGTTTAAACTCTTATAAAAGATGGCATAGAGTGTCAATTTCGCCAAAGCATCTGGTCCGAGGACACAGGCATGACTAAGGTTCTGTTTAAACTCTTATAAAAGATGCCATAGAGTGTTAATTTCCCCAAAGTATCTGGTCCGAGGACACAGACATGACTAAGGTTTTGTTTAAACTCTTATAAAAGATGTCATAGTGGGAAGCATGATGTATTTATACAACAAATAAGCGTATGACAAAGGAAACTTTCATTAATAATAATACATTTTCAGGTTATTTACATTCCAAGGATGGGGTATTATATGCTCATCTAGGTCCTCAAGAAAATATGCTCCTATACCAGCCACCGAGGTGATGCGATAAGGTCCTTCCCAATTGGGTCCTAGCTTCCCCCATGCTGAGTTCTTTGCTGTACCCAGAACTTTTCTCAATACCAAGTCACCAGGCATTAACGCCCTCTACTTTACATTGGCATCACATCCTTACTTGAGCTTGTGTTAGTAGTATGCTAGTTAGACTATTGCATTTTCTCTCTTCTCTTCAATCAGGTCTAAGCTTTTTTTCAGCAATCCGTTGTTATTACTTGGATCAAAAGTACTTGTCCTCAGCATCGGGAAGCCAGTCTCTAAAGGGATAACAGCTTCGGCTCCATATGTCATTGAGAAAGGAGTCTCCCCTATCGACTTGCGAGGTATGGTTCGGTATGTCCATAAGACGTGTGGCAGTTCTTGCACCCATTTTCCCTTCGCATTGTCCAACCTCTTTTTGATTCCACTTACAATGACCTTGTTAATAGCCTCGGCTTGTCCATTTCCTTAGGGATAGGCTGGGGTAGAATATCTATTTGTAATTCCCAAGTCACAACAATATCTCCTGAAAGATTTGTTATCAAACTGAAGGCCGTTGTTCCAGATGAGGGTACGAAGGACTTCGAATCTTATGACGATGTTTTTCCATACAAACTTCTTGGCATCCACGTCCCTGATGTTTGCTAGAGGCTCAACTTCGATCCACTTAGTGAAGTAGTCCGTGCTAACCAGCAGGTATCTCTTGTTTCCTGCTGTCTTGGGGAAAAGGCCCACAATGTCTAAGCCTCATTAAGCGAATGGCCAAGGGTTGGACAACGAATTAAGGACTCCTCCCGGTTGGTGTATGTTCGGCGCGAATCTTTGACGCTGGTCGCACTTCTTAACATATTCTTGTGCTTCCATTTGCATGTTCGGCCACCAATAGCCTTGAGTGATGACTCTGTGTGCCAAAGATCTGCCTCCAGTGTGGCTTCCACAAATCCCTTCATGTAACTCTTCAAGGAGTAATTCCATTACCTCGGGGTGTATGCATAGCAAGTATGGTCTAGAAAATGAACGTTTATACAATTTTTGGTCCTCGGACAGCCAGAACCAAAGAGCCTTTCTTCGTATTTTGTCAACCTCTAACTTCTCCTCAGACAGGGTATCCTCTTTCAAGAACAGTACTATGGGGTCCATCCAGCTAGGCCCCACTCTAACTTGGCGGACATGAACCGCATCCCTGTTCACCTCCGTGGGCTTGCATAAGTCTTCCACCAGGATGACTCGAGGTAAGCTTTGTTCCGAGGAGGTTGCAAGTGTGGCCAGGGAATCAGCATGTGTGTTTCCATTTTTAGGGATATGCAACAGGTTGAAAGATTCAAAGCCCGACTGTAGGTGTCTAACCTGGCTCAAGTACCCCTGCATTCTTTCATCTCCCGCTTCAAATTCTCCTTTCACTTGGCCAACAACTAATTTGGAGTCCGAGAACATCTCTATTGCTTTTTCACCCATTCTTTGAACCATGGCCATTCCCATTAGTAAGGCCTCATATTCAGCTTCGTTATTTGTGGCCGAGAAGTCCAGCCTCAATGACGTCTCAATAATGATCATTTTCGGTGATACTAGTACTAGCCCCATTCCAGAACCCCTCTGATTTGCTGCACCATCAATGTACACCTTCCAGGATAAGGGACCTTGTTGGGAGGTCATGCCAACCGATTTTTCATTTATGTGTTGTGTTTCTGCCTTTTCTTCCAATAGGGACTCAGCAAACTCGGCTACCAGATCCGCAAGGACTTGATTTTTGACAGAGGTACGAGGCATGTATTTAATGTCGAAAGCCCCCAGCATTGTCCCCCATTTGGCAATCTTCCCTGTATAATTAGTACTTCGGAGCAGGGCTCTGAGAGGAAACTGAGTTAGGACAACTACTATATGTGCCTGGAAGTAGTGGAGGAGTTTATGAGTAGCATGTACCACTGCTAAGATGGCTTTCTCCAATGGCAGATAACGGACCTTGGCCTCATGTAGTGACTTGCTTACATAATAAACTGGCCTTTGTATGCCGCCATCAACTCGTATCAAGACCAGGCTTACGGCTTGAATGGCTACAGCAATATAAGCAAATAGGTTCTCGTCCGTCTCTAGACTGGATATGATAGGTGGCAGTGAGAGATAATCTTTAAGCTACTGGAAGGCTAAAGCACACTCCTCGGTCCACTTGAATCCCTTCCATTTATTCATCAATAGGAAGAAAGGTCTGCATCTGTCCGTTGACCGATAGATAAATCGGTCTAAGGCAGCAGTCATTCCAGTCAGCTTCTGGACTTCCTTAGGATTCCGAGGTGATTGTAAGCTATTTATTGCTTTAATCTGATCGAGGTTAACTTCAATTCCTCAATGTGTGACCATATACCCAAAGAACTTCCTCGATCCGACCCCAAAAGAACACTTAGAAGCATTGAGTCACAGTTTATGTTTCCTCAGGATCTCAAAAATGTTGCCGAGGTCTCCTACGTGCTTAGATGCCACCTTACTCTTCACCACCATATCGTCTATATAGACCTCAATGCTCTTGTCCAAATGCGGTTCAAACATCCTAATCATCATTCTTTGATAGGTAGATCCTGCATTTTTCAAATCGAAGGGCATCACTTTGTAATGGTAGTTTCCAGTGGGAGTGACAAAAGCCATTTTTTCTTGATCTTCCAGGGCTAGTGGTATCTGGTGGTACCCTTGAAAGGCATCTAGGAAACTCATCCGATGATGGCCTACGGTTGCATCCACCAACTGGTCGATCCTACACATAGGGAAAGGATCTTTCAGGCAGGCTTTATTCAGATCTATGAAGTCTACATAGACTCGCCATTTCCCACTCTTCTTCTTTACCACCACAATATTGGCTAGCCACTCAAGGTAGAAAATCTCATTGATAGCCCCTGCCTGCTTGAGCTTCTTCGCCTCTTCTCTTACAGCATCAGAGTGATCCTTGGACGATCACCGAGTCAATTGCTTCTTGGGAGTGACAGAGGGATTAATGTTTAAATGATGACAGATGAAGTTTGGGTCTACCCCCGGGGCTTCGTAAGCACTCCATGCGAAGACATCAACATTTTTTCTGAGAAACTCTATCAGCTCTTCCTTCTTTGGAGGAGGTAGCTGAGCCCCGATTTGAAAGAATTTCTCCGAATCGTCACTAATAACAACCTTTACCAAACCCTCACATTTCGCCTCCCTGGCCGACCCATCGACAGGCAACGCCGGAGTTTTTAATTGCTATAAGCCCCCTTCGGCATGAGCCAAGAACTCAGCCTCGTGTTGATGCCGGATGGCAGCCACCAAGCATTGTCTAGCCACAGATTGATTTTCCAAGATCTCCTTAACCCGGCCCTCGGATGGATATTTCACCTTTTGGTGTAGAGTAGAAGAAACGGCTCTTAGGGTGTGAAGCCAAGGTCTGGCCATAATGGCTGTGTAGGGTGAATAGGCATCTACCACGATGAAGTCCACCTCTATTACTTCTAAACCAGTCTACACTGGTAGTCTAATTTGGCCCTTCGGGATGACGACCTTCCCATCAAAACTTACCAGAGGCGAGCTGTAGGGTGTTAGGTCCTCGGGTCTTAAGTTCAGCCCTTTATACAAGTCGGGGTATATTATATCGGCACCACTGCCTTGGTCCACCATCACCCTCTTCACATCATACCCTCCGATCCTCAGTGTAACCACCAAAGCGTCATCATGGGGCTGTATGGTTCCAATCTTATCCTCTTCCGAAAAACCCAGTGTTGGTTGGGCATTCGTTCTAGCCCTCTTCGGCTCTGGATTGGGGTCCTCGATGGTCAGCCGAGCCACGAACATTACTCTGGAAGGACAGGAGCCAGTTCTCCCTAGAGCAGCAAAGATGACGTTTATCGTGCCTAAAGGAGGTCTCGAAGAATCATCTCTCCGAGATTCTGAGTTTGTTTGTCCTCTCTGGCTACTGGAGTGATGCAAGAGTTGCTTTAACTTTCCTTCGCAGACGAGCTGGTCTAGAGTGTGAAGCCAAGGTCTGGCCACAATGGCTGTGTAGGGTGAATAGGCGTCTACCACAATGAAGTCCACCTCTACTACTTCTGAACCAGTCTGCACAGGTAGTCTAATTTGGCCCTTCGAGATGATGACCTTCCCATCAAAACTTACCAGGGGCGAGCTATAGGGTGTTAGGTCATCGGGTCTCAAGTTCAGCCCCTTATACAAGTCGGGGTACATTATCTCGGCACCACTGCCTTGGTCTACCATCACCCTCTTCACATCATACCCTCCAATCCTTAGCGTAACCACCAAAGCATCATCATGGGGTTGTATGGTTCCAATCTTATCCTCTTCCGAAAAACCTAGTGTTGGTTGGGCATTCGCTCTAGCCCACTTCGGCTCTGGATTGGGGTCCTCGATGGTCAGCTGAGCCACGAACATCACTTTGGAAGGAGAAGAGCCGGTTCACCCTGGAGCGGCAAAGATGATGTTTATCATGCCTAAAGGAGGTCTTGAAGAATCATCTCTCCGAGATTCTGAGTTTGTCTGGCCCTCTTGGCCACTAGAGTGATGCAAGAGTTGCTTTAACTTTCCTTCACGGACGAGCTGGTCTAGGGTGTGAAGCCAAGGTCTGGCCATAATGGTTGTGTAGGGTGAATAGGCATCTACCACAATGAAGTCCACCTCTACTACTTCTGAACCAGTCTGCACGGGTAGTCTAATTTGGCCCTTCGAGATGACGACCTTCCCATCAAAACTTACCAGGGGCGAGCTGTAGGGTGTTAGGTCATCGGGTCTCAAGTTCAGCCCCTTATACAAGTCGGGGTACATTATCTCGGCACCACTGCCTTGGTCTACCATCACCCTCTTCACATCATACCCTCCGATCCTCAGCATAACCACCAAAGTGTCATCATGGGGTTGTATGGTTCCAATCTTATCCTCTTCCGAAAAACCTAGTGTTGGTTGGGCATTCGCTCTAGCCCACTTCGGCTCTGGATTGGGGTCCTCGATGGATAGCCGAGCCACGAACATCACTCTGGAAGGATAAGAGCCGGTTCACCCTGAAGCGGCAAAGATGACGTTTATCTTGCCTAAAGGAGGTCTTGAAGAATCATCTCTCCGAGATTCTGAGTTTGTCTGGCCCTCTTGGCCACTAGAGTGATGCAAGAGTTGCTTTAACTTTCCTTCACGGACGAGCTGGTCTAGGGTGTGAAGCCAAGGTCTGGCCATAATGGTTGTGTAGGGTGAATAGGCATCTACCACAATGAAGTCCACCTCTACTACTTCTGAACCAGTCTGCACGGGTAGTCTAATTTGGCCCTTCGAGATGACGACCTTCCCATCAAAACTTACCAGGGGCGAGCTGTAGGGTGTTAGGTCATCGGGTCTCAAGTTCAGCCCCTTATACAAGTCGGGGTACATTATCTCGGCACCACTGCCTTGGTCTACCATCACCCTCTTCACATCATACCCTCCGATCCTCAGCATAACCACCAAAGTGTCATCATGGGGTTGTATGGTTCCAATCTTATCCTCTTCCGAAAAACCTAGTGTTGGTTGGGCATTCGCTCTAGCCCACTTCGGCTCTGGATTGGGGTCCTCGATGGATAGCCGAGCCACGAACATCACTCTGGAAGGATAAGAGCCGGTTCACCCTGAAGCGGCAAAGATGACGTTTATCTTGCCTAAAGGAGGTCTTGAAGAATCATCTCTCCGAGATTCTGAGTTTGTCTGGCCTTCTTGGCCACTAGAGTGATGCAAGAGTTGCTTTAACTTTCCTTCGTGGACGAGCTGGTCTAGATGGTCCCACAGACTTCTACAGTCTTCCGTGGTGTGTCCATGGTCATGGTCGTATTGGTAATAGAGGTTTTGATTGCGCCTTACGGGGTTTCCTGCCATCTTACTTGGCCATTTAAAGAAAGGCTCATGCCTAATCTTCTTCAAAACTTGTTGTATCGGTTCTCAGAACACGGCATTGACCACCTGAGTATTAGCAGATCCCGACTGCCCAACAAAATCTCATCGCGGCTGGTTGTTTTTGTATCTGTCCGACCTGAAATCCCTCCTTTCCTGAAGGATAACCTTCTCTTTTCCTTTCCCCTACTGCTGGTCTTCCTCCACCCTTTTATACTTGTCAATTCGGTCCATGAGTTGGCGCACACTGGTAACAGGTTTGCCAGTCAGAGATTTCCTCAAGTCGTACTCAGTCGGGAGGCCGATCTTAAAAGTACTGATGGCCACATCGTCGAAGTCACCATCTATCTTGTTGAACATTTCTCAGTATCTATCCGAGTACTTTTTCAAGGTTTCTCCCTCTCGCATGCTTAAGGATAGCGGGAAAGACAAGGGCCGAGGAACCCTGCTACAGGTGACGAATCGGGAACCAAACACCTGGGTGAGCTCCTTAAAGGAACTTATGGAATCTGCCCTCAGGCTGTCGAACCATCTCATCGCGACGGGTCCCAGACTTGATGGGAAAACCTTGCACATCAAGGCTTCATCCTTGGAATGAACAGCCATTCTCTAATTGAAGTGGCTTACATGTTCCACGGGGTCTGTTCTACCATTGTACATGGTGAAAGCAAGCTGAGTGAATCGCCGAGGAAGTTTTGCCCCCTCGATTTTGTGCGTGAAAGGTGACTTGGAGATTTGGTTTAAGGCCCTGCTCATAGCATCGTTTCCTATGCCTTTACGAGGTGGGCTTCTAACCTTCTGCTCACGATGGTGTTCCTCCTCGTAGGAGAAAGATTCGCTAGGTGGGGTTCGAGACCTTCGCCTATAACTGACGTCCCTTTCGTCATCAGAAGAAACATCAGAGTTAGAGGGGGTTCGCCTTCGCCGTGCATGGCACAACTTTCTCTTCAACTGGTCAATCTCCAGTTGCATGTCCTTGTGACTCTTTCCATGGGAGATATGGCTTTTTCCTCGAGGTTGACTCTTGTCAGTATGTGTGGTATGCACGTTTCCTTCGCGGTCACCTCTCCATTCAAGTTTGACAAAAGGGTTGCAATGCTTGGATCCCAAAGATTCTACTTCATGTGGACCTGATCCTACCATAGTTACCGTTGCACTTACTATTACACAAGTTCTCCCCACAGACGGCGCCAATTGTAGGGACACGTTTTGCAACCCAAGCCCAAGACATATGGGATTTTGGCCCAATGAGCCCAGTACAATAAATTTATAGAGAGTAGGTTGGAGAACTAGGCCCTAATGAATTTGACAATGGCTAGTATGGGTTTAAAAGGTGATCAAGTAAGAACAAGGAAAATAGAGCTGAATATATTCACCGTCCGAGGAGGTATTTTGTCATATAAATCTGTAACAGTTGGGTACGAGTGCAATTTTGATTACTACAGTATTCTTTCTCTATTTTTTTCAATCTCCTTTCCTTCAGGGGTCTCTTACATTATATATCTCCTTCCTGGTGATCCTGACCCTCCATTTGTCAATTGTCCAAGCCACTACTTGAGTGCCTGTCCCATCAGACACCCCATCTGACTCTCTGTAAGTTGCGGTAGCCAAGAAAGCACTGTTTAGGGGTCTTCTCCACATAAATGCGGCCAGAAAAGTAGCTGCAGTGCATTTAATGCGGAGATAGCAGCTTTCCCTTAGATATTTCTGAAATCCCAGCCCTCTGGTACACTTTGAGATATACATCCCTGTCACTGAAGTATCCTGGAAGATTACCTTGATCAAATAGGATATACCTCTGATCTGCATTTATCTTATCCGAGAAGATATTTCTCCTCGAACCACCTTCCTATTTACATCTTGCTCATTAAATCCTAAGTCTGAGTCACTCATTACCATTCGTTGCTCCTCGGATTAATCATGCTCTTGGCCAAGGCCCAAGGCCCAATATATGTTTTTGGGCCTCCAACCCTACAATAGAGTTTTTTTTTTTTTTTTTTTGCTAAAAAAAGAACTCTCGTGTTAATTTTCAAATTACTTTATCCACTTATAAATTAGATTTACAAAATAAAAATTATATATATAATAAAAACACAGAGTTTTTTTTTTTCTAAAAAACACCCCCATCACACGCGCGAAACGCGTGTGATGAGGCTAGTATTATATATATATATATATATATATATATATATATAATTTTTATTTTGAAAATCTAATTTATAAGTGGATAAAGAAATTTAAAAGTAACAGGAGAGTGATCCTATTTTCTAGGCAATGTTTTAGAGAGAGTTAAAGTTGTATTTTTACCGGATTGTCTTTTAATTTTGTCTCTACTTAAACATAAGTTTGTGGAGGTATTTTTGAACTAAAAAAATAAGAAATCCAAACAAGGGAAGCCCCTTAAATAATAGCATAGATAATTCTTTATATATATATATACACACTAGCTTTTGAGAACGCGCTCATGCGTGTGTGCTCTGACGCTCTTCTATTTTTTTGAGTAAAGGTTAATACATAATAACTAGCATCTATTATAATTTAAAATTAAAAAAAAAATTGAAACAAATAAAAAAAAATTTAGAAACACTAACTGTAATTTCTTTTTTGAATGTGAAGGAAAAAAATTCCTAAAATTTAAGAGTCCTCTTTTTTAATTCAAAATGAAATTTATTATTTGACATTTATAACCTTATTTCTAAATTAAGTTACCCTTCATTAATGAGGGTATTTTTGAACAATGTAAAAATTCAGTTAAAAGAGTGAAATTATATATATATATATATTCTATATAAAAGAGGAGTACGAAAGTACTCTAAAAAGTAAGAGTCTAAGGCTAAAAGGGGTTTCTCAAATTAAAAAAAAAAAAAAAACCCTTAATTGTATGGCAGAAAACAGGTTGTTAAGAGTGAGAACAGGTCACGCAGAAAACAAACATCAAAGTAAGGGGAAAAATCTCCATTTTGACATGGCCTTCTGTTTCTATAGATTCAATAGGATTCAATCTCTCTGTGTTATCTTTTTTCAATCAATGTTTTTCATATTCATGGTGATGGGGTTGGTCTCTCTTCGCAAAGATACTGATTTTTTGTGATTAAGTGAAAATAATTTTGGGTGTTCTAAATAATTGTGATAAATTGTTTAGTGCTTGAGTTTGAAAATTTTTGTGTTTATTTTGCTTCTATTCGTAATCATTTGATGCCAAAATCTGTTTTGTATTTTGTTTGTTTGTCAAGAAAAAAAAATCAAAAGTTTTGATATCAATTACTATACTTTAGCATTCAGGGGTGACTTTACGTATTGATCAGGGTGTTCACATGAACACCCTGAGTTGGAGGAAAAAAAATTATATACTCTAAAAAAATAAAAATTTTAGGTTAACATGGATTGTTGACAACCCTAAATAAATATTTGAACTCACGAGATTTTGCTCACTGTTGGTATAGTTTGTATTTGAGAGAACTTTTTAAACAAAATTCAAGAGTTGACTTGACATGGTACAAAACTATGTGCACGTGCTACACTACTTTTGCTCTCTACGCACACTACCAAAAAAACAAAAAAACTAGCACAGAGAGTCATTGCCACTCACTTTAATAGTGGCATCAAGTCATGTGGGTTAGTTTCGGAGATTCTGGCCTTTTGCCCCTTTTGGGCAAAATAATTGGCGTCGTGCCCCTGTTTTGAAAATATATAGGGGCGTGCCCCTGTTTTAATACTCGATCTTACTATAGGCGAGTTTCTTACATTACTCGATTATTCCAGAGCCGAGTTATATGCAGGTTCCTGCCACCCTGACCATCCAGCGTGGATTTTGGGCAATAAAATATTTCCCCGTAACTGTTTAAAACTCGGCATTTAAAAAATCGAGTTACTTTAGTATTACTCGACTTCGTAATAATCGAGTTGTATTTGGTACATTCTGACCCGATATCAAATCACCTATTCTGCATGTGAAGCTTAACTCAATTAGTTGGAAATTGAGTTATTAAGTTACTCGACTCTGGTATTATCGAGTTTTTTCCATAAATCAACTTCCCATCCAGTTCTCCTCATCATTTTCAGATCAGCTCCTCCTCATTTTCAGAAGTTTCTGCCAGAAGTTCATATTATCTCTCTATCATCTCAGGTGATAAACTCATTTGCTTCTTTGAAATACATAGAGAATTTTATGGAGTAAGTAAAAGTAGTTGTAGATAATAGATATTAGGTTCTATTACTTGTGCTTTGGTATGTTCTTGAATGAGTGTAATGTGAGTAGATTAGGGTTATATTAATTGTTTGGTATTGTTTGGTGCTACAAGAAATGTACAATAATCTATAGAAACAGTGATGAGTGTTATGTGTGTACAATGGATTATATTGGGTCTTTATCTGGTGTAAATTTCATTGACAAAAAATGAAATTCTTTATATTTGCTTAAACTAATGAATAGTTAATCTTTGGATTTGCAAAAGTTGAATGTACATACTCATCATTGGTCGAGACATTAACAACAATATTTTGTATTGCACACATTAACAACAACGTATAATATTTATGGTCAAATTTGAGTGTTAGTATTTTATTTTTAGCATGTAATAGTACACAAATTTATGAATGTCTTTGTCGTGTACCATCTTATGCAACATTACATTATTTACTAGCAATTGATGCACATTGTTAACTTGATCATTTGATGTTATTGTATTCAGCGTCAATGTCTGGTTCTGGCAACCCACAACTCTATAGGCCTCACGATGTGTTCACTGCTATGGGTCGTTGCTGGGTATTGGAAGATGAGTTCAGCTATCCAATCAACCCGAATCTGTGAAATAGTGCTTACGTTCACAATACCATGAGACAGGAGTGGACTTGGTTATTTTGTGAACAACAAATGTTTTATGATGAGTTGGTTGGTTTTAAGTTGCCAGTGCCTCGGCGACTCGCATCGCAAATGCCCAGAGACACGATCGACGAACTTCGTAAAGCATTGAACCGCATAAGAGAAGAAAATAATCGAATGAAGATACGTCTTAATCGATATCGGACCCAAGTTGAGATTCGAGAGTCAGTGGAGGGAGGGTGGTACGAGCACGCACAATTCATGCAATCACTTCTTGCTGATCCCATTTATCAATCAGACGTGGAGATGTCAGATGAAGAGTAATTGTGTTGTCGTATAATTAGACTTTGTTGGATAACTATTTTGCTTTAACTATGTTTTAAATGTATATGTGTCACTGTTGTTGCATTTGTACTATGTAAACCTTATTATTGATTGTAAGGAGTACGCACGTTATTTGTAATATAGATTATTCCCACACAACGCATAAAAGTTAAATATTCCCACACATAATGTTTTTCAATAAGCACCAATAATATAACACAGAAAACTTAAAATAACTTACACGAGGTCACCAATATGCAGGCATTGCATATTAAACACTAACGCTACTAACATTATTAACTTAACCCTAGACATAACACACATACCACATAGGCATTCACTCTGACAGGTAGTCCTCGTAGTTGAGGACATTGTTACATTCCGCCGGACTCAGTTGCCTGTTCGTTGCAGCGGCCAGCTCTTCTGCTAGTTGTAGCATGTGATACCTTGACCTACGCAGTATCATCAAATTGTTCTCTTTTTTTATTTTTGTCACTGCACGCTCATATTGGTGCATGTTTTGCCGTGGCAATGTGACCGAGATACGGTCGACAAGAGGCGCTCTGAGTCGCACGAGATCATCGTGCAGAGCGTTGGACTCGTTCACGCGAAAGTCCCACTCCCGCCGCAATCCGGCATAGTATTCCCTCTCGTCGGAATCTCTCTCCCTCCTATAGTTATCTGGAAAATGAGGTAGCATCCAATTACGCATTGACATTGGGAAATGTGACTTCTAATTGATATGTGTAGATGTTTTGCAAGGGTAGATGTAAATGGGACTTTATATAGGAGCTTTGCAAGGGCAAGTATTCACGTGGATGTGACTATATGTAAGGGTAAGTATTCACGTGAATAAAGATGATATGACTTGACAATGTATTGTTCAGTGAGGTGTTGAGGAGCACATGCAAATATGCGAACTGCAGAACTGAGAAGTCGACAGTAGCACCTGTTGGTGCATGTGGTTCGCTGAGGCAGTTGTTTGATATGGCTATAGCTTGTGCTACAGCAACGGGCTGGTGATGTGTACTGCAAAGGAGGTTGTGTATTTATTCACATGAAGACTATTCAGCATTCCTATGCTTCATCTGACATGATTTGACGAGACAGTGCCGAGCTGTGTTAAATGTATCATAAACTATTTCAGGGATCCTTGAAAATGGTGCATTGCAAAAGGATGCATATCTGTGTATTGATGTGTGTGTAGGTGATACGACTAGACAAGGTTCACGCAAAGACTATTTAGCATTCCTGTGCTTCATCTAACATGATTTGACAAGACAGTGCCGACCTGTGTTAAATGTATCATAAACTTTTTCAGGGATCCTTGAAAATGGTGCATTGCAAAAGGATGCATATCTGTGTATTGATGTGTGTGTAGGTGATACGACTAGACAAGGTTCACGCAAAGACTATTTAGCATTCCTGTGCTTCATCTAACATGATTTGACGAGACAGTGCTGAGCTGTGTTAAATGTATCATAAACTTTTTCAGGGATCCTTGAAAACGGTGCATTGCAAAAGGATGTATATCTGTGTATTGATGTGCGTGTAGGTGATATGACTGGACAGGGTTCACGCGATGACTATTCAGCATTCCTGTGCTTCATCTGACATGATTTGACGAGACAGTGTTGAGCTGTGTTAAACGTATCAGAAAATTTTCAGGGATGCTGCATCCTTGAAAACGGTGCATTACAAAAGGATGCATATCTGTGTATTGATGTGCGTGTGGATGATATAACTCGACAGGGTTCAACAGTGCGAAGCACTTGAGCAGCACATGCTAGTCACTGCAAACATCAGTGTAGCAATGGGGGACAGGTCACCCCCAAAATCGATGCATAAACTTTTCAAGGATGCTCTATGTTTTCACGTCAGTGTGGATGGGTACTTCTGGTCAGGGTTCAACAGTTCTGAGCTATCCACCGTAGCTACACTCACTGCTCCCTATGGTGGTATTTGGCAAGTGGGATTGAAGAAAGCTGATAAGAACATTTGGCTTTGTAATGGATGGCAGGATTTCGTTGAATACCATTCTATCTGTTATGGTTATTTTTTAGTCTTCAGATATCCACTGAGATTCAATATCCACCCAGCAAGAACTGTAAATTGGAAGATCATAAGGTAGAAATAATAGACTTAGATAAAGATGAAACAAACATATCCCTCAGATGATTTGCCCATAAAACATGAAGCCGGAGAAAAGTTTGTATTCTTTAAAAATTATATTGTACATAAAGACGAAGAGAGAATGAGTGGTTAGTTTGGTTTGGATGAGTCTGTATGTAATGTATTTGTATAAAGTAGTAGCAGGGAAAAAATAAGCAAGTGATTTAATACACACTTAGCCAAGTAATGTGCAATAAATCTAAGTTGGGTGATGAGTGTTATGTGGGTAACATTTCAAATTACACAGACAAAATATTGGAAACATTAGCATATCTAAGGTTTTTCCTACAGTACAAAGCAGAGGACATTGTCCAACCAAAGCAAAAGAATCATACGTAGCAACAAAGAATAGCAGGGAAAAAATGAGCAAGTGATTTCATATACACTTAGGCAATTCATTGAACACATTGCAACATACTAACATAGCAATTTAAAACATTAGCAGTTTCATGTCATGCATGGTGGAAGGGAGTATTATTTTGAACAAATGTGAGTGTCTACACCTTGATGGTGATGGTCCCAGTTGGTTTGTGTAGGTTCGATGAGTTTGTATGTATTGAATCTATGCGTAAATATTCATATAAAATTTTCATATGTAGCAACAAAGAATAGCAGGGGAAAAATGAGAAACTGATTTCATATAACTTTAGCCAAAACTAATGAACAATTATTCTTTAGATTTGCAAAAGTTTAACGTACATAATCATCTGTTGTCAAACATTAACAACAACGTCTAATGTTCGTAGGTAGAAATTTTTGGAAATCATCATTGCTTGAATCTGAGAAGTCTGAAATATCTCTGTCATCATCTAACGCAGTAATTTCATTAATAGACTTCGTGGCTCGCTCTTGCGCCTTCCCCTTTAGATGCTTCCTAGCTTTTTGGATTGCGTGAAAACGATCTAGTCGCCTTTGCATTTGATTGTTCTCCTGTTGAAGACGAGCAAGTATGTTGGCAGGTTCATCTCTAGGTAACTCGGCTGAGCGTGCCTTAGGAACTCGTAACCCATGCCATCGACAATACACCTCCAACTCACACCTTTTCTCGTATAGGGTTGACCATGGTGGTTCTGATACGGTAAACTCTATTGCGGTGCTATTTGTACTTAGTTTTGTAGGTTTGCCGACCATGATGTGCCCGACGCTTCCAAGACTCTCGTACGTGTATATTGGCATATTAACGAAATCTCTTTTCTTTCCAACCCATTTTCCTCCATAGTGGTCTGTGTATGTCTGTAGTTGTTGATCTGCTGGAACTTGTGAACTTGTGAAGATCCACATGTTGAAGTAGATCCAAACTTGTTTCGCATTTTACGATTTGATATTGAGGCATTGCGACTCATAGCTTACTCAATCTACGAAGTTAGTGGATAGAAAGAAGATAATTATTGTGGTGCATTTATAACCTCATTTCGTGGTCCAAGCATTACTATTTTAGTTATTAGGGCTTGTCATGTCAATACAGGCTGGAAAAACACTATATGAACAGGATTTTAACTATTCCCAATGTCTTGTGTTTATATTAATGTGGGGACCACACTAATTTAAATATGAAATATAATAAATTTTCCTCCATCCGTGTTTTTAGGTTCGCCTCCTGATATGAACTTCACCAACAATTGTGATGAAACCCGATAACAATGATGGTTTCGAACCCCAAGATTGTGTAGATCAGATTTGTTGAGCCTTAACCTGTCACCTAACTAGATGAAAACCAAGACTACGATAGAATTGAAACGCCACGCCAAGAATTCCTAAGAATCTCTCAAGAATCGAAGGTGATAAGTTTGGTTGTTTGAATGCCACAAGATTAACTTGATAAGTTCAAGAGTTGTTTTAAGAACCAAGAGGATCACAAGACTCACAAGGAGAATAATTTTCTGAATCAAATCTGTTTTCTTTTCAAATTCGTACTACCATATTTATACTTGGAACAACCCTCCAAGAATAGGTAAAAATCATAATTATAACTTCAAAAACAACACCAAAAATTAATCTAATCAAGTTCCCACGTTTTTTTAGTTGTCTAGGACTTCTAAAGGCAGTCAAAATGAGCTGAATGACTAGAATTAACCAAGTGAGTCAATACCGTACCGGAGGCTGTACCGGTTTGCCCAGCGGTACGGTATATTTCGGATACCGGTCAATACCGGTGTACCGTTTCGGGTTTACCGCTATTTTTTATATTTTTAAATAAATATATATATGTATGTGTGTGTATATATATATTATAATAAATATAAAAGTTTACCATAAAACATTTCCTCAATTCAAAACTAATTATTCATAATTTTAGACTTTAGTATCAATTAAAAGAAAAAAAAAACACACAATATAAAAAATAGAAAGCTTAAAAGTTACCGTTGCATACTAAGAAAACAAATAATACTAATAAGTTAATGCAAATAAGTTATCATTTTACCCTAACAAAAATTCAAAAATTACAAAACTTAAAAAATAAAAAAAAAAATAAAAAAAACTTTTTTCTGTACCGGCCGGTACACCCGGTACCGGCCGGTTTTGCCCGAAATTGGCCGGTATGGCCGGTACGGCCGGTATTTAAACCGGTACGAAACATTAATGTTTCGATACCGGTATGCAACCGGTACGGTACGTACCAGCCGGTACGGCCGGTACCAGTACGGTATCGACTTCCTTGGAATTAACGTGCCCATCCAATACCAAGACATCTTCCCATTTAATATCCTTGGAACTTAACAAATTCACACCCTTTTATGACCAGACCATGCTGGTTCATGCATTAGCCTCTTCAATTGCTTTGATGACATGGACTAAGCCTTGATTATTATTTGAGCCCATCTTGGTCTTTTTAGAATCAGCCCATTTCTCTTGGACTAGCCCATTTAGTGCTTCCTTGAAACGTTTGGCTCTAAGTCTTGTAATTGGGCCACTAGAAAATGACAAAGGGTCCTGTGCAAATTCAGCTCCACTTCTACTTGTATGATCAGCATGTCCAGCTCCTTTGTGTGCATCATTCTCCCCCTCTTGAGAAGGATTTGTCCTCAAATCATCACCTGCATCAAAAGGAGACAAATCAGCAACATTAAAGCTTGCACTGACACTATACTCACCGGGTAAGTCTAGCTTGTAGGCATTACCATTGATGCGCTCCACTACTTGAAATGGTCCATCACCCCGAGGTAGGAGATTTGAACGCCGTTTCTCTGGAAAACGTTCCTTCCTTAAGTGCAACCAAACCCAATCTGCTGGTTCAAACACTACCTTCTTGCATCCCTTGTTGGCTTGATGGATATATTGTTGAGTCCTCCTTTCAATGTTCAGCCGTGCCTTTTCATGAATCGTCTTTACAAATTCTGCTTTCTTTTTGCCATCTAAGTTCACACATTCACTCAAAGGTAAAGAAGTTAAATCCAAAGGTGACAATGGGTTAAAACCGTAATAGTGGTCAAATGGTGAAAACTTAGATGCAGAATGTATACTTCTATTGTAAGCAAATTCAACATGTGGCAAAAAATCTTCCCAAGTTTTCAAGTTTTTTTTAATGATAGCACGCAACAAGGAAGACAAAGTTCTACTTACTACTTCAGTTTGACCATCCGTTTGTGGATGACAAGTAGTAGAAAACAACAACTTGGTTCCCAAATTTCCCCACAAAGTTTTCCAAAAGTAACTCAAAAACTTTGCATCCCTATCAGAAACAATGGTCCTAGGCATACCATGTAGCCTAACAATTTCTTTGAAGAATAAATCAGCTATATGTGATGCTCTTATTATGGCCGAATCTCTTTCTTTTTCACTCTGATCACTGTTTTTCTCTCCTTTTTTTTTAAACTTTTTTTTTTCAATTTCGGCCTTCCTTTCTTTTTCCTTTTTTTTTTCATTTGATTTTTGTAACTTCAATTGGTCCTCCTTGACCTATTTTGGAGTTAATGGCACAAGAGTAATAGGTTGCCCTTTAAGAGTGAAAGAATACCTATTTGTGAATCCATCATGCGTAACCTTCCGATCATACTGCCATGGTCTTCCCAACAATAAATGGCACGCATGCATGGGAACCACATCACATAGCACCTCATCCTCATATTTGCCAATGGATAATGCCACCAACACTTGTCTTGTCACCTTGATTTCGCCACATTCATTCAGCCACTGAAGCCGGTAAGGTTGAGGATGTTTCAAGGTAGTTAAGGCCAATTTTTCCACCAAATAAGTGCTGGCTACGTTTGTGCAACTCCCTCCATCGATAATGACACTGCAAACTTTGTTATTTACAAAGCACCGAGTATGAAACAAGTTCTCCCTTTGATTACTTTCTTCCTTCTTAACTTGCACATTGAGAACTCGCCTTGCTACCAATAAATCTCCCACCACAGCATTTTGCTCATCATCGGCATTCTCCACAGATGACATGTGGACATCTTCATCTATTTCTTCCTCATTCTCCGACTCAAGCTCTCCTTGAGCATTTATCACCATCACCCTTTTGTTTACACACTGGCTGGCTATGTGTCCCCGCCCTTGACATTTAAAACACTTAATATCACGTGTTTTAGAACTCGAAGCCTCAGTGTTACCTAAAGTGGTATTTGAGTTGGCAGTCTTAGACGGTTCAAATTTTGGCTTATTTTGTAGCTGCTCGTCCCTTCTTGGAGGTGTCTTCCATGAACTGGTGGTAGCCATAGGTTGTCCCCTCCTAGCCAATCCCTTTCGTTTGAATTGTTCCTCCACCTTTATGGCTTGATGCACCATATCTGTCAATTCAACATAGTGCTGCATCTCAACTATATCCACAATCTCATGATTTAAACCGTGCAAGAACCTAGCCATGGTGGCTTCCCGGTCCTCTTCTACATTAGCTCGGATCATAGCTACCTCCATCTCCTTGTAATACTCATCCACACTCTTGGAACCTTGAGTTAACCTCTGTAGCTTTTGATACAATCCCCTATAATAGTGATTGGGTACAAAACGCCTCCTCATAAGCATTTTCATCTACTACACGACAAAGAAAAAACCCTAATTTTTTAGTACTATGAAGCAGGAAATCCCAATGCGCTACTGATAGTGGGAAGCTAGAAATAGTTTCTGAATGAAGAAGTTGTTGAAGGGAAAAATATAATTCAAAAACGAGTCTATGTGATAATTTTATTGCAGCTTATATACATGGAATCATGCTACTTTGCCAGTCAAATCATGGAGGCATTGATAACCTTTTGGAAGCATTGCCTTTGAAATTGATAACCTTTTTAAATGATGAACATGGGAAGCAGTGGCTTCGAAATTGACGAAATATGCTTCGACACGTAGCTGCATGAATAGCCCTGTATCAAATTCCAAACTTTCAAGCATGCCACAAAATTGTAATGGGACATTGGAACCGATATCAACCTTATCGTTACAGTTATGCAAAATTTGTGGTTACGTGCAAAAGATGCTCAATCGACCTTGAAATGTTTAAGTTGGTGAACAGGTTTCTTTAACTCTATTTTATTTTATTTCTTTTCCCTCATTGTAGCATGACTTAAATAATAAGATGCAATCTTCTGTTTTTTTATTAATTGTTTGTTAAGCTTTGCAAAAATTTTACAATTATGATTTCCTTAATGGTTTGCCAAAAGGAACGATTATCAACTGTAGAAAATTGAAAGTGTAATGATTTGTTATCCTTGTGATTATCAAAAATTTGTACTTACATCTCATTGAATATAAAAGCCATACTAAAATCCTTTTTAAGATTTCAGCTAAACTCTCATTTCATCCCATAAAATTTGAATCATCTGCATTTTCTAATAAAGTTTGGTAAATGATAAATTAGAACCATCATTTCTAACCAAAAATCTCTGCATTTATACATCTAATCTAGCAAACAATAGTACTAAACAATTAAGCAAAATGTTTCTTGTCCAAAGCATATTTCATGTCACTGTGATGACAATACATCTGACTCATGTGGAAGCACACATCTATATATTAGTAAAAGCTGAAACGTAGCGTTTAATGATGCTGCTGTCACGTTGCGCCACATCAGCTGCAACGTCATTTTCTTTAAAAAAAAAATAATGTTTTCTTCAATTCTAAAATGGTTTTTACAAATTTCAGCACTATAAGTCCTAGTCCTATAAATGCAGCCCACTACTTTTTCATTTACTTCCGCTATCACCCTATAATAAAATTGTATAATTAATTTAGTCCGCATCTTATTTATTTAGTTCCACTATGAAGCCCAACCCAAAGCCTTTTCAGTTCAGCTTAAAGGAAAAAGAAATTAAAAATACGAAACGTGCAAGCCAGTTTGGAGGAAAGGGGAAAAAAAAAAAATTCCCCTTGAAGGCGTTCAAGGTTTTGCACAACCAAAAAGAAAGGTGAGCAGAGAGAGAGCTTGAAGATTGTAACGTAGAGGGAACTTAAAAGGAGGAAAACAAAAAAAACGTTGAAGCCATCAGGTGAGAAAACAGGGAATTTTCATTTAGCTTAAAGGAAAAAGCAATTAAAAATACAAAATGTGCAAGCCGGTTTGGAAGAAAGAAAAAAAAAAAAGGGAGGCGTTCAGGGGTTTGCGTGACCAAAAAGAAAGGTGAGTAGAGAGAGGTTGCAGATTGTAACATAGAGGGAACTTAAAGGGAGGAAGAAAAAAAACGATGAAGCCTTCAAGTGAGAACACAGGGAGTTTTCAGTTCAGCTTACAGGAAAAAGAAATTAAAAATATCAAATGTGCAAGCCGGTTTGGAAGACAGGAAAAAAAAAATGAAGGGGAGGCATTCAGGGTTTTGCGTGACCAAATGAAAAGGTGAGCAGAGAGAGAGGTTGAAGATTGTAACGTAGAGGGAAGCTTAAAGGGAGGAACAAAACCGTGTTGAAGCCTTCAGGTGAGTCAGTTGAGAGTTTGAAAGGTACCCACCCAGGGGCGGAGGCACGTTATGCATTGAGGGGGCCATGGCCCCCCCAAAATTTTTTAAAACCTCTATAATAGTAGGAAGAAACAGGTCTCACACTCTCTCATTTAAGAGCTGGCCCCCCTATGAGAAAAACTTGGCCCCTCCTCCAATACGTAGTCATAAAAATGCCCCACCCCAAATTCTTACTTTTCATCTTTTTGACTTTTCCTTTCCTTCTCTAAGACATGTCAGCCATACCCACATTTTTTTTTTCTTGAGTGAGGCCATATCTCATAGCTATTCAAGACCTATGTTGTACTGGTGTGGGAATTATCATCAGAGAGAAGAGAGACTATGAGGGTACAATATTAGACTACTAGTGGGAATGAAATTTGTGGGTGCATTTTTTGCGCTAAGGCCAAGGGTGTCCGTTGTAACCTTAGGCATTTTTGCGATCTCACATCGAAAGAATCTCCCTCTCCCTTATAAGGCCTAAGGGGGAGGGAGATTCTTTCGATGTGGGATCGCAAAAATGCTTAAGGTTACAACGGACACCCTTGGCCTTAGCGCAAAAAATGCACCCACAAATTTGATTTTGAATTTAGTTGGCATGAATGAAATTGATTTTGAATTTATTTTTGACCATAGTAGTCTAATTTGGTTGAATTTAATTGCTGTTTATTTTATGGTTGCTTATAGTGACTTTGTTATATTTAATTTCTATAACTATAATTTCTTATAAATGTAGTCTAATTTTATTAGATTTAATGTTTTTTTCTAAAACTAACGCAAGAAGACATGTATATATGTATATATGTCATACTTTGTATTTTTTTTTGAATTGCAAATCAATATGATAATATTACCTCGGCCCCCCCAACCAAAAATTTCTGGCTACGCCCCTGTACCCACCTTCATGCTCTACCGTTTCGCAGTAACGGTTGCCACTTATTTCATTCCTCCCTTTATTCCTTTCCACACGGTTTATAAATATTGACAAAAGCTCCTTGCTTTAGCTTAGGTATCTCTACATCTCAATTCTTTTTTTTTTTTTGGGTGCAAAACTTTTATGCTCTGTTTATATTAATATGAGACCTTTTTTTTTTCGTTTGTTTGTGTTTGTGTTTATATTAGATGAGCATCATTGGCATGCCATTGATGTCTTTGTGAGATTGCCTGAATGTCGTTTCAATAGTGCTATAATTTTACAGCAAAAAAAACTATTTTATTTTACCTTGGGTTATTTGGAAATTTCTCGGGGCTCACTTCTTTAATGTGTTGTGGCTTATTGGAAGAATGTAAGACTCTGAAGTAGTGGAGTATAAAGTGCTGGTGGCACATCTCCAATCACCTTCCAACATAGTTCAACATGTAAGATTCCGTTTCTTGAATTGATCAAATTGTACTTGTCATTAATATGTCCATTGTATACTACATTTAGATTGATGTCCACTTCCAACAATTGATATTAGAATCAAAGCAAATTGTTTTTGGTGTTTCAATTTTTGCGGTTAGCTTTCTGCGTAATTCTGCATAATTTTACTGCATAATCCGTGGTAGCCAAAAAAACTTGTTTATTTTATAATCATTGTGGAGATATGAATACCCATAAACTTACATTAGCTTTAGAGCGAAGGGAAAAAAAATTCCAGAGTTACAGAATCAGACTCACTTGAGCTGAAGTAAAATTAAGCAATCGAATTTGTTATAAAAAAAAAAAGTCACACACACGTACAAAATGAATATGAGAAAATTTAATATTTGTGAAGGAAAGTTTGGGAGAAAATTCTAATCCACAAATATGATGTTGAACATAGTTGACTTTGTGGCCAATTATTTTAAAACTCTATCATAACAATTGGCATCTACTTATTGGGGAAAAAAAACATAAAAAAAATATAGAAAAAAAATTCCATTTGCATCAATTATATGCTCATATTTTGAAGTTCTTTTGGAATTTCACAATTCAATGCAACATTAGGCTTGGAGATAAGAAAACAATAAGCAAGAAGTGTGGTTTGTAAGTGATTGGAGGGAGAGGAAGCTTAGTTAAAAATACTCATTCAAATCATTTTATAGATTGCAAGGAAAACAAGTAGGCTACTCAACATTGGTTTGTAAGTTTTGAATTATCCTTACCCTTACAGTTTCAGTCTCATTTAATGAGCAACTTCATGATTATGAACACTAAGTTTTCAGTGTGGTGGTACTAATTGAACTTTTCCCTAACAAGTGACAATGTTGGTTGGATATCCAAGTTGTTTAGAGAGTTTGGTGGTGGCATTAGAAAATTAATTGATGTAGATTCCTATTATTTCCCATATTTGCATGGTGTTTATCATGTTTGACTGGATTGTACTGCCTGGACTATGTCTCAAAAGATATTTACTTTTATGATAATGTATTTGCAAAAACATTAAAGTAATTTTGTACATGTAAAAATTTGTTGTACACCATTTTCATGCTATGGCAGGTACCTTTTTTGGAACGAATTACGGTTTATTGTTAAGAGTTAATCGTATAACCGCTTAAAGTAACTGTATGTTGGTTTTATTAACTTGAGTTGGGTTGTAGCTAAATTTGTTGATTTCATTCAAGTTGGTTTGGTTAATGTGTGGGGAAGTTCTCGGTAGGGATAAGCCAAAAATTGTGTGACAATCATGTAGTGCACAATCAGGCAATATTGTAGCATCTATAGAAAATTTACCAATAGGTAGATTTTTATACCTGTAAAATTTCTTTCGAACCATTGTCTCTTGCCACAAACTGTGATACAAAAGCCACAGATTCTGTTTTGTAACGCACAATAAATAACTGAAGTGGAAACATATATATGTTTGGATAATAAGTGACAGGAAACAGGAAACAGAGGTGTTAATTATTAAAATAAATCTATATAACTTCTCTTTAACTATATAGATGTGTATGAGTACAGCAAATATAATCTAATTTTAACTATAAACTAGCCTTCGAGCATACGCGTGCTTAAAAAAGCTAGTATCTGTTTAATCTACTTTTATGATCTCTTTTTCTTTTTTTGGTATAGCCATTGTAGAACTAATCGATAATGCAATGATGAGGTAGGTCCCTTTCTGTTATCATTTCAATGACTGTAGGTTTTCTTCAAATATGCATATGTTATCAGTTAGGTTACCTTATCCACATTCCAGTTGAAGGGAAAAAAACAAAGAAAATGATCATGCAATATAAAATTAAAACCATGTTTGTGGACCTTGAAGAGTAAATATAATAATATACAAATACTAGTAACTCACATTAAATTACTTTCATATAATCTACGCGATCGGTACAAAAACAACTCTCCCCCCTACACTACAATCCCTACTTCCCCTGTCTGTTATGCATTGCCAAAGGCAAACATTGAGGGTCAAAGGGTGGAGGAGGTGGAAAAGCACTCCTATACTCTGAAAACTCCGCTCTCAAAGCAGCAACCTCAGCAATAAGCCCATCTAAAAGCTGTCCATGAGCTGCTTGAGTTGTCATAAAGGTCTCCATCATAGCACGAAGAGAGCGAGGAGGAGGAATGGTGGGCTCCGCAGCTGCACTGTCAACATGTACCTCATCGTCACCATCGTCAGCAATAGCGAATGTAGGATCAATAGGACTCTCCTCAGCATGAACATCTCCAGTAGTGGACTGTACTCGTGGTCTTTTTGATGAACCAACACTCGGTCCAACATTCTTCTTTTGTGCACTCCGCTGTTTGAGAAATGTGGCTCCTATAGGGGCTGTGATGTGGATCAACTCTAGGGAAGGAAAGTTTTGTAACTGTAAATACTTTAGAACCCTATAGACACAAACTGGAAAGAATAGACCATGCTTCTTACACTTGCTCCTATGCGCCTCAGCCATCGTTTCAATGAAAAGGGATGGAAAACAGATAGAGGCATCAGTTACAAGGGCGTACAAAAAGTAACATCTCTCTATAGGAATAGTATGGACATGGGAAATGGGGAAGATGTTGTGACAAGCTATCCTAAACAAGATATAATGAAGCTCGGTTAACTCACTCGAGTTAATTCTTCGGTTAGATCCCCATGTCACTGATCTTCCGCAAAGAAGAGTCATGACATCAAATATATTAGGCCGCTCCGAGTATGGATAAGTAGGTCTACGAATAAGAGGTACATGAAGAGCCTCGGAAACATCGGCCTTAGTTATGATGAAACTTTGACCTCGAATCCAAGTAGTCAGATTACCATCAGAGGAGCGGATATTGAGATTGGAATAGAATTCTCGAATCAGGGCAGCTGGAGGGGGTTCTAAAACTTTACACAGAGACAACCAATTCCTACACTATAGATTCCTATGGACAGAAAGAGGTAATTCATCTAGATTGATTTGTCGTTCCGCCCAACTATTCCAATGCCGAATTACATTTTCAAACCTTTTCCAGCTTGAAACTGTTTGAAATCTTGTTTTATCAAACGCAGTTGCAGGCTTAGATGAGGAGGCATACACTCTTTTAGCTTTGGTTTTAATGGTTTTAGACTTCTTAGGAGCCATAACTAGGATCTATAGAGACGGAACGAAAGCACAACAGAAAACCAATATTCAAAATTGCGTTAGAGACACATAAAACAACAAAATACATATGCATGAGTATATAATATACATGATGCATGGATACAATTGGGGCATGAATGAATGCATTGTAATGATCAATTTTTGATTAACCCATGTAGTCAACTTATGTGAAAAACATGCGACACCCACACTATACATTGTGCAGTGGGTTAATTTCAAGCAATTATACCCAATTCAACAAAATATGCTAACCCACCAGTAACTACCAATCCATCAAATTGGCAATGTTTATCAATTTTCCCCAATTATACCGTATTCAACAAAACCCCAATCTAAGCTGTTATCAAAAGATTGACGAATGAACCAACATGCATACCTAGATGTGAAATAACCCAATATAAATGATACAGAATATGTCACCAACATGCATAAACAACAACTCGTAAACCAGTTCAGATCAAACACTAGTCCTATTCATCAGAATCCCCAAATTCCCAATATGAATACATGAACCCAAATTCCATGGCATATTTCACAAATCATGAGTTCTTTGCAACATTACTTGGTACAAAACGTGTGTACAACATCCATACCAAAAAACCCATTTCATATTTCACATCAAATCACCCACACCCATGAAAATCCCCAAATTCCTTATGAACACATGAACCCTAAATTCATGTGTTCCTTTACAAAGCAGTTATGTTTATGTAATTAAATGGTACAAATCGTATGAAAGTTTACTCCTATATAAAACCCATGAACCATTTCAGACCACAACACCCAAAATCATGTAAATCTCCATACTTGCATAGTTCGAAATTTCACAATAACAGGGGGAATAATGCAGGATTTTCCTTTAATTTCTATGGAAAGCAAGGGTAAAAGAGTCTTACTACAGGTGAGGATCGATGTTTGGAGCCCGCGAAGTCGCTTTCCAGCCTGACGAATCGAGAGCAATCGAAGTGCTGCTTCTAAAATGTACTGAGGAGTCGAGTGCAGCAATCCAACACCAGAAATAAGACTGACTGGATGAAAATATAACCACATAACTCGATACTACAGTCAGCGAGTATCGAGTTGTATACAACGTCGACCGATCCAACACCAATCGCTTACCAATCAAAGTTAACAGATTGGACTCGTGGGGGGATCTGTTGTTTTTATAATACTCGCTAACTACAAAATCGATTTATATTCTATAATACTCGCTTACTACAAAATCGAGTTCTGTGAAACTTGACCGATCCAACACCAATCGCGTACCAATCTATTTTTGCAGAGAAGTTTCGCTGGATCTGATGTTTTTTTAGATGGGTCGAAGGCCATTCGACTAATCCGTAAAATTTGTGAGAAATACTCGGCTACAGGAATGTCGAGCATTAAATAACTCGCTTCTTGTAAGACCGAGTCTCTTTAACACCTCAACTAAAAATATCCACTTTTTATTTTATTTTATTTAAGTTTCATGTTATATCATCAATATGCAGAGCATTCCTGAAATGACTATTACTTATTTGATTTCGTAAGAAATTCAATGGAACTCAATGGATGGGTAGTGCATCTCGATCATTAAAAATTACATTTCCCTAACTGAATGGCAAAATACCATTTTACTTATTTGGCTTTGCCTTGACAGTGACTCAGTAAGAATGACGAACACTTTCATGGTATGGCACAATTTTTTAGTTGTGAAGGACTTTGTGCTTGATATCTATTATTTTCAAGTGCCTCATAGGCTAACCAAAATGTTCATTGGAAAAAAATGTATTTTTATTTATTTATTTTATAATGGAAAAAGAAATGTATAAATTGGAGACAAATAGACAAATTTCCCAATTAAGCCTTAAAAGCAAAAAAGAAGAGTTTCTGAGCACGCGCTCAAAGGCTAGTTTAAATAAAGCATTTAGAAATGCGGTTTCTAATGTAATTTTTTTCCTCCACTTTAGATATTTGTGTGGTTTTTTTTTTTTTTCGAGAGTTTGAGTGCAGTTTATAATTTAATAGATTTTATTAGGTATTTTGGTTATATTAAAACTTAAAAAGTTTTAGTATGAGTATTACCTTCATTTTGAAGGTTCAAATTTATTTTTCTAATTTAAGAGATTTTAGAGATAATTTTTTTTATCACTTTGGATATTTATAGGGAAAATTTACTTCTTTTTTAAAAAAGAAGAAATAAATTCAACTAGAAGGCTATGTTTGGTTTATTTTTCCATTAGTCTCTCTAGTTTTTTATTTTCTAATTTCTCTCCAAATCCACAAAATTACTTTTATATACCCTTGAAATTTGTTATTTTTGTGAAATTACTATTATACCCTCAAAGTTAATTATTAATTTATGATTTACAAGGATAAAATAGTATATTGCTATCATTATTTTTATTGATTTTCTTCCTTTCAACTTCCAAATACTCGTAAAAATGTATATTATTATTTTCCCCTTTTTCCTTTCCCTCCTCTTATTTCCTCGCATCTTCTTTTCTCTCCCTTCCCACTTAGGGAAAAAAAATAATTTACATTTACAAATTTTTTATGGTTCTTATTTGAGCCTACCACTAACATTATTTTTTATTCATCAATAATCATTTACTATATTAATTTACTATATTAGCGGTTTGTAAAATGATTTATAGTTTTTGATGGGATAACGAAATTGACCATCTCTGGTTCGTCCACAGGGATCGTCCATGGGTATTGATTAATTAAATAAACCTAAGGCGATCAGGACGGAAGAGTCGTCCATGGGTATTGATTTATAGTTTTTGTTTAGTTTATGAGATCCGTACATATTGTGGTCATGACATTGTCAAAAATATAAGTTTGAAATGTAACTAAGAATAACCTAGTAACAAGTTGTTTGATTAGAATAAAAACAACCTATTTACTTAAGCAATAAACTTAACTCAACTTAACTCGAATAACCTGTTATCATCTCGCAGACATTATATTCATAATTGAACCATAAATCAAGTCATAAAAATTCATCCTCATCAACAAAAGCAAATACTTATTTCATTCAACCATAAAGATTAAACTTACTAGTCCAAAAGGTTCCACCCTCCATACTATCAAATTTAATAATATGGCAAAGTTCCATAATTCATACCCCGATGCTTATTACATGGACAAACAGTTCGACTGATCCAAAAACTAAAAAGACATTACATATTGGGGCAATACAAAACCAACGTGATTACATGGCATATCAAAATATCGCTGATTATGCGCTAGGATCATCCCAATTGTGACGGTTCCATTGAAGATCCGGCGCCTGCCTTGTGCTCATCGTTATTGGTATTCATGCTCATTTTATCTCCAGTGACCTCTTCCACTTGTGATTGTGCTACATCAAATAAATTGGTTCTCACCTCATTACAAACTTATTTATGAAGCAGTTATAATTTTAAACAAGTCATTTCCATAGTACTAAGAACGAAATTTGCTATCAACAACTGGTAGTGTCTACTATCTACCAAGTCTGCCAACAAAATCTATGAACCATTACTTTTTGAATATGGATGAATATAACTTGTGTTAGCATTGGTCAACCATACCATGATGCATCATTCAACTCAATTATTCCATTTACAATCTGAAGAGTATTGTGCATATTCTATATGTTCTATTTTGATAACTCAAATCCTTTGTCAATAGAGCAGCTTCTCTGCCATTTAAAGTTTTATTACACCTTGTCTATTTAAAGGATTGAAATCTTGACATTTTATGGGAAATCCAGAACCTTTTTCACATATATGTTATTTTTTTAAAAAAAAATAATCATAAAACTTATAACTCATTCAATCAACATATAAATCAAAAATACATTACCTATATCTGCCCCTGCAGAAACAGGAATGCACAATGGCACATCAAATTTCCTTGGACAAGCCCAGTCCAAATGGCGCTTCATATTTGCAGTGACATCTGCTCCGGCAGCAATAAATCCCCATCCACACTTCTTGCATTTGCATTTCCAAAGAGTTGAACTCCCCCTCCTTTCGTAGACTTTGAGCTCAGTCTTAGCCTTCTTTGCTGGAGGCAATTCAGCCACTTCATCAGGTTGGGCATCTAATTCAATGTCTTTTCCTTCACGCTTAATGTCAGTAGGAATCGTCTTATCACTTTCCATCTACACCGATTTACAGAAAAATTACTGAGAAGGAATTTTGCAATTCTACGAACAGTTACAAAATGAGAAATGAATTTAAAAACTGACCACGGAAACAAACAAACAAATCTACTATTAGTACTACACAGCCAACATTACAGTGATTATGGATCTTCAATTATACCCAATTAAGATGTCAGAAACAATTCAAACTTGAATATATAGGCGTCAGAGCAAGACAGATTATTTCATAATCAGCAACAAATAATCAGATAATATTTTAATGGTTATACCAAGGTCCCCTATTAGTACTAAAAATCACCAGTATAGTAATAACACAAAACAGTACTTGACTTTTCTGCACAGTATCTGGTTTGTGCACAGTGGAGTTTTCTGCACAGTCTTATTTTCCAAACTAATGATTGGAAAAAAGAACCTAGGACAGTGGGAGGGCTATTCGAAACTGCCACAAGCTCTACTATATATACAAAGACGGGTACAACAGAAATGACCAAAACGTTAAGCATTCTCTGTAGTCAATACTCCTATAAAATACAATAAAAATCCTATTAAAACAGTTTATTCCTTCCCACCACTCACACATCATTATAAATTTATTTATAATCCTAAAATGTAGTTTTTTAATCCTAAAATTTAGCCACTTACTACACATCCATAAAAGACGTAAATAACATATTAAATTTAAAAATTTGCAACTACTTTTTTTTTTTCCAACGGCAAAACGCTCACAAATTTTTTTTTTTTTTTTTTGGGTGTTAAAAGAAAAGCTAGTAGTTATCAATTTTTGTTTAATCCAAAAGTTTAGATTTTAATCCTAAAAGTTAGCCACTTAATACAAATCGATAACAAAAGTTAAAAAGACTTTAAAATTAAAATTAAAATTTTATTTTGGGGTGTTGTTGTTTTTGTTTTTATTTATGCTTTTAAAAAAAAAATATATATATATATATATATTTATGTCAGTTATCAAGTTTTGTTCAATTCTAAAATGTAGTGTTTTAATCCTAAAATTTAGCCATATACTACACGTCCATAACAAAAAGCTAAAAAGAGCTTAAATTTAAAATTTAGTAACTACCATTTTCTTTCTTTGACGGTAAAAGCTCAAATTTTTGTTGCTTTGATTTTTTTTTTTTTTTTTTTTTGTTTTGGTTGAAGGAAAGGCTCCAGGATGCTTCAAATTATAAAATTATTTGTTATTATAAAATTATTTATGAAACTGAGGTATAAATCATTTGTTACTTTAGTAACCGTGTGTATGTGATATGATAAATTAAATATGTCATTTACAAGTGCCAAAAATTACATCTAATAAAACCTCCATCTTCCCATTTCAAAAAAAAAAAAAACAAAAAACAAAAAAACATTTGGTCCTTACAAAAAAAACAAATACGCAATCAACGTCGTAGCAATTAACAACATAAACGAACGGATGTACAACTACGAAATTTTAAGATGACAAATACCACAAAAACTTGAAAATAAATCATAGAGCAAGACCCAATGAATTTAAAATCAACATAAAATTAGTAACACAGTAAACGAATTCTACAATTTATTGGAAATTTCATACCTTGATAGTGGATTCGGAGGTTGAAAGCTGAAGTAGAAGGGACGGCTAGGGATTTGAGGGGAAGAGGGAGTAGAATGTTCAGAGACATTGTTATGTCTCCCAATTTATAGTGTAGAATAACTCTTTAGTGGAGTGGATGAAAGACGGCAGTTGGAGTTTTGAGGAGAAGAAGAAGAGTCACAGACAGCGTAGACGACGAAGACGAAGAGACAGAAGAGATTCACTGCACTAGCGAGGCCAGAGGTCAGGTAATTCGTTCCAAATACTCGATTACAAGAGTATCGAGTTATATTAACAATACTCGCTACCTGCAAAGCCGAGTAGTAGATATTTTACTCGGATAGCAGTCAAGTTGGGCTGGACTCCTGCAATTTGGGCTGGACTCCTGCAATTTTATAGTACTCGATTACTGTCTAATCGGGTACTATACTCGCCACATGTAAGACCGAGTTTATGGCCGAAGGAATTTTTTGACCGATCGAGGACCAATCGCACAGCAATCAGATTGTACAGAGATTTTGGCTAGACTCAGGGATTTTTTGACCGATCGAAGACCAATCGAATATCAATCGATTTGTACAGAGAAATTTGCTGGAGTCAGGGATTGTTCGATGGGTCGAAATCCAGTTGGACTGATCTGAATTTTCTTTATAATACTCGAATACTATGGTATCGAGTTTTATCCACGTTACTTGATATTTGTAACACCGAGTTATGTACAAAACGCCAACAACTATCAATACACGCTCTCTATGCATGGTTCTTTTGTTGTCACCTACAGCTCAGTTCTGTTTGTCTGGAAAACCCCAGCTGTGCATTGCAATTAACTTGTTGCTTTTCCCAAAAAAAAAAAAATTAACTTGTTGCTTTTGAGCAACTGGAAATCATAATAAACATATTACTTTACTGCTTCTATTACTACATGTTACATGTAACTGAATTGTTTGCTTGATAAGGAGCTTAGTGAAATCTACTCTAGTACATAACATTGGTGCCATTAACAAAATGCATGACCACATAAGTACATAACAAAAGTACAGAACATAGTATCAGCTTCCAGGCAAAAAATGACCAATCTAACACTGTCTTCTCGTCATGAAACCGAGTTACTGGTGTCCTTTCAGGGCTTCCTAAGGCGGTAGAGATCATCCGGCTGCACAACGTACATCCGTTATCACCCATCCACCTCCATGTTACATGTACCTGCTATAAACAATTCAAGTGTGTTATGTACATTGGACCTATATAAGTTATTAACAAGCAACATAGCCACAACAATGCATAGATT
Organism: Quercus aquifolioides; assembly: GCA_019022515.1. Taxonomy (NCBI): domain Eukaryota; kingdom Viridiplantae; phylum Streptophyta; class Magnoliopsida; order Fagales; family Fagaceae; genus Quercus; species Quercus aquifolioides. Next base: position 30,031,017 of record CM032335.1, on the reverse strand, counting down.
CATGACTTAGGACGAATAATGTGACAAAACTATTGAACAACCTCATTTTTCAGGACTCTCCAATGAGCATCATATTTAAATACCGATTGGACTCGTTTGCCTATCCATGCATGCATGAACACCAACGTTTGTTTCATAACTACTCCAAATACTTACTATGGTAATAGAGAACAATTTACTACTACTCAGTTGTTAATAGTCACGTAACGAGTTATATGACACCAGTTGTTAAGAAATGGAAGCTTTACCTATGCTACAACTCCACCACTTGTTGACTCCGCATTCCGAGTAGGACATGTTCTACGGTTGTGCCCCTCTTGGCGACACAACCCACATCTTGATTTTGGTCCATTCTCGATCCATAAGGAGCTCGGCAACTCCCTATCATTATCATCCTCGTCCATCTCATTGCGGATACGTGTGGACTTTGGCCGACCTTTCTTCCGAATCAATCGTGGGTTGGGCATCACTACTCGAGTTTCTTCTGGATCCGGCCATTCTAATCTGTCTTTCAACGGCTGGAATACCGGTTCGTAGCTGTGGAACCTATGAGTCACGCTATAGCAAGGATCAATAAACTGCTGCGCATCGTGCTTATACTTAGCACAAATTGCTATTACGTGTGAACACGGGATCTTGAGTGCTTCCCATTTCCCGCACGTGCATGTCATATGCCGAAGATCAACCCTATGCGTGTGTTGTCCGCCCCCACCATTCAGAGGATTACCCGATGTGTCAACTTGATATATCCGCGCTTGTGCGGACATCCGTGTCACCATATGGTCCCTTGCCTTCGCTTGATTTTTTTCAAACTTGTCCATGGCATACTTGCACCATTCTTGACCCGCTTCTAACTGATCTAGAGTGAGATTACGACGAGCGTCAAAGTACGAGTTCACTTTCAAAAAGGTGAACCTCACCATTGCCGTAATTGGCAAGCTGCGTGCACCTTTCAGTACTCCATTAAAGCACTCCGATAGGTTGGTTGTCATGGCTCCATATCGACGCCCTTCGTCGTGTGCAAGTGTCCACTTTTGTTTGTTTTCAGATTCAAGATACCTGTGTGCAGCCGGCTTGACATTGCGAATTAATTCCAGTATGGCTTCAAACTTTCTGACTTGATTCGCACTTGCTGCCCTCCATACCAAGTTCTTCAACTCCGGAATTTTCCATTTTGTGTTCACATTGCTGACTACATGGCGGAGGCAGTACCGGTGATGGACCTTGGGAGGCTGCAACCAAGTCATACTTGTGTCATCAAAGCAGGCTTTTATCCCCGAATGTCGGTCAGAGATGATGCAAAGATTGGCCCGGTCTGTAATATTGGTCAACCATGCCAAGAACCATCCCCATGTCTCCTTGCTCTCACTCTCAACAACGGCAAACGCGAGCGGATAAGCCTCGTTGTTAGCATCCGTTGCCATTGCTATCAACAACTTCCCCGTGTACTTGCCATAGAGGTGCGTTGCATCGATGCTTATCACCGGCCTGCAATGCTTGAACCCTTCAATACACAGACCAAAAGCCCAAAAGGCACAGTTAAACGTGCAAGTTCCTAGCACGTTACGGTTGTCGCACTTCAACTGTGTCACTGTGGTTGGATCCGCATCTTTTAACGCCGCCAGAAACCGAGGTAAATCTGCATATGACTCATCGAAATCCCCGTAGATGGCCGCAACCGCCTTCTGTTTTGCATCCCAAACCTTATAGTGAGATGCCCAATGGTCATGCTTCGCATGCAGAAGACTACGCAGGGTTGCTATTGTTCTTGAAATGTCTTCCCGCACGTATGACTCAAGTGTGATGGCAATGAACTTCGAATCCATCATCCTTCCATCATGATCCACCTGGAGTGATGAGCAAGTGTGGGGACCCTTACATGTTGTGATCTCCCAGAACTTGTGCCTTTTGCTGTTGATAGCTCGAACTAACCACGGACATGCATCGTTTACACATGTCACAATCAGTCTCTCGGGGTCTGACTTCATGTACTTAAATTTCTTATTAAGCCCCACAGAGAACATGGTTAACGCATGCTGAACTGCAGCTTTATTCAAGAATAGCATCCCCTTGCTTGGTTCGTCCCCCGGCCTCCAACTCATCAGACCTGTTTCCAAGGAAGGTGATGGGTCATGAATGTTATCCCATGTGTTTGATGTGAACCAGTCGGGGTTGGGGTTTGGATTGGCGCAAGCATTCTGGTCGTTTTCAACTTGCAGTTCATCTACAAATTCCGGATTGTCCTCCGGTCCATCATTATCAATGAACTCCTCGTACACATCTCGAGTGTCATCCATTTCAATTGCCTCATCCAAGTGCGTTTGGATATCTTCATTTTCTTCAGTATACCCTCGATAAACATTTTCGTCATCTGTATGGATAGACCCTAACACTTCGGCGGCTTCAATATTGTCCATAGCAACCGCATTGCATGGTCCAACGTTGTAGGGCAAAGACGTCTCGGCTGTAATTGAAGGGTACATGATGGTTACAGGAACTGAGTCTTGCTCCCCAGCTCTACTAGCATACTGTGAACCCCTGTCGACATTACACCCAACAGTGGCAAGAGTTACATACAAGTCAGAACCTATGAATTGTGGAGCCCGCTTTATCACTCCCCACATTATGTCCACATCATGGTCGCATTGTAACGGAATTGCATTGTAGAAAACTTGGGTACCCACTAGTTGCTGAGGAGCTCGAAATACGATGGAGATGTCATGGGAATCCTTGTCTAACCCCAGAGTTGACATTATCTTCCGCTTCAGCTTTCTCATGTGTATCCCACGTTTTACTTCAATAAGTGACTGCTTTAGGTTCGGACCTCGGTATGATAGCCCATGCGAATCATTAATATATGCCTCCCCGTCGTAGTAAACGTAGAAGTAATAAGGACTCATAATGGACCTGAACCGCAAATAGTAATAGTTGTATCATGTTGTGTAATAGTATGAAACCATAGGCTAACTATATATGCCCCCTATGTTTAGGTGTTCATGTAGCTAAACAAACCTAAGCAAATTGTGCTAAAAAACCCATCTTGTTTATCTAAAATCAATACTAACATAGCAAAAAGTATTGATGCTAAAAACATACTATGGAATAATTGTATGATCTAGTCCATCAAACACCTAAATTCGAAAATCGCAATTGGTTTGCACAATGTGTATTGTTAATCAAATGAGAATTATGAAGCATTGCAAATAAGGGAAATAATTCGTAGTATGCAAAGTGTATTGCTTTATTATGTTCAAATACCCCTCATTCTGCTGACAACAGTCACATAATTTGTGTTATCATAAATGGACTCATGCATCATTATGTTCAGGTATACCCAGTGAAGACCCACAACATTCAAAGAATTTGTGTTGTGGTCCCTTACTATACCACATTATTATGTTCAGGCACCCCCATTCTTCCCACAACATTATTATAGAGTTTGTGTTAACATAACTGGATGGACTCATGCATTATTATGTTCAAATACCCCAATTGAAGACCCACAACAGTCACAGAATATGTGTTGTCTTAAATACTAAACCACAATTCCATGTTCAGATAACCCCTCCCACAGCAATCACAGGATTAGTGTTATTTGAAATTATGAACGTCATGCACTATTATGTTCAGATCGACCAATTAATTGAAGTCTTATAACATTCAGTGGCTTTGTGTTGTTATAAATGGTTAGCAATGGTTACCTATCAGCTGAGATGTTGACAGACTGGAGAAGACAATGACGTTATGACAAAGAAGTGCAATTGGTGAAGCTGCTCAGTTGAAGTTAAAATTAGCAGTACACACAATGGTCGAAGGCACAGACCGGTCCACGTTCAGAAGCATGAAGAAGTAATGGCAACTGGTCAGTGGTCCCAGAAGGTGGGGGAGGAAATGACAAAATCTACAATGACAGTACTCGATTTTACACCAAGCGAGTTTTATAACTCGGTTATACAGAGACCGAGTATTATTAAGGCGTCGTACATTTGTTTCGGTAGGAGGGAGGAGATCTACCACATTACTCGATTTTACTTTAAGCGAGTTTTATAACTCGGTTATACAGAGACCGAGTACTATTAAGGCGTCGTACATTTGGCAGTAGAAGTCGGTCATAGGGATATCGAGTATTATTTACTTCACCACCAGTTAACGGTTGGGAAATATTTATACGTACTCGTCTTTGTTTAAATCGAGTTATAGTGATTGTACTCGATTTAGGCATAGTCGAGTATTATACGCTTCTTATAAAAAGACAGCTTCCTCTCATTCTGGTTGGGGGTTATGAGGAAACAGTCAAGGATGGAGAAGACAAGCCTCCTTTGCTTCTAAAGGTAACATGCCAACATGTTTTACTACTTTAATTGTACAATTATTTACCACTATATAATTATAGATTATGCAACTGTTTGTCAGATCTTGGAATAAGCAACGTGCATGTTAGTTGCTATAGTCCACTAGCACCTGTTGGTAGAGCGACATGGTACATGTTTTACCTGCTCAGATTCAAAACTTGGTAAGTTCTAACTCCAGTACAGCTCATGCGGTTTTAACATACAATGCTATTGTGTTCCTCTTTTAGGGTGGCAAATACTATGTTGTTTTTGTTGGTCGTGCTCTTGGCATATACGACAATTGGGCAGAAGCAAGTAGACAAGTTCATAAGTTCACAAATGCCGAACACAAGTCATACAAAGATCGACAAGAAGCAGAATCTGCATACATGGAGTTCATGCAACGTAATGGTAGGAATGTGCAGTATGATGCTTCCCCATCGTGGACATCTCCTACCATGTCAACATCAAGCCCAGGGGGGACGTCTCAAAGCGAAGGAACCAACTATTGCGATGGAGACGTTAGGAACAGATTGTTGAGGTATCAGTTAGACGTTGCCATTGAGGAGCGTGACCATGCAAGGAGGATTGCAACCTTGAGTACTAACATGCTGAGTGAAGTGGTAGCCCATGTTATGGGAGATGATGAAGTTCATGATTCGACACAACAAGGAAGCGCAAAATGAAGGCGAAACTATGGCTCCTGAGATTGGCTGTAGAAGTTGTTGAATAGCTTGTTGGTTTCTCTAAGCACAAAGTTTATTTTGGAATCTGTATTGACTTGTAATTGCTTGTACTTATTGTTAACAGTAGCTAGATTGTTTTGGTAATTGTGCTTGGCTTTGGATAGCCTATAAGTACTTTGTCTATATCTTTGTGCGTAGAGAAAATAAAGTACACTTGTTCTGAAGAAGTTGCGAAAATAATAGGCAATTTGACAAGTCATAATGCTTATGTAATATATACCTCCTGCCTATTATGATTTTGCAGCATGAAATGAAGCCATGTTGGAACAAAAAATCCAGAAATGAACACCACCTAGCAACGAAACAAAAAACGCATTTGCCAAACTCTTTCATTACCTAATATGCTCTCATGTTGCACAGCCTCTCACACTCTCATCCTCTCACACAGTTATTCATATTTCACCTAAGAAAAGAAAAGAAAAAAAAAATACAATTATGGCAGTTTTGATTTCATAAAGATGGTAAGTGTTCTCATTCATTTAGATGAGCATACTTTATATACCGTACAAACCAAGAGAAAGGAATAAAATATCATTATTCTTTTCTAAATATTTTAATATCTATAATGATGCTTGTGGTTTATCTTTTGAAATGTTACCAAGCCAATTATGGCAGTTTTGATTTCATAAAGATGGTAAGAGAGTTTATCATCTTTAATTTGTATTTTTTTTCCCTCATCAAAACTAGTAGACAACAAACCAATTTTAGTGACAATTGCAATCTTAAAACTCAACACATTAAATAAAAATAAAAAAGAAAGAAGAAGCATTTAATCTAAAAATGTACAAATTCTATTGAAATATATGCTTGGATTACAAAACCACAACAACAAGGGTTCTATTGAAATAAAGACTTCGATACAAGTATATGTTTCAAGATTCTAGCACCAAAATACATAATTCTAGCAAAAATTGTAGGGAAAAGGTGTATGTTTCAAGATTCTAGCCAAAAAGGTAGGGAAAAAGTGTATGTTTCAAGACCAAATGCTATGATGATCTCACGTGGCGCAACTATGGCAGCCCTTCCATTGTCGTCACTACCAATTCAATTCAGAAAAAGAGAGTTGACTGCTCAATTGGATCCCAAAAAAAACCTTGTTCCAAAAAATTCATGAAGGCGCTCTTTAACCTCTCTAAATATTTCATTGTAAAGTGGAGTGCCACAAAATCTGTACTACTTATCTGGTATTGGCTTGACACATCTGCAAAAAATTGTGAAAGAAAAAAAGATTAAACAAAACAAAGTTATTAACCAAGAATAAAGAATTTCTATGATACCTGTCAACAAATACACATAGGGGTAAAAAGTTTTTTAAACAAAAAGGCAGACTTATATAGACGACAATTTAGAATATTAGAAGCAAGAAAAATATCTTTACCAAAAATAAATTCAACTAGATAAAGAACTAGGTTAGCAAGGACCGGAAACAAGAAGAGAAAAAGGAAGAAGTTAGTGTGAGTTCTCACAATGCATTATTTTCTATTGAAAATCACTAGCAAATTTATTCAATGTTTTGCTCCAGTTCAAGATGCCAATGTTTCCCCAAGAAAAAATTATACAACTCAAAATTTAATGTGAATGTACAAAAGCTTCAAAAGCTAAATTGCTTTTGTCAAAATATGTAAATCATTTTCTCAATATACCCAAGTTCTTTGAGTAAGCCAATCAACTCAAAATTGTACCAAAGTCTCTCTTGCTGTCCTCGCTAGAGATCACAACGGGGTTCCTATCAAGGCTTGGGCCAGAATCTCAAAGAACCTGTCCCCTATCCAAGCTGAAGCCGAAGCACTCTTATGGGCTGTCAAGCTTGCTAAAAGAGAGTCTTGGTTCCGTATTATCTTTGAAGGCGATGCAAAAGGAGTATTTGACTCTCTCACCTCTAAAAGAGCCCCCCCAGAGTGGTCCATCAGTGCTGCCATCACTGATATTTTAGCCTTATCTGAGGATTTCCAAGTCTCCTCTTTCAACTGGGTTAAGAGGACGTGTAACTCAGCTGCCCACTCCACCGCAAAGTTTGCTTTAAATTTCAATGCTTATTGTTTTTTTTTTTAATAAGGAGAATCTTCCACCAGCCATTTTGGCTATCTGTAAGGTTGATTCTCCACGTTGTTCCTTTCTTTAGTTATTAATGAATTGCAGATTATCAAAAAAAAGATAGTAAGAAGAGAGCCCAAGTTTACAAACCTATAGCTATGTACCCATAAGGGCCATAACAGCAAATATGGGAGAGCTACAGTACTTATAGCTAGGTACAAAAATAATATCATTGTTTAGTCTATTTTTCTTTTATCCCACATAATACAGAACAAATTTAGCAACAACAGATCTCAAGAAAAAAAAAAGAATCAATGTAACCAATGTTGACAAAAGTGGCATTAAAATTAGTACCATGCATTTTCTACTAGATTTCAGAAAAAATATAATCGATGTCAAACATAGATATATAATATTTACACACAACTAAATTTCAGAGAAGAATAATGGTTGTTGATAACCATTGACAACCAAGGTCATTAGAATAAAAGTTCTGTGTGCTCCATGATCTATCACACCCTTTCAACCCCACCATTCTTCTACTCAAATCTTTCAAACCCAATTAGCCCCAAAATCAACACCCACACCCCAACAAAGAGAAATTTTATACGCATGGCAAACCCCAAAATCTCAAAAATATAAAAAACTGTACAATTTACCCACATAAAATCCTAAAACCCTCAAAGATATTAGGGGATTTAAGGGGATTTTGTAAATTAAAATAAATAAATAAGAGAGAGATATGTATGATTGATGTTAGACTTAAAATTAAGGCCCAACAACCAAGCTATGTTGAACTTGGCTTGCATATCATTCTATCTTTGTTGGTTCCAATACTCATCTCATGCATATTGTTTGAGTTTAGGGATAAATCTATCAAGAACACAATGTATATCATAGCAAGAAGATTTGCATACATCATATTTAAAGGCTCAACGGAAGGAACTTATATTTAAATTTATTCATGAACAGGAATCAAAGAATGGAAATAAAAAAGTGAATAAGTTTTTTATCATTTTATATGGAGAAGACAACTAAAATTACTTGAAATGTTAGATGCACTACAAGCCTACTGAATTGAATGGATTGGTAAAATCCACTATTCACTAGAGGGGATAGTAAGATAGCCACCTATCAATCATGGCAAGACATTCATTGGGCTTGTACTCTGGAGCTGTATGCCCCCTCCCTAGAAAGAAGCAAATGCTAGAGTTAACTTGTCGCTATTACTTGGAAAATATTTTTATATGGAACAATTAACTAGTTACTTATTCTTGCCTTTACTGTTGCAAATGTCAAGCAGTACTTTTTAGATGTATACTGCATTGTGAATCTGCACAATACAATTAAAAATAATCCATAAAACAATTATAAGCTTTATATTAGAATATAACTTGTATTTAAAATTTAAAAAGTTAGGGGGATGGTGGAAGAGGCAATAGGGTTGCTGAAACGTGAAAGTTGAGGTGGAAACTTACCCTGCAACTTGCCCATCAACAAACCATGGCCTCCAATCATGGGCAATAGTAAGGTTTAGCAATACTATCCATGCATGCGTAGCTATGTATGGAATAACCATGTCATGATCACCGTTGTGTTATTTGGAACAAAACAAGAAAACCATTGTTCAATAAGAATTTCAATAAAACATAAGATGAAATTTGAACTGATTATATCAAATTTTTAATTCCCAGCAATGAAAAATGGAATCTAATGAAGATGTTAATAGTAATGTCCTATGTAAACATTTTGAACCAACTTGTTATTGTTCACAGATTTGTGTTTCTATGGGTAGTTTTTTTTAATTAAAGTAATATCTTGTAAACCTCGGTTAGTGTTAATTGAATTGTATGGCCAAGAAGCAGCTTGTGATATGTATTATGACAATAAACTAGCAATAGCTACCCTAATCTGCCATAGTTAATCCAAGGCATTAAGCATCACTTTATTAGAGATGCAATTGAAGCCGGCCAAAAGTTGAGCTGAAGTTTTGTATAAGAGGAGCAATTGGATAATATATTACAGAAGCACTTCCAAGGAAGAAATTTCATCAACTTTGGAAAGCCTTAGGAGTTTTAGGACAGCATATTAGATGGGAGAATGTTAAGCAGAATTTGCTGTAAAATATAACTACAGCAATCTGTTATTGTTCTGCAGTGCTAAAAGTATGGTTAGTTTCTATTCGAGTAATATCTTGTAAATCTTGGATTTTATGGCCCTTTCTAAGGTCAAAAATGGTTGTACATTGAAGTCTATAGAGCAGATGTAATACTGAAAAAGTGGATAGCAACAATTGAATCTGGAAATTATCTATTCCTCCTCTCATTTGCTCTGCTTTGCTGCTGTGTGTGTGTTTCTGCAGAAAATGAACTTCTATTTTTCACTCTTTTTAAGTTGACAGACTACTTCAGAAAGGCGCTTTGAAGTAGTCTGTCAAATCCATAAAACAACCAATACAAGTTTCCATAAAAACTATGAACCACTGAAATTAACAAACATCTAAACTCCTATTAATTTTCTGCTTATACCAAAATGAAAATTACCTCCAAAAAAGAAAAACAAATAACATTAAACAAAGAAACAATCATTTCGCATTTAACCAAATAGCCAAACCTGACTACGAAAAATTTGAGGTCAGCACTGAATCCTCTGCAGACTAATCAGGGCTAGTCACAGTATTCTATTTGGCATTCAACCCATATACGAAAAATCATTGAAAGCACCAACTGTTGTTCCTAAGAACATAAAATAAATTTCATAATCTTCAAGTTTAATTAAAAAGAGGACTTTATCAGCACCAAAGACCAAACCACACTCTACAACAGCATAGATAGTACTAGGAATAGAGGCATATACTTAAGTTCAAGCGTTCACATAGAAAGAGGCTAACTTGTTTCTTTCACTAATCCTATCCATCCATCCATCCATCCATCCAGGACTAAACCAACATAGGAAAATCACATAAACACACTTTATTTTCATCAAATTACAAAGCATTTGATAGTGATTTCTACTTTACCTAGAAAATGTAAAAGCTTTACAAACCCAAATTTATACCTATAGCTGAGCCTTTTGCCATAAAATTTGAGCACTAGAGCTCAAATGGGGTAAAAAAAAAAAAACAATAATAAGAGACAATTGAACAAAAATTTTGAGAAATTGGCAAAAAAAAAAACCTTTACAGACTGAATGGAACCAAGGAAAATTTGATTTAAAATTTTTTTAAAAAAAAATGACATAAACGATGAAAGATTCAAATTCTGAACTGCAAAATGGATTGGCATCATGATTTTTATATAAATTTTTTTTTTTTTTTATATTCCATCAAATTCTAAATTTCCAAATTACATTAACAGCAAAAACAATAAACGAATAACGTCTATATCTTTGTTCAAGTCTTGTTCCCAAATGAAGGTACTGACAAAGCAAAATCAAGCATTACCTGATGATCAAGACTCAATTTCAATTTTAACTAGCATTTTCATTATCATTGGTCAAGAAAGTAAACTTCAATGGGGTAAAATGCATTTCAGCCATTTTTGTGATAATTAAGAGTAATTAAACAATAATTCCACATTTGCAGTTTAATTATACAGGCTGTATATAATCGAATTTAAGAATTGAAAAAAAAAATACAAAGATTGAAAGTTAGGTTTTTATGGAGAGAGAGAGAGAACCTGTGAGAAAATGCGACCACCAAGCCGATTGGGTTTCTGACGTGAGGTACAGCGAGAGCGAGCGTGAGAAAGAGAGCAGTAACGTATTTTGGCTTGTGAGATACTGTAGCTTCTATATAATATGGTGTTACTTATTTTCAACAGTGATAAATGACTGTTGATAAAAACTTTTTATCTATATAATTTTGTGAACCCTTTGTTTTCCGCGGTCTTGAAAATGACTGTTAAAAACTTTTTATCTATATAATTTTGTGAACCCCTTTTTTTCAACGGTGTTGAAACTTGAAGAAAAAGCTGAATTTTGTTTTTCTAACCCTTATTTCAACAGTTATGTCAACCGTGGAAATAAATATGCTAATTGTCTTGCTTTTAGTCCACAGTTGCATATAACTATATAAAATTAAGGTGTTCATCAACAGTTTTTAATAACTGTAGATAAAAACATGTTGAAAAAGCTTAAGTTGTTTGTAGTGATCCCCTCCATCCCCTTCTAACGACCCTCAAAATCAAAATCCATAACAATTGCTTTATCGTATTTGTTCTTCAATTGTTCCAAAAATATGATTAGTGCTCAAAGGTTACAAAACCTTCTATGTTAATGTTGGAAGACAGATGCATATAGAAACTACGATATAATTTGCCTAACTACATTGCAGCTATAGAAAAGGATTTCCAAAATATTCCAAAATTTGTGTATGATTATAAAAAACAAGAAGAAGAAGTAACCACATATATGTACAAATTCTCTATTAAATTTGTGATTCCCTCACCCTAGCAAAAATACAAACATGAAGAATTTATGAAGAGAATGTCGAAGAGACATAAAGATCACCTAATTTCTAAGTGCAAGTTTTGTCCCAAAAGTTTGAGTTGATAAATTAGTAAAACTCATCTCATCTCACTAATTCATATTTAAATTGAACAGCATCACCGAGTAGTCTTATTTAATGGCTTCTTATATCGGGTAGAGGGGTGTTGCTTGGATGATATCAGCAATAGATTGGGCTACACACTTCAAAGAACAGAGAAAATTATAGTTCCACAATGAGTAGAGAAAATTTGTAAAGCAAGACCCTAACCCTTTGTCCAACAATTATAAACTCTAGTTCCAATGACACAACATCAATTCTTAACCCACCACAACACCTACTCACCTAGTACAAATTCTGCCACCCCCATAAATAGACCTCATCCTATTCTGAATTGGTCCTTAAAACCCTTCTGAACACCTACTAAAAACCATCTTGAAAATAGCAAAACAAGTTTGAATTGGTGGTCGTTGTTGTTAATTCCTAACAAAGTAAGAAAGAAACATAAGCCAAACAAGTGTTGGTTGGAATTTTACCCCCATATGCTCCACATCATGCCGAGCTTCAGCGATCTTTTCGTTTCCTCACAGCTGCCTTGGCAGGTCTCGTCTTACCTGAAATTGAAAGCAGAGCACATTACTTGAATGCACACATTCCCTGACAGCCAAAATAGAGTTTACACAGAGGGATAGACCATGTTTTGTACTGTGTACGTGTATGTGTCTTATTATTAATATTTTTAACCGAGTTTAATTATTGTTTTGGAATAAAAGTACTTTGTACAGAGTAACATTTCTGACTATATAACCATATACACAACCGTAGTCATTCACAATTATTTCACAGTTATTGGCAATATTATATGCAAACTACGACAATTGGCATATCTATTTGAACTATTAGGTCGGCGTTAATGCAACATTTGGTGGGATGGAAGTCTACATGAAGACAATATCCAACTGCGCTATATGTACATGTACATTGGGTCATCATCTTCCCTTTCACATTAAATGCATTCACTGGTTGTGCTTCTCATCTTATTGTTTGATTAAATAACTTTGGAGGAAGTTAGTAGGGGAATGCATGGTATTTACCGTCACCGGTCCCGCAACCAGGGGGATGCATGTCAGTGCGGAGTGATCTTCGCAACCCATGGACCGGCTCAATATTTTCACTCCGTATTTGTTCAATCTGTGCAGCCGGTTCGTCGGGGTTAGGAAGTGAAGGTTCCTGGGTGGGCTCAGCCTGAACTACAGGTGGGGTCGGTAGACCAGGTGTGGGTACAAATATACAGCCACCCTCATGAGCAGAGCCGCTGAACAATGGGGGAGACAGCGGAGTGGGTAGTGGGGATCGAGGGCGAGCCTGAGCATGGGATGGGTGTTCTGCACTATCGTCATGGCCAACAGGATGGGATGCCTGGGCAGTGGCGTCAGACGTGCATCGCGATGACCCGGCGCCATCCATGTACGTGTCCCAATCGGCCTCCAACGCCTCATCATCTATACAAAGACAATTGTATTTATTAAGATGACAACGAGGAATTGAGTCACTGAATAAACGAGATATGTGAGAATCATTTCAATTTTGGTAATAGAGTGGAGTTTGAGCCAACTCTCAATTTGTGAAATCATAAGAATGGGATATCGTGTGTGGCTGTGATGAAAATATACTTCGCTACTATAATATGTCCTCTAAATAAATTACAACTTAAAGTATTAGAATTGGAGGTGTTAAAGTATTTCAGTTACCCAAGTCATCGATGTCAATATCAGGACCACCTCCACGACCTCCACGGCCTCCACTACGTCCACGCCCTCTAGACCCACCACCTCGCCCACCACGGCTTGTGGCCTGTGTGCTCGCCTCACTCGCCATGGCACGCACATTATCCAATGCCACTCGGTTTAACTCCCCAACAAGATCCAACGTCTTCGTCAGCTGGTTGTAAATTTCAGAACCTGGTTGGCATTGCAATAGCATTTCCACATTGGACTCAACCTACGAAATAAAGGAGTCGCATTAAAACTTTTCTGGTGCCTTTAAACATTGAGAAAGTATAAAGATTTCAGGTCAAATCGTATGATATTTGAGTATAAATCTTGGCAGGTAATTCAGGTCTGATTTGGAAACAGATTATGCATGATGAGCTTATTCATATATATATGAACATTGAAATGGCATACCTTGTGGCAACAAATGAAATGTAAAAACCCAATGAATGTCAAAATATTGAATCAATGGCGCCACAAAACTTAATATTCATAATGCTCTTTGCAACACACGTATAATATCAATCCATAAAAGAAGCATTGAATGGTTGCCTTACCAGGATTTCCCAATACGCTGACTCTCGCGTAATGTACCGTCTGGTCGACCTTCGGTACTCGGCCATGTAAGCAGCAAGGTACGTCGTGTCCCCATCCAAAGTGGGTGCGTTGGCAACACGTTCCCCTCTATGGGCCCATCGGTCAATGTAGATAGCATGTTGTTGCATCCAATCCCTCTCTAGTTTACCTTGGAGGGAGATTCTGTGCAGTTCAACTGAGGTATCCACTAGACCCTGTGGCGCTTGCTTCATCCCAAACTGACGAAAGACACGTTCGGGATGATGATCCTCTACTATCCAAAAATAGATCAACGGCACTGTGGCCCTCCATATATGTCTGCCAGCAGTGCAATATGGGGGCAGTGAGTCTAGGACATCCCTATACGGCTCCCAAATAACCTGAATAAATGTTCAACAAAAAAAACAAATAAAATACGTACTTATTTGTGGCAATCCTCAATTTGAGCAAAAATGTAAAAGACCATTGAAGAATCACTTCACTAAAAATCCTAAGTCATTATTGACCCTCTTATTGGATTTTACATGGTAAGATGCACCCGAATACTACTGGTTGCACTAGCTGAAACCGAGGGAGAAATTTGAAGGGTTCACAGCTAAATATGTGTGGAATAAAAACCACAAACATCAATTCAATAGAAGGCCAATGAAGGTACTTTATATTGACTACCCACAGTTGTGAAATGATTGTAACTAATTCCTTGTATATATATGGTCTACTTGACCAACGTTACATTATTAACTATACACATGCAGTAGTTGACAACCCACCAGGTGAAACAAGAAAACTAGGGAGAATTATATTGTCGTGACATGAAGCGGTAGAATACCTGGTGTGCCCGCATGCTCGACAATGACGCACGATACGCAGCTAGCACATGTGTGGCATGCTCTGTCGTGCTCTTCGGCCCCTTCCATCTAATAAACATACAATTGTGTTAAATGGTCATTAGTTAATATCAAACAACCATGCTGCCATAAGAGTAAAATGCTTACCAACAATGAAACCAGTAATTAGCTTTTACTTTTTCGTTGGAAAATACTTATTACAAATAAGTAAGGAAATATGGTTTGTTTTTTTTTCCTCCATACAACAGTCATGAAGCACAAAAACGATTTATCAATTTCAGTTTGCATTTTAAATTTTTAACAGCTTACTCTTGGATAGCAACATTATTCCCTTCGTTTTTTTTGTTAGTCAGAACCAAAAAACCATTTTTCTTAGTAAAAGATTTCATTTGCATTTCATTCACTATTGTATTTCTCTCTAACAAAGCCCTCTTCTCTCTCTTGCAGATCTGTTCTTACTAATCAAAAGTCCCTCAGGTTCTCTCTAAGACTCTGTCTCTGTCTATAGATGTGTGTGTGTGTGTGTGTAAATGAAATGAAAGTTTTGATCTTTTTGGGTTTTTGGTGTATATGTGTATGAAATAATTTCTGGGTTATGGTTGTTGTGGCACTGTTTATTCAATTTAGTTGGGTAAAAGGAGTGGTGGGTTGGTTAATTTTTG
The DNA here is from genome assembly GCA_019022515.1 of Quercus aquifolioides. NCBI lineage: Eukaryota > Viridiplantae > Streptophyta > Magnoliopsida > Fagales > Fagaceae > Quercus > Quercus aquifolioides. Next base: position 30,015,562 of record CM032335.1, on the reverse strand, counting down.
TGGGTTTTGCATGAAATGTATGAAGGGTTTAGTTTGCTTTTTGTTTGACTTTATTTGCATTTGTGAGTAGTTGATGTAAAATCTTGGCAGGTAGAGCATGGGAAAGTGCGTGTGATATTGCATTTAGGAGTGATAACAGTGGCAATGAGTTTGCTGTGGATGAAATTAGAGACGTTGTGATGCAAAAGACTTGAACTTTGGAGCTATATGAGGATTAGCAAAACAATCATACCAATGACCTTATTTGTAAATATATGTGTGATTCAGAATTGAAGATGGCCATGGCGATGGGCTCCCTCTCCTTATAGAAAATGCTAAACCACCCAAATAGTGTAGTGTGTGCTTTGACTTCTGAGGAGAGAGAATCAGAAATGGCAAGGTCTTTTTGGTTTTTGGGTTCAAAGTTTCATTCAAACATGGCTTCAAGGGCTGCCTCATACCTCAGGATCCCTGTGTTCCAGAGAGCAGGGGCGGCACTACGTTGTATTCAGGGGGTTCAAATGAACCCCCTGACCTGAAATTTTATACATATATATATATATATATATATATATATAATTAAAAAAAATAAAAATATTGAACCCCTGCATTTGAACCCCCTAACCTGAACTTTTATACATACATATATATATATATATATATATATATAAATAACAAAATAAAAAATTGAAGCCCTGCCATACAAATTTTCACACCCTCACTTGAACCTGGCCTTTTTTTTTTAAGCCCAGCAAAAACTTCGGAAAAAAAAAAATCCAACAGCAAATTTTTGGTCTTTAATCTTAGAAATAAAAAGCCCATAAATCAAAATTTGAAAAATCATTAAAAAAAAAGGGACCAATAAAACCTAAGATCTGCTGCTGTGTTACTTGCATAGACGCTGCCCCCAAAATCTCCCACGATTCTTCTTCACTATCCAAACCCAAAGGAAAAAGGCTGCTTCACACGCAAAAAAATCTGCCGCTCTGTAGCCCCAAGAATCTGCCGTGGTGCAGCCACGATTCTTCTCACTGTTTATTGTGTTTTGATGTACTCTTTCATTGAATCACTATGTGTGTGTGTGGGGTTATAGTCTTTTGATTTTTTTTTTTTTTTTTGTTGCTTTTTGAGTATTTGACTGTGTGTTTTGGGGTGGGGTTATACGGTTTATAGTGTTTTTTGATTTTTTGTTGTTGGGTTTTTGAGTCTCTGAGTTTGTGCTCTGACTGTGTTTTGGGGGCGGGTGGGGTGGGGGGCTGTGGGGTTATAGGGTTTACACTGTTTTCATTTTTTGTTGTTGAGTTTTTGAGTCTCTGAGTTGTGTGGGCCTGTGGGGCTGGTGTTTGTATTGCAAACTTATAAAGAATTGCAATAGTGTGGGGCTGTCCCTACATGTCTTTACTGTTACTGTGAATTGTGTCTATGGGGCTTTGTATTGTAAACTTATAAATTGAATTTTTGAGTCTCTAATGTGTCTTTACTGTTACTGTATTTAAAGAATTGTAAACAAATTAAAGAATTGCAAAAAAAATCACTTAACAACAATAATTAATATGTTTATTGTATTAGAAAAAAAAAATATGTTAATGAACTTATAGTTTATTTTTTATTCTTTTGCTAATACGATGAACTTAAGAAGATATTATTTACAAAAAATACATTTTCAACCTCATGAACACAATTTTCCTCAAACGAAAATTGGTGGACTTATGCGTCGATTTAATCTTAAATGGTTTAAAGAGTATGGAAGTTGGTTGGAATATAGTATTGAAAATAATGCTGCATATTGTTTATATTTGTTACCTATAGTATTGAAATTTATGTTTCTTATTGACCCCCCTGAACAAAAATCCTGGAGCCGCCCCTGCCAGAGAGGCTTTGCTTCTGGTATGTATCTGACTTTGCTTTGATGGGTTGTTCTTTTTTTGGCCTTTAGATGTATATATTAATCAGAAAGACTGAGATGTGGATTTGGATCTCTCATTTATATGTTAGTTGGTTGAAATGGTTGATCTATGATTCTTTGATAAGAATATTGGTTTTTCGAAATGGGGTTTGATTGTTTTTGTCATTGGTATCATATTTATTTTCCAGGTTTTGGTTTTTTGTTACTACTCAGATCAATGGGTTCTTGATTGTTGGAAATGGGGTTTCTTTGTTTTTGTCATTGGTATCATATATACCAAGTTTTGTTTATTTATTTTTTATTTTATTATTATTAAATTACTGCTGAGATAAATCGATTCTTGAATCTTGGCATTCCTTTATCAATATATAATCTGGGTGTGTGTGTGTGTGTGAAAGCTATACTTTTTATAGTGTGGTCAGTTTCTTGTTGTGCTGGGATTCTGATTAATGTTAGGCCAATTATCACCATAGATTGTCTAAACTCTAAAGAACCAGTGGGTTCTTATAATTGTGATATTCTTATTATTGTTATTGTTAGATCATCTATATGAAGGTCAGTTGAAAAAAGTAGGTGCCATATTTCTTTTAGCCCAACGAACTCTAACCCAAATGACAAATTATATCCCTTGTAAGATCATGGTGGAGGGTAAGTTTGTGGGTTTAAGACCCGCTGAGTGTGTGTGTTAGTAACTAGTCAATAAAAGTAGACGGTGAATTATGCTCAGGTTGCACAGTGTGCTTACAATATGGTTCATCTCACTTCATCATAATATAAGTTTCACAAAATGGATTTATTATTAAAGTCAACTATAGAGACATGCACGGTGAATGACAAATGCCATGACAATTGACTCAAACTAATCAAATAACATACCGACAGGCGAGGGGACCTGCATCCATCGGCGGTTGTGGTGGCCTCGTAACAGGGCGTATCAATAGGAACCTTGAATACGCCCACAGCTGCACCAACATCAGCGCACCTCCAATCTACATCGCCGTCGTCTCCGATGCCTTGCATAGGTGCCTGTACAACCAGGCTAATGCTCCACTACCCCAACTGTACCTCTTTGCGTTGCTGATCGGGTTCAAGAACAGTAGAGGCCTCACCGACACCCGATCTGCTGACTTGTCCATAAATAAAATGGACCCCAACAACGCGAGTATGTGATAGCGTGCGTGTTGCTGCACTACCTCGTCAGTAGCATCCACAACGAGGGGGGCTCTAAACTGTTCGTTCAGCCAGGTGACTCTTACCCTCGCCCCAGCAAGGATAGACTTGTTTTCATGGGGATGCGGTATTGGGTCTGGAGGATGACGACCCAGTAAATCACGACACAATGCAGGCCAATCACCCTTGGCACTCCCAGTCATGGGCAACCCATCAACAGGTACCCCTAGCATCACCTCAATGTCTTGTAAGGTGATACCCATCTCTCCATGCGGTAAGTGGAAGGTATGCGTCTCCGGACGCCAACGCTCAACCAGTGCTGTGATCAATGCGTGATCAACCTCCATGTTTGGAACCTTCGATAACCCTTCAAAACCTGCCTCAGCTATGTAATGGGCAATCCGTGGGTCTAGCCCATGCCGGGGTAACTCCCAAGATCGGCGTCTACACTTTAGCACGCCTGGCACTACCTACACACAAAAGAGCGTTGTCTTAGGATACTGCACATGAAATAACTATAAGAATCTATATATTACTAAAAGCTGAAGCGTGGCGTTTAATGCTACTGCTCTCACGTTGCGCCACATCAGCTGCCACATCATTTTTTTTTTTTTGTAATATAATTTTTCCTAGACTTTTAAAGTGGTTTTTACAATTTTCAGTCCTATAAATCCCAGCCCTATAAATGCAGTCCACTACTTATTTATTTACTTCTACCACATCATTATCCTATTTTTTTTCCTTTTTTTTCTATTTTTCTTTTACATTTACTTCTTTTTTTTTAATATTTTCACTTACTCCAAACTTTCTCCCTCCCTTACCTTTTCAACTTCCCCTTACCTTTTCATCTCCCCACTACTATCTACTTTAATATCACTCTTCATTTTTCCTTTCGTCTTCTCTCATTTTTGTCTGTTCTTATTCACACCATTTCACTATAAATTTGTCATTCTCTTCCATTCTCTGCATAGTTTTTTCTCATAAAAAAAGGTTATTTCTCTTTCCCTCTCTCTCTCTGTTGATTTTTTTTTTTAGTTTACTTGCATATATACTTTAGGTTTATAATTCTTAACTAATTTTCATAACTTTTTGGAATTAACGTTTGGTCTGTATGATGTCATTAATAAATCTTTGTTGTAGAAAGGATATGATGGTGAAACACTTCAGATCCCTAGGATTTCTTGTAGCTGTGTTCAGCCTTGTACCTATAGAAGGCCAATGTAGCTGTGTTAAGAGAGATGACCTCACTGTTAAAGAAGATTTTGAGGTACTAATGCACCCTAAATTTGTCGCTGCTATCATTGAAGAGGATGTAATTGTTATGGTTCATAGTAACTGACGATGCTTGAAGTGTGCATGAAATTAAAGGCTATAGGGGAGAGATGGCCTCGCTGTTAAAGATGATTTTAAGTTACTAATGCAACCTAAAATTGTCGCTGCTATCATTGAAGAGGATGTAATTATTACGGTTCATACCAACTGACCATGAATCATGTATATGTTGTAAATGAAATACTAATATCATGTATATACTCTTGCAATTCTGCACAATTAATCTCTTTGTTTATGTGTTTCAGTGTTTTTCGAATATAAAGGATGTCAACAATATTGATCTTATGGGAAAAGTTACATAAAGTATTGAGATTTTTTTTTCTTTTTTTATATTACAATCTACTAAAAATGATTTTTAAATATTTAAAACCTTTCTATTTTTTATATTACTAACGTTCTATTTTTTATATTACTAACGTGTTAAACAAAAAAATATAAATAGATTATTGACTTTATACATTCATCTTCAGTGGTTTAACATTATATATAATTTTACCTTTACATATTTGTCTACTTTAATTTAGATGTTTATAACTAAATAATATTATCAATGAAGAGTAAAAAAACCAAAAATAATGTCTATACATATCTATACTATATATAATAATGGAGTTTTGTAATAAATTTTATAAAGTTCTTTATGCACTACATCTTTAGCATCTTTTCTTTTCTTTTTTCTTTTTTTGTTTTTATTTGGAATTCTTACTTTGTTCAACTTTTCATCTTCTTTAATTATTGTTTTTTTAGTTCAATATTTCATCTCCTCCAATAATTTTATTTTTTTTAATTTTCATTTGATTTTCTTTAGATTTTAAAAAATTTTCCATTATATCTTCTTAAATTCAATAGTTTCACTTCATTCAACCTTTCATCTACTTCCACCCTTTCTCTTCCATCTTAATTTTCATATAAATTTCTTCTTAATTACTTCATTTACACCTCTCTCCCCTATTTTTTCCAAGTTATCCACGACAAAAAGGTCAATAATCTCTCTCTTTCTCCAATTTTGTTTCTCTTTTGGTTGATTTTTTTTTTTTAATTGTTTCAACCACTTTTTTTTTCCTACTAATGGTTCTTTTTGTTATTGTTGTATTATTCTTATTATTTATTTATTTTCATCTCATTACTAGAAAAAAAATGTAATTCAATTTTGGGATTTCATGATTAATGAGTTTGAGTTTTCATGGTCTCAAAACTATTTAAATATGTTTTTTCTTTTTCAAAATTGATTTGAATTGAGCATTTGATCATGTTTGTTATAAATTGCTTTATGGTTGCCCTTCTCTAGATTGCAGGAATGTTAATTTCAATATGTTTGCCATAAAGTTTTTTTGTTTGATAATTAACTTCAATGTAATGTTTTCCGTTTTGGTATTTATTTTATAGTAAGTGTGTTATTCATTTTTATCAAAGATAAATTGTTATCGTTCTCCTTTTCCTATCGTTTTATATGTTGACCTAAATTTCATTTTTATCTTTGTTTTGTTTGTCAATTTCTTGACAGATATCAACAATTAAGCCTTGCAATCACTGGAAGCTTTTTATTCTATTGAAGTTCATACCAATCAATTGGTAATTATTTTTTTTTCTTAGAACCTTTTGAAGGAAAGGGGAATAAATTTGTTGTTTTTCTTGGGTGGTGCTTGATAATTTGCTTTTTATTGTTCAACACACATTAGCTATATAAGATTTCTCTTTCTTTATATTAATAATTTGTTGTTTATTATTTAATTGGACTGTTTGGTGTCCCATAAATTGTGGGCCAATGGAAGAGAAAACAAAGTACAATTTGAAGCTTAAATTTTTTTTGTTGTATAAAACTTGGGATGTAACAATTTAAATCTTTTTTTCTCAACTTTTTTAAATGAAACTCTAATTCTTCAAAGCACACCAGCTTAAGTAGATTGTTGTGATGTGGCTGGAATTTTTGTATTTTGGACCTTAGTTGGCCTATTTGGTTGACAAACAACTTTGGGGATTGTTTAGATTTTGAGAAATAGTTTGGGATTTTAGGAGTGAGGAAATTCAAAAAACTGAATTCTTTTAAAATTCCATTAGTATCTAGCTTTAAGCTAATTGTTATGCGAATGGAGAAACTAATTGGTTTTTAATTCTTGAACATCTATCTATAATATTGTGTACATGAACAACAATTGGGTTTTTAGTTTTAGATTTTGGATTATGCTACTTTCTTTCAACTACTTGATTTTCTTTTTGGAATTGTCTCCTATTGAAGGTCTAGAATATTGTGTACATGAGTTTTAGACAAAACTTAACAATACTCCTATACTTGAGTTTTAAATTTCATATTTTTCTATTTCTTATTAAACATAATATGATATAGCTGATGTGATGCAATGAAGGTAGGAGCAACTGCTATTTTTGGGGCATAGCAGCTGATACATTATGATAATTTCCCATAGCCATTTAAACTTCATGACTTGGAATGCTAATAGCCATCTTCTCTGAGGCAAAAACAATTGGTCGAGTTCAATAAGTTTGCCACTAACTTTGACCACAACATCATGATAATATAAGTGACTCATACACTTACAATTCGTATATGCACTATTTTGAACCCTTTGTGGAAATTCAAAACATTGATAAAATGAATGTAATGGCAAGTGCGTGATTTGTATATAGACACGTTGATGAATGTGTGTAGTGGACATGAGTAGAATCAATGGCATGTGTTTGACAATTTGGTCTTTGATGGAAATTAGTATAAGTGAGGGTCTATTAAATTTTTACCTCTTTATCTCCCCACTATTCTCTACTTGATTGTCTTTATCTTCCCACTACTCTCTACTTTATTGTCATACTTCCTTCATCATTTTCTTTGTATTATATTTTGACTCTTCTTCTCCCTATTTTATTTTGTATAAATTTGATATCATTTCTTCCATTCAATCCATATTTCCCCCCAAAAAAAAAATTGTAAATACTCTCTCTCTCCCTCTCTTGTGGATTTTTGTTCTTTCTTATAATTCTGATTAAGGTTGATGGTTTTTTATATTTACATATGTGTTTTGGTATTTTTTTTTTTTTTTTTAATTTCCCATTACAAAGTCTTCTCTCTCCCTTTTAAAGCTTTGGTTGAATTTTGATTTGGGTTAATACTTAGTTTTTTAGAAATAGGAATTTGAGTTTATGTCAAAACACATTCTACATGGCTTTTATTCCTTTTGTTTCATTTTAATTTTTGTTAAGATAACATTGTAATTTTGTGATGAATTTTTATTATTATGATAATCTCATTATTCCTTAAGAGATGAGAAATTTGAATAATGAATTTGAAACTTATAGAGTTTAGTTGTATATCAAATATAACACACTACAACAGAAGTTAGAAAAATATAGTTCATCTTAAAAAAAAATATTAATCAAACATACAAAATATAATAGTATGATATATTTGTACTTTGTAGATATAAAAAGATGAAAAATACTTGTAGCAATTTTTTAAAAAATAAATAATATTTGAAGTAATTGTTAATTTTTATATATTATACCCCATTACAAATATTTATATATTCCCACGCATCGCGTGGGTCTGCGGCTAGTGGTACATAATAATAATATGCAAGAAACAGATAGCAGTTTCTTTTTTCCTTCGTCTGTTAAATTGAAGCATCCTTTCTAATCTCTCTCAATTGCCTTTTAAATTTCTACATAATGCTTGTTCATATAATGTTGTCCCTTTTAATATCCTGTTTGACCTTTTACCTCATTTATTTTGTCAAAACTCTTGTTTCAAAGAATGTACATCTTCAATTGGCCATATTGCCACAGGAGAGTTTGTTGGGCACAGACTGGAGAAGTATTAAAGGACAAGCGTTAGCACCTGCCAGCAGTATCAAGCAGCCTTCTCGAAAGCAATTTATAGATTCAACAAGCCTTAGTGATTCTAAAAGTACAGAGGCTTCGACAAGTATGTCTATGGATGAGCTATGTACTGTTGATTCTGCCTCAGTGCCCTCCACTTCCAGAGCAGCAGAGGCAAGACAACATTCTTATTGTGAATCAATGACACTTCAATAGCAAAATATTTTGACACGTGTTTTTGACTTTTTCTGATAATTAAAGTCATTCAAATATTTTATTGTTTGATTTGACACCTGAATTTACCTTGTCAAATCCAATGATTTGCAAATCATTACAAATCCTTAAAATGCATTTTAACCATTTTATTCACAAAGAAAATGTTTACATAATTTTTAAGAAGTAGAGCTTCTAGTAGTTTATAATGATGTGCCTAAATAGAAATTCAAAGAACGCCTTCTCTTAAGGGGGGGGGGGGGGGGGGAAATCATAATTTCGGCCTTGACTGAAGAGGTAAAAACTTCCATATTTGCTGGCACTAAGGCTTAATTTTTATTATTTGTACTCAAGCAACCTAAAAATTTGGTGGATCTATTTCAACTAAGTATAATGAAAAATATAGCTCTGTAATATATAACTAATATAATATTTCTTATATGAGTAGTTCTACTTCTATCCACGTTGCTTGAGCTAATGAATTCACATGTGTTTGAGCAAGGAGTATTCTTGCCTAATATTTTTCTTCCTCCCCTGTGGTTTTTTAATCGTGTTTGGACATGCTAACTGGTTAATTATGATCAATTTTGCAATATGTTAATTACAATGTTAACTGGTTATTCACTCTACCTCAATAGCAGATAGGATCAATTCAAGATCAATGACATTGTTTAAAATTAGCAATAAGGTGATGGGCATTATTTTTTGAAATGAATAAACACAGTGCTTTAGTATGTCAAATGGAGTATAATAAGAATTAGAATTCAAAAGTCGGTTGTCTTATGTTATGTGTAGCCACGTGGGGTTTGTGTGAGATCTACTGACTTTGAATATACCTTTTCATTGTTTAATATTTTTTGTAGTATTAGTAGTTTCAATTTATCTGGAAATAAGACTAGATGCTGTTGATTATGCTTCATACCATTTTCTCTTTTGATTAAATAAACTGCCTAAACCAAAACAGACATGATACCATTTCGAACATCTATTTACAAATAATCAAAGAACCCTACAACAAGAAAATGAAATGATTTCGACACGTCCGAAGTTCTATACAACAAGTACGTACCTGACCGATAGGTGTCTCCCACAGTGCCGTGGATCGATGCACCAGCTGCCGCGTCAACTGTGTACCATTTGCGGGTCCAGGTTCCATACTTTGCAGGTGCTGCATATCTGACACGCATGCAATCATGTTAATACACCGTTGACCACAAGCAGACATTGACAAAGTTCGCTGGACTTGCAATTATTAACATTCGTAATTTCCAATACAGCTAGGACTTGCGAAAAACATAGAACTTGTTTCAAAGTATAAGTTAACCTTATTACATATTAACTATGAAAGTATCAAAACAACTAACAAAACAACTAAAATGCAGCTTTCGGCACAAAACAACATTTGAAAAGATAAGGATATTTAAAAAATTACAAAATGGTGGGAACGTAAAGCATTCACGCTTTTATTTTTTTATTTATTAAGTTTTGGTCCCAAGGGAAAGGGGAAAGGAGAAAGGGGAAAGGGGAAAATGAGGGACCCCTTTCATACAACATATTCCATATACTTTGTTCGATATACTTTGTTCCAAGTTTAGAGAAAAATCTGAATACAGAAAAATCTAACAGCCAAATAGCAATCAGAGCTTAGAGTCTTCGTTCGATCTAATTTGTTCCAAGTTTTTATAATTTTCTCTATAGTTGGCTATACTGTCTGTTTTCTAGTGTAGTAGCCTTACGTGAATGCCATGTTCTGAAATACATTGGAGTCGATAAGGTTTCACAAACATATTCCAAATAACAAAAAAATTTGAGATTCTAGTACTAGCAAAAAACCATAACATAAAACAGAACTAGGAACAAATCCTTCTTAAATATATTATGAAATTCATGAGTCCAAATGATAGAGTAGGATTACAATAATTCTATGAAAACTAAAAAAATTAAGCACAGGATAATCACATCACCAATGGATAAACACATTAAACAAAGAGCTATGATTTAAATCCAATGTAGAGTTTTACAATATGTATAAATTAGGTCAGTTCCAAGGGGGAAAAGAAGCTTAGGTAAGAGTCTAGTTCCAGACTTATGATTACAACTCAATATCTCTGTAAACATGTTAAAAAGTCCTATTTCAGCTTTTGAACATGTGTTCCCAATCAGCAAATTTCTTACACGTGCAACCACATAAGTCTAATATGCATTCATTCACTGAAAGTATGGCAGAGAAGCACAATTTAAACAATTGACATTAATTTTTCCACTAATTTGAGCCCAAGTTCTATTCATTGGGAGAATCGGGCAATGCCTTACCTAGAAGGCTCTTGGCATAATGTTAGGATCAAAATCTACTATTTATGGATATAGCTGGGTTCGGAGTCAATATGCCTCCAAGAATTGAAAAACAGAACAGAGAAGAGAAAAAGAATAGAGAGGAAAAGAGAAAGACTTTATTCAGATTCACAATTTGCTTAATGGACCACTGTGTAACTCTTTGGTCTTATAACCACCTTACAGACAGCCCACTAGTCTGTAACTAACTCAACTGCTAACTCAATTACACTTGCACAGTTCCTAACCACAGTTACTAACCCAACCGTATACTCTATGACCTGATATGCTAGCCTTATATGGACACTTAGGCACTTAGGCATTTAACTAGTCACTACTATACAGCCCTTCATACAATTGATACACCCACTGTGCAAACTGATACACACTACACCAACCAGTCACTACCATACAACCCATCGTACTACTGATACAATCTTACAAAACAACCTGCAAAACTATGCTTAACACATAATTTCATATTTTCTTTTGACAGCTAAAAGTTAGCATTATTAGAGTAAGGACAACAATTCAACATCTGAAACCCCATGAAAGGCTGTAAATGTGAATCTTACTCAGAACATCCCAATGAACCCAGCAAATTTCCATATTATCTTTAACAAAAATCAGAAAAAGAGAAAAGTAAACATCAATTACAATGACAAACACCTTTTGGATACATAATACAAAAATTCCGTTCACAAGTCAGTATAATTCATCAAAACCTGACTAAAATGACAGTAGATATACAGGGCATTAAAAAACAATTTTCCCTAATAATGAACACCATTTTCCTGCCAAATGAACACCCGTACCCAAAACCCAGTTCAAAACCAAACCCAGCAAAGCTAAAACAGCAGCAATAATATTGAATAGAGATAACTCTAACAGAGAACAACTTAATAAGCCACACCCACACTCAAATCAGAGTACATGCACAAGCAAAACATAACTCAGATTAAATGCAAAGGGAAAAAAAACTGAGCTCAGCAATTACAAATTACCTTAATATGTTTCTAATCCTTGAACTCTGAAGATGGATTGGGTTCAGCTTCGCCGATGGTGAGAGTGAAAGGTGTGGATTTGGATGTGGGTTTGGGTTGAGGTTCGGAAAGGGTATACTGAATGGTTTGGTTTGGGTACGGGTAGAAATAAGAGAACTTGAAGATGAAGATGTGTTGAACTGAGGGTGGCTACTAATCGAACTGAGGAAGGAGGGAGACAAACTGTTTGGGAGACGAATTGAGGAAGGAGGAAGACGAACTGTTTGGGAGACGTTACATTCAAAAGGGGAGTATATTCTGCATATAACTCGATTTTTACAATTCCGAGTTCTAAACAGTTACGCGGGAATATTTTAATGCCCAAAATCCACGCTGGACGACTAGGGTGGCAGGAACCTGCACATAACTCGGCCCTAATATGATCGAGTATTTTAAGTAACTCGATCTTATGGTAGTCGAGTATCAAAACAGGGGCACGCCCCTATATACTTTCAAAACAGGGGCATAAGGCCAATTATTTTGCTCAAGAAGGGCAAAAGGCCAGAATGTCCGGTTAGTTTCTTTATATATATATATATATATATATATATATATATATATTTAAAGAATTTTGTTAATGACTAACACCATGGTTAAGATATAATAAAATAATGGTTTTATACATTTAAAAAAAATAAAATTCAAATTACACTTATATCTAATAATCATATACAACCACAATAAATTTGTGTGTGTAAGAACCAATGAATTATTAACATGTATATTTTATTTATTAATCTTTAGCACGTGCCCTTAAGGACACTTGTTAATAGGACTATTTTAAAAAAAATTAAGTCAAATTGTATGCATATATTCAAAAAAGTACACATTACTTTATGAATGTAAGCCAATGTATCATTAACAAGTGTATTTTTAAAAAATAAAAAAATATATATCTATTACACTCATAATAGCATTTTTATTAATTTTTAACCTATGTCCTTAAAGCACTTGTTTACAATATCTTATTGTAAAATTCCTTGTATTTGTGATTTTTTTTTTTTTTGTAATGTCAATATATTTAATTTAATTTTTATTAATTTTTTAAAATTTAAGTTTTTTAATAACTATTCTGGAAAAAAATTCTGAAACTACCACTGTTGACATTGAATCTACCTTTCCATTTTAAAGTGAGTCCCTCTCCCTCAAATTCTTCACATTCATTCATATGAGGGCTAAGGATTTGCAATTTTTTTGTTGAGATCAAGGAAACCATGTTTCCTTATTGAAAGTTATTTTATATATTCACTTCTTTATGAATCGATATCGCGCGATGATATCTTAATGAGAAATTGTCTCCCAATCGTTGTTTATGTAAAGTAGCAAAATGGTATTACCAAAAAACAATTTCAATATTAAATTTTCCCCTTTTTCTTAAATCAATGATTTTGTTCTAATACTTAGCTAGATTAAAATTTGATGTTACATATATGATCTATTAAAGTGCATACCTTACATATTTGTTTGAAATTCTATTCTCATGGCCTTGTTGACTTGTTACTAACTTCATGTAATAGTTGATATTTGCCCGGTGAATCGTGAGAAGAAATTTGGCGAGTAATAGATGTTAGGTTTGGGCCACGACCACATGAGCTAGATCACCTGGATTGCCTCAAAATTGTACTTGTCCTAATAAATGAACTTTACACATTGTACAAATAGACGGTATGGAAAATGAAAAATGTCATTATGCACTCTAATTACAATAGAGATATTTACCATGGTTTTAAAAACCTAACTGGGGGGCAAAACCAGATTTGTCTCCAGTTCTCAGTTTAACCTCCCAAAAACGCTCCTATGAATCTTCTTGAGAGTGAAGGTCTTGCTTGGGAAAGGTTCCAACAAGTTGTGACTGACGAGGATGTTGCTATGTGCTACGACATGTCTTTGAAAGAATTTGAACGTTCCACAGTTCATGATCTCTTCAAGGTGTATATGTATATATATATATATATATATATATATATATGTCTTGAATCTTTCATAATTGATATTCTCGTCCACTTATCTTTCTAACCAATTCTGTTTATACAGGCTATGTCAAAGTTTATGGCAGCGTGTAGACAAACTTCTGAGATGGATCATGAAAGGGTTAGGCTGGAGGCAAGGGTTCATGAAGTGCAGGCAGATTGTAGGCATCGAGCTGAGGCGACGGCTAAGATTAAGGACGAGGTGAAGTAGCTGAAGAACCTTGTCGAAGAGCTTAAGGTAGAATAGAAAATGGGGATAGAAGAGATTTTAATTTTTTTTTCTCATGGTATTTGGGTGGGGTGGAAAAGTGGAAGGATATAAAACTTTTTTGTTAACCCCAAAAGGTTAGCTAAGCGATTCATAAGATTTCATGATATCCATGAAAACCTAGGTTCGAAACATCTTGCCAACATCTTAAAGCTACAACTAAAAGATTTCTCCCTGTAATAACTTGGTATATGTAGAACGGAGGATTGCAAACATCTGAGAAAATAGTTAAATACTCAAAGAGGTCTGTATACCTTTGTTTGTTAAAAAAAAAAAAAACTATTTTGTTTGATTAAAAGAAAAATAAGAGGATGTACTAGGGTTTCTCTGTCTCTCGTAAGCGGTAGAACGGGTGTCCTTCCTTGTGAAGGTTTCGTCTAGGTTAACTTGGTTAATCCCAGCGTTGGTGGTGTTTTTTCTTCCTTTGTGGACTGTGAAACAGTTTGTCTGTCTCTTCCCCCGTGTGTTCTTCTTCTCCGTTCGTTCTTCTCTCCCTTTAGCAACATCTCCTTTCTTGTAGTTGACACTTTCTGTGCTATTATGGAAGACCTGTCTAGTCACTGGAGCAGACTCTCCCTATCTGATCGTGAGGGGCCAGGTTGCAGTTTTACTGAAGCACAACGTACCAGAGAGTTCATTATAGCGGCTAAGTTTCTGACTAAACGAGCATTGAATGTGGATGCTATCGCCAACACGTTCAACCCCCTTTGGCGCTGTCGAACGGGTTTCAAAATTCAGAATCAAGGAGATCATAAGGTTTTGTTTATCTTTGATAATAAGACAGATCTGGAGCGGGTTTTATCCAGTGAGCCGTGGAGTTTCGACAAGCGTTTGATAGTGATGAATCGCTACGATAATGATGCTCTGATTCACGACTTGCAATTTAACAAAGCTACCTTTTGGGTGCAGGTACATGATATACCAATCAGATATAGGAACAAAGTGGTGGCAGAAAAAATATGTGACGTCCTAGGGGAAGTTGTTCAATCCCCGGATAAGCTGGTGCATGATGGTGGGAGTTTTATTCGGATTAGAGTTACTATTGATGTCTCTTTGCCTTTGTGCAGAGGTCGTCTCATCTCCATTGATAATGACAAACAGGTGTGGGTCAGTTTTAAGTATGAACGTCTCCCGAATATATGCTACTGGTGTGGTTGCCTTGACCATGATGATAAAGACTGTAATGTGTGGATTGAAAGTGAGGGCACCCTTAAGACTGAGCAACAACAATTCGGACCTAGTTTACGAGCACCGGCGTTTGTACAATCTCGGAAGTCTGTTGTGGTTGTGCCTGGATATTATAAATCAAAGCTTGAGAGGCAGGCTAGGAGTCCGAGTAGTGAATCTGGAGGAGGGAAAGGACCAATGGAGGGTGTAATGAACGTTAGTCCACCTGTTGTTCCTTCAGATATTGAAGAGGGGCAGCCAGTTGATATCCAACCAACGAGGAATGTTGATCCAGTGTTGGTAACTCCTATGCCCATGCAAAGTGAGCAGGTGGAAAGGGTCCCTCAAGAAGTCTCTCGGCCTGTTCTCAATGAGGGATGTCAGGTTATAGATGGTCAAGTTTCTAACGGCGATGACTTTGATTCTCAGCTACGGGATATTGACAGAGAGCTTACCAAGTTTGACACCCCCTCAAGTCCTACTTTGGTTACTTCCTCGACTTTGGACAAATTGGAAGATCCTTCACCCTTATCTCGTGTTTCTATGAAGAATGGGGAGTTCTCCCCTACATCTGTTCAGCCTACCAAACTGTCTACCTGGACCCGGTTAGTTAGGTCTACAGTGGACAGTTTTTCTCCTTCAGTTTCGGTGAAAATAACAGGTGGAAAGCGTAGTTTTGACCATGTGGAAGATTGCTCCCTATTACCTTGCAAACGCCTACAGGTTTTGAGGAGTGATGAAGAAGTACCTAATGTATTGGTGGAGGCTGTTCAGCAGCCCTGCCAGAGTCAATGAATTGCTTAGCATGGAACTGTCGGGGGCTTGGGAACCTTCGAACAGGGAAGGAGCTTGTAGAAATTGTACGGGCAAAAGATCCCTCCGTCGTGTTTATAGCCGAGACATGGACGGATGAAGCAAGGCTAGATAGGGTTCAAAGTAGTTTGGAGTTTCAGAATAGGTGGGTGGTACCTAGTGATAATAGGGGAGGTGGTCTTGTTCTGTTTTGGAAAGACTCTATCAATCTTATTGTGGAAGATTCAAAGAAGTATTTTATTGATGCCTGGATTGATAAAAACTCGGATCATCAATGGAGGTTTACTGGTTTCTACGGGGAGCCAGATACGGCAAGGAGACATGAAGCTTGGGGTGAACTTCGCCGCCTTAACCACCACCCTAGTGTTCCATGGATTTGTATGGGAGATTTTAATGAACTTGTTAGTCAAGAGGAGAAATTAGGAGGAGCTCTACGCCCTAATTATCAAATGCAACTCTTTCGAGAAGTGATAGATGAATGTGGTTTTATGGACTTGGGTTTTTCTGGTCAACGGTTCACTTGGAGTAGACACTTTAGGGATGGTAACTCTATTTGGGAGAGATTAGACAGAGGGTTGGCAAATAATGGTTTTTTTCTACTTTTTCCAGGTTCACAAATTCACCATCTGCGGTGTGATTCCTCTGATCATGTTCCTATTCTTTTGACTCTCTCAGGCTTGGATCCTCCTCCGAGAAATAAACCCTTCAGGTTCGAAGAAATGTGGCTCTCTGATAGCCGCTGTGGTGATATTGTGGAAGCAACATGGAGATCAATGCTTGACAATGACTCAGATGATGCAATTTTGACAAGGGTTGAGAGATGTGGCCGAGA
Source organism: Quercus aquifolioides (assembly GCA_019022515.1). Classification (NCBI taxonomy): domain Eukaryota; kingdom Viridiplantae; phylum Streptophyta; class Magnoliopsida; order Fagales; family Fagaceae; genus Quercus; species Quercus aquifolioides. Next base: position 29,998,713 of record CM032335.1, on the reverse strand, counting down.
CCTAGCTTGGTGGGATAAAAATTGCTTCGGCAATGTCAGAAGGGAATTGCTTAAATCTAGAAAACTATTGGTTCAGGCCGAAAAGGAGTCTATTAGAAGTGGTTGTAATGACCGAGTCAGAGAATTGAAAGCTGAAATATCCTCTTTGTTGGATAAAGAGGAACGCATGTGGAATCAGCGCTCAAGGGTGTTGTGGATGAGCCAGGGAGATCGCAATACTAAGTATTTTCATAGTAAGGCGACGAAGCGACATAGAAAGAATTCTATTCGGGGTATCAGAGATACTCAGAATCAGTGGAAGGAGGATTCTGAATCTATTGCCTCGGTGTTAATAAATTATTACCAAGAACTGTTTTCATCCTCTAATCCGTCACTTGACAATGGGGTTTTGGACCGAATTCCTCAGATTATCACAATAGACATGAATCAGGAGCTATCTAAGGAGTTCTTAGCGTGTGAGGTACAGATTGCCTTAAGCCAAATGGCTCCTCTGAAGGCGCCAGGTCCAGATGGGATGCCACCCTTGTTTTATCAACACTTTTGGGGCATGGTGGATGATGATGTGGTTAGATCTATCTTATCCTGGTTAAATTCAGGTACTTTCCCTCATCCCGTCAATCATACTTTTATTACCCTTATTCCTAAGGTTGATAATCCTGAGTATGTGCATCAGTATCGTCCCATTAGTTTATGTAATGTTCTTTATAAAAATTTTTCAAAAGTGATTGCAAACAGATTGAAAAAAATTTTACCAACCATAATCACTGAGCATCAGTCGGCCTTTGTTAAAGATCGACTTATTTCTGACAATGTTCTTATGGCTTTTGAGACATTACACTCTATGAAGAACCATAATTCAAAGAAAACAGGTTATATGGCGCTGAAGTTAGATATGAGCAAGGCTTATGATAGGGTGGAATGGTCTTTTCTTGAGGCGATTATGAGGCAGATGGGTTTCAATGAACATTGGATTGGACTTGTGATGGTGTGTGTGAGGACTGCTACCTATTCCATCCTTGTTAATGGTGAACCGAAGGGTTTGATTCACCCTTCGAGAGGTCTTAGACAAGGGGATCCCCTATCCCCATTCCTTTTCCTCTTATGCTCTGAAGGATTACATGGGCTTATTGGGCACGCGGCGAGTGTGGGTGATATCTCTGGTTTTTCTTTGTGTAAGCGTGGCCCAAAACTAACCCACTTATTATTTGCAGACGACAGCCTCCTCTTTTGCAGGGCTACTCCGGATGAGTGTAGATGTGTCATGGCACTTTTATCTCAATATGAGGAGGCTTCGGGTCAGAAAGTGAATAGGAGCAAAACATCTATCTTCTTTAGTAAATCTACTTCTGAAGATTTAAAGGTTGCCATCAAGGGTATTCTGGGGGTTCAAGAGGAGCATCAGTATGAGAAGTATTTAGGCCTTCCCTCTCTGGTTGGTAGGGGTAAGAGAGAGAGTTTTAATTATATAAAAGAAAGGGTTTGGAAGAAGCTCCAAGGTTGGGAAGGGAAGCTGCTCTCTCAAGCAGGGCGTGAAGTTCTTGTCAAATCAGTCATTCAGGCAATCCCTACCTATGCAATGGGATGCTTTAAACTACCTTTGGGGCTCTGTAATGACATTGAGGTTCTGGTCAAGAGATTCTGGTGGGGTCAACGTGGTGATCGGAGGAAAGTTCACTGGCTTAAATGGGAAGAGATGACAAAGTCAAAAATGGTGGGAGGTATGGGGTTTAGAGACTTGGCCTTGTTTAATGATTCCCTGTTGGCTAAGCAAGCTTGGCGCCTTTTGCATAATACCGATTCTTTATTTTACAAAGTTTTCAAAGCCCGCTTTTTCCCCAATTGCTCTATAATGGAAGCTAAGGAGTCAAGATCAGGTTCGTATGCATGGCGAAGCATCTTATATGGGCGTGAGGTTATTCAAAGAGGTGGTAGGTGGCGTATAGGGTCTGGAAGGAAGGTTCGGATATGGCAGCATCACTGGTTGCCGAGAAAGCATCCTCCACTTCTCTGTTCTCCAGTGGTTGAAGGGTTTGAGAATGCCACTGTGGATTTATTAATTAATGATGAGTCTCGGACTTGGAATGAGGAGCTAGTTGATGGTTTGTTTGCCCCTGTGGAAGCTGACCTGATTAAGAGCATTCCTCTAGCACGTGGTTTAGCTGAAGATATTCTCTTTTGGCCCCACTCTTCTACTGGTCGGTATTCAAGCAAGACTGGTTACCGATTCCTTAAAGAAGAGAGTGAGCTAAGTCTGTTCCGTGAACCAGTGAACACCAAATTGTGGAAAGGAATCTGGGCTCTTAATTGTCCGAATAAGATCAAGAATTTCATCTGGCGTGCCTGTCGTAATTCAGTTCCTTCAAAAGTCAACTTAATGCGACGCACAATTTTGCAGGAGGCTATCTGTGATCGCTGTCATCAAGTAGAGGAGTCTGTCATCCACGCTGTATGGTCTTGTTCTAGCTTAGATGGTGTGTGGTCTGACTTGCAGTTGTGGGGTGTGCGTCGTACCCAGTCATTTGTGGACTTCAAGGAGCTGCTGTCTTGGATTATAGCCAATCATCAAGAACCGGAGTTATTTGCTACTACTGTGTGGACGATTTGGCATCATCGGAATCAAGTTCGCCTAGCCCAATCCAGCGTCTCTCTCTCGCAGCTATCTCAGCTCGCTAAGGATAGGCATGCTGAATTTCTAGCAGTGCAGATTCCTCGGGTTCCAGTGGCTCCACGCTCCAGAGCTAGATGGGTGCCCCCCTCGAATGGTTTGCTTAAAATCAATTTTGACGGGGCCAATTTTAGTGCTGAGAATAAGTCTGGTATTGGGGTTGTGATTCGCGACGATCAAGGGATGGTTTTAGCATCACTTTCTGAGAAACTTCCTAGAGTTTATGGTCCTGAGGAGGTGGAGTGTCTTGCTGCTGCCAGGGCTCTTGTTTTTGCAAGGGAGATTGGTGTTGACAATGTGGTCTTGGAAGGTGACTCTAGCATTCTGATGTCTGCTCTTAGAAGGGAGGATTATTATCTTTCAGCTTTAGGTCTTTTGGTGGAGGATGTTAGAGTACTTGCTAGATCTTTTTCTAAATTACTTTACTCTCATACTAGGAGGGATGGTAATAAATTAGCGCATAGTTTAGCTAGGTTTGCAGTTAATATTTCCAGTTTTCTAGTGTGGATGGAGTCTGTTCCGTCTCACTTTACTGATATTTATCAGGCGTATTTAGCCGGTTTTTCTTAATAAGATAAATTTCAGGTTTCTTTCTCAAAAAAAAAAAAAAATAAAATAAAATAAAAATAAAATAAGAGGATAAAAAAATCCTATGCCCCTACTACCAAGAAAAAATTAATAATATATAAGGGAAAAAAACTAGAAGTTAAGGGAAAAAAATGTAACATACCTAAAGAATAAAAAAATAAAAGACAGCAGTGTTTAAACAAGGGGAGGACAAATAGGCAATTTCCCATCAAACCTGCTCTCTTCCCTTACTTTTCTTCCAAATTTGGAGAGAAAATTATTTTCTCCAAAATAGTAGAGTCTTGGGAAGAAAAGTCATGAGCCCCACCATTTTCTCTCTCCCTCTCCTCTCCAGCCAAATACCATTTTCTCCCTTATTTTCTCTTCTTCCCTCTCTTCTCTCAACTTTCTCCCCAAACAAATGATTTTGACGATTTTGATCTGTAGAGACACTTGAAAAAAATGTATATATTAACCATACATAGTTCCTCAATCTAAAATATTTCCGAAGCTAAAATTGTGTCCTAATTAACCTTGAAAGTGATCTCCATCCTCACCACAAAGGCTAAGCTAGATAAGCGAAAATGAAGACTTCATAAAGATTTTTTTTGGAAAAAAAGCAAAACAAACCTAAGTTTGACCATTCATTTTAAACTTCTTTTGTTCAATTGAATCTTTTAAATTTCAAAATTGTTTAATCAATGCTTTTCATTAGCCTCCATTACACTGCTCCATCAAACACACCCAAAACAGCACATAGACTTACAAATAACCCACAAATACAAAGATTTGAAATGAAAAACAAGTAAATTAATATGTACTGAGTATACAAATATAAGTAAAGTCCTACGTTAAATAAGAATGACATGAGATAATTGTTAACATAATATAACTGGATCCAAACTTATAGAGTTAAGTCTTTTGCACATGGAATTAAGCAACACAAAAACAGGACTTAACTGTTTTAATGATCCATGTGGAGTTGCAACATTGATTAGTGAAGTAAATAACAATATAATACATTTTAGAATGGAGACTTCACTAGGTGAACCTAGATTAATTATATATTACAGGGGCTGTTGAAGTAAAGAAGAAGAAGCCTGAAAAGAAGAAGATTGAAGAAGAAGTATGAAACGACTGCGTAGTGATTAAACTAAACGCAGCGTTTCATTTAAGAGCAGATGCACCAAACGCACCTTTTTACTTAAGTGAATGGCTTCATCAGAAACTTGATGAAACGGTGCGCTTCGCCTTGCTCCAGGTTTCGTGTCAGTTGTGGAGCTAAATTCAGTTAGTTAGTCTTAACTGAATTCCTAATTTTAAGGGAATTAGTTTCAGATATTTTGGGTCTGTTAACTTAAGCAAATTAGGCAAACCCAGATTGTATATAAATAGATCAGTGAGCACGGATGGATCATTGTGTAGAAACTATTGAAATTGAATACAAAATCTTCTATTCATTCTCTCTCTCTTTTCATTCTGTTCTTCTCATACTTTCTTGCTCTTTCCCTCATTTTCTAGAGCTTTCCTTTCTCTGTGTTCTTGTAATTCTTTGTTGATTCAATTGGTGATAATCTCCAGAACTCAGATTACTTGTTCTTGAGTTTTTCTTCATGGTATCAGAGCAAGCAACTGCTGCTGCTACTCAATCTTCAACCATGGCTGCCTCAAGCTCAACAATGGCTTCGTCTTCATCAACTTCATCAATGTCATCAAGTCTGGTAAATCAGCCTCTTTTGCTTCTCTCGAATATGTCTAATATGATGACAGTGAAATTAGATAATACAAACTATATTGTATGGAAACATCAGATTTCCATGGTTCTTGAAACCTATTCCTTGTATGAGTTGCTCGAAGAGCCTCAACTTGTTCCTGAGAAGTTTCTCAAGGATTTGTCTGGATCATACACTGCAGTTGTGAATCCAGATTTCCTGATTTGGAAATCAAAGGAAAAAGCCTTACTTACCTTTATAAGCTCAACTTTGTCTCCATCTGTGCTTGCACTCACTGTTGGATGTGCAACTGCCATAGAAGTCTAGAAGATATTGGAAAATAGATTTTCTTCAGCCTCAAGGTCTCACATCATGAACCTTAAGGGTGAACTGCATAATTTGAAGAAAGGAAGTGAATCTGTAGATGTGTATCTGCAGAAAATTAAAGTTGTAAGAGACAAATTATTGGCTGTTGGAGTTATTGTGGATAATGAGGAATTGCTTCATATTGCAATTAAGGGACTCCCAAAGGAATTCAATGCATTCAGATCAGCTATAAGGACCAGGAGCACTCAACTTGGTTTTGATGAGCTCTCAACCTTGTTAAACGCAGAAGAAGAGTCACTCAATGATGGATTGGAGATTAAAGACTCTATCTTTGCTATGGCTGCATCAGCTAATCAGAAGTCAAATGGTAATGATTATAATCACAACCAAAACAGAGGTAGAGGCCGAGGGAATTTTAATAATAGAGGAGGAAGAGGTGGTAGATCAAATGGTCAGTTTTCTCAGTTTAATCATTTCAACCACTTCCAGCAAGGTCAATCAAGTTTTGGTGGTCCTAGGTCAGAAAGACCTATATGTCAAATCTGTGGAAAGGTTGGACATTTGGCTGTTGATTGTTACCACAGAATGGATTATGCCTATCAAGGCAAGCATCCACCTGCTAAGCTTGCAGCAATGGCCACAGCCTCCAATGCTTGCTTCAATCAGGATCAGCCTTGGCTTGCTGACAGTGGAGCAACTGATCATGTCACAGCTAGCCTAAATCAGCTTAGCTTCCCAAAGCCATACACCACTCAGGATCACCTTACTGTTGGTAATGGACAACACCTACCTATTACTCATACTGGTAAAGTTCTCATTCCATCTTCTTCCTCTAATATTCAACTCAATAATGTTCTTAGAGTACCCTCAATTGCTTCTAACCTTGCCTCTGTCCATAAACTTTGTCATGACAACCACTGTTGGTGCTACTTTGATGAGAATATTATTTCCATTCAGGCCTTGGACACAGGGAAACTTCTCTACCAGGGCAAGAGTGAAGGTGGAGTTTACCCCATCCATCCTCATCGTGCTTCTCAGCTTATTCCATTCCATAGAGTCTGTATTAATGCTTCTAGAAATTCTGTTTTTAATAAGACACTTTGGCACATGAGACTTGGTCATCCTAATGATCAAGCTCTCAATTGTTTGTTTCCAAATGATAAGTCTGTTCAGAATAATGTCAGTCTTGTAACTCCTACTTGTACCCATTGTTTGTATGGTAAAATGCACAATATTCCTTTTCCAAACTCTCAATTTAAAGCTTCTGCTCCTTTTGAACTTGTGCATTCTGATTTGTGGGGTCCTGCTCCTGCTCTATCTGTCAATGGTTTTAAATATTACATCCTATTTGTTGATCACTACTCTAGGTTTAGCTGGATTTATCTCTTAAAATCCAAATCTGAAGCCTTTGATAAGTTTGCTCAGTTCAATGCAATGGTTGCCACTCAATTTTCTTTGAAAATTAAAACCTTTAGATCTGATGGAGGGGGTGAATTTACTTCCAATGAATTCAAATCTTATTTGGCAAATCATGGTATTTCACATCAGATTTCTTGCCCTCATACTCCTCAGCAAAATGGGGTTGTGGAGAGAAAACATAGGCACATCATAGAAACTGTTATTACCCTTCTGTCTCAGTCTTCCTTGGACTTCTCTTTTTGGTCATTTGCAGCTCAAACTGCTGTTACCTTGATTAATTTGCTTCCTACCTCTGTGCTTTCTTGGAAATCTTCGTGGTTTACTCTTTACTCTTCCTTTCCTGACCTTACTCATCTCAAAGTCTTTGGGTGTGCCTGTTATCCAAATCTGAGACCTTACACAGCACATAAACTTGAACCTAGAACTAAGGAGTGCATCTTCATTGGCTATCCTGCTCAATCTAAGGGTTACCTTTGTCTTGATCCTATTACAAATAGAGTTTACACTTCTAGACATGTGGTTTTTGATGAATCCAAATTTCCTGCTGCTTTACCTATTCAGTCTGTGTCCACAAATTCTTCTCCTCCTATAGTTCCTACTTGGTTGTCAAATCAATTGTATCTTCACTCTACAAATCAGTCATCCTTGCTAGGTCCATTTCCTTCTCACTCTCCCGGTTTGTCCAATTCCAACTCTAGCACATCTGCTATAGTTTCATCCCTCTTACCTACTCCCTCCCTTACTCCTCTTTCTTCTCCAACCCCTTCTCCCCAACCTTCATTACCTGCTACTGCCTTTGACCCTGCCACTATCTCTTTACCTATTTCCACTATTCCTAACCCTATTCCTTTACCTCTCCCTCACCATGACTCACCTCCACCTGTTCCTTTACCTCCTTCTACCATCAATTCTCATCCTATGCAAACTAGATCCAAGAATGGCATTACCAAATCTAATCCCAGACTTTGCTATAAGGCTACCATTGACTATACCTATACTGAACCCCCTACCTATAAAATTGCATCTAAGTATCCTAAGTGGTGTGAGGCAATGGCTGCTGAGTTTCAGGCTCTTCAGAGACAGCAGACCTGGTCTCTTGTTCCTGCTCCTCCACATGTTAACTTGGTTGGCTGCAAATGGGTGTTCAAACTTAAATTGAACAGTGATGGTTCCATCTCTAGATACAAGGCTAGACTTGTAGCTAAAGGATTCCATCAACAAGCTGGTGTGGACTTTCATGAAACCTTCAGTCCAGTGGTTAAGCCTGCCACAATGAGATTAGTTTTGGCTATTGCTGTGAGTTGTAAATGGGAGTTGAGACAACTTGATGTGTCTAATGCATTTCTTCATGGTTTTCTCAAAGAAGAGGTGTATATGCATCAACCTCCTGGATATGTGGATCTAGTTCATCCTGATTATGTATGCAAACTTCACAAGTCTCTTTATGGTCTCAAACAAGCACCCCGGGCCTGGTTTGAAAGATTTGCTTTTCACTTGCTTCATCTTGGCTTCTCTGCCTCCATGGCTGACAGCTCTTTGTTTGTGTTTTGCTCAGCTCACACCATCATTTATCTCTTGTTATATGTGGATGACATCATCGTTACTGGCAATGATTCCACACAAATTCATAATTTGGTTGCAGCTCTAGGTCAAGTTTTTGAACTCAAGGATCTAGGGCCTCTCAACTATTTCTTAGGCATACAAATCAATAAATCTACTCATGGTCTCACTCTAACACAGAGTAAATATGCTTCTGATGTGATTCATCGTTTTCATATGGAGAATTCCAAGCCAACCAAGACTCCCTCCTGTCCTTCAACTCGTTTAGTGCCTCTTGATGGTGTTCTTCTTTCTGATCCAACTCAGTACAGGAGCATGGTTGGTGCTCTTCAATATCTAACCTTCACTCGTCCAGATATTGCCTTCAGTGTTCATCAATTGTACCAGTTCATGAGTCATCCCACCACTACTCACCTTGAAGCTGCTAAACGGGTCCTTCGTTATATCCGAGGTACTCTTCATTATGGGCTTTCTTTTACCCCAGGTCCTTTAACCCTTTCTGCTTTCTCAGACGCAGACTGGGCTGGGGATCCTACTGATCGAAGGTCTACAACAGGCTTGCTTGTGTTTCTTGGACCCAATCTCATTTCCTGGTCTGCTAAGAAACAGAGCACTGTCTCTCGTTCTTCCACAGAGGCAGAGTATCGTGCCTTAGCAACCACCGCCGCTGAATTGGCTTGGCTTCGTACCTTGTTTACAGAGCTTCGCATTTTTCTTCCTCACATTCCTGTCATTTGGTGTGATAATGTCTCGGCTATAGCTCTCTCTGCTAATCCCGTTTTTCATTCTCGCACCAAACATCTCGAGGTTGATTACCACTATACTCGTGAGAAGGTTCTTCGAAAGCAATTACAGATTGGTTTTGTTTCAGGCCGTGACAATTTTGCAGACATATTTACCAAGTCCCTTCCTGCTCCATCATTTCTTCTTCATCGGTCCAAACTTTTGGTTGATTCTTCCCCCATCAGTTTGAAGGGGGATGTTGAAGTAAAGAAGAAGAAGCCTGAAAAGAAGAAGATTGAAGAAGAAGTATGAAACGACTGCGTAGTGATTAAACTAAACGCAGCGTTTCATTTAAGAGCAGATGCACCAAACGCACCGTTTTACTTAAGTGAATGGCTTCATCAGAAACTTGATGAAACGGTGCGCTTCGCCTTGCTCCAGGTTTCGTGTCAGTTGTGGAGCTAAATTCAGTTAGTTAGTCTTAACTGAATTCCTAATTTTAAGGGAATTAGTTTCAGATATTTTGGGTCTGTTAACTTAAGCAAATTAGGCAAACCCAGATTGTATATAAATAGATCAGTGAGCACGGATGGATCATTGTGTAGAAACTATTGAAATTGAATACAAAATCTTCTATTCATTCTCTCTCTCTTTTCATTCTGTTCTTTTCTTACTTTCTTGCTCTTTCCCTCATTTTCTAGAGCTTTCCTTTCTCTGTGTTCTTGTAATTCTTTGTTGATTCAATTGGTGATAATCTCCAGAACTCAGATTACTTGTTCTTGAGTTTTTCTTCAGGGGCCACGTGCTAAGTGCATCAAAATTGTTGATTAACACTTCCATCTTTGGTTGCTTGCATGGATCCCTATGCATTTGCCACAAGCTAGCTATATTAATTTTAGGCAAACAAACTACCTTAAAAAAATGAGATTTTTTAATAATTATTTTTTGCAAGGCTAGGACGTAATGTTTACATTCCAAACAAACGAAAGTACAAGTTCCCGTTTTACCTTTAATCAACGTGGTCATAAAGTTTGCCTAAATTCTAAAATGGCTTTATTTTCTATTTCTCAATCTAAGCTGCGTCTACTAAGTCCAGAATTAACTACAGGTACTGATGTGGTTTTTTCTATAGTTTTGCACTCAGTTATTCTGCTTATTGAATTGAAATCCAAGCATTGAAAAAAGAAAAAAGAAAACTACATGTGTTAACATCAAGATCAAGAAGTCTTAGTAAGAATGTCGCCATGCATGATGCTAAGTAATAGGTTTATTATTATATCTTTAAGTGTTTCTTAAGCTTCTAAGATGTTTCTTCATTACAAATGGTCCTGGTGTATCCTAGCTGTTTTAATAATTATAGTTATTTATACATTCGAGAGATCTAAGAGTCTCTAAATGGGAATAGTATTTTTGGAACTATTCCCACTTCCACTAGTGGAATGTAACAACCATACTATAAAAAGAGTGAAGGAGCTTTGTATAGTAAGTAATCCAGACATATAGGACATACTGCTTTGGGTAAGATGTCCTTTCCTCTTTCTCCTTCATCTTCCTCTTCTTCTTCTTCTTCCTTTTTTTTTTTTTTTTTTTTTTTTTTTTTTACACTTCCCACCTCAAATGATGACTGTGGATGTTCTCTTGCTTAAAATCACTCTTTTACAAACAAACATAGCATTGGTTGAGGTTACTCTTAAGATACTTTTTCTGTTCAATATGCTTAGTTTAGAGTAAATTACACTTTTTATCCTCTTTCTTTAGAAATTTTTCTCCATTTAGAATAGTTAAATGCACTCTGCATAAATATATGCTTTATGTTTGATGCCTTGTCTTAAATTTTATTTTTCTGCTTTTTTCTCACTTTGATTTTTGCAGTTACTATCTTAAAACTAGATGAACAACTTGTATATTTGTCTAGTCTTTCAATTTAAAGACGTCTATTAACTTGAAAAACTTATTATTGTTTGGCTCTAATGTTAAGAAATCAAGTTCCCATAAACGGAATTTAATTAGGAAATTTTAGCTTTGCTAATGATTCATAATTGAAAATAAAAGAAAAGGGTTCCTTAAAAATATTACAAATGGCTTAATATTATTCTTTTCTTGCACTGGTAGGTGGTAGCATATATATATATATATATATATAGAAGTTGAGTTACATGGATTCACGAGGAGCACTTAGACCAAAAAGAGTCTCCTTTGGAAATGAGCACCAATCACCATCTTACGCAGTGAGTCAAGCACAAATTGATTTGCATTAGAGTAATATATATATATATATATGTTTGCTGAAGTGGAAGCAAAATATTAACAATTTTTTTTTTCTCTGTATAATATTTTCCTGTTGTCTATTAAAACATGGTTAGAAGGGGAAGTCGGAGCCTTGGACAAGAGCACAAAAATGCCTAGTGACTAATGAAAAGCCATATGGGTCTTCTTTCGGCCATTCTTTGGAGATTCCACATAACCCTATCCCTCCCATGGAGTTCCTTTGTCGCTCATGGAGCCCATCCTCCTCTAACTTCCTGCAGATATTTTCATCAAGTGTGAGAAATCACGTCCATATGCTATCTACTTTTTAATCTTTTGTTAAGAGCCTTACAACTCAAATGACACCTCATGGGATTTTCAACCGAGATAGTTATGATTCAAATTCTTTTGCCTGTAATTATCAATGTATAAGAAAAAATAGTCTTTTATGCTTTGAAAGTACGTTGAAATTATGTTGTGAAAAATATATTTTTCTTACTTTATGATAAGGAAGAAAAGGAAACAGTAGACACCTGGCCAGACGTGGCCGTGGGTTGAACATGCTATTATACTATATTACACACACGCATATATGTGTGTGTGTATACACACAGAGAGAGAGAGAGAGATGCTTGCTCTAATAAGGGGTTATATACTTTTTTGTTCTGCAGAATCTGTTAATGCATTCACACGAGAACTGTAGTTTAGGGGAGCATGAGGTGCAGCTACATGATAATCTTACCTCAGGTGAGCATGAAGAAGAAAAGATGGAGGAAACCAAAGGGCATGCAACCCTAAGCAATAGAAGTACTAGTTCCAGCAAGGTGGATAACATCTGGGTAAGAAAAAGTGAATGTGATTGGAGTCACAGCAAGAAATAAAATTTTAAATTACTTTTTTATTTTGTGTTTGAATGCTTACACATCATAATTAATAGGTATATGGTTCTACCTATTTCTTCAGAACTAGCATTCAAGTCTGTTCCCTATAAAAAAATAAAAAAAAGCATTGAAGTCTGTTAATCTTTGCCATCTCTTATGTCATGCACAAGTTCATTAGATTTATAAGAGTTTAACAACGATTGAACCTCCAGAGCTTGGTAATTAGTTTATATTATGAGCTTGCTGACTGAATGTCTTTTTTTTCTTTTTCTTTTTTTTTTTTTTATATCAATAGTAATTTGGTTGGTTTTAGGGGTTATGGACCATGTGTCAACTTGTTCCAATCCATGTTTATCACGTGGTGTTTTGTATAATAGGGATATGCAAACTCCACTCATAAAGGGGTTCCTCACTTGTGGGGTCTACCTTTATGTGTTGTATATTCCTGTGAATCGTGATGCAAAATAAAAATTTGTAGCCAACAGTAACCATGAAACCTAGAGATGTCAAGAACAAAGACAAGCTGTAATAAGCATGGTTATAATTATACATCAACCTAGACTAAGAGTCTCTCAACATATTTGTATGATTGTATCTTTGTGTGGTAGAAGTGTGTGGCTCAAAACTAACACAATCATGAGTTGATGGCCTGGACCAGAGTAGAACTTTACTGTTTTGTCCACTTAAGCCTGCAATGCCTTTTGGCGAACATTTATACTTATAAAAGACCTTGTAACATTTCATGAACCTCTCTTTTAACAGAAATGGCTTACACTTGACAAGTCTGTTCAACCTGTTGTTCAAACTCGCAAGTCCTTTATTACTAGCTTATTTAGACGAAGAGTAAGACCAAAGAGGAAGATAGACTTCGTACCGCCAATGTTCATGCTGCTCTTTCTGTGACACGCTTGGCTGCTGCAATTGCTGGCTTTGCTGCCAATAGCACCAAAGGCAAAGAAGAAGCAAATAAAGATGTCAAGCATATTACTAGTGAAGGCAAAGTAGATTGGGATCAGAATATGAGCAACATTGTTGCTTCAGCTGCAGCTCTAATAGCCACAATATGTGCTGAATCTGCAGAGTCAATAGGTGCAAACAGAGCTCATGTGGCTTCTGCCGTCAACTCAGGCCTTGCCACTCAAACCCCAGCTGACATGATGACACTAACAGCCACTGCTGCAACATGTGATGTATACTTACCCTAGTTTCATAATATCGTTCTGATTATACAAAACAAAAACAAGAAGTTTAACGACACAACATTTTTTATAATAATTTGGCATAATCTAATTGTGATTAATGCTTAATAGAATTGGTGTCAATAGTAGACCTAACTGAAAGTGTTGTTGCTTGAATCACAACAATCTTGTCAGCATTTGTGAAAAAAAAAAAAAAAGGCATGTCCCTAATATTACTTATTACTTGCCAAAGCACATACAGGATTAATAAGCTGATGAGTTGAAATTTTTTGTCCCAGGCATGAGAGGAGCTGCAATGCTCAAGTCAAGAGCTATGGAATATGATAATTTAGCAAGGAAACTACTTGAAGTCGAGGCTCAGCTGCCAGTAGTCACACCTTCTGGTAAATTTACAGGCCCATGACTTCCATAATTTGTTATTCAAGTATATGAACATTTATGTATGTGACAGTAACACCTACACTCCTGTAGTTACAAAATGTTGAAAAACAATTTTTATGCATGCAACCAGGGCATAAAAGACACAGGCGGATCTCCATCTATTCAAAGCATAAACAGCTTATTTTGAACCTTGAAAAGAAGTATCTGGGAGTTCTAACAACATCAAAGAAGTGTAAGATATATTCTTCTTTTCTAAACAGCTTACATGCTGTTTATTTATTTATTAACACTCTGCTGGAACTGAAAGTATCATTTAACATATTCCAGACAAGATTACTCATGTGAAGGAGGAGGAAGCTCATGGAAACTTCTCCATCAGCCTGAAAAGTAACTGTGGTGATATCAAGCTCTGGTTTGAAGACAAAAATCAATCATTACTCTGGATATCAGTGATTTCTAATCTCTTACAGATGCACAACTCTTGTTGAGATATGTAAATTACTTAAGTTTTAACAATCAAATTCATCAGGCCATCTGCTAGTTTATCTCTATAATGATCTGCTTGATATTGAGTGATAGAAAAAGTGTACAATTTGGCTGAAAGCTCTTTGACATTTGATGCAAACGACAAGGTTATGGGGGTTCTGTAAAGAAATGACTAATGATAAATATGTAAGTCACTAAGTTCTTCTATAAAGTCTCCATTAACTGATACCAGCTTTTTGGTTCTTTTTTAGCTACCCAGTATAATAATGAGAATGATAATTATACATTTGTATTAATTAACAATGAAAATCTTGCATTGTAAGCTAAATAAACACATACAATATTATACATATTTGTAAATAATATTGTACACATTTGTTTGGTCTACAAAGTAAATTTTACCTTACTAGTAAACTAAAAGTTCTCTTAACGAGAAAGTCCATATACTCAAAATTTGATAAATAATTTCATACTCAACTGATGTGACATATTATTTATAATAAGTAAAAAAAATAATACTAGTGTTGAGTTCAAATTAAAATTAGTAAAAATTTATTAACTCAATTATTATGAAAAATATTGTGAAATTTTTTATATAAGTAACATTGTATAATAATGGATGGATTCTAGGATTTGTGACTCATTAGCTCATTAGCTAGTTAAGAGTTGACTGAGGATGACAACACAAGCATGACTGCAACAGGGCTTGCCTTCGAGTTCCCCAAGATACATGCCTGGGATGGCCGGATCTGTTAACGTGTGTCCCCCACTAATGTATACCTAACCACCATTTGTCCACTTGGGGTGCCATTCAAATCCCAATTTTGCCTCGAAAGTTATGACTTTGACAATGGCTGTTTACAGTAAGTCTAATTGCCGGTGACAGATTTCACAATAAAAAGTGATATGCTTTCCTTTGAAAGTGGCATTATTTTAATCATGACATACCCATTTCTAGGATAGTAAAATTTGTTGCGTAATCATCCCTAAAGCAATAGAAGTCAACTTAGGACGACGAACCAAATTCAGAGAAGAAGGGAGAAAATATGATAATGTGATCTTAGGAAACTGCGCAGAAATCTACTAGAATAAAGAGTTGCGACTTACAAGGCTGCCGAGATAACTAGCTAAATGAATAAAAGACTATTTAGAAATGGCGTCTTAACGATTCTAACTTCACTCCTGGACAACTGATAGGGAAAACTTCAGACCCAAGGAGTCTGTTCAAACAGCTCCAAGCCTAACCTGCAAGGGAAGTATCTGCCTCGGTGGAACCTTTTGCCTTTTGGTACAAATGGTTCTTTACTTGCCTCTCAAGAAATAAATTAACCCATTTTTAGGGTTCAAGTGATAGGAAGTGATAATTATATTATTTTTGATGTTTCATGTCTACAATTTAAACCCACTACTTCTTCTTCCACTGTTTATCTATCTAAGAAAAATGTTTTTGCAAAGAAATTTTAATGTCATATTGACAAAAATCTTGTAATGAGAGCAAGATTTTATTGATAGAGCAAACAAAATTTATAATTATAAACTTCACCTACTCTAAAATGATTCCTTTGTTGGGTTTGGAACAGAGGGACATAATGATTTTGATGAGTTAATGTAACATTTTGCTATTAAAAATCAATTTTTTCTAAGAGGACAACAACTATTTTTCAAAATGATGGAGAGAGAAAGGGGCAATAACTTTCTTCTTCTCCTCCTTTCACTATTCAAGTGATTCTAGACTTCTCCAATTGCATAAATATCTTTTTCAAACATAAATGACAGTTCTTACACTTTTCAATCATACACTAAACTAGATACATGCAAGAAAATGACTATAAATGACACAAGTTTAAAATATATAGAAAACTACTATGTGCATAGGAAATACCAAAACTATTAACTTTTAACACTCCCCTTAATGCTTTGTTATGTAACATCCAACAATTCTCTAAGCTAATAAAACTTATCTTTTGGAAGAGCTTTGGTGAAGATGTTCACTACTTGATCTTTAGTCTTGCAATATTTGAGTTGAATGTCATCATCTTCCAAAGCCTCTCTAATAAAGTGATGCTTGATGGCAATATGTTTTGTACGAATATGGTAGACAAGAGTTTTTGTCATAGAAATGGTAGATTTCACTCAAAATTGGAGTAGCTTCTTCTTACTTCTCATTCTTCTTGGAGGTAAACTTTGAGGTGAGAGATGTTAACTTGATGAAAAAGTTGGAGATAATTGTAAAGTATCAAAAGGAGACATTTTTGTGGAGCTTCAATAACATCTTCATCTTCATTTTCTCCATTCTCAAATTCTTCATTAGATGTAGTGACTTGAGCTTAATCTTCATTTTCTTAATTACTTTATTATTCTTCAAGTTAAAATGTCTATAACCCTTTCATTTTGAGTTATAACCCACAAAGACGCATTTTTCACTAAGTTCATCAAGCTTATGCCTTACTTATTTTGGAAAATGAGCAAAGCAAATACAAACAAACATCTTCAAGTGATTCACGGATAGCTTGTTTCCAATCCAAGATTCAATTGGAGTTGATATAAATAAGTATGATAATTCTCTCTAATAATTATATAAATATTTATATGCAAAATTTAGCTATTATCACCTCTAAAAGATTCACCTTTGTACCAATCAAAACTTGGATCTTATAAGCATTGGACAATGTTGCCACATCTTCCGGTTCTTTATATACATCTCGTACATACTTCCAATGCTTGTGAAAGAAAAATTGTTCTTATCTTTTACAAATTAGAAATCATAGTTTCTTCATAAAAATAAATAAATAAATAAAAAGGAGAAGAAGGTTGGGCTCCCATTTTTATGGTAGCTTGAACTCACCATTGTCGTTGCTTTTGTGAGGACTTGTTTCCCTATCTCACAAATCCTCACACCCAAACCTTTTTTTTTTTCACTTAGAACTAAGTTGATACCATTATGTTGACTTTGGAATAAAAGGGGCAAAATGATTTTGATGAGTTTCTCTTGGAAATAATGCCAAGCCCATTTGGATGTTCTGGATTCCACTTTGTTTATTTTTGAATCCAGATGTCCAATATGTAGATTCACTTTAATACTCTCTCTTTCTTTCTCTCTCTCATCCGCTCTGGTTGGTTTCTTTGGCTCTGGTAAGTTTCTGCTCATCCCTACCCCAAACTAGATAGTTATCAATTTTTATTTTTTGAAATGATAGTTATTGAAATTCAAATAAACACAAATTTCTCTCTTTAATTATACATACAATGTCGCCATATTGGAAATAATTTTCAAGCCCATTTGGATATTCCGGATTCCACTTTATATATTTATTTACAAGTCTAGATGTCCAAAATGTGGATTCACTTTAACTCTCTATCGCTCTCCTTTTACATGTCCTCTCCAATTGCATGAATATCTCTTACCCTAAAAAGCTTACATGGTTGTGGTTTAATCCTAAATTTTTCACTTTAGAAAGTTATAAATTTCACATGACTATAAAAGTGACGTGTTTTTTATTTTACTTTATAAGGAAAAGAATATGTAGTAACTTGTGCAAAAAATTTCCACATAATCAAGTTAAGAGAATTGGATTACGCAAAATTTTGTGCAAGAGAAATATTCAATTATCAACCAATTATTCTCTCTAAATGTGATTTTTTTTATAGATACAATAAAATTTCAATCTATGATGTTTGCCCTATAATAATTGAAAATTAGATCTCTAACTTAAATATAAACCCTACAAGGCAAAGAAAGAATCAAAACACGTGTGGTGTTGACTGCTAAAGCTCAAATGCTTAAGCTAGAAAATTGGAGTTTTCTTATATAAGAAGATAGTTTATTTTATTGGTTGTTGTCACTTGTTATTTACCACCTTCCTAGAATTTTGTCCCGTTTTAAGATTGTTTACAACGATTCGTTACTTGAAATCTCGTGGTTGTTATAAATGGAAATTAATTGTTTGTAATTGTCAGCATTTGAGTTGAAACAACAGTTTTTTCATTTTTTATGATGTCATCATGTCTTTAGACTCCAAATTAATGTCTTTGCATCGTATCGAATAAACAGTACTGTATGTCCCACTTTTAGAATTTTACTTTATATTCTACCAACTATAATTTGTCTTGAGTATTAGATTTTTTTTTTTTTTTTTCATTTTAAACTTTAATTATTTTATAATTAAAAAATGATATATGACAAAATTGGTGTAACATATACAAAATGAGACAGGATATTTATTTGTATTTGGATGTTATGATACAAAAGTGAATGGCCAGTGAACATTATGTTACAAAAATTAATAAATTCGTACAAGCATGCCTGTTACAAAAGTTAATGGCCAGTGAACATTTAAATCTTTCTAGAAGTGTGAAGTGTTTTTTCAAACATTTATTTTTATAATGTTTTACCTATAATTGTTTTTAACAACTGACACTAGTGATTCTCAAAAAAAAACAAGTGACACTAGTAGGATTCTTTTTCTTTTTTAATTTTTAATAACAACAAATTTAAAGGATGGTCGTCTTTACTTTCACATTCTTATTTCATGGATTGAATAAGAGACCTTGAAATTTAAAATGGACTTAATTAATTTAATTAATTTTATTGTGTGGTTGTGATTGATCATTTATGCTATATTTTTCCAATAATTAGTGATAGTTATTGAAGATTTATTGTCAATTGGAAAGTAAATGAATGAGGAAAAAACTAAAATTACAACAAATAAAGTACAAGCCAGCTTCATTTTATAACCAAATTAAAGCTCCAAGGAATCTGACTGGAACTTACTATTCAAAAATAACAATGGATCATGTTCTCAAAGTTATGGTATGTTTGGATATCGCTTATTGTTGAAAACTGAAAATTTATTGTTGAAAACACTATAGCAAAATAATTTTAAACTCTCAGTAGTGCCTGTGAGACCTAATTTTAAAGTTATATATAAATGTGTTTTTCCGTACAAGTTGGTCCATAAATAGTGCACGGGACTAGGAAGAAAATGCAAATGCATGGACAAAAACGCTATGCAAACACACATTTAGTTAATATTTTGCCAAAACATAAATTGAATTGATTGTATATATTTGACTCAGGGTTCTTCAAAAAAGAAAGAAAAAAAAAATTGTTAAATATCTGAGTCTCGTGAACTAACTTGAAATTTTGCCTTTTATTCTTTAGAATATTCAAGAAAGAAGATCTGCTTTAATAAATTATTATCTTGACTTATACCAACTCATGATCATCACCACAACAATTCAAACAAACAGACTATTAAAATTCCAACATTAAAACATGTAGAATAAAACAAAAATTGAGATCATTAACAAATTAAATTTTGCCCAATATTTCTCATTAAAAAAAATAACCTTGAGTTGGACAAAGAACAAGTATTTACAACCACAAAAGTCCAAGATTTTTCTTCATGGTAGCCCAAAAAAACTATTTAAAAAAAAAAAAAAATTAAACCTGAAATTCTACAAAGCTCATCAGCTTGAGCACTGCATTCTTTGCGTGCGGTCCTTGAGAATTCCATTGTACAAAGCAATCCGATTCTCTGGCATTCCATTAACTGTTGGGATTTTGTTTCTGTAACTCATTTCATCTTTCCTGTATTCCTCACCATTCCCACTTGGTTCCTTCACATCCTCAGCAAACTGGACTTTCTTCTTCTTACTCTCCTTTTTCTTTTCCTCTACAATAGCAACAAAAAAAGACACAAACATTTAGTACCATTATAAACGAGAAAAAAAGAGCAAAGAAGAACAAAAGAGAAGGAACCCATGTACCAGAAAGTAAGCAAGAACGTAGAATTTTCTTTTCAGGCTGTTGGGAATTTTGATTCTTGGAAAATCGGGGTAGTGGGAAAGACTTATACCTAGAATAAGCTAGAAAGAGTAGGGTGCTAGAGACAACCATGGCTGTGGCGAAGACTAAACCTTGAGATATGGAAGGCATGGTGGGACAAAACCTCAAAGAACACCAAAAGGAAGACGACTCAGAGAGTCAATGGAGTTTATGATTATTGCATGAAGATACGTGTAAGCGAATATTTAAGCCTAGCTACAATATATGTAGAAAGAGAGAGAGAGAGAGAGAGAAGGTGTTTGTTCTTCATTAGGAGTGCGAGCGAAAATTTCTAAGATACAAGAAAAATAATTGGTGTGTGTGGACGGTTAAAGAAAAGGCGTGAGCATCTGGATATCTCTTTTGCTTGATGGCATAGAACTAGGAGAGAAGGAAAAGGATTGGGGAGATCGTGTCTTTTTTTTTTGGTAAAAAGGAGAATGCATTAAACTAAAAAAGAGAAAGAGATACAACTGGGCCAGGGCAAAGCCTGGAATGAAAGAGGCCATAGAGGTCCGATACATAAACGTTATACAAACAAGAGGGATACATAAACGTTATACAAACAAGAGGGAGGGGAAGAGAAATACAAAAAATCAGAGGACAGCTTAGAACCTAAACGGGCAAGAGCATCTGCACAGGAATTAGATTCTCGGTAGCAATGCTTCACTTTAACTTGAGGAACACGGGAAATCAGGAGCCTGCAATCAGCCACTATAGAGGAATTAGACGTATTGGAAGACCCCGAACTATTCATCAAATCAGCTATGACTTTAGCATCCAAATCTATTTCTAAAGCATTGTTGCAGCTCAGAACACATAATAAGGCCATCCCTAAGAGCCCAAAGCTCTGCTAAGAAACTATTGGTAAAACCAATTTGTCTAGCAAAGCCTTTGACCTATACACTTGCATCATCCCTAAGCACACCGCCTCCCCCAGCAACCCTGGGATTCCCTGCTGCAGATCCGTTCGTGTTCAGTTTATACCAACCCCTATAGGGTCTTTCCCATCTAACGATCTTGAGCAATTTCGGCTTATACAAACTGCTGCCTTGAGCACAAAAGAAAAATTCCATAGCCCTTTGGATGACTACCTGATGGAGAGAAGGAGAGGGAGCTCGATTTTGGAAGATAACCTGTTTCGGTGATTCCAAATAGACCAGATTCCAAACGAGAAGAGAATATGCCACGGAATAGAGAAAACCCTAACATTATTCCCGGTTTTGCAATTGGATTCAAGCCAGGTACATAAATCTTGTGAAAAGAAGGCGGGAGCAAGGCCAGTTGGATTGAGATTGTGCCAAACAATGGAAGCAGTAGAGCAATCCCGAAGAAGATGAAGAATTGATTCCGAAGAATGGTGGCAGAGAGGGCATGAAGGGTTTATCAGAATACCCCTTTTGGCAAGACATTCTCGTGTTGCAATATTTTTGTGTAAGCACATCCAGATGAAAGATTGGATTTTAGGCAGAATCTTTAACTTCCAAATCCAACAACCATTAAAGGCAGGAGCGAAATCAACTTGATTTGAAGCAATCTTGTAAGCACTGGCAAGGTTAAATTCCCCATTAGAGGTAGCAGCCCCGGTGTTAGTGTTACTGTTACTGTTTCCTTTGGCTTCTTTTTCACTTTTTTTTTTTTTTTTTTTAAATTTATGTAGAAAAAAAATACTCAATTTGGTTTATGATATTTTTAACTTACAGTTAATTTTGTCTCTACCAAGCTTTTCTCGTATTTTTTTGGCAATCAAACATGAAAACATAAACCAAATTTACCAATCTCCAATTCCAATAAACACACATATCAACTTAACAACAAATGCAAACCCAGATTTAGACATAGAATTATTACAAATTGAAAATAACATGGACCAATTACAATGCTACCAAAATATAATGATCAAATTGATTTCAAGTTGAAATTAATAACATGGACCAAAATGGTATTTGTGATACATATGGATTGTAATTATGTACCAAATTACCAATCACAAATGTGAAAAAAAATTATGAGATTACTTGTGGTTTCTTTAATGCTATTTGCAAAGAAAATTTGGAGGGGGGAGTTGGCAAGTTTTAATTAATGGAAAAAGTTTAGTTCGGTTTGGCGTTATTTTCTTCTAATCCATTATGTAACGATAGTTATAGTTTTAGTCACATGACTTTATAAAAAAACAATGTTACAGACACAACAAATTTCATAACTTTTTTTCACAATTTGTTGAGTTGACGTAATATAATTGGTGGCAACATCATTCTCAATTGAGACAATCACTAACACCACTTGGTGGTACACCAAAGACAAATTGCCACATCAATAGCAATAGGTGTTAAAATTGTTGTCAAATTCTTTGTGTACTTAGACTTATTGTTTTTTTAATGAGTCGTGTGATTTGTTTAAATAATATACATGGATAGTCATATAACTCGTCACGTAGTGGGTTGAAGAAGATTCCTTTAAAATGGTCTGGAGCTAAACATTGTCCTTAATTAATAGTTCTCATATGAGTCCATCATTAATAACTTGCTATTTTAACGGTTCTAATTTTTTTTATAGAAACAATTGTGACTCTAGAGTTATTCTTTGGACAAGGTAAGCAATCAACTTTGGGGGGACTTGTAGAGGATGGGATTTCCAAGTATATAACGCCCACTTCCAAAGGAATGAGACTATGAAATGACTTTGCAAAGCAAATTTGGAGGGGAGTTGGCAAATTTTAATAAATTGTTCTCATTTGAGTTTATTACTAACATTACTTTTATAAAAATTGTTGCGACGCTATAACTATTCTCTTCTCTATATGAGGTAAGAAGTCAAATTTAAAGAGATTGTTAAGTACATAATGCTCTTTCGCATAGGAACGAGTTTCATACTTATGGGGTCCAGCCAATATAACAGGCCCATTACAACTCAGACCTTAAAGAATGTGATGGCCAAGTACATAAATTTTTTTTTTGCTAACCTTCAATAGTATTTCAATAAAAAAGATCATAGCAGAAGGGGAAGTCTGCCTTACATATATCAAGTAACTCCACTGGCAGACTATCCGTAAGGAAAGACATAAAGCACTGGGTCCTAAGAGCTAGCTTGGCAGCGTTGTGAGCTGCAGAATTACAAATTCTTCTAACCCAAACAAAAGAAACAGTACAAAAGGCCCTACTTAAAGCAAGAATATCACAAACAAAGTTACTAATGACCCAACTAGGCTGGAGACCAGGATCAGAAAGTACATCAAAACACTCTTTCGCATCACCTTCAATCACGACCTTTGACCACCCTTCAGCTAAAGCAAGATTGATAGCCCAGAGCACAGCTGCAGCTTCGACTTGAGCAGGGAGGCACCTGCAGTACAGCTTGATCCATGCTTTAATGGGAGTACCTGTATGATCCCTTGCAACCACTGCAAGTGCAGTTAAGGTGTTACTTACTGCTGCATCAACATTGAGTTTTATGGAGCCTTCCGAGGGAGGTGACCAGGACAGAGGGTGTGGTAGAGGGGAGAGATGCTCTTCAACGGCTAAAGTTGCGAATTCCAGTGCCCTTCGACAGATGCGGTTACTGGATAATTGAATATCAACTATGCCATCTTGGAAATTTACCTGATTCCTTAGGTACCAAATCTCATCTACAATGAAGGCCATAGTCGAGGAGATGAACTCTTCATCTATGTCCGAAGCAAAAGGGTTGGGAGGGTCCAAGATCAGCTTTATAATATATGTATTGCTTCTGATATTGTGGTTAAGAGCTCTCAGTCCCCACCAAGAGGAAAACCAGATCGCTCTAGCCACAGGGCAATGAAAGAAAAGATGGCTAATAGTTTCTTGGCCATCTTGACACAATACGCACTCTTGGGTGTCAAGCTCCACTCTTTGGCCTAAGACTTCTTTAACAGGAATGGCAAATGTGGCGATCCTCCATAGCAGCATTCTGACTCTCTCTGGCACTCTGATTTTCCAAATATTTTTCCACATCTGGTCACTCAAGGAGCTTTGATTGGGGTGCGGGTTTGACACCTTATATGTAGATTTGGTTGTAAACTCACCTTTGGCATTAGGCACCCATATCAACTTGTCTTCATGCCGATTGGCAGCCAGGGGGATGGACAGAATGGCTTTTGCAGATTCGGCCTCAAAGAGATAGGATACTTGGTTCTCATTCCAGCAGTGAGTCGTGCTATCTATAAGCATAGACACCATGATAGGAGTTTCAGCAAAGGCCGGTTGTGCAGGCATGGGGATGAAACCTTGGATCCAAGGTACCCAAGGGTCAAGCCACACGTTGATAGAGGAGCCATCTCCAATGAGATAACACGCCCCTTTAACAATAATATCTTTGACTCCTTCAATGGCTTTCCACACTGGTGAGGCCGCTTTGTTAGGTTCTCTTCTGAGCCAGTCATCCCTTACTTTATACTTAGCTCTAAGGATTGAGATGCAAAGACTGTCTCTTTTGGATGCGACTAGCCATGCAAGTTTTGCTAAGAGGGCATTGTTCATCATCTTTACCCCAAGCCTCCTTTGCATTTAGGTTTACATAGGTTATCCCAGGCCGTGAGGGCTAGGAATTGCCCCCCAGAGTTCTTTGGCTTCCACCAAAATCTGCGAGAGAGCGAATCCAGCTTGTTGCAAACGTTGTTGGGGATACTAAATGCCGACATTGCATAATTAGGGATGGTTTGTACGACGGAATTGATCAAGGTCGACCTCTCTACCCAAGACAGACTCTTGCTTCTCCACCCCACAAGTTTTGACTCAACCCTTTCGACAAGATATTTAAAATCTTTAGATCGGGCTTTAGTTTGGAAGAGAAGGGACCCCAAATAAATAGCATCCTTCTTTAGGCTTCTCATTTGAAGAACATGCTTTATCGCTCTCCGCTTGTTCCGGTCTGTTTGCTTAGAGAAGAAAACCCCAGATTTCATATTATTTAGGCTCTGGCCAGACCAAAAACAGTACTTCTGGATGCAGCTCATAATGGCAGTGGCGTTACTTCTTGTAGCATTGGAGAAAAGAAGGATGTCGTCTGCGTACATCACATGGGTGATGGGTGGTGCACAGACGCTGGCTTTAACTCCACTAATGTTTTTAAGCTCGAACTCTTTCTCAATAAGCCTAGATAGCACTTCCTGCCCAATGATGAAGAGATAGGGCAATAGCGGATCGCCTTGTCTAAGTCCTCTAGATGGCTTGAACTGGTCCGATTTGCCCCCATTGACTAGCACCTCAAAGGAAACTGTGGAGACACAAGACATGATCCAGTCTGTGAAAGTTCTATTAAAGCCCATCTTACAGAGAACAGCCTGAAGGAAATCCCAATTTACTCGATCATAAGCCTTTTGGAGATCTATTTTAATTGCCATCTACCCAGATTTTATCTTCCTGCTTTTGAAACTGTGTATCAGTTCTTGGACAATCACTTGGTTCTCTGCAATCCAGCGGCCGGAGATAAAGGCTGATTGGGATGGGGAAATGAACCTCGGTAGGATAGGCCTAATTCTGAGCACCAAGATCTTGGAAATAATCTTATAAATGACGTTACATAAACTAATAGGCCTATAATTATTGAAAGTGGACGGGTTTGGAACCTTTTGAATAAGGATGATGAGTGAGCTGTTTACCTCTTTTGGCATTGATCCGTCAGTGAAAAAGGAAGTAACAGCTGCAATTACGTCCTCCCCCACAATAGGCCAGTAGCTCTTGTAGAACGCAACAGGAAAACCATCCGGCCCTGGTGCCTTCAGCTCCGGCATGTGAAATAAGGTTGACTTAATTTCCTCAGGGGTGGGAATCCTGCACAAAGCTATGTTCTCCTCTTCTGAGATGACTGTTGAAATCAGGTCCTCCATCTGGGCTGGGAAGTTAACATCCTTGGCAGTGAAGAGATTCTTGAACTTCTCCTGAAGGTGTTTTCTTATTGGGCAAGAGTCTGTAATCCAGTCTCCATCATCCCCTCTGATAGCATCAATGTTGTTATGGCGTCTCCTGATAATTTTAGAGAGGTGGAAAAAATGATTATTCTTGTCCCCCTCCTTTAGCCAGAGTTCTCTAGACTTCTGTCGCCACAAAACCTCGCTACGTAACAACCATTCCCTCAATTCTGCTTGGAGTGATGCCTCGGTATTGCCATTCCAGTCCGATGACTCAGCTCTTTGAACTTCCCTCAAGTACATAATGCTCCCTCACATAAGAATGATTTTCATACTTATGGAGTCCACCCAATGTAACGAGCCCTTTACATCTCAAATCTCTTAATATCTGCAAGTTTGGGGTTTGCGTAAGTTTTGTAGGAACCACTATGCAAAGCTAAGGAATTTATTTTGGGAGGCCACATTGCAATTAAACCTTATTTTATTTATTTTTTGATAGATACGATAGTAAATCTCAAATACAATGCAATATCATTTAATTTGTTGATTTTTAAAACCTTAGGGTTTTTTTTTTTTTTTAGAAGCAATTTTAGGATTTAATTTGTTATGATTTCAAGAGTACTTTTCAAAATTATACTAATTACTAAGGCAATAAGGTTCATTTTATTCCTCTCCTAATTATTGGGGTTTAAGATGTAATAATTAGAGAATCGAAAAAGTGCATTTTAATAAGCCAAATAAAACAATATATCAAGGTGAGGATAAGACCCTAATTTCCTACCATATATCAAGGTGAGGGTAGGACCCTTTCCTATTGGATAATAATCACGATGCGAATCCATCCCATTGAAAGATTTGCCTAATAGGCAAAATAAGTCTATATTAGCTAAACACATATACACTAAGGTGAACAAAATGGTCCCATATTTACAGTATGTTTTGATCACCAAAGTAGACCTAACAAATTGATCAACCAAATACACTTCAACTAATTCAGTTATTTAGAAAAATTAAAAAAACAAATCAAATACAAAAATGAACATGCTAGCCAACCAATGTGAGAATTGCTAACATACAAATGGTAAAGACAAACAATCTCAGGAGGCCAAGAAATTTGCCAAAATTTTCCTATATCTCTAACATGTTAGATTTGTTTTGAGTTTTTTTTTTTCCTGTAGCACATTAGAAAATGTGATTGTCATTGTCTCAAAAGGCTGCCTATCATCAATATAAAGATTTTCTGTCAGGACAAGAGGTTGTGGTATTCCTTGTAAGAAGAAGGGTATACAAACTGACATTATAAGCACTTCAAAATTACAGGACACAGAATTAACACAAACATGAAAAAAAAGAAAAGAAAAAATAATAATAATAATGAAACAAAACATCAGAACTAATGAACAGTAGGAATGTTCTCTTTGCTCTCTGTATTAAATGCCCATATTGGGTGAAATCACCATGGCACCATCACTTGGGCATCCCTTCATTTCTCCTCAAACTCAACATCAATAATATCAGGGTCTGACTTTGATTTTGAAGAAGAGGTGCCTTTACCATCTCTTGAAAAGAAGTCCCCTTTCGGCTGCCACACGATGTTTCCACAGCTTGTACAACGAATTATTTGGTTCTTGTAACCAACAAACTGCCTCTTACAAGCGGGACAAGCACCCTGTCCAAGTTTAGGGGAAATTGACACATTATTTTGATTCATTAGTTAATCATAAATTCCAATCTATAGATAAACCAAATGGGTTTTGATAATAAATTCATCGTACTTGAATTTTTTGACCCCATGTACACTCCCTGTGTACTAGGGTGTTCCATTTTTTATATCAATAAAACTTATTACTTACCAAAAAAATAATAATAAATAAATTCATCTGCTAAATAGAATATGTGGAACATCAAGAAAGGCTACCAACCAAACAGTTATGGGGCAGGACAAACCATTTGGTGCAACACAATTGGCCATGCTAGCACTTCCAACAGATCAAGAAGAACATCTAGACTGCCTACTTCTGTCTCATTTAAATTACATTCATTTTTGTAGTGATAACCACTAAGTTTGATGCCAAGGAAGTAGGATTATGTTTGACTATATTTGATACATATATGAACAAGCTATATATTGCAAAATTGATCAAATACAATCATTGAACCAAGTTAGTTTACATAATATATAAATTCCTAGACAAAATAAATGATGAAGATATCCTCCTAAACGACATGACACAAAATTAGTTGATATCATTTCCACCTTTTAGCTTCATTTAAAAACATATTGATTTGTTCAAAAAAAACTAAAAATAAATTCTTTCATTGAAAAAAAAGGTCTTTATGGAAGTATTCGACTAGAAGTAGCTCTATTGAAAGAAGGGTAATCGGAGTCGGATAATAATAAAAGAAGAATTTAAATCTTTGAATCAAAACAATAAGAGTCTTATAACATAACACACATTAATTAAAATTGATCATGACATAAGAGGTGCAAATGGCACAGGAAGAAAAAATATATTAAGGGCCTCCCTTTTGATTGGACCATATCAAGAATGAAAGTCATACATGTGAATTATCACAATTTCTGTAGAAAGCTACCAATAGCTTGAAAGTTCATACACAAAGATAATCACTTGGTTATCTGATCATGGTGACTTTTGCCCTAAAATTTATTCAAAGATATATTCTGACCATGTATGAGGCTTAAAGAGAGACTGCCAAACAGTTCATAGCTAATTGCATCATATTGACAATAACATATGGTGCAACAAGTCCAATTGCGCCCTAAAAGAATTGCAACTAAAATAACTATAAAATTGTACAAGCACACCTGCATAGACAAAAGCAAAGTAACATGAACCATACCTTTATAACAAGGTTATTGGCAATAGTCCCAATAAGAAGTGGACCGGCAAATGGCAGTATCCATGTTGCAAATATCAAGACCCGAAAAAGCCATCCAGACAACGCAAACCAGAGGAAGAAAATTGTCTACAAAAAGAAGACAAGAAAGTTCAAAACCAAGATTAAGTTACCAAATAAAGTGTTTGCATAACCAACATTCAGAATACATACAGAGAAATTTTATTAGTACGTATTCAAGTGCTATTTTTCCTGAATATAGTTCTTAATGCGATGTCTCTGCCAGTTGGCAGGTGGTGAAGAGAAAGAAAGATAAGTCTAAAAATTCTTACAACAAAATACCAAGTATTCAAAGTTTAAAGCATAATTCTATCCATTTCATCTTGAGATTTTCTACGTCGCTAAGACATAGAACCCCCCAAGTTTAGCAAGCAATAAATAGAAAATGGTAACCATGACTTGTTTTAGTCTGTGGCTTGACTTATAGTTTACTCTGAATTACATTCAATATGCAAAAGAAAACAACTTAATTTTGAGTTGACCATACTAAATAATGAATAACAAAACTGATGCAAGACAAGTCTCAAGGGGAACTTGTCTTGAGACTTGTGCTTGGAAATAAAAAGAGAACAAAACAAAATGGATAGGACCTAGAATAAGCACACAGAGTTTGCATAGAGTCAGCACCAAGAAATCAAAAGAAAAAATAAAATAAAACCTAGGGATCAACAACCAGGGTTGCTTGGAATTAGCACCAAGCATGGGACAAGGATAGGAACCCAAGATTCAGACCCTGGACTTGCTTGGAATCAACACCAGGCATTGGAAGAAAACTTCCAACCCAAATTTTAAAAGCCCATGATCAACTAATCTACAACCATGAATTTTGGCCTCTTTAAATAGGGTCCCCAGAAATTATAAATAAAAAGGTCCCCAGATCATGACAAACATGGAAAGAAAATAAACTCATAATGAGATTACCTCATATATGAAAATAAAAATCAAATCTCTCTAATAGCATCAATCAGTAGTAATCAATATCAATTGCAGCCAATAAACGTTAAGAGGTCAAATTTGGTGTCCAAACCTACTAAACTGAAACAAGCCAATGAACTATCAAATGGGAACATGTGTTTGGGGGGGAAAAAAAGATAGGACATAGGAATCAACACCTAGGATTTGCTTGGAGTCGGAACCAAACAATAAAAACAGGAAAATAGAACCTAGCAATCAACACCTTGCATTGCTTGGATTTTGGAATCAGCATCAAACATGAGATAAGGACAATAACCCAGGAATTAGCATATGGGCTTGCTCGGAATCAGAACAAGCACTGGAAGAATATTTATGTGACAATATGCGTCTGGATTAGTTTTTTGTTAAAATGCTTATTCGCTTAAAGTTGGTAAAAGTACAATTGTACCTAGAAAAACCGAGACTTTAAAAAGCTGTTACATTAGAAAAGGTGAGACTTTAAAAACCTGTACATAAGCAAATAAGGTAATGGAAATAAGTTAATCCAAATGCACATAGCTCACAGGTGGTCAAAGTTATGAAGTATCTGTCATACCAAAGCCATTACCTTTAAATAATTTCACCCATTCATTAGAAATGATAATCAGTTATGCAGCAACCCTAGCATGTTTAGAGAAGAACTTCCCTATGCCCAAGACTAAGGCTTTGGGCCTTACGTCAATTAAGAGGCCCATGCCAATTAAAAACTCCCTTCAGCTGGCATTAAGTGCTAAAGGTAGCTTTTTGGGCCTTATTAGTTTTCAGTTTTCTTTTATTATTATAGTTAAAATTTTATATGGATGATTAGTATTCATCTGATCTAAGGGTTAGGATTAGTTTGCATTTGGGTTTCCTTATTATAAAGAGGTAATTTTCTATTATGGAGTCAGTGCTTACTGAAAAGAAATTTAGAACTTGCATTTTTAATTTCTGACAGTATGCTTCTTCTCTTTATTATTTCTTCTTTCTTCTTCTATCACCTTAATCATCCTTTCAAATCTATAACCAGCGCCAATACCATTTACATAACTTTTCACACAGCTTAGACATCCCCCAACTTTCTCTGTTATCCTCCTATTTACAGCCCCAAATCACACCCTTCTTATGGAGTCAGTGCTTACTGAAAAGAAATTTAGAACTTGCATTTTTAATTTCTGACAGTATGCTTCTTCTCTTTATTATTTC
Organism: Quercus aquifolioides; assembly: GCA_019022515.1. Classification (NCBI taxonomy): domain Eukaryota; kingdom Viridiplantae; phylum Streptophyta; class Magnoliopsida; order Fagales; family Fagaceae; genus Quercus; species Quercus aquifolioides. The sequence goes on along the minus strand of CM032335.1, from coordinate 29,967,795 downwards.
TTCTTTCTTCTTCTATCACCTTAATCATCCTTTCAAATCTATAACCAGCCCCAATACCATTTACATAACTTTTCACACAGCTTAGACATCCCCCAACTTTCTCTGTTATCCTCCTATTTACAGCCCCAAATCACACCCTTCTCTCATCTTTTGAAACCCTTAAACCCTAGATTTCACTAAACCTTCTGACAGCAACTAATCCTTCCAAACCTACCTTATGAACCCTAATTTTCTAATGAGAGTAAAATTTGCATCAGTTTTATCTAAAAATATAGCCCAGTACCTATTATAATCGAATACAAACTAAATATTAAAAAGGCCCTCCTATATTAATTAAGATCATCTGTAATATCATATAATTGCACTTACAAAATAGTCCTCATAGAAAATCTGTTCACACTTCACATAAATAACATGCAGCATTATTTTAAGGGATACATACCGCAAAACTTCTTCCTAACGGAGTGTCCAAAAAATCATTGAGCTGTTTCCTGTACTGCATGGATGGCAAAGAACAGAATTATTAGCGATCACCCTAACATCAAAAGCATAAGAGCCAATAAGGCAATAACAATATTCAAAGACCAAATGGAAGTACAAATTTCCATAGTGAAGAAAACTTGCCTTTCTGTGACCTTTTATGATCAATTTTTAGTTAGTTCCACTGTTCTCTTAGGTGTACTAAGTTAAATGCTACTAGTTTAGTTTTTTGTCTTTATCTGTTTACTGCCGATCTATGACGAAGTAAATTTCTATACTTCAGATTTGCTAGAATTTTTCTTTTTGATTGTAAGTTACACACGCACCCAGGGAGCCTTGAATCCACGACCTCACCCTCCACCTCGTACTTACAAAGGGAGGAGGTGTCAGCTAAGCTAGAGCTCATTCGCTCCAGATTTGCTAGAATTGGCCATGCTTTGCGGCTCATGGATAATATAGGATTCAATGGTGGGTTTATTTAGTTCTTGTAAGTTCCCGGCTTAGTATACCAGCCAAACTTTCTAAAGACCTATACTTTAAATTAAAATGCGTAGTCCTAGTAGGAAACAGTCGTGCCAGCAGCTCTATAAAGCCTATGAGCATATGTAATCTGTAACTAAGCTAGACTCGAAGTATCGAACAGAGAGATCTTCAAGCAACTAATACAGCTCATGTAGGGTGTGTTTCCTTTCCTATTCAAGTTGTCTTCTTTGCCTAAGCTGCTCTGTATTTATCATTTCTCTTACTTTAATGAGTTACATTTCGACAATACAGAATTGAATTTCATGAATTAAACCTATAAAATCTGAAACACCATTCCTAAATTCCAATTATATACCTACCTATGATTGCTTGTTCTGAACAAGTTCTCAACATAAATCAAAACTTGAATCATTGAATTAAACCAATAAAACCTATAATTAACACCATTCTTAAGCTCCTACACTACCTTGTGACACAAATTTAGAGAGTGCACTGTACTAACTCAGGTGTGAAGTAAGAGCAAAGAGTTTGTTTCTACTATTTCCAAACAAACCCTAACAAAAGCCAGAGAGCTGAGAGAGAGAGAGAACAAACCCTCGGCAAGTTTCTGGTGAAGTCGAGCGAGAAAGTGCGCCAGCGCATTCCGATCTCGAACTCCCTATCGATTTCGCGGGCGCGGTCGGCGGCGGAGCGAGCGACGGAGCTGAGGCGGCGAGAGACGGAGTAGCGGCGGTCGAGTCGCTCGGCGGCCTTCTTGGCTTCGTAAAGAAACTGCTCTAAGCCGTCGTTGGCGCTGCGCCACGCGTCCTTCAAAGCCTCGCCGGAGACCATGCGCTTAGCGAAGCCGTCGATGTCGCTGCGCTGGAAGGCTCTGATGGGCGCCACGTGGCGGGAAGGGAAGACCGTCGTCGTCGTCGGAAGCCTTGGGTGACAGTAGCGTGGCTTTAGCTTTAGCTTTAACGGCAGTGAAGGTTGCCATGGCAGTGTTGTTGTGGCCATGTGGCCCATTTCTACGGAAGCTTTGTATTTGTGATTTTTATTTTATATTTATATTTTCTCTTTCGCGGTGGAGGGGTTTGTGGTTCGGTCTTGGTTCGGTGCTACACTCTACAGTTGCCTAATGGCTTAATACTTAGCAACCAGGCAACTGATCCCACGGTAGAGTTTCAGCCACGTCTTCCATTTTAACTTCGATATTGAATGTTCAAAGTTAGGCTCACAATAAAAACAAAATGTTCAACTTCAACTCGAAGAAATGAATTTTGCTACAATGGTACAAGTACAACCAATATTTGAGTTCAAGATCACAATAACCCAAAAGCTTGTGCTTGGTTTCACTTAGTTTGATTTATTAGTCAAGTTGAAATTGAGCTCAATATCAAACTCTTAATCTTAAAATTAAGATAAGATCCAACAAGAGTTTATTATTAAGCCTATATATTTTAGCATATTATCAAACTCATTTGGTTTAGAAGTGTGGCCCAAACTCCAAATTAATTAAAGATTTAGTAAGATATTAGTTTATTTTTAAAGCCCATGTCACACTTATTATCAAGCCCATAATTGAGCCTAGGTTAAATTTGTTTTTTATACAATAAATCCTATCATTGAGCTTAAGTTGGACTTGTTTTTTATGGAGTCCTATTATTATGAGTTTATTCATAAATTTTTTATTCTTCTCAACTTGTTTATCAAACAAGTTTAAAGTTAAAACTTAAACTTGACTTGTTTATAAACAAACAAATATGTATAGATTTTTTTACTGAGTCAAAAGCTATTTTATGAATGATGTGATTTATTTACAATTCTAATTAAAAGTACAAGATCGTTCATTTAATTTTATTTCAAACAACTTTAATTTATATTTTTTTTATAAAGAAATAATGTAATAATATGTCCATGATATTTTTATAAGAAAATGGGACCGGCGGCGGGGCAATGTTTTGTGTTTTTTCCAAACCAAGCCCAAATGCCAAATCTCTTCAATAATGGGCTTTAGGAGTGAGTAGGCTCTCGAAGCCCATTTTTAAAACGCGACCACTTTCCTCCTTCTTCGTTTCGATCCGACCCCATCGAAAAAAAAACCACAGACCAGTGTGTGTGTGTGTTTAACAGAGAAGAGAAAAGAAGCCCTAGACGAGAACTGAACACAACAAAGTTCATACATTTTTGAAATTGGATAGTTCGCTCTAGTAGATTGATTCTCCGTGTCACACTGTCTTGGCCTGTGATGGAGACCTCTAAAGAACAAGAAGAAGAAGCACATGCATTCCTCCTCGATCGCACCTCTCGACCAACGAGAGGGAAGAGAATGACTAAGCTGCTCGACGATGAAATTGAAGAAGACGAGCTTTTCTGGAATCAAGAGGCTCTTAAAGATGTACTTCTCTCTCTCTCTCAATTTTGTTTCTAATATTGTTAACTTGGAAATTAACTATGTTATATATGTGATTTTCAGGAAGAGAATGATGTTAATTATGAAGAAGAGCAAGAGGTTGCTGATGAGTTTGATAGTGACTTTGATGAAGATGTAAGAGCTTCCTTAACAAATTTTACTTTTTTCTGTAATGCTAAATTAAGCTGTACATAACCCCAATTTTTAGCTAATTAAACCAAAAAATGAGCTTAGTTTAGTTTAACAGACTAGAATATGGCTTCTGGGCATGAGCGGTGAATGCCCCTAGATTACCCGATAACTTGTTCTGGCGGGTGGGGTCAGTTTCTTGTAGGTTTTACTAGCTAGAGGCGAGTCTAAAGGGCTCTTGTTTAGAAATTGAACAGTCTAAAATGTAGTCATCCTGCTAAAGATTTTTTTTTTTTTTGTTATCATGTTATTTAGGAGCCTGAGCCAGATGAAGAAGTAGAAAACGATGCTGAGGACAGGTTTAGTTTCTATTGGCTAAAGCAAATGATTGTTTTAAGATACTATCAATTTGGGAGTGTTTCTAAATGTTGGGTTTTCTTATAGGACACGTCCAAAGAAGAGGCTAATATTCCCCGGAAAGACTCTAGCGAAGAGGAGAACGAAAAAGAAAGACCTCTCGAAGTTAGAAGCCGATCCCAATGATGAAAAACCAGCTCAAAAGTCTGGCTCCCGTGAACACCATGATGGCCCTGATGACAATGAAGGGGAGAGGACGATCAGGAAATCTACTAGAACTTCGGTCATTGTTAGGCAAGCCGAGAGAGATGCAATACGCGCAGCTCTGCAAGCAACAATGAAGGTCAGTTGTCTGTCCTATTATAGCATTTCTTGCTGGACATACTTCCGGTTATGATTAAAGAGTTGCTTGTTGTTTAAATGGAATGATGGTCATTATGAATAAGAAGTTCACTTTAATTTTGAAGAAATAAAAGGCTGTTTGCGGAGACTTATACTATCACCAGTGGCATCTCATATTGATAAAATGAATTAAAAATTTATGATATAATGTATCTTGGGGATATCCTTTTTGAAGTTGGGCAAATTCAACTATTTAACTATTGCAAATGCATGTCTGAGAAAGAATTATTTATTTATTTATTTATTTTTCCATTCTCACTTTGCAAAAACCCTAATTGATTTTTAGTACTCGAATAGGTTTATTTTAAGATTCTAATGGATGAGCTGGGTCATATTCTTGAATATGTTTTTCTAATCCTTAGTGGCATTGCTCACTGCTTCCTTAGTTCATTTGATCTGTTAAGACTTTGCTACTTGTAAAATTTGCATGAGTAGCATTTTCAAATCTAAAGACATGCAATCATTCAAGTTGGAATGAATTTTCAGCCAATAAAAAGGAAAAAGGAAGGAGAGGAGAAGAAGATGACCCAAGAAGAGATGCTCTTGGAAGCAGCTCAAACAGGTTTTTACTCTTAATACTCAGTTTTAGGAGATGATTTGAGGATTGCTGGAAACTTTTTATTTATATGTGATGAATTTGTGAAGCTTTTACTTTCTGTATGATCTATACTTGAATGGCATTGGTTATAATTTTGCAGAAATCATGAACTTGAGGAACTTGGAGCGTGTTTTAGCAAGGGAGGAAGAAGTTAAGAAAAGAGCAATTGTGCATAAAGCTGTCTACAGTGGCCCGCAGATACGTTTTTTTTCAAAGGATGGTAAGCTTTCCTTCATAATTTAATTTACATATTGGTTTTAGACAACAAAGTGAGTGCACAAAGTTTTATTTTGCTGCAAAATTAATTCAAGTTGGATTAAATTAATGTTGATCTATAAATTTTGTACAGGTTCTTCATATTTAGAATTTAGTAAAGGATTGTCATTTCTGTCAGAGATTTCTACAACACCTGTTCCTTGTAAGTTAACTTTATGTGCCTGTCTTCATTTTAATATCATGGTGAAAACGCTTTCTTTTTATAAATATATTTATGCAAATGATTTTATACGCTCTCTTCCTTTTAGAGCCTAATTTTTTCTCATTGTATTCTTAAGTTAAGTTTGTGTATGCATCTTGTGTTCACGACCCTTCCTTTTTTCAATAATACTGGTACCTCATTATTATTATTATTTTAAAAAGAGTATCTTTATGCAAAATTTGATTGTATACAAATCATTCCTATACAAGATTGCCAATGGTTGACGGTGCTGTTTTCTTATGGATGATTTTGTTTTTTTTTTTTTTCCCCTCAAATATTAAGCCATACAGTCACTGATATTTTTATGCACGTTAAGCTTTGTCCCTGCCACTAGCAATAAATTACCTCCTTGTGTCAGTTGCCTCCCTAAGCCAGGAATTGAAGATAAACCTTTAGACCCCTGTGCCATGATCTTAAAAGTGGATCTATTGTCCTGCTAAATTGCATAGTTAATCTTTAGACACCCTGCTCCTCATAATGATCCACAAGAGTGCACTTGCCAGTTTCATCTGTAGATCAGTCTTGTTTTTATGGAAATGATGCTACCTGAAGTTTCTATCATCATTTGAGATACTGCTGCTATATTTCTGCCCAACTTTGTATTAGTACTACAAACGAAGTTTAGAACCTCTAAAGCTCTCTGATATGATTCACATATACCTTTGACTTTGCACCTGCTTTTTATTAAAGAAACAAAGCTGCATAGCTTACTGTAGTCGAAGTGAGTTGTCTATTAGGATGAAGATCACAAAGATTCAGTTCACAATGGCTCTTTAAGAGCTTTAATATTAATATATTATCTATAAACCTGGAGTTTTAGAAAGGCCTTTGTTTAATGTCGTGCATGTGGAGATAAAGGAATGTGCATTGTTTTGAGGGGAAGGAGTTACCTTTATCAAAGTTGAAGTTCTCTTTTTTGAAGGCTTTATACAGATGGCCTTTAGCTACTATTTCATTCTCCTTGAACTTGTTACAGTTCCTGGATAACAACAATTCTAGATAATTTTTTCGGTTTTTTCTTCTTCATCATCTTTTTCATTTGTCACTTCCTTTGTATACTTCCTGTGTTCAGGGGTATGCCCTTTCTTGCTCTTTTTTTGGCAAAACTCTGGCTTCTTATGATGCAGATACTTTGAAGGTAAACATTTTCCCTGATTTATCCCAAAAAAAAAAAAGATAAACATTTACCCTGTTTTATGGTAACCTTACTTTATTAAAGGTTCCAACTTTTCATCCTCCTTTTTTTTGTCCTTAGTTTCTCTCTCTTTCCTTTGCTCCCCCCCCCCCCCCCCCCCCCCTCTTTTTTGCCTCATTTTCTTCTTCCTAAAAAAGTATTAATCCTCAAGCTTAAGTTTAATAAGGTGAAATGAAAAATAACTTGTCTTTGCGCTTAAAAGCACACTTAGATGCATTTCACATTCTTTGGTGGCAGTTAGGGACTTCTTGATCATGTTATATGGCTATGCTTTTGATTTATGTATTCTAATTAAATTCCTTTCCAGATCCGGAGAAGGCTGTATGTGCAGTTACTGGTTTGCCTGCCAGGTAAGAGCTGAATTTCTGATTTGGTGGTCAGTGATTTCCTTAAAGATATTTCTGTAGGAAAAAACATTCAAATGCAAAGTCTAAAAATGTTGTTGATTTCTTTACAAGTACAACTGGAGAACATATGGTTTATAATGATGTTCTATCGTGCATGGTTAACCCTTGATTTAGTAATATAGTTTTTACAAGAAAAAAATCATTAATAAAATGACTTGATAAAGGAGATTGTTAATATTTGTCATTGGCAATTGACTTTCTGTTTTTCTCTCAATTTTTTTTGCTAAATGACATGAACCTGCAGCTTTGGTTGTCCATGGATTAAATGGTAAAAAATTAATGAGGTTAGGACTAGATCAAAAGGAAATACTTTTGGGTTGTAGGGTTCATTTGAGTAGAGTGGAGAGGGATAGATTACAAAGCTGGGTGATAGCTTTGAAGTTGTGGATGATAAAGGTTGCTCAACGACATCAATTGTGAGGCATAGACATGGCTTAGGTTTGTGGAAGACTATTTGAAGTGGGTGGCACGCTCTCATAATTTCATTAATAGAAAGTCATTTGAGGTTGGGGATGTTAGTAAGGTTTTTCTTTGGAATGATGTATGGTGTCTCATTCTTTGGGGCTGATAAGTATGGTGTCACACTGGAACTAGAGGTTCTTTCTGATTGGCTCAGAAGTGGGAAGTAGAATTAGTAGATGCTCTTATTCAACCTGTAAATGAGCAAGTGAACAGAGTTAATATATATATATATATATGTTAACTTGATGATGCCCTATTAAATTGATTACTTTCATTGATTTTGACCTTTGATATGGAAGTTGTTTGACAATGGTTCCTTGGTATACTTTGTCACCGTACTTCTTAATGAATTGTCATTTCAAGCTGTAGGTATCGTGATCCAAAGACAGGGCTGCCTTATGCTACAAAAGAAGCATTCAAAATCATTCGTGAACGGTATGGCTTCCATTGCCTCCTTTAGTAGCCTTTGTTTACATTTTATTTAAGAAATTTGTCATACAGCTTCGGCTAAAAAGCTTGCACCTATGTGTTATTTATAATTTTTATTTCCCTCCATGTCTATCATCATATTGGGAACTAATATATCTTAAATAGTAACAGCAGGGCCACCTTAGTATTCAATATTTTTTCACTAATATTTTGATAAGTAATGAATAGTACTTTCAAAGCACCCAATTAGTTGAGTTGGGTTGAGTTAAGCTTAGCCAAGAATGAATAGCACTTCCAAAATGTAAATAGGAGAATGGAGACAGCTGATCAACCCTTGTGTCCTTTCCTATCAAGATGTGGTTAAAACTACACTGTTATTTCATGAATGTATATTTATGTACTGCACGTTTTCCCAGACAATTTGAAATATGACTAATGCATGCTATGGTGTTTGCAGAGTATTTTTCAATAGGGAAAAGTTAATGGATGCACTAAGGGCATTGGTTTAGAAAATATTTTTAGAAACTTTTTATAGGAAAAGAAAAAAGTAACCAACTTTTTTGACAGTTTTTTATATTTCTCATAAAAGTGGTATTAAAACTTTGTCTAAAATGGTCCATTAACAAATACCCTAAGGGCATCCGTTAACTGGACCCTTTTTAATATTGACTTTGAACATCCCTCCCCCCCCTCCCTCCCAAAAAAAAAAAAAAACCCAAAAAAGTGTTGCTTTTATTATATGCATTTTTCTTTTTTTCTTGTCTTAAAAATAAATTTATTTTATAAAAAAATTATTTTCCTGTCTTTTTTCATTGAATTCTTACCTGATTGATCCTTATTTTTTCTTGACTTCTTCAATGGGTGATTCTGTAGCTATGCTGATGAGAATAGTGGGGTCCAAAAGGAAATGGACATGGGAGATTTATTTGATTCACTTTCCGGGACAGGGTTTTCTGCTAAGCGTAAGAGATCAGTGACACCAAATAAAAGTGAAGTATCATATATGCGATACTTGGCTCGTTTCCGCAGAATTCCTGCCATTGAAAGTGAAGAAGATTCAGAATAGTTACTGTGGTAATTTAAAATGTTTCTTTTCTTATTTAATATCTTCATGTTCATTATAGAAGTATTACTCCACATGGTATGTAATTTTGTGAAAATAACTCCTGCAAGCTATAAGCTATTATAGAAGTACAACCCTTGAAGTTAAATTAATCTTTCACTTAGCTAGATGCAAATTGTTTTGGTATGCAAAATGGCCATGGAAAAATGTTATGTTGCTTACAAGATAAAAAAGGAGGTTTCCTAACCTTGTGTTTAGTAGGAGGTAAAGGTGAAGACATTCTTTTACCCTTGTTTGTTTGTTGAAATTGATTGCTGTGGGGGCACCCCTCTTAACAGGTTCCTTCCCCCAATCCACCCACTTTTAGGCTGGCAGACAATGGTGGGCCTCGATACATTATCCTCTTGCTAATCCTACTTACAAAACCGTAGCATAAAAATATGCACATGTTATCTATAGCTGCTAGCATTTATAGAAGTTTCTTAGATATGTCATGTGAATCTTGAGAGGCTTGGAGTGAGTGCAGAGTTACCCTAAAAGTGTTAAACGGTTATTGAGTTTACCTATATTTTAAGGAGATCCCATAGAGCTCTCTTGCTTATAGTTGATAATTAATAGGTTCTAAGCTCTCCCAGTTTGATCTTGTTTATGTAGTTCTTTAATTTTTGTTTTATGCACATTGTCCCCAAATACAAAAGAGAGGAAAACTGAATCGATTGCTTGTGATGCTATCATTTCTGTAGACTGAGGCATAATTGATATGGTACCTTGATAATTCGTGCCATCTGCAAGATCATGGTAGAGCTCTACAACAGAGTATGTGCCAAACTTCCCAATGAGTATCAGTTGTAAGTATTCTATTTTTTATTCAAAGTAAATGTGATTTATATCATACAGGAAGCTCGTAGTATGTAGTAATATACTGATATGCCCTTTCCCTGAACAGCTTTCTCTGCAGGAAGTTTGGCATTTATGGTGCTGTGCCACAAGTTTTTGATCAGATGAAATGAAGTCGTCACAGCAGGGAGAATTCTGCAGCAGAATTGCAGTCACCTACAACAGGATTCACTTAATGTATAAGCTTTGGATATGACATCTTCCAAAGGACTCCGTTTCTTGAAATGCAGTGTTCAGACACACCTGGATGAGTCTTGGCTTCACTTCCTTTTACCATGGTTTTTATATCTTAGATATATTGGTTTTGTCAACAAATGGATATTGCTAAATGGTTCCCCGAGGGCCTGATTATGATAACTTGCACTAGGTGTGCAGCCAAGGCTAAAACTCAGTACATTCCAAAATATACTAAAATTCTGTACATTATGATCTCTTCCTCTCTCCTCTCTCCTCTCTCCTCTCCCCCATTTCCTTTCATCCAAACTTAGGGTAAGGGAATGGTTTAAAATGTCTTTCCTCCAATGTAATATCTAGTTGCAGGCTTTGCCCAGTTAGCAAGAAAACAGAACTATTCTTCATGGTCCATACTAATGGCTGAGTAATATAAAAATGACAATGGGCCATGTGCATAACATTTCCTATAGTCAAATCCTCTATATAGAGCAAAATGGCTTCACGCGTCCTAGTGCTTAAGGCTAACATGAATGCTCTTCTTGTATTCCATCGTTTTGATTTAATGCATTGCAGTTTATCCAAAAAAAAAAAAAAGTATCTCATAACCATTCTTTCCCATGTTGTAAGACTACGCACCCAATTCCTATGAGAAAGCTGGCTGGTTTCTCTCCAGATCCAAATGGTCAGTTCTCAACATAATCAACTACAGAGATGATCAAGTGGTTCTCTTCAATAATCCCTTTCATCAACAGCTATTTGGACTTTGGAGGATATGGAAATCCAGAATTGAAGAAAGATTTAAAATATCTCCGATGAAAAATAGCATGGAATTCTCTCCCTACCAGGTCAGTGATCAATCAAAGATTCACCATAGAAGACAAACTTCCCCTTATGTCAAAAAGATATAGAAACAACACTGCATCTTTTCAACTCATGCCCAATTGCACAAATACCATGGTCCCAATTGCAATGGGTCATAATATTACTACATCTAGAAGGTCAATCTTCAAGTTTTTGGGCCAGTTTCATCCTCAGCTTCACAAAAAAAGCTTTCAATATTTTCATGGAGGAAGCTTAAGAGGGCGTTTGGTCACTGATTTCAAAACATAGTGTTCAAAAACAAAAAAATGCGTTTGGTGGACCATTCCGCAATAGGGCTGTTTGAAAAACATTGTTCAAAACATATGTTTAAAATAATGGTTTTGGAAATCACCTCCGGGCTGATTTTTAACAACAAAAACTAGTGTTCAGTGGTACTTCCGTAATTAGGTTGAACACTATTATGGGCCCACCTGGTTAGCTTTTTTGAAAGAATTGTCTCCTCTCTTCCTTTCATCTCTTCACACCGAATTAACAAGGATCTCTCTCACCCACACAGACAGCAACCCAGCGGCATTAATTTTGTACTTTGCTCAGCTTTTTTGTACAATCTAACACACACATACCAAACACATATTTTATATTTTTGAACACTGAAACATATTATTTAAACTACGATACCAAACACATTTTTTTGTTTTATAAACACTAAAAACACGTATTTCAACAACACTTTTTAAACTACAATTTTCACATATTTTTAAACAACAATTTTTAAACTCTATGACCAAACGGGCCCTAATTCTTTATCATCTTTGCCTATATTAGTGATATGAAATTAAAGAAAAAAGAAAAAGAAGAGTATAGGCTAAGGAAGCCAAAAAGGAAAAAAAAAAAAAAAAAAAAGTGGCATTTATTACACACGCTCAAAATGCACAAAAATAAGTGTATTGTGATTTCAACTCACGATTTGCATTTTGAGTGGTTTATGTGATAGTGTTTTTTCCAACTTTAAGTCATGATTTGCATTTTGAGTGTGTGTGTGATTGAATATAATAACGTGAGTGAAATATAGAAAATGCTAAAGCCTAAATGTACTGCAAATTTTATTACATAAAACTTACAAACTGATGTGATAATAATTTTTTGTAATTGGTGACACATTAATTTATACTTATAGAGATTAAATTCTATAAAAATGTGGTTTAAAATCCAAGTTTTATACCCTCCAATCCCAACAATATGCTACATTATCATATCACAAATTAAAGAATAGTCCCAACCAAATCCAATCAATTTTAATTCCCATCTGAAAATCCAACTAAATTGAGAGTTTATTGAGATATTACTAGGTGCGGTAGAATATATTAAGTTTTAAGTAAAAAATTAATATGATAATCTCTATTGGAGGGTGTAAAACATGAGTTTTTCACCTAATTTTACCGAATTTGGACTCTAAATTATAATCTTAATCTTAATACAGTAAAAGTTGTAGAATTAAAAATATTAGGGTAATTCTTAAGTACTCTTGGAACACGGTGAATAATGCTCTCTCTTCTTATATTAACATTTTTTTTTTACGAAATATATTACATAATCAGAGTACCATTACAAAATGACCTAACTTTTGTAGTAGTAACTTGGGGTTATAAGGACTGAAACTCTAACACATACAACCAATGTGGGATAAACATTTTTTTTTTTCCTTCTCATATTAACATGAATGTGAGACGATGAACACAATTTCAATATACTCTAAAACTAGGAGATTCTAGCCTTTTGCCCCTATTGGGCAAAATATTTGGCAATATGCCCTTGTTTCCAAACTATATAGGGGCGTGCCCCTGTTTCGATACTCGATGTCCATAGAATCGAGTTACATTAATAATTCGACTATTGCAAAGCCGAGTTCTATGCAAGTTCTTGCCACACTGGCAATCCAGCGTGGCTTTTGGGCAATAAAATATTCCCGCGTTACTATTTGTAACTCGGCAATGGGGAAACCAAGTTATGTGCAGAATAAGAAGCAGTTTTGAATGTAACATCTCTAAAACAATTTGTCTTCCTTCCTCAACAATTTCTCTCCCTTCCTCAGTCCGATCAGTAGCCACCCTCAGTCCGTTCAGTAGACCCTTCCCAAGTTTAACGCATCTTCAAGTTCTCCTATTTCTACCCGTACCCAAACCAAACCATTCAGTAGACCCTTTCCGAAGCTCAATCCAAACCCACACCTTTTCACTCTCACCATAGCCAAAGCTCAACCCAATCCATCTTCAGAGTTAAAGGATTAGAAACGTATTAAGGTAATTTCTAAATGCTGAGTTCAAATTTTCTTTTTTTCCCTTTGCATGTAATCTGAGTTAAGTGTTGCTTGTGCATGTACTCTGATTTGAGTGTGGCTTCTTAAGTTTTTCTCTGTTAGATTTTTCTCTCTCTATTCATTATTATTGTTGTTGTTTTAGCTTTGTTGGGTTTGGTTTTGAACTGGGTTTTGATGCACATCTAGGGCAGAAATTCATGTAAAATACAGTTAGCATGACAACGATGTTCATTGTTAGGGAAAATTGCTTTTTAATTCATATAGTTTGAAAGTGTATCAAATCAAACTCTATAATTTCAACAAATTATGTCATAAGTTATGTCATGATTTTGAATTAGGGAAAATTGATTTTTAATTCAATGCTGAATGATCTTGAATTGAGAAGCTATTGGTTTTACAAGCTTCAAACTTACTAGCTTTTACAAGCTTCCACTCTGTTAAGTTATTATTATAAGAGATATAATGTGTGTATAATGGATATGCACGCATATATCTACACACAGACCATAAAATGCACATCATGGACATCCACTATCATTGAACTAAATTGAACTCATAAATGCCTTGTATATCTACTGTTTTGGGTTCCTAAAACCTTTGCTGCCATTTACTCTACTTAGGGCTCCAACTGTGCCATATTGTTTTTATTCAACATCTTAGTTTTTTTCTTTTTTTGTTGGTTTCATGTCATTATCCTTGTAATATCATATGGGGAACATATAAACTTACCACATCAGTTGAAAGTCTGTTACATTTTGTGTACAGATGCATAATTGATTGTCTTAAGAGACTAGAATTGTCTTAGAAGTTCTTAAAGTACTTTTTTTTCGTTATTAGGATTCCTAGTCTTTCTAAGAAAGTATTTAGAAATAGCCTATATAATGGCTTTATTGTAGTCGATAATATTGATAGATTTTAATAACATTCCAACTTTTTTCAAGCGCGATTGCTATCTCCTACCTAAGTGTGACTGCTTAGGAAAGCCTAGGAGTGATTGCCCAATGTTTTATCTTTCTTTATTTGATATTCTTTTTATTGTTTTAATACCAAACAGCCATCAACACATTCAATATCTCATCAAGAATCTAGTTTAGTGCTGAAATTCCTAAAAATCCTACATCAAATTTGGTATTAAAGCCCGTTCAAGCTTCTGTCTTGTGTCAGATTAGTAGTCATTTGTGGGTTATGTTTGTTGACTAAGTACATCAATTTATTATTATTATCATCTATTACATTTGGGGTTGAAAAGGGAAATTAGTGGCCTTTTAGGGTCACCCAATCCTTTCCTAATAGGTTGGGTTAGGTTAGGGAGCATTAAGATTTGTGGTGGCTTTGGGAATGGAAATAGTAAATCCTCTGAAAAGCCAACTGTTTTCAGGTGTCGATGCTTCTAGGGTGCTTCTGACGATCTAAGGCTTTGTTTATTTTATTTTATTTTATTTTTTTTGGCCTCCTATACTTATTTCCCAAGGGTATTGGTGGAGGTATTGATTTCTCTGTGTCAGAAATAATTTTTGTGGGTATAAAGGTTTAGGCTTTTGAATGGGTATTGATATATAATTTAATTAATGGAATATGAATTGGTGTACTTATTTTGTGTGAATGATGTAGAACAAGCTTTGATACTAAAATTTGATGCAGATGGAAAATTGCAATAAAGAAACAAAGACGAAAAATGATAAAAAATTAAAAACCTAGTCAGTGATGGGAACGTAACTGGCAGTTTCCTTTAAAGAGTTCTATAATTTGGGATGTTTCAGATGATGAAGAGTTCTATTGGGACCTTCCTTAGTCTAAAGTTAAATTTACTCTTATTTGATTGCAGTTTCCTTTAAAGACTTTTTAATTTGGGAATTTCAGATGATGAAGAGTTTTATTGGGACCTTCCTTGGTCAATCTAAAGTTGAATTGACTCTTATTTGATTGTTTGTTTTTGTTTTTCCCTGTTGGATTGCTTTTAATTAAGTTCTCCCAGAATAAAGACAATTTGGTAAATTCCAGGTCTTCTGGAATGGGCTGACCTTGGCTGCACCAAAGGCCTTGTCACCTCACACCTTAGGGCGTTGGGCGATATAAGGCCTTGGCACCTTAAGGTTGCCTTTCACCTTTAACTACCTTGACCCTATTTCTAGTTGACTTAGGAAAGCCAACTATTGATTTACAAAAATGTGCTTGATTCGAAGAAAAGAAATGAATTACTAATAACCTAATTTACGACCAAGACTTGGCCAATAAAAATATAATTGACTTCTAATATTAACAAAATATTAATTTGTAGGTTTCATAAATTTTATGTACATAATCGACTTTGCAGTTCTTGAATTCTGTCTAGGGTAAAAGAAAATTTGATTTCTTTTTGTAAGGCTTGTGGCTTTTATAGAAAAATGCTAGATAATCTATTTTTTTCTTCTTCTTGCAAAAATTTAAGGATTCTTTTTCCATTTCTGTCTCGTTTGTATCCACAATCTCAAAATTGTTTACTCTTGGACGGTGGGGTTCATAAAAACAAATTAAGAAAAAAAAAACCCAAAAGAAAAGAAAGCAAAGTTCTTGGACTGTTATGGTCACCAATTCAGTGTTCATTTGACACATAACTATGCACACACCATCATTTGATGGTATAGGTCTCACAGTCGTTTAATCCATTTAATTAAGCTCAATATTAATTTGATTATTATTAGTTGCCTCTAAAGCTGTGCTTATGAGTGAGATGTCCATTGCACTAGAGTCTCTAATGGCACCTTTACCTACTTCCATGTTTGTCTCCCCCTTTTTTGTTGAAAACACACCTCACTAGCCACTAAGTTACAATGAACCCTTTTCACTTCTTGCTTTATGAAATAAAATTTCTTTTAGAGTGTGATGTCAAGTATGGAAAAACTTAAAGATTAGGGGAACAAGTAAAAGGAAAAAACTTTACACTTTGTTTAAAGAAGGGACATTCTACTACTAATGGGTGGCAGAGCTTGTTTAGGGGTAATTGGGTACCTTTTACAACTATGTTTTAGTGTTTTACAATGGTGTTTTTTGTGGTGCTTAATTGATTCTTTGGTTTGTATTTTGCTGTGTTCATTTGTTGGTTTACTTTGTTTGATTTAGACATTGATTCTCACGTTGGTTGGTTGGTTAGGTTGCTTATACATTCTGCAACTATGTGTCCTTTTTGTTTAATCCTTGCAGCCATGAACATTAGGATCAAGTTAGGCATATATCCTCAGGCTAGCTGTTTTATATTTTAGTGTTTTACTTTAACTCTTCCTTGATATGATTAAATGGATTGAAAATCAGTGTATATATAGATGCATGATGTATAATTCAGTTAAGCAATTATATGTTTTCAATTTTCTGTCAAATCTCTCTCTCACTCTGTTTCTCTTTCACTCTCTCTCTCTCTCTCTATTTGTTTCTGTGAGTTTGTTCTAGAACATTCAATTACTTGCTTGTGTTTACTTGCAAAAGCCAAGCTTTTCTTCACTATTAAAAATAGACCTACGTGTCTAACATGATTGCATGTGTGTCAGATATGCAGCAACTGCGAAATGTGGATCCTGGACCCGCGGTTGGTACACAGTTGACGCAGGAGCTGGGTCATCGATCCACGGCGCTATGGGAGACGCCTGCCGGTCAGGTACGTAGTTGTACTGAACTTCGGACATGTCGAAATCATTTCTTTTTATTTCTGTAGGGTTCTTTGATTATTTGTAAATAGATGTTGGACATGGTAGCATTTCTCTTTTGGTTTAGGCAGAATTTTATTTAATCCAAAGAGAAAATGGTATGAAGCAAAAATAATCGTGAATTTAAAAACACTCTTTCATTAACAGCATCAAGAAAATGGTATGGAGTAGAAATATTCAAAGTTAGTAGATCTCATTTAGAAGCTATAGTAATCAATTGAAATGAATCTGCTGCCATTATTTTCCCAAATGTGCACACACAATTAGGCATGGCTACACATAAGACAATTGACTTTGATTCCTAATTCCCTACTCCATTTGACATAGTGAGGCACTTTGTTCATTCATTTCAAAACATAATGCCCATCACCTTAGTGCTAATTTTAAACAATGTCATTGATCTTGAATTGATCCTATCTGCTATTGAGCTAGAGTGAATAAGCAGTTAACATCGTAACTAACATATTGCAAAATGTTCGTAACTAACTAGTTAGCCTACTGTTTCTTGCATATTATTATTATGTAGCATTCTTATAGTTATTTCGTGTGCACTATCCTAAGACAGTGCTCTTTCGTGTGTAGGTAGTGCCAGGCGTGCTAAAGTGCAGACGCCGATCTTGCAAGTTACCCCGGCATGGGTTAGACCCACGGATTGCTTGCTACATAACTGAGGTGGGTTTTGAAGGGTTATTCAAGGTTCCAAACTTGGAAGTGGATCATGCGTTGATCACAGCATTGGTTGAGCGTTGGCGTCCGGAGACGCACACATTCCACCTACCGCATAGAGAGATGGGCATCACCTTACAAGATATTGAGGTGATGCTAGGGGTTCCTGTTGATGGGTTGCTAGTGATTGGGAGTGTCAAGCTAGATTGGCCTAGGTTGTGTCTTGAGTTACTGGGTCATCGTCCTCCAGACCCGATACCGCATCCCTATGAAAACAAGTCTATCCTTGCTGGGGCGAGGCTAAGAGTCACCTGGTTGGAGGCACAATTTAGAGGTCCCCTAGTTGCGGATGCTACTGACGAGGTAGTGCAGCAACATGCGCGCTATCACATACTTTTCAGATTGGGGACCATTCTATTTATGGACAAGTCGGCAGACCGGGTGTCGGTGATGCCTCTATAGTTCCTGAACCAATCAGCAATGCGAAGAGGTACAGTTGGGGTAGTGGAGCATTAGCCTGGCTGTACAGGCACTTATGCAAGGCATCGAAGATGAAGGCGATGCAGATTGGAGGAGCACCAATGTTGGTGCAGCTCTGGGCATATTTGAGGTTCCTACTGATATGCCCTGTTGTGAGGCTGCCGCAACTGCCGGTGGAGGCAGGTCCCCTTGCCAGTCGGTATTTTATTTGATTAGTTTGATACAATTGTCATGCCATTTGTCATTCACTATGCACGTGTCTATAGTTGGTCAAAATCCCTGCATGTATGCCACTTGTAATACATTCACTAAGGACACTGCTATCGAGAAGTAAACCCTGAGTCTAATTGACATTAATTTAATGGATTACTTAACAAAATAGCATGCCAATATACACTGTTATGAGTGTAGAAGAAAATCACAAACACAAAATACTTTTTTTAATAGATAATGCTAATACATAACACTTAGATGCATCTATTAGTGCAATGGGAATCACAGTCACACACGTCATTCAGTACTTAATATGTACTCAGCCACAATTTATAAAAATAGGTGGTACAAAATATTTGTAAATAGTATATAATCTGATCATATTTAAGTTTAATATTGAAGATGTTTGTTTTTGAATTTTGGCTAACTCATGAAAAAGTCTCTGTAATAATTTCATTTGGTAGAGTATGTAAACTGGTCATTTTTTTTCAACAAGGAAAAAATGGGTTGTTTGTTAACCAATTTATATACTTTGTTCTGAATATATATCTAAATTTGTATTATTATGAAACAATGAATTTGTTTGTGTTTATTATATTTTCCAAAGGCATATTCGTATGCTCAGAAATTCATAGTCTAGACTTTGTTTTTAATTCTTTTTTTAATAGTAACAAGTGGGGATGAAACCAATGAAATCACCTTCGGAGAAAACATCTAAACTACAATGCTTTTAATGCCCTTTGTGTGCGTTTGACTCACATGTAGTGCAGTAGACCATGGTACACCAGACCAAATAGCTCGAATATCAGTTTCATGTTTATGACAACATCCTAATTCACTTTTTTCCCACTATCATATGTAAATTAATCTCTTTTCAATTCTAAAGGCATAAAATTAGGAGAGAATTGACAAGAATGAACTAGAAATTATTTGTTTGCAACACTTCATCAATTGTAACTACAGATCCATTTAAATTTTAAGCCTTGCAAAGGTTTTAGGTATTTCCTTACTTATTTCTAATAAGTATTTTCCACCGAAAATACGAAAGCTAATTAATGGCTTCATTTTTGCTACACATTTATTTTTGTGGCGGCATTGTTGTTTGATATTAACTAATGAGCATTGTCTGAAATTGTATGTTTACTAGATGAAGGGGCCGAAGAGCACGACAGAGCATGCCACACATGTGCTAGCTGCGTATCGTGCGTCACTGTCGAGTCTACAGGCACACCAAGTATTCTACCGCTTCATGTCACAAGGATATAATTCTCCATATTTTTGTTTTTCACTTGGTAGGGTTGTCAACTACTGCATGTGTATAGTTGATAATGTAACTTTGGTCGATTAGACCATAGATATACAAGGAATTAGTTATGAACATTTCAAAAAGGTGGGTAGTCAATATAAAGTACCTTCATTAGTAATTTTACACTGATGTTTGTCGTTTTGATTCCACACATATTTAGCTGTGTACCCTTAAAATTTCTCCCTCGGTTTTAGCTAGTGCAACTAGTAGTGTCCGAGTGCATCTTACCATGTCAAATCCAATAAGAGAGGGAAATAGGTCAAGAATGTCTTAGGATTTTTAGTGAAGTGGTTCTTCAATGGTCTTCTACATATTTGCTCACATTGAGGATTGACACAAATAAGTACATATTTGATTTGTTTTTTTGTTGACCATTTATGCAGGTTGTCTGGGAGCTGTATAGGGATGTCCTAGACTCGTTGCCCCCATATTGCATTGTCGGCCGACATATATGGAGGGCCACTGTGCTCTGTGCCGTTGATCTATTTTGGATAGTAGAGGATCATCATCCCGAACGTGTCTTTCGTCAGTTCGGGATGAAGTAAGCGCCACCGGATATTGTGGATACGTCGGTTGATCTCCACAGAATCTCCCTCCAAGGTAAACTAGAGAGGGATTGGGTGCAGGAGCATGCTGTCTACATTGACCGATGGGCCCATAGAGAGGAACATCTTGCCAACGCATCGACATTGGATGGGGACACGACGTACCTTGTTGCTTACATGGAGTCGTACCGAAGGATGACTAGACGGTACATTACGCGCGAGTTGACATATTGGGAAATCCTAGTAAGGCAACAATTTGATGCTTCTTTTATGGATTGACAATATATGTGTGTTGCTGCATGCATTCTGAAAATTAAAGTGCGACCACAAGTAGGGGTGTCCATGGGTTGGGTTTGTGCCGAACCCGGACTCGACCCGACAGACTCGGGTGGGAGAAATCAGAACCCGCAACTGACCTGTGTGGAGCTTCAGATCGGCCGAATCGGGTCTTGTCGGTTTCGGGTTCACTTCAGGGGGTCGAAATCTGGCCGAATTTTGGCCGAAATCTTGCCGGAGAGAGATAAATATGGCTGGATCTATCAAGATCTGGCCAATATTCCTCAATATCCTTTGAGATCTGGCCGAGATCTCGCTATATTTGTTGAGATCTCATTATATCGACGGAGATTTGAGTTTAGACTTACCGGTTTTTTGCCAGAACACGAGATTCGCGACTGGAAGAGAGATAGGCATCGAGCGGGTTGGGTTCTTCAGTTTCTCAGGTAGTCAAACCGAGACTCGAACCGATCGTATTGGGTCTTCACGCCGGCGACCCGCAGCCGACCAAACCACCGCTCAGATCGGGCGGTTATCGGGTCGGAGATCATTGGGTCGGTCGAATTCGTCTGGTCGGGCGAGTGCTGGACAGCCCTAACCACAAGCCATTGAATCAATATTTTGACATTCATTTTAAAGAACCTTTCATTTCTTGCCACTAGATATGCATTTGTCATAAGCAATATGTATCGGCGTGCCATTTCAATGTTCATATATATATGAATAAGCTCAACATGCATAATTTGTTTCCAAATCGGTCATGAATTACCTGCCAAGAGATATGGTCAAAAATCATACGATTTGCCCTTAAAGGCATAGTGTTGCACAACACAAAAGTAACTAGAAAAGTTTTAACGGGACTCCTTTATTTCGCAGGTTGAGTCCAATGTGAAATTACTATCGCAATGCGAACCAGACTCCCAAGTGTACAACCACCTGAAGAGTACGTTGGATCTTGTCGGAGAGTTTAGTCGAGTGGCATTGGAGAACGCGCGTGCCACGGCGACTGAGGCGAGCACACAGGCCACAGGCCGTGGTGGGGGAGGTTGTGGGTCTGGAGGGCGTGGACACAGTGGAGGTCGTGGAGGTGGTCATGAGGATGAGGATGACTCGGGTAACTTCCAACTCTAATACCTCCAATTCTTACTAACTTCCACTTCTACTACTTTCAGTTGTAATTTATTTAGAGGACGTATTATAGTAGTGAAGTATATATTGTTTGGTAAGTAGTTTTTAGGGTTAATTTGCACTTCCTTCTCTTAATTATGGTATAATTAGTTATAATGTTCTCCCAAACTTTAAATATTAAAACTAAGCACTTTAAATATTAACCAGTGGGAATAAGCACTTTTTCTTCCAAGCAAAATATATATGTATTGAAATGTAAGACATGCAAACCTGTTTCATTCATTCCTTATAAACTACAATCACAATACTATTATCCACTTTTAACATATACACATCAATGCTAATATATTTAACACATTGATGAAAAAATAGTCAGTCTATTCATTTTTTCATCGAGTATAAAGCAAAATAATATGTTTGCCAATGTAATTCCTTTTAAAAATATTTCTACGCGACCATGAAAATAAAATTAGCATTATATGAGGAAAATTCAAAGTTGTGATCACATTATGAAGTTCATAAATTAGAGTTTAAAAAAATACTAATAATAACAATGATAGAGTATGAACAAGTAAACAAAGTTGAACTTTGTAATTCAAAGGTTTTTTTTTTTAATTTTTTTTATTATAGTTAATTAAATATGCCAATAATGAATTAAAAACAAAGTTTTATTAGATTTTATCAACAAAACAAGGTTTATATAAGGTAGTCTAGGTGTCCTAAGCATTAGTTTTATTGGGTAGGGTTTACACTTTACAATAGTTATTGGATTCTATGATCCCACTCAAACTGAGTTTCTACGAACTTACTTACGAATGAACCTTTCCTTTATACTTTCTAGTTTCTAGGGTAATTATACATTTTGAATCTTGTATTAAAAACAATGTTTTATTGTTATTGTATCAGCTTTGTAGCTGCTCTGTGTTTTCAGCTCTGTTCTAGCTTTGTTTTTGGACTTTGTTGTCTTCCATTTTCAGTTGAATGAATGCAGACTGTTCCAATAAAAAAAAGAGAAATTTTTATTGGATTTTATGAGTAATGCATTAACTAATAGTGCAAGTAATCTTTCTCCACTCTCGGTCAGAAAATTTTCTCCATCCTAAAACATCAAATTTTATCACTCACCTTCAAGAATTTTCTTAAATTTTATTGTTATAGTTGAAATAATTATTCAATAAATAAAAAATACAGCAAATAGTAGACATTTTTTTGGGGGCAAAATATGATACTTTCATTGCAAATGGAAAAATATTCAATCAGAATAAAAAGTAAGAACACCGGAAAAGAAAGCAACCATGAGGCTACAACTAGGACGACATTTTGTGCGTGTGAGTGTGTAAATGAGAGGTTTCGTTCCCCAAATTAAATCCCCTGTAAAGGGTCAAATGCCATTGAATCATATCTAGGCTGCAAATAGTAAGACATTTTCTGAGTCAATCCCTTGTTGTCATCTTAATAAATACAAATATTTTTGTACAGATGATGAGGCGTTGGAGGGCGACTAGGGCATGTACATGGATGGCGTCGGGTCATCGTGATGCACGTCTGATGCTGCTGCCTAGCCATCCCACCCCGCTGGCCATGACGATAGTGCAGAACACACATCCTGTGCTCAAGCTGGCCCTCGATCCCCACCACCCACTCGGCTGTCTCCCCCATTGTTCAGCGGCTCTACCCACGACGGTTGCTATATATATTGTACCCACACCTAGCCGACCGACCCCACCTGTAGTTCAAGCTGAGCCCACCTAGGACCCTTCACTTCCTAACCCCGATGAACCGGCTGCACAGATCGAACAAATACAAAGTAAGAATATTGAGCCGGTACATGGGTTGCGAAGATCACTCCGCACTAACATACATCCCCCTGGTTGTGGGACTGATGACGGTAAATACCATGATTTATGGAAATATTTATGAAATCCACAGACTATGCATAATTATAAAAGATTAAAGATACATAAAACTCGTAAAGGAATTATTCCTATGTCTACCTCCACTATTATATGTCCTAGTCTTCTATGTTCAGAATGATAAAGTAATTATTTGCACAGCTAGGACGGCATCTTTCTTAACTGCTATCTGTTAATTAAAATGTTCAGATTAACAATCCTGTGCTCAGTTTGCATTAGATTTTCTTATTTAGCCAGTACACCTCCATGCTATGTAAATCGTTTATCATTTACCTTAATAGAATGTCACAAGACTTGCATATGATGTTGTTTGCTTTAAGTGATGATCATACTCAGATTAAACATTTTCTGATAATTAAATTAAGCAGAGGGTTCATCAACTATTACTCACTTCACTTGGTAGATATTTCAAAGGCTTCATCATCAAACGCATAATCCAAGAGTCTTAAGTATATCCTCTATAGTATTGAATTATTGTTGCCATTGTTGCAATGCAGTTAATCATGTATTCACCATCATTATTTGTGGTTGTAGAATTTTTAGTAGTCATGTGACATTGGATGGCAACCCAATTCATCACCCAACTTATTAGTGGTGTCAAGGGTGATCAATCATTGCTATAGAATTTTTCTCATTAGTTTTTCTTTTTTCATTCCACAAAATCCTCATAGAATCTGCACAATGATGTAGCCTATTGAGTGTTGACCCCTATTTAGTGGATGAGTAAAAGAGAAGCTATATAGCTCCTTTCCACATCATTATGGCCTTAGGGAATGTGCGATCCCTCTCTTTAAACTCTACTTTGGCTGTTAGGGAATGTGTGCATTGAAGTAATGTGCTCTGCTTTGAATTTCAGGTAAGACGAGACCGGCAAAGGCAGCTGTGAGGAAACGAAAAGATCATTGAGATGTTGATGATGTGGAGCATATGGGGGTAAAACCTTGCCCAATATCTGGACTTTTTAATTTATTTTAGTTTTTGAGGTTCATTTTTCGATAATTACAATTCACAACCAAGAAAAAAGAGAAAAAATCAAAAACAATATTAGACTGTTGGGATTTTTCTTGGCTATAAAAGGAAGTTGTTACTTTTAAGCAATTGAATTTCTCTCTCCTCTCTCTAGATATACATAAGTCCAGCATGGCTTAGAAATTGAATTTGCTTAGTTCTGTTTATAAATTTCCTTCCTTGCTTTAAGCTTTGTTTGATTTGCAAGAAAGTGATGGAAAAAAGGTGCCCTGCACATCAAATTATTATTATTAAAATCTGCCCTGCACATCAAATTAGATCTATGAAATTTGGACACAGACACAACACAAGTGTTATGTTTCAGCTTGGACATAGCATGTTAGAGATAGCAACTTGTTAAATTTCAGACCATACATATGTCGCAGGACCAACATACTTGGTACAAAGAGAAGGCATTTCTTTTTTTTGATTGGCAAGTGAAAAATAGAAAAGGCATTTCTTCTACATTAGTTAAAAAATCCTTCTAGTCTTGGTACAAAGAAAAAGGCATTGCTTGGTCAATTTCTTTTGGCCTTGTCCTGTGGTTTTAGATTCATGAGGGGAACCTCATTTTAATGATTTTAGGGGACAAGAACATGTTGAGTGAGGATGAGATGCATGCAGGTAAACCATTTTGTGTACAAAACTTGTTCTTGAGTCAGAGCATAAATAACTTCCTTGCTTTAGGATTCAGTAATGACCAGGGTTTTAATAGGGAAGAGAAAAAGACTTGATGTAGGATTGCGTACAAGTAAGAAGAAACATAAATTGAATCCGCCCACAATCTGCCTGAACACTAAACCCTCAATGAATTGAACCAAAACCCACACGGATGAACACCCATAAACTAAATAAAACTTATTAATAAAATACCATGATTGGCCAACAGCTATGGCCTCATACCCAAGAATTCTAGAATGGACAGGGATTTCCTCCATACCCAAGGAAATAGTGTAGAAATCTTCTGATTGTGGATTTTTGGTTGGACAAGATCACGTTGGGATATATGGCTTGAGTTAGGTGTGCGTAGACGTTATGAATTTTTCTATAACTTAAACTTATATTTTCCTTTTGTTTGTTTGTTTGTTTGTTTGTTTGTTTTTTTTTTTTTTCATTTACCGATTCATATTTGGTGGCATATTTTGCAGGCTTTAGTAGATCCTAATATTGATAAACTTTGAAAACCACCATTTTGGTTGATTTCCTTGTTTTTTGCACAGTAGTTGGACAACGTCTTATTGTTGATGTAACAACTAGTGGACAAAACTTTGACAAGATTTTTTGGACATAGAAGACTTTGATAGATTTTTAGAGAGCATATATGACAATTTGGACAGATTTTTTGGATAGCTGATTTGAGCTTATTGAATCTTTTTAAACATATTTTGTAACTAGCGAAGCTACTTAAGCATCTTAGGTCCTATATGTGCATGTTTGAGTAAGCTTCGAGTTAGGTACCAATTATAATTGCAAAGGGTGGATATTTTCATATATAATGGAAAAGTTCATTTATATATTTTTGTTTCTAGTTAGGTACCAATTATAATTGCAAAGGGTGGATATTTTCCTGTGCAATGGAAAAGTTCATTTCTATATTTTTGTATCTATGTATCTGCATATTTGAACAAAGGCAGCTTTAGAAGAATGCAATATAGTGATGATGGATGGAAATTTGAATTCAAGAAGTTTAATTTTAGCAATAGATTTGTTGAAATTTTCCTTTTATGTGGCTCTCTTTTATAAGAAAAATACTCTAGTGTAAATTTAGCTATGGATTTGTTCAGGATGAATGCAATATAGTGTTGTGGAAATAAAATTGATGAATGCAATATAATTTTGTGGATGGAAATTTAAATTCTAGAATTTTAAATTTAGTGTATTTGTTCTTCACTGTATTTTTTATATATATATATATATAAGCAAGGCATAGAATGCAATTTGGATAATAGGAATTTTTATACAACCCACTACGTGACCGTGTTAAATAATACATGAGGATGGTTCTTTAACAACCACATAGTGGGTTGCATAAAAACACCTACAACCTAGGTTGTTTAAAAACTTATATATATATAATCCTTGTTCCATATTATGCTTTCGTATTGACCAAGTAACTATCCAGGTGATTTTTTTTTTTTTGAGAAATAGCCAGATAAATAATTGAATAAATTATTAAAATTAGTAGTAAGATGTTGTATGGGTCTATTATAGTGTTTTTTCATGACCAACATTTATTATATTTAACTATGTATTTAGGATTTTAGTTTGGTTTGGCTGAATTTTATAAATTCATTGTTGCATATAATCTTTTTAAGTATTGACAGAATAAGATTGTTGAAATACTGCAGAAAGTTTTTTCTTTGCATTTGATCTACCAATACGTGTATATACGCTAAATTGGTGTGAATAAATGATTAGAAATAGCTTCATTTGAATAATTATAAAACTCGACACTAGAGTAGTCGAGTATTGATGACGAATTTCCCTCCCTTTGTCTCAGTCGAACTGGGCTTTGACCCATCGAGAAAAATGCATGAGTCCAACCAAACTTCTCTATAAAAAACGATTGGTATTCGATTGGTGTTGGATCGGTCAGGCTTTATCAAACTTGGCTTTAGAGGTAGCGAGTATTATTGTACTTGATTATATGACCATCAAGTACTGTGCCTTGTTATTTACCACGACCAGACAGTAGTACTCGGTCTCATAGGAAGCGAGTTATAAGTAAAACTCGACACCAGCGTACTCGACTATTGATGAAGAATTATGGATCAGTCAAAACTGGGGTTCAACCCATCGAAAAAAATGCATGAGTCCAGCCAAACTTCTCTGTAAAAAAACGATTAGTATTCGATTGGTGTTGGATCGGTCAGGCTTTATCAAACTCGGCTTTAGAGGTAGCGAGTATTATTGTACTCGGTTATATGAGCATCGAGTATTGTGCCTTGTTAATTACCACGACTAGACTGCACTCAGCTTTCGAGGCAGCGAGCAATAATTATAAAACTCAACAGCAATGTAGTCGAGTATTAAAACGATAATTACTGTAAAACGTAAAACTCGACTATCAAATATTTGGTCTTCCCCTCAGAACCAGACCTCATGCCTCTCCAAATCTCAATCTCAATCTTGTGTCTCTTTGTTTCCGTCATCAACCTTTACTCTGTCTGTGACTCTTCTTCTTCTCCTCAAAACTCCAACCGCCCCTCTTTCATCTACACTACACTATAAAATCAAAACCCTAGCCTGAACATGTCTCTCAACCTTCTACTCCCTCTTCCCCACAAATCCTTAGTCGACCCCTCCAATTTATCTTCTCCTCAAAACCGTGGTTGCCCTCTGTTCTTTTTCTTCAGCTTTCAACCACCGAATCCACTAGCAAGGTATATATGTTATATATTTTTGTTTTGTTTACTTTCTAATGAAATTTTCAATAAATTGTAGATTTTGTTTACTGTGTTAATCATTATCATGTTGATTGTTTAGTACTAATAGTAGACTTGTTTGTTTATTTTTTATGTTGATTTTAAAATAATTGGGTCTTGCTCTATGATTTCTTTTCAAGTTTCTTTGTATCTGTCATCTTAAAACAAAATAATTGTAGATTTGTTCGTTTATGTTGTTAATCGCTATGATGTTGATTGTTTTTTTTTTTTAGATAAAAGATGGAAGTTTTATTAGATAAAGTTTTATTAGATGGAATTTTTGTCACTTGTAAATATTTAAATAAATTATCATAAACGAAACACTGTTACTAAAATAACAAATTATCCCTGCTGTTCTTTGTTGCTACATATGATTCTTGTGCTTTGGTTGGACAATGTCCTCTGCTTTGTAATGTAGGAAAAACCTTAGATATGTTGATGTTTCCAATATTCTGTCTGTGTAATTTGAAATGTTACCCACATAACACTTATCACCCAACTTAGATTTATTGCACATTACTTGTAGGAAAATTTAATAGATTCAATACATACAAACTCATCCAAACCACACATACCAACCACACATATGATTCAATAATACGAATAATTCATATATATGACACTGTGAGTTGCTGTATCATATACCCGTATCCGTGTATCTCAGTTCTGCTAGTGTACTATACATTACATACAGTCTCATCCAAACCAGACTAACCACTCATTCTCTCTTCCTCTTTATGTACAAGAAAATTTTTTCATAACTAACTTTTCTCTGACTTCATGTTTTGTGGGCAAATCATCTGAGGGATATGTTTGTATCATTTTTATTTAAGTCTATTATTTCTATCTGATGATCTTCCAACTTTAAGATTTGCTGGGTGGATATTGAATCTCAGTGGCAGTTTTATAAATATAAGAACATGGAAGCTTGAATTTCCTTCATATCTGAAGACTTAAAAATAACCATAACAGATAGAATGGTATTCAACGAAATCCTGCCAACCATTACAAAACCAAATGTTGTTATCAGCTTTCTTCAATCCCACTTGCCAAATACCACCATAGGGAGTAATGAGTGTAGCTACGGTGGATAGCTCAACACTGTTGAACCCTGACCACAAGTACCCATCCACAGTCACGTGAAAACATAGAGCATCCCTTCAAAGTTTATGCATCAATTTTGGGGGTGAGTTGTCCACCATTGCTACACTGATGTTTGCAGTGCTGCATGTGCTGCTCAACAGCTTCGCACTGTTGAACCCTATTCAGTCATATCACCTACATACACGTTAATACACAGATATGCATCCTTTTGCAATGCACTATTTTCAAGGATGCAGAGCATCCCTAAAAATTTATGATACATTTAACACAGCTCGACATTGTCTCGTCAAGTCATGTTAGATGAAGCACAAGAATGCTAACTAGTCTTCACGTGAATAAATACGCAGCCTCCTTTGCAGTACACATCACCAGCTTGCTACGATAGCTCAAGTTATAGTCATATCAAACAACTGCCTCAGCGAACCACATGCACCAACAGACGCCACTGTATAGCCAAGGTGAGTGTAGCTACGGTGGATAGCTCAGCACTGTTGAACCCTGACCACAAGTACCCATCCACAGTCAAGTGAAAACACAGAGCATCCCTTCAAAGTTTATGCATTAATTTTGGGGGTAAGCTGTCCACCATTGCTACACTGATGTTCACAGTGCTGCATGTGCTGCTCAATAGCTTCGCATTGTTGAACCCTGTCCAGTCATATCACCTACACGCACATCAATACACAGATATGCATCCTTTTGCGATACATCGTTTTCAAGGATGTAAAGCATCCCTGAAAATTTATAATACATTTAACACATCTCGGCACTGTCTCGTCAAGTCATGTCAGATGAAGCACAGGAATGCTGAAAGTCTTCATGTGAATAAATATGCAACCTCCTTTGCAATACACATCATCAGCCCGCTACTGTAGCACAAGCTATAGCCATATCAAACAGCTGCCTCAGCGAACCACATACACCAACAGACGCCACTGTACAGCCAAAGTGAGTGTAGCTACGGTGGATAGCTCAGCACTGTTGAACCCTGACCATAAGTACCCATCCACAGTCACGTGAAAACACAGAGCATCCCTTCAAAGTTTATGCATCAATTTTAAGGGTGAGCTGTCCACCATTGCTACACTGATGTTCGCAGTGCTGCATGTGCTGCTCAACAGCTTCGTACTGTTGAACCCTGTCCAGTCATATCACCTACATGCACGTCAATACACAGATATGCATCATTTTACAATGCACCGTTTTCAAGGATGCAGAGCATCCCTGAAAAGTTTATGATACATTTAACAAAGCTCGGCACTGTCTCGTCAAGTCATGTCAGATGAAGCACAGGAATGCTAAATAGTCTTCATGTGAATAAATACGTAATCTCCTTTGCAGTACACATCACCAGCTCGCTACTGTAGCACAAGCTATAGCCATATCAAACAGCTGCCTTAGCGAACCACATGCACCAACAGACGCCACTGTACAACCAAGGTGAGTGTAGCTACGGTGGATAGCTCAGCACTGTTAAACCCTGACCACAAGTACCCATCCACAGTCACGTGAAAACACAGAGCATCCTTTCAAAGTTTATGCATCAATTTTGGGGGTAAGCTGTCCACCATTGCTACACTGATGTTCGCAGTGCTGCATGTGCTTCTCAATAGCTTCGCATTGTTGAACCCTGTCCAGTCATATCATCTACATGCACGTCAATACACAGATATGCATCCTGAAAGTTCAAAATGGGTATGAAACACCCTTGAACGTTTAGACCCCAAATTATAAATTATCAATTCAAGCTTATAATCAAACAATTAATGTGCAGAACATGAACATAAGCTAATCACAGAATTGATAATTAATCTAAGCCAAATATAAACACATCCACAGCAGTAAATATAAGGCAAAGATAAAGAGAAGGAAGATGCAAACACACGGACAACACACGATGTTTTATCGAAGAGAAAACCGAAGTCCTCGACGTAAAACCTCTCTGCCGCCCTCCAAGTGGTGAAATAATCCACTAAAGAATGTAGTTGGGATACATGAATAGGAGAAGACCCTCCAAGCCTAATCTACCCAAGTACCTAAGCCTACCAAGCTTCTTGCTCCAATGAGGTTACGCCGAACCTATTTCTTCTTTAGCCTCCCGGATTCCGCTACTAGACCCTAGCATCAACCAATGTATATTGGTTCCTTCCTAACTGCTTCCCAAAAGTACCAAATAAACCTTATCACAGACGTGGGTATGGTGAGATAAGGATTTGACAAAGAACCTCTCAAGGGTATGACAATGGAGAGGAAGAGAGTAAAGGAATTTGTAGAGTCTCTTAGATAAAAATTGGGGATGAGGCAATCTTGTTTTGCTCTAAAGTTTCTCTCACAAAATTCTCTTTGGAAGCTCTCTCAATTTCGTGGGTATAAGGGTCTTTATATAGTGGTTTGTGTTTGGAATACGGAGTCAGTTTTTGTCAAACAGAGTAAGTTGGCGGCTTGACCTCGCGGCTTGTCCAAGTCGCGAGTTCAAGTTGCAAAGTAACGGCCTGGCCAGCCTGGGACTTTTGTCCTGTAGTGCGACAGCTGGTGCGACCCTTTAGCTCCCCTGTGTGCTTCTCACGTGCCTACAATTGGCGGCTTGCCAGTCGCGAGTCAGCCGCGAAACTTTGCTTCTTTGCACAAACTTGAGCTTTTCTTTACACTCTCTTCACACACTACCCTTACATGAATCCCACTTAAATACAGGGTTACTAAGTGCTAAATTACAAGCAAATTAGCACGAAATAAAGCCAACAAGATGGTTGATAAATTTCAACCTTACAATCTCCCCCTTTGGCTATTCCGTGACAAAACCCTAAAACAAACTCTAGACTTAACGCGTGAGTTGGGAATAGTTGGAAAACTCACTCACACCTATTTCTAGAATCTGAGAAGCTTTTGAACCATAAGAACAAGTACTCCTGAAACACAACAACACAATAAGTTCATTGTATGCAGAAAACATGTAATGCATATGGAGCAAACACAATGCGATCAAGCACAATGGAATAAAGCAATAAACCATGACAAGACCAAAATAGGTAATCACTATAACCAAGTGATCACAATGCTCATTCACACTTGGAATGAACATCCGGACATTCAAGATGACAAACACAAGGCAAATCACTTGAATGACCAACACTCAACCAATGCACAGTACATGCAGTATGTGCATCTAGGAAAAATCCTACAAGGGCACAAGAGTGACAATACTTAGAAGAAAATGCATAACATTTAGTTAGAAGTACTGATTTAACAAAGCACAAAGACTGCATAAAGCATGGTACAAACCACAAAGGCCTACAAGGTGCAAAGAAACAAACCCTAAAAGCTTACAAAAGCAATATGAGTACAAACAGAACATACACAAGCATCTAACTAAATAAGCATCATCAATATATATATATATATATATATATATATATATAAGTAGAGTATTAAACACATTCAAGAGTTATGAGAATAAGCCAAACATTAACCCAAAACCACAGTGTATCAAATCAGTAAAAACAACAGTTATCCAAACCATAGTAACAAAATTATAGACAAAAACAACAAAGATTATGAAACTCCCCCTCAAATAAGCACTCCCCCTCAAGTGCTGGCCCAAAAATTCTCCCCCTTTTTGACCGGAATTGCCAAAGGGTCACTGCTCCTAGTTGGTGTAAATGCTGTCAAACTTGGCTGAGAGTACATCAAGCTGATCCTGCATTGTTGTCATCCTTTCAGTATGCTGATTTTGAACATCCCTGAGTCCATCAAGCCTTTCCAGGATGATCTGAAATGCATCAGGAGGTACAGCTGATGAAGTAGAAGCTCTGCTCCTCTTGGCTTTGCTTCTGGGTGTGGATACCTGTCCTGCAGCCTCAGCTTCAGTCTCCATTGGATCACCTTCTTCTTGGACATCCTCCTCTTCTTCACCTGGAAGACGACTTTGTATCCTTGTGAGAGTGAATTTGTTTATGGCTGATAGAGGAGTCATGGGACTGATGTCTTGTGGGATTGCAACACCCTTTGCTCTAAAAATCCTCATAAGAAGACTTGGAAATACCAGCTTGGGTCTCGAGGTGGTTCTAGCCTCATCCACAATTGTATCATATATGTGAGAACTTATATCAATGAAAGTTTTCTCCTTGAGCTCCATGAGGAAGATAGCTCTTGCATTTGTAAGAGTGGTCAACTTTCTTATAGGGTACAAGTTAAACATCATGATAGTGGTCAGACACCTCAATTTGGCAAAGAAATCAGCAGTGTTGAGACATTTCTTTTCTTTAACACCACCAAGTCGAGACTGGACGACATCCAAAGATAGCATCCTGTCTTTGTAATTTGTGAACTCATATTCCTCTAAACCTTCAAGACCTAGCACTTCATCAATGTCATGTGCATCTATGGTGAATTCCTTTCTTCTCACCCAACAACTCAACTCCTCCTCCCTTATCACAGCATTGGCATAGAATTCTCTAATGAGAGGCTCACAGACAGGAGGTAGGTCACTCAACAATTTTTCCCAACCTCTACCCTCAAAACAACTTGGAATAAAAGTATCTTTCAACTCCCTTAGATCAACAAATCTTTCCTGAATGATGGTTCCGTTCAAGAAAGAGTCCCTATATCTCTCAAAGTGTTGAACTGACCTAAATAAGTTAGGATCCATTTTTAGCCTTTTGTCAGATTTCTTAGCGGCAGTCTTCTTTTTTGTAGGAGATGCAACCATCTGTAATCAAGCAGAGAAGGCCACAACAAGAACAAAACACATAGTGTGGAAATGCACACACATTAGTAACAAGGTAATTATAATGAGAGTAACAGAGTGACCAGACAAAACACAGATTAAGCACAGATGATAAACAAAAATGGATAGATCAAGTCAAACAAGTTTAATCTGTATGTATGCAGACAGGGGCAAAAAAAATGGCATTGTAAAAACACATTCAGTTAGAATAAAGCAAATGACAATGAGACATGGTCTAATGAGTATTAACTGTGTAAATAATGCTAATCGCAAATACCAAAAATACAACCAAACTGACAAACTTAGGAACCACAATCAAAGAGAAATACAGAAAACCCCAAACCCATATGCCCAAAACAAATCTATCAAATATCAATGCTCAGACCGAAGATAAGCAACCTGATGTAAACGCATAGCCCTAAAACACCTCTGCAATCAAGATAAAGTAGCCTCACACAACGATTCTCAACAGTTAAGGCAAACCCATGTTAGAATACAATATATCGCAAAACACAGATGCAACATTCAAATCAAGAAACTAAAGATCAAAACAGTAAGAATGAAGTAAAGGAAGGAAAACCCATACCTTTTTCTTGATGTTTGATGAAGACATGATGCAAAAATGGAATTTTTTTTCAGTGAGACACAGAGTGTTTGAGATAGAGAAAAATGGGGAAGACAATGAACAGTCACTAAGGTTCGAGGGAAAACTGAAAAAAACAATTTTAAAACTGTCTTTAAAACGCAAAACACGAGTTTTTCGCGACTGGATCAAGTCGCCAGGGTAAGTCGCGAAACACTGTGAAACCAAGATTCTTGAAAATTCTTCTAAGTGTTTTTCGCGACTGGAAGATCTACCCGCGAGGGAGTTGCGAGCTGAGCCGCGAAAATCTCTGTGTACCCCTCGCGACTGGACCTTCCACCCGTGAACAAGTCGCCACACTGAGCCGCGAAATATGCAAAAACACAAATTTTGAAAAATTTTCTAAGTCTTTTTCGCGACTGAGACCTTGACTCACCAGTGACCCACGAAAATCTCGGAGTGAGCTTCGCGACTAGAGCATGCGACTAGACCTACCCACGACTGAGTCGCCAAAACAGGGCAACACTGTTTTTGAAAATTTTGACATTTTTGTAAAACAAAATACTTTCCAAAAACAAACTAAAACACTCAAAAATCTTTTTGTGTTTGATCAACAAAGATTGAGCTTGTGAAAACACATTTAATCAAGTACAATCACACAAATGAATATGACATTCATTGAACATAGACTTGTGTGTTGTGTATGGATATCAAAAATGAGATAGTTCTTAGTTCAATGTGAAGCTTCAATGATCAATTCAATCAAGGCATACACAACTAGCACTAGATAATGTGACCTATCTCAATTATAGAAACATGCATATATGACCTCCCACATGCACTTGATAACAATTCTTTGAAACTTTTCATTTGACTTCATATTCAACATATCATTTGCACTTTTTGAGCAAAGAAAATCTCATTGTGAGATAGATGCCTGAAATTTTTGATATTTCAATTGATGAGTTAGCATTTGGCTTTTTGGGCATCATACATTTTATTTTGGTCTCTTTCCCTTTTTTTTAGTCAAATACTAGTATGTACGACAGGCTTTTGCAGCTCTATATCTCTTTTCATTTGGAGATTTACATTTAGAGAGCTCTTTTACGCATAAAAATAAAAAGTGGGAAGATATATAAGCATGAGTCTATGCATGTCTCAAGATCAACAAAATCATTCACTAATCATTCATGACAAGGTTGAAGATCTACTTACAACAGTCACATAGATTTCAGAATTTCTTCCACAGATGATATGAGTGCATAAGAGACAAGCTAAGCTCGTTAAATGCACAAAGCCATAAGTACAAAGGTACAAGGCAAAACATGCTTTGAGACAAAACTCAACAAAGCCGATCAAACTTTTTGGATTTTCTACTTTTTATGTGTTTTTGGATTTGACACAAAAGCAGTAAAAGATTGATAAAAAACATAACAGAGAAAAAAAACAATGTAAAAACATTTGAACCAAAGACAAACAAACAAACACAAATCAACCTAAATACTAGCAAGAAGCACACAACCGAGCATATTCACAAACATGGGAAGTATTGATGCATGGACATATTGTAATACTTATGCATGAGTACCCTTTGTCACCCACACGTCACGTGCGTTTGGGGTGATATCCTTGACAGATCGGGTACGAAAGTTAGGACTATCAAACCTTCGTGTGAAGCTTTCCAGGCAATTGGTGAAGGCACCGATCATCTTCATCACGTCCATCATTCCTGGATCACGGTTTTGACTTCTTGGTTGCTCACCACCCCAAGACCTCATGTCATTTCTTCTTCCTCATGACCGTGGTGCACTTGCATTGTTGTCTGCTTTCAGCTTTTGACAGTTGGGTCTGGTATGTCCTTGCAATCCGCAATAGTGACAAACATAATCCGTTCTAGGACCCTGTTGTGATCTTGGAAGTGATCTTCCTCTAGCTCCATATCTGGATTCTGATTGATTACGGGACTTAATCAACACCCGTTGATCAGCAGTATTCTTCTTCCTCTCAGCCTTAACTTTCTCAGGAATAGGCTTATCCACAGCCGTCTCTTTGGCCTTTACAAACTTCACTTCTTTGGTGACATTTGCTGATGAGTTACTTCCTCCGGCATATCCCAATCCGGACTTGTCTGAAGCATGTTTTTGAGATGAAATAACATCATCTAACTTCCTAGAGGAGACCCTATCTATCTTGGCATGAGCTTGCACTACCTCTTGCTCAAGAAATCTCACTTTTGTGTAAGCTTCTAATAACTCACCATTTAGTGTTTCAATCTTACACTTCGCCTCCTTGTATCATGCTAGAAGACTTTTGTAATCTTCCTTAGCCCTCTTCATCTTCTTAATGGCTGCATTAGCCATCTTACCATATTCACCGGTCTTCTCAAGGAGTGAGTTGTAAGTCTCTTGCAATCCCACTGCTTCTCCAACTTCCTCATCTTCAGACTCCTCAACTATTCTAATAGACTCCAAATCAGAATGCTCACCAAGCTTCTTCACAAGTGTACCCAAATCATCTAAGGACTCCACATGTGCAATGGTCATGAATGCGGAGTAGTTTCCTTCTCCGTCACAGCTATCTTCAGAGTCGGAGTTTGATGAATCAGTATCACTCAAGGTAGTAGCATAGACCTTTCCTTTTGACTTCAAATAGTTGGGACATTCCTTTTGAAGTGTCCATGTCCATTACACTCGAAACACACAATGTCCGAAGGAGATTGAGAATCCTTCCCTTCACGCTTCTTAAACTCTTTCCTATCACCTCTTGAAGATGGAAACCTCCCTCTGTTGAATGGTTTCCACTGTTCTTCATCTTCAAAAATTTGCGGAAGTTTTTCGCAAGATATGCTACTTCCTTCTCCACTCCATCTTCTTCGCAAGAATCATCCATTCTTTCGGTGATGATTTTGAGAGCAAGCGATTTACTCGTCTTGTGGGAAGGCAGTCCCAGTTCATATGTTTGGAGAGACCCAATTAGCTCTTGAATTTTGATCCCATCCAAGTCTTTACTCTCTTCTATGGCTGTGACTTTTGCTCTAAAGCTTTCAGGCAAGGACCTCAAGATTTTTCTCACCACCTTAGTATCTTCAATCTTCTCACCAAGATTGAGCTTAGCAATGACAATTTCGTTGAGCTTCCCATAGAACGAATCAAACGATTCATCTTCACCCATCTTGAGCTCTTCAAATTTGGTAGTAAGCATTTGGAGCTTTGTGTCCTTCACCTTTTTAGTCCCCTCACAAGTTGTCTCCAAAATCTCCCAAGCTTCCTTGGCCACTGTCATGTGAGATATTCTGTGGAATTAATCTGGAGACACACCACAGAAAATAGCATTTAAAGTTTTACTGTTAGCATTGGCTGCCACAAGAGCTGCCTTATCCCAAGTAGATTTAGTAGCCTCCGGCCTAGTCCACCCTACTTCAACCGCATCCCAAACGGTGTCATCAATAGAGCATAGAAAAACCCTCATTCTAACTTTCCAGAAAGCATAATTATTACCATAAAAAAATGGTGGAACATTTAAGGATTGAGACCTATCCATCTCAAAAAGGGTCAAGGATCACACTCAGGTATTTAAACCATAACAAGTGTACCCGCTCTGATACCAATTGAAAGTTCAAAATGGGTATGAAACACCTTTGAACGTTTAAACCCCAAATTATAAATTATCAATTCAAGCTTATAATCAAACAATTAATGTGCGGAACATGAACATAAACCAATCACAGAATTGATAACTAATCTAAGCCAAATATAAACACATCCACAGCAGTAAATATAAGGTAAAAATAAAGAGAAGGAAGATGCAAACACACGGATAGCACACGATGTGTTATCGAAGAGGAAACTGAAGTCCTTGGCGTAAAACCTCTCCGCCGCTTTCCAAGCGGTGAAATAATCCACTAAAGAATGTAGTTGGGATACATGAACAGCAGAAGACCGTCCAAGCCTAATCTACCCAAGTACCTAAGCCCTCCAAGCTTCTTGCTCCAACGAGGTTACGCCGAACTTATTTCTTCTTTAGCTTCCCAGATTCCACTACTAGACCATAGCATCAACCAATGTATATTGGTTCCTTCCTAACTGCTTCCTAAAAGCACCAAATAAACCTTCTCATAGACGTGGGTATGGTGAGATAAGGATTTGGCAAAGAACCTCTCAAGGGTATGACAATGGAGAGGAAGAGAGTAGAGGAATTTGTAGAGTCTCTTAGATAAAGATTGGGGATAAGACAATCTTGTTTTGCTCTAGGGTTTCTCTCACAAAATTCTCTCTAGAAGCTCTCTAAATTTCGTGGGTATAAGGGTCTATATATAGTGGTTTGTGTTTGGAATACGAAGAGTCAGTTTTTGCCAAACAGGGTAAGTTGGCAGCTTGACCTCGCGGCTTGTCCAAGTCGCGAGTTCAAGTCGCGAAGTAACAGCTTGGCCAGCCTGGGACTTTTGTCCTGTAGTGCGACAGCTGGCGCGACCCTTCAACTCCCCTGTGTGCTTCTCACGTGCCTATAGTTGGCGGCTTGCCAGTCGCGAGTCAGCCGCGAGTCCTAGCCGCGAAACTCTGCTTCTTTGCACAAACTTGAGTTTTTCTTCACACTCTCTTCACACACTACCTTTACATGAATCCCACCTAAATACATGGTTACTAAGTGCTAAATTACAAGCAAATTGGTACGGAATAAAGCCAACAAGATGGTTGATAAATTTCAACCTTACACATCCTTTTGCAATGCACCGTTTTCAAGGATGCAGAGCATCCTTGAAAAGTTTATGATACATTTAACACAGCTTGGCACTGTCTCGTCAAGTCATGTCAGATGAAGCACAAAAATGCTGAATAGTTTTCACGTGAAGAAATGCGCAACCTCCTTTGTAGTACACATCACCAGCCCGCTGTTGTAGCACAAGCTATAGCCATATCAAACAGCTACCTCAGTGAACCACATGCACCAACAGACGCCACTATACAGCCAAGTCATGTTCGCAATTTTGCATGTTCTCCTAAATATCTCACTGAACAATACATTGTTGAGTCATATAATCTTTATTCACGTGAATACTTACCCTTACATATAGTCACATCAACGTGAATACTTGCCCTTGCAAAAATCCTATATAAAGTCCCATTTACATCTACCCTTGCAAAACATCTACACATACCGATCTGAAGTCGCATTTTCCAATGTCAATGCGCAATTGGATGCTACCTCGTTTTCCAGATAAGGGAGAGAGATTCCGACAAGAGGGAATACTATGCCGGACTGTGGCGGGAGTGGGACTTTCATGTGAACGAGTCCAACGCTCTGCACGATGATCTTGTGCGACTCGAAGTGCCTCTTGTCGACCGTATCTTGCTCACACTTCCATGGCAAAACATGCACCAATATGAGCGTGCAGTGACTAAAATAAAAAAAAAGTGAACAATCTTATGATACTCCGTAGGTCCAGTTATCACATGCTACAACTGGTAGAAGAGCTGGCCGCCGCAATGAACAGGTAACTCACTCCGACGGAATGTAACAATGTCCTCAACTACGAGGATTACCTGTCTGAGTGAATGCCTATGTGGTGTGTGTGTTATGTCTAGGGTTAAGTTAATAATGTTAGCAGTGTTAGTGTTCAATATGCAATGCATGCATATTGGTGGCATCGTGTAAGTTCTTTTAAGTTTTCTGTGTTATGTTGTAGGTGCTTATTGAAAAACATCATGTGTGAAAATATTTAACTTTTATGCGTTATGTGGGAATAATCTAGATGACGAATAACGTGCATGTTCCTCACAATCAATAATAAAGTTTACATAGTACAAATGCAACAACAGTGACACACATACATATAAAACATAGTTGAGCAAAATAGTTCTCCAACAAAGTCTAATGACACCACGACACGATTACTCTTCATTTGACATCTCCACATCTGACTGATAAATGGGATTAGCAAGAAGTGATTGCAAGAATTGTGCGTGCTCGTACCACCCTCCCTCTACTGACTCTCGAATCTCAACTTGGGTTCGATATCGATTAAGACGTATCTTCATTCGATTATTTTCTTCTCTTATGCGGTTCAATGCTTCATGAAATTCGTCAATTGTGTCTCTGGGCATTTACGATGCGAGTTGCCGAGGCACTGGTAACTTATAACCAACCAACTCATCATAAAACATTTGCTGTTCACGAAATAACTAAGCTCACTCCTGTCTTATGGTATTGTGAACGTAAGCACTATTTCGTAGATTCGGATTGATTGGATAGCTGAACTCATCTTCCAATACCCAGCAATGACCCATAGTAGTGAACACATCGTGAGGCCTATAGAGTTGTGGGTTGCTAGAACCAGACATTGACGCTGAATACAATAACATCAAATGATTAAGTTAACAGTGTGCATCAACTGTTGGTAAATAATGTAATGTTGCATAAGATGGTACACGACAAAGACATTCATAAATTTGTGTACTATTACATGCTAAAAATGAAATACTAACTCTCACATTTGACCATAAACATTAGACGTTGTTGTTAATGTCTACACGTTGTGTGCAATACAAAATGTTGTTGTTAATATCTGACCAATGATGAGTATGTACATTTGACTTTTGCAAATCTAAAGATTAACTGTTCATTAGTTTTAGCAAATTTAAAGATTTTCATTTTTTGTCAATGAAATTTACACCAGCAATGACCCAATATAATCCAATGTATACACATAACACTCATCACCGTTTCTATAGATTATTGTACATTTCTTGTAGCACCAAACAACTAATATAACCCTAATCTACTCACATAACACTCATTCAAGAAAATACCAAAGCACAAGTAATACAAACTATTAAATGAAAATTCTTCTCTAATAAAAACATACATTATGGTTGATAAACTTTTATAATATCTACAACTACTTTTACTTACACAATAAAATTCTCTATGTATTTCAAAGAAAAAAAATGAGTTCCTCACTTGAGATGATAGAGAGATAACACTAACTTTCAGTAGAAAATTCAAAAAATGAGTAGAAGCTGATCTCAAAATGATGAGGAGAATGTAATGTAATGTAATGTTGCATGAGAAGCTGATCTATGCAGGTGTGAAGTAAATAGCATAACAACTTGATAATACTAGAGTCGAGTATAGTTAATAACTCGATTTTCCCTTCATCGAGTTACGCTTCACGTGCAAACAGGTGATTTGAAATCCAATCAGTAACTCGGTTTCCCTATTACCGAGTTATGAACAGTACCTTGGAAGAACTTGTACAGAATTCGACTTCACAATAGTCGAGTTACTTAAGTAATTTGATTACTGGGTGGCCGAGTATCGAAATAGGGGCACGCCACTATACAGTTTGGAAACAGAGACATAATGCCAAATGTTTGGCAGGCAAAAGACTAGAATCTCTCTAAAACTATGGCATTTTTCAAAATATTGTAAAGAACTTTATGTCCATAATATAATAACTAGGGGTGGCAAATGGGTGGGTTTGGGGTGGGCATAATTGGGTTGGGTATATAAAACCCATTTACCCATTTAAAACCCATTTAACTAATTCCTTATAACCCAAATCCAACACAACCCAATTATTATGGGTAAACCCCAACCCACCCAATTACCCAATTATCAAAATTACCAAAATGCCACTAAAGTGAAAATGACCAAAGTACTCTAAAATCTTCAAAAATGACCAAAATGCCCTCAAAACCTGAAAATTACCAAAATACCCCAAAAACCCAAAAAAATGACCAAAATAACTCCGAAACCCAGAAAATGACCAAAATACCCCCAAAACCTAAAAAATGACAAAAATACCCTTGAAAGCCAAAAATGACCAAAATACCCCCTAGAACCTAAAAAATGACCAAAATACCCCCAAAACCTTAAAATTACCAAAATACCCCCAAAACCTTAAAATTACCAAAATACCCTCCAAAATCTAAAAAATGACCAAAATACCCCTGAAACTCAGAAAATGACCAAAATACCCCCAAAACCCAAAAAATGACCAAAATACCTCCTAGAACCTAAAAAATTACCAAAATACCCCAGAAACCTGAAAATTACAAAAATAATCTCAAAACCTACAAAATGACCAAAATACCCCTAGAACCCAAAAAATGACCAAAATACTCCTGAAACCTAAAAATTACCAAAATACCCCCAAAACCCATAAAATTACCAAAATATCCCCAAAACCAAAAAATGACGATGATACCCCCGAAACCTAAAAATTACCAAAATATCCCTAGAACCCAAAAAATGACCAAAATACCCCTGAAACCTAAAAATGATCAAAATACCCCCAAAACCCATAAAATGACCAAAATACCCTTGAAACCCAAAAAATGACCAAAATACCCCCAAAACCTAAAAATGACCAAAATACCCCATAAACCCAAAAAAATGTCCAAAATACCTCCAAAACCTAAAAAATTACTAAAATACCTCTGAAACCTAAAAAATGGCCAAAATAACCTCGATGCCTAAAAATTGACCAAAATAACCCTGAAAACTAAAAATGACCAAAATACCCCCGAAACCTTAAAAATGGCCAAAGTAATCACGAAGCCTAAAAATTGACCAAAATAACCACAAAACCTTTAAAATGGCCAAAATAACCACGAAGCTTAAAAATTGACCAAAATAACCTTGAAACCTAAAAATGACCAAAATAGCCCCTAAACCTAAAAATGACCCAAATACCCCTTAAACCTAAAAAATGATCGATATACCTTTGAAACCTAAAAATTAACTGAAATACCCCTTGAAACCTAGAAAATGACCAAAATACCTCTGAAACCTAAATACAGCCAAAATAACCCCTAAACCTTAAAATGACCAAAATATCCTCGAAACCTAAAAAATGACCAAAATACCCCGAAACCTATAAAATGACAAAAAAGCCTCTTAAACCTGTAAGTCGATAAAAATACACCCTAAACCTAAAAAATTACCAAAAT
Organism: Quercus aquifolioides; assembly: GCA_019022515.1. Lineage (NCBI taxonomy): Eukaryota > Viridiplantae > Streptophyta > Magnoliopsida > Fagales > Fagaceae > Quercus > Quercus aquifolioides. The sequence continues at coordinate 29,924,709 of CM032335.1, read as the reverse complement.
CCCCCGTAGAACTAAAAAATGACCAAAATACTCCCTAAACCTAAAAATGACCAAAATACCCCCTAAACCTAAAAAATGACTAAGATACCCCAAACCCCTATTTTGGTAATTTTAGAGGCTTTGGGTGTATTTTGTTCATCTTACAGGATTAGTTGTATGTTGGTCATTTTAGATATTTTGAGGGGTATTTTGGTCGTTTTAAAGGTTTAGAGGTATTTTGGTCGTTTTAGAGGTTTCAGGGTATTTTTGGTAATTTTAGAGGTTTTGGGTTTATTTGGGTCATTTCAAAGGTTTAGGGGTATTTTCGTCACTTTAGAGGTTTGAGGGTATTTTGGTCATTTTTTAGGTTTCAGGGGTATTTTGGTCACTTTTTAGTTTTAGGAGGTATTTTGGTAATTTTATAGTCTTAGGGGGTATTTTGGTCATTTTTAGGTTTCGGGGTTATTTTTGTCAATTTTTAGACTTCGGGGTTAATTGGGTTTACTTGGGTTAATACCCATTTAACCCAACTAATAATTGGGTGGATTTGGATCTATTTTAAGTGGGTGGGTTTGGGTGGGCAAATGGGTTTGGGTTGATTTTGCCACCCCTAAATAACAGAGGATATGACACGTGAGCATTGAAGTGGCAAACCAGAAACCGAAAAACTCTAAAACCCTAACAATAACCCCTGCCGCATTAAACAACAACAACAACAACAACAACACAGTTCTCTCTCTCTCACTCTCTCAAAAAATGGGAATACCTTCGTTTTACAGATGGCTTTTGGACAGGTACCCGCGGACGGTGGTGGACGCCATCGAAGAAGAACCGCCGGACGCCACCAAGCCGAACCCAAACGGCAAGGAATTCGACAACCTCTACCTCGACATGAACGGCATCGTCCATCCCTGCTTCCACCCCGAAGGCCTGCCGCCTCCCAAAAGCTACGACGACGTTTTCGCCGCCGTCTTCAGCTACATCGACCGCGTCTTCTCCATCGTCAGGCCCCGCAAACTCCTCTTCCTAGCAATCGGTAACCACTCACAACTCAACCCCCCTATTATAACTGATTTAATAACTGAATTTGGGTAGTTAGTTAGTTAGCATTGCAGCATGAAAACACAATTTTGTAGCAGTTTCAATAAAGACTCAATGGTCTGCCATTTCAAAATAAAAAGGCAAAGTCGAATGTTTAAAATCGTTCTTTTTCTCCATGAAATCGGGTTGCCAAAGGGATTTAAAAAAAAAAAAAAATTTATTTATAATTTGATAGTTGGGGGTGGGGTGATTTACATAACTTGTGTGATTATTATATGCAGATGGTGTAGCGCCGCGAGCTAAGATGAATCAGCAACGTTCGAGGCGTTTTCGGGCAGCTAAGGATGCAGCTGCTGAAGTGAGTTTCTTTATAATTGATAATTAATTTTTACACTTCTTAAGAGTTTTGTTGCCATTTTTTTTTTGTTAGTTAGTTTCTTTATTTAATGGGCAAAAGTTAGTTACAGTTCCCCAATTAAATTCAAATACATTGTTGCATTGATCAACGAAGCACAAACAATGTTTTTTTTTTCCCCAAGCAGAATTAAATTCAATAAAGCTATTGATTTTAGCCTTTTTATACTATTTTATACCTATGAAATTTCATTTAAAAAAAAAAAAAAAACTATTAGGCTGCTTCAAGAGAGAAGATATTTGAATCAGAAGAAGAAAAGGCAGCGTATTTGGAGCAGTGTAAGAAGATGGACTCAAATGTGATCACACCCGGAACTGAATTCATGGCATTGTTGTCATCGGCTCTTCGTTATTACATACATTTGCGGATGAATAAAGATCCCGGGTGGCGGGGAGTTAAGGTAAATGGGGGAGTGTGTCGGAATGGTCTTTTACTCTTTTTGTTTCTCTATCTGTTTCTGTACTAACTTGCGCGAACATGAGTATTTATAGGTCATTCTTTCTGATGCCAATGTTCCTGGTGAAGGGGAGCATAAGATAATGTCTTACATTCGCTTACAAAGAAATCTTCCGGGATATGATGTAAACACCAGGCATTGTCTGTATGGATTGGTAAAGCTGTTGCTTATTAATGTCCATATGTATTTGAGTTTTAATGTAGATGGCATGTGGGTCTTGTAATATGCGACTAATGTTATGTTTTGTTTTTAGGATGCGGATCTTATCATGCTTGCACTAGCTACCCACGAATTGCATTTCTTTATTCTGAGAGAGGTTTGTGTTTTCAGGGATATGTTCTGGGCGTATTTGCTGAGAATCTATTTGCTCTTTTCAGTCAGCTTATAAGAAAACCATGGTCTGCATCTTATTTTTTAGTTTTGTGACATAGGATGTCCGTGGAGCAAGATCAAATGATAAACATCAGCAAGAAAATATGAAAATGTCAAAGAAAATGGAAGTGGAGGGCGAAAATCTAGAAGGTTTTATCTCAAGGCAGAAATTTCAGGTTTTTTTTTTTTCTCGGTCTCTTCATGTTATGTCATTCCTTTTTGTTTTTTCGTGGTTTCCCTTGTTCACATGCTTGTTTGTTGTTTGAACAATAAACCTGATGCACCACTGTTCCAGTTTGTGTGTATCACGCCCTTGCTTGCCTCTCAATATTTATTTATTTTATATTGTTTGTGGAAATTCATGGCCATGAGAATGTGTGGATTCTAGTTGATTCATACACCATGAATTTTTGATATCTACTTTTGTTTGGGTAAAACTTAATTGGATCTGCATGTGTCATATACGGATATACAGGTTGATATTTAAAATGTGACAGTTGAGGTTGTTCCATCCAAATCAAGATCATCATTTTGAGGTTGAATTGCCAATTATTGCCGCTGCATGATGTTGATGATCAATGTTGTGCTTTGATTTTAAAATTTTAAAATGTTTATATTTAACATTTTCTTCTCTGGTATTTTGTTACAGTTTCTCAACATATTGATTCTCAGGGAGTATTTACAACTTGACATGACCATCCGGGCAAAATGGAAGTCCTCAAAAAAGAAGTCCATTTTTACCAAAAAAAAGAAGAAGAAGTTGAAATTAGAACGCCTGATTGATGATTTTGTCTTCATGTGCTTGTTTGTTGGAAATGACTTTCTTCCCCACATTCCTTCATTGGAAATATCTGAGGTTGGACACTTGAGATTCTTATACTTTTATATTAATAAATTGTTGGACGTACTAGTTGAGTTCTTAATATTCATTTCTCCAGTTGTATCCTGATATGCAGATATTTTTATTCTCCTGTAAGTGACTGGTTAAGATGCTTATCTACAAGATATTATCTCCCTATATATAACATATAGTTTATCTGTTTCTGTTTACTTTTGAGGATATGGTCTTTTCAGAGGTGGACCATGCCTGTGATCAGAAGTAATAGCAAGCTAGATTATTTTTCCTGTTGGCTATCTAGAGTTCTTTCACCTACTCCAACTCAGATAAAGATTAAATCTATGGATTTAGTAGAGAAATCCGCATGTACAGATGATTTGTGATGATTATTTTGTTGGAAACCTTTCTCTTTCCCCTCTTATTTTGGTAATTTTGTTTGACACTTTTTACTTTTATGTCATGTCAGAAAGTGAAACTTGTGCTTAAGTCTACTTTGTGGGGTAAGTATAGTTTGTTGGACACCTTGGTGTATCAAGATTCCAAAAAAGGAGACAGTCTGGGTGTGGACAGCAACATGGAAAAATGATTGACGTAATAATTTTATTAGGAGGCATGTTATTGGTGGACTGGTGTTGCATTTGCAAATACACCTGCAAAACTGTGGATCACTTGCTTGTACATTATGCCAATTGGGAAATATGGGTTTATATATTTATGGTGGTGTATTGAGTGATGCCAGAAGAAGTGGTGGAGGTGCTATTTGGTTGGAATAATTGGTTTGGCAAACATTGTAGTTCTTTGGTATGGGCTATGGTTCCCCTATGCCTAATGTGGGTAACATGAAGGGAGAGGAACCATTGCACATTCAATAGTGTGGAGGTCTCATTTAATGAGTTAAAATCTTTTTTCTTTAGAAATTCATTCAGTGGTCTTGCACTCTTGGGTGTAGTAAATGAATTCATTTGTTGAGTTCTTAGATGTAGTCTTTCCGAATGTAAATATTGTTGAGTATACATCCTGTGCGTGCAAACCTTCTTCCTTTTCAAACTATTAAGAGTATTATTCATAATGCGACTAGTCATATATTTGTACTTGACCTAGACCTACTTTGCATAATTCTGCTTGTTGGTTGTAACTGATTCCTACATGTTTTGTATTGCTTTTGCAGGGGGCTATCGATCTGCTTATGATGGTTTACAAAAAGGAATTTCGCAAAATGGGAGGTTACCTCACGGATTCTTTTAAGGTGAATAACTATATTTTTTTCTTACTTTATGTCATATGTCCAGTATTTGATAACCCCAGAACTTGACATGTTCATGCTTTAGCATTCGCCCTTTGAAATCCTGCCCCTTTTATTTATTTATTTTTTATATATTCCACTTGAAATTTCAGTTTTCTGTTAAACCTTTTTGGTATATTTTATGTCCTCCTTGTGTTAGAAACCTCCAAGATTGAAGTGTTAGTATTATGATCCTTCTCTCCAGTAAGTTGATAATGCTTTCATTATTTCAATCAATCATCATACTAGGTGTCGCAGGTAGATTTGCACTCAAAATTTCTGCCTTGTCATGGCACTAAGTCCATCCTAATTAATCTCTGCCAAAATTTCAACTCACAAGAAAACTTTGAAACAATTTGTGTGAATCAAACGTGCACACCATAGACAGAAATTACAGGAGACTTCTCCCAAGATTTATTACTTTATTATAAATAAAGTACAGAGGACGTTAAGGTTTCCTTTGCACAAGACACTCACTTGGGGTATGCCTTAGTCAAATTCAACCATTGAGGCTTACAAAAATATACAAATACACAGAATACACTGTTTTACCCATTTTCCTCACTCATGCTTTTGACAACCCCAACAATTTTAAGAACTATGTAGGAAATAAGTGTCAATGGCAGATGAACAGTAGACACTAATTGTAAACCTCAGAGACTTCTTGACCCTTGGAATTGAGGAGATCACCACCATGGGTAAGGTATGACAAGCATGGGGTGTCTTACATGGATCAACTTGTAGGGAGGAAGTCAACAATAGCTATTTGGATGGCGTAAATCCTATGCGTCCAGTAGTAAAGAATTTGCTAAGAGAGTGGAAATGGGATGTAATTTGCTTACAGTAGATGAAGATGACTAATGTATCAAATGAGATTGTAAGGAGTTCATCTATTTATTAAATTTTTTTTTTTTTGATAAGTAAGAATGTTATATATACGAATGTCTACTCTGTGCATGAAAAACATAGAGCAAACCTAGAAAATACAAGAAGAAGAAAACTGAAAAAACAAAAAAGAAAACCAAACAACAGATAAATTACAAAAGAGAAAGAGAGCTAAGAAAAGAGGGGAGAGAGTCACTAGTCGTGAGTCCCTAAGCCCGAGACCAATCAAAAAGAGTCCCACTAAAAGAGGCAATCATTTGAACACCGGAACTATCCAAATCTTCGAAAGTCCTCCGATTCCGTTCCTTCCAAATACACCATAGGATACACAGCGGAACTAAGTTCCAAATCTGAGACGAATGCTTCCCCAACCAATTCCACCAGCCAAAAAGCAAATCTGAGATCGATCTAGGCATAACCCAAGACAAACCAAAAGTTATTAAGACAAAGCTCCACAACCGATAAGCCATCTCACAATGAAGAAGTAAGTGGTCTACCGTCTCTCCACAATGCCGGCACATAATGCACCAGTCTACAAAATCCAATCCCCTCAATCTTCTTAAGTTATCACCCGTTAGGATCTTATTCCAAGCTGCACACCAAACAACAAAAGAAACTCGCCTAGGGGCCTTTACTTTCCATATTCCTTTCCAAGGAAAGACAAATGAGGGAGAATCTCGCAATTTGTTATAATACGACCGAATGTCAAACTCCCTATTAGGCTTCAACTTCCATCTCATCCGGTCTCTAACATCCATTGGAGGAATATTAGCTCCCAATATACGAAGAAAATGCAGCCCTTCATCCCTCTCCCAATCATTAAATTCTCGAATAAAACGAACATCCCAAAATCTTCTATCCTCCGCCCCTTGCCTTGACAAAGAAGCTTCTACAGATGCCTCCTTATCAATAACAATACCATACAGCCTTGGGAAAGCCACTTGGAAAGGTTGATCCCCATACCACCCATCCTGCCAAAATCTCACTCTATTTCCCAACCCAACAACAAATTGACAATTCTTGCTAAAATCCTCCCATCCCATGCGAATACCTCTCCACAAACCACACCCATGAACTCCCCTACCTAGCTTTGAGGTCCATCCACCCCATTCTTCCCCATATTTTGACGCTACCACCCTCCTCCATAACCGACCCTCTTCCTTCCCAAACCGCCACAGCCATTTCCCCAATAAGGCCCTATTGAAAGTAGTAATTTTCCTTATCCCCAAACCACCATTAGCTATAGGCGCACAAACTTTATCCCAACCTACCAGATGAATCTTGCTATCACCCCATAGAAAGTCCTTTTGCAACTTTTCAATCTTATTAGCCACATAAGTAGGAATGGTGAATAGAGATAGAAAATAGGTAGGAAGGCTAGATAACGTACTCTTGAGTAACATCAAACGACCCCCCTTAGACAAATACAACCTCTTCCACCCGGCTAATTTCCGCTCAATTTTTTCCAAAATAGGATTCCAAATTGAAGGGAAATTATGCGAAGCCCCCAATGGCATGCCAAGATAAGACATAGGCAAAGTTCCAACTCTACAGCCCAAAATTTCCGCTAGGGCATGCACATCACCAACCTCCCCAATTGGAACCATTTCACTCTTGTGCACATTTACCTTCAAACCTGTTACCGCCTGAAAACTGAGTAACAACAACCGAATATGAAGAATTTGCTCCACATCTGCATCACAAAATAGGATAGTATCGTCTGCAAACAAGAGATGTGAATGTATAGGTGGAACTTTTTATAAGATTGGATTGCCCCCAACTATAGAATTATCAAAAACAATTTGTAGCTATGGATAGCTTTTGGACCTATTTAATGACTTTGAATTACTAGATTTTCCATTAAAAGGGGGCTTGTGTACATGGGATAATAAACTAGATAAACGTAGATTTCTCTCTTGATGTTGTGAGAGAAATGTTACCCAGATTTTATATAGAGTTTGTTGCTATGATTGATATCAGGTCATGTTGCTGGATTTTTTTTTTTGATAGGTAAGAAAAAGTATATTCAAAAAACTGCTAAGTGCAGAAAAACACTAGCAAATCAAACGTACAAGAAAAGAAAGAAAAGTACAAACAAAAAGAAGAAAAAACACTAAGAACAAAGAAAAAGAGAGCTAAGGAAGAGCGGAAAAGAATCACTAGATGTGAGTCCCCAAGCCCTAGCCCAATCAAAAAGGGAACCAGTAAAGAGAGCGAGCATTTGGTCATCGGATCTATCCAAATCCTCAAATGTCCGCCGGTTGCGTTCCCTCCAAATACACCACATCAGACACAATGGAACTAAATTCCAACTATGAGATGAACACTTCCCCAACCAATTCCACCAGCTAAAAAGAAGATCTGACACCGTACTAGAGGGGACCCAAGAAATCCCAAAGATTCTATAGATAAAGCACCATACCTGATAAGTCTTTCCACAATGTAACAACAAGTGATCTACTGTCTCCCCACAGCACCAACACATAATACACCAATCAACGAAGTCATAGCCCTTAAGCCTTAGATTATCTCCTGTGAGAATCCTATCCCATGCCGCTGTCCAAACAAAGAAAGAGACATGCCGGGGTGCCTTAACCTTCCAAATGCCTTTCCAAGGAAAGACAATGGGAGAAGAGCCATGTAACTTGTGATAAAAAGAGCGGATAGAAAAATCCCCTTTCTTTGACAACTTCCATCTCATACGATCACCCTCAGATACAAGTAGGGATGGCCATACCCATTGGGTAATGGATATCCAACCCTACCCGATCCAAATGTTTCGGGTAATACCCGGTTCTTCATGGGTAAAGCTTAATCGGGTAGGGTATGGATATTACCCGAATTTCTCGGGTAGGGTATGGATATTATCCAAACCCGACCCGTAAAAAAAAAAAAAAAAAAAAAAAAAAAAAAAAAAAAAAAAAAAAAAAACCTTTCTCAGCGTCACTCATACTCTCTCTGCCTCTCCAGACCAGAGCCATTGACCTACTCTCTTCGCTTCCCAAACCATCTAAGCACGTCTCTTGGTTAGTCATAGCAGCACTGATCCACCATGTTTGTGAATCGTTGATCTTGGCCGCCACCGCCGCCGACTCGTCTTTCTCATTGTTACGGAGTGCGGAATCGACTTCTTCTACTTCTATTTCCACACAACACTCGTCGTCTTTTCTCGATCTTTTCGGATCTGATCGAACCCGTCTCGATCGGTAAACTCGTTCTCATCCACCTCCACGACCATCGGGTCTTGGTCCAGGTCAGGATTCGGATCCGTCGTTTCGAACAGCGACCCCTTCGCTGTCAAGTGGTTGACCCCATGGAGAGTCGAGAACGTTGTTTGTGACGTGCGGTTGACTTCCACAGCGGTCCTGTAAAATTCCAGCAAAATACTGAACGCCGAAGCCAGCTCCAGTGGTATCAACAGCTGCGATAACGGCGACAAATCGTCGACGCTCGGTAGCCTAACCTCCCACTCCGTCACTCTGTCCTCATCGCCGCCATTTTCGCCGCCCACGAATTCGTACTTGCTCATCTTCATCAACATCAAATCATATTTGAATTCTCTCTGAATTTGTGAATTCAATATTTGGATCTAAAAGAAAGAGAGAGAGATATTTTCTGTGATATTCAAAGCTTTGTTTTTTTTTTCTTTTTTTGACGTCAAAGATAGATGTTTTTTCTTTTTTAAGATTGGTTAGTTTTTACATTAAAATGTTTTGGATTAAAAAATAAATAAATGGGTTTCGGGTAGGGTATGGATATCCATGGATAATATATTCGGGTAAGATTCGGGTATGGATACTAATGGGTATTAATAATCGGGTATCCATGGGTAAACTTTTCGGGTAGGGTATGGGTATACCCGATCCATACCCTACCCATGGCCATCCCTAGATACAAGGGGTTGATTGGATGCCAAGAATCGGAAGAAATCATCCACCACATCTGCCTCCCAATCATTAGGACCCCGGATGAAGCGAACATCCCAAGTTCTCCTATTCCCCTCTCCTTGGCACAACAAAGATGATTCTACGGAGGCTTCTTTGTTTGCAGCAAAAGTGTACAAGATCGGAAAAGCCAACTGGAGAGGAAGGTCTCCACACCACCTGTCCGTCCAGAATTTCACTCTATTCCCCACCCCAACCTTAAAGTGGACATTTTTGCGAAACATTTCCCAACCCTTCCGAATACTTCTCCACAGACCACACCCATGAGCACCCCTTCCCAACTTAGAGATCCATCCCCCCCATTCTTCCCCAAATTTCGAAGCTACCACCCTCCTCCACAGCCTATTTTCCTCGATCCCAAATCGCCAAAGCCACTTTCCAAGTAAGGCTTTATTGAACGTGGTTAATTTCCTAATACCCAAACCGCCATTAGCCATAGGCATGCACGCCTTATCCCAACCCAACAAATGTGTCTTAGAGTCACCCCACAAGAAGTCCCTTTGCAGCTTCTCAATTTTGTTCGCCACATGTGTAGGAATAGTGAAAAGGGATAAGAAATATGTAGGGAGGCTAGATAGCGTGCTTTTAAGCAATGTCAGTCTGCCACCTTTTGACAAATACAACTTCTTCCAACCTGCTAACTTTCTTTCAATTTTTTCTAATACAGGGTTCCAAATAGAGGGGGCTTTATGGGACGCCCCCAACGGCATACCAAGATAAGTCATTGGCAGGGTCCCAACCCTACAACCCAATAACTCTGCCAAAACATGCACATTATTTACCTCTCCTATAGGAACCATTTCGCTCTTAGCTACGTTAACCTTCAAACCGGTCACAGCCTGAAAACAAAGTAGCAACAATCGAACATGCAGGATTTGCTCCACCGCTGCCTCACAAAACAAAATGGTATCATCTGCAAACAGCAAATGCGATACACATTCCCCTCTGCCCCTCCTGCCATCTGCCCTAAAACCACTAAGTAATCCTGCCTCCTCCATTCTCTTCACCATCCTACTAAACACCTCCATCATAATTAAAAATAACAAGGGAGACAGTGGATCCCCTTGTCTCAAACCTCTAGAGCTGCCAAAGAAATTAGCTGGAGACCCGTTAACTAACACCGAAAACTGCACTGTCGAGATACAAGTACGAATCCAGCTGCACCATTTCTCCCCAAAGCCCATTTTCTTCATCAACTTCAGAAGTGCCTCCCAATTCACATGGTCATATGCTTTCTCAATATCTAACTTACAGATCACCCCAGGAATCTTACTCTTCATCCGGCTGTCCACACACTCATTGGCAATGAGAACTGAATCAAGGATTTGTCTACCTCCCACAAAACTATTTTGAGATTCAGATATCAGATGATCTAACACCACTTTCAATCGATTTGCCAAAACCTTGGCCAAGATCTTATACAAGCTCCCCACTAAACTAATAGGTCTGAAATCTCGAATGTTAGAGGCATCATTCTTCTTAGGGATCAAAACTAAAAAGGTAGCATTTAGAGATTTCTCAAACTTACAGTGCTGATAGAACTCTTCAAAAACTGCTAAAACATCACTTTCTACCACTCTCCAATAGTGTTGGAAAAAGGCCATAGAAAAGCCATTTGGATCTGGAGCTTTATCCCCTTCCATATCTCTAACCACTTGTATTATCTCGTCCTTCTCAAACCTCCTCTCCATCCAGCTCCTCTCCGCCTCCTCAATTTGATCAAACTCTAGACCTTCCACAAAGGTCTCCATTCTTCAGACTCTTGATACAGAGTTTTATAAAATTGAACTACCTGAGCAGCCACTTCTGCTCCTTCCTCATAAATCACCCCATCCACTTCTAAGAAACTCATATGATTATGCCTTCTTTGGGAGTTAGCCATCTTGTGGAAGAACTTAGTATTATGATCACCCTCCTTAATGCACAACATCCTCGAATTCTGTCTCCATGAGATCTCCTCTAGAGAAAGAAGATGCTCTATTTGCGATCTCACTTCGTTTCTCTCAAACATCTCTGTTTCAGTGAGTCCAAGAGCCTCATCCTTAGCGTCTAGCGTCGCTAAAGCCCCCAATAATTCTTTCTTTTTGCGGTCAACATTATTGAACTCTTGGCGATTCCACTGAATAATGTCTTCTTTCAAAGCTTTCAATTTTTTGGCGAACACATAACTAGGTGTGCCTGAGAAAGAATGACGATTATACCATGAATCAACTCTATCAACAAACCCATCCGTTGTCAACCACATATTCTCAAACCGGAAGGGACTTTTCCCCCTTGCCATACCCCCTACCTCCAAGAGAATTGGGAAATGGTCTGAAAAAGGTCGTGGTAGAATCCGCTGGATCACGTCCGGAAAGTGTTGCTCCCAGTCATGTGACACCAGAGCTCTATCAATCCTAGACATGGATGGCTGGTTTGTAACGCTGGACCATGTATAACTTCCTCCCTCCAAAGGCAAGTCTATCAAATTAAGGTCCTTGATAAATTCAGAAAACTTTACCATAGCCGAGGTAAGATGAGATCCACCCCTCCGTTCACTAGGAAAGCGGACAACATTAAAATCCCCAAAACAACACTAGGGAACATTCCAGTATTGCTGAATACCAACCAGCTCATCTCACATATAACCCCTCAAATTGTTGTCATTTGGGCCATACACCCCTGAACAAGCCAAATAAAACCATCCTTCACCCTTTTCCGTTGAACCGACACTGAGAACGAACCCACCAGAACCTCTAACTTTTCTAAAACCCTTCTATCCCACATAATTAGGACTCCCCCAGCCGTTTGATCAATATCTAGAATTGCCCAATCCACATACGGATAGCTCCACAAACTGCAAACCATCTATCTATCAATGCCAACAAGCTTTGTTTCTTGAAGGCAGATAACATCACACTTCCATTCCCGTAACAAATTTCTGACAACCAAACGTTTCTGGGAGTCATTTAATCCTCTTAACATTCCAAGAAATCATTTTCAACTTCATTAATACTATCAATTCCCCACAACTACTTCTACTACACTACCAACACCCTATTGCCCATCATAATTAACCGAGGAAATTAAATTCCTCAACTCTCTTTTCCCTTTACCCTTTGAGGAGGCTGCCTTTTGGTTAGCCTCTGCTTTCTTCCGTCGTTCAATAACTACCTCCATCTCCCTTTCTAGCCTTTGAAGATAGTCAATGCATAACCTCTCATGACGGTTCACAGAAAGCCCAACCACTTTACTAAAACCTGGAATCCTATGCTTCACCCAACTTGAGACATCCAGCCTACTACCCAGACCCAACACCTCATCATCCTTGTGCATTTCCATCGACAGATCCAGCCCCGGAGGAGTGATACAGGATAGCGGCTTACAGTCTGTCAAACTCTCCTCCTCACCCAAACAAGCTACTTTTGAGGTAGCCCCTCCCTCCTCCATCGAGACCCCCAGATCAAGCTGATCAGACTCAAAAACAACAATTTGCCTGGTGCGCTTGTCATCCACCCCCTGAGACAAATGCACTCTACTCCCACTTCCAGCCTTATCCACACCAAAAACACCATAATCCACCAACTCAGCACCCATCATTCTAAGAAGGGCTGCTGCCAAGAAAAAACCCATAGAAGTTGGCGAAATTACCCAATCAGCCTTACCCTAAAGCAAAACGGAGTCACCGGAGCTGACCCCAGCTCTATCCAACACCATCGGAGACACTGTGTGTTCATCGGAGCTAAACCCATCAAATGAACTGCAGCCAGTCTCCATCGGAGCCACCCCAAGGCACAAAGAAGCATTCCCAGCCATCATCTGAGGCTTCTGAGGCACCACGAGGCCGTCGGAGATGAACCCATCCAAGTAGCAGCAACTAGCCTCTGTCCGACCCACTGTGAGGCTGTCGAAGCTAGTCGGAGACACTGCCAAACGATCTGCCACCTCTTCAGTGGGCGTCGGTGAGTTGGGTTTGTCTGAGGAGGCTTCTGCCGTAGTCGCAGATGTCTCTCCCATTGCATAAGTGCTTGGGCACTGACAGAGCATAACTATTAGTGTTACACAATTGCTGGATTATGGTGACTTGCAAAGAGGTAAATTTTATCCAAATTTGAAAATATGTGGCTCCAAGTACCAGGCTTTGTTGATAGGTGCAAGATGGTGAAAAAAGCTATAGATTGATGAGCTCAACTAGTTTTGTCTTGGCCAGGAAACTTCACTAGTTGGTATGTGATCTGGAAATTTAAGAGGAGTTTTTTGGGATATTTAGGTAAAAAAACAATGCTTTAGGTTGAAAGGAACCAATGAAGATGCTTAGGGCTTGTTTGGTAGGAGATTTCAAGTATTGTTGTTCAAAATGATGTGAAAACTGTGGTTTAAAAAGTGTTGTGAAAACACGTGTTTAAAGTATTAATAATGTAAAATATGTGTTTGGTACCATGTTTCAAATAACATATTTTAAAATGTGAAAAAACATAAGTTTGTGTTTGGTATATGTATGTGCTTTTTTTTTTTTTAAAGCTAACAAGTACAGTAAAAGTATTATTATTTTATTTGAAGAGAGAAAGTTCTCTCATGTGGTCTAATTAGGTGGAACCTACAATTTTTAACATATTTACAAAAGTGCCATTGAGCAATATTATTTGAAAACTGAAAACTGGTAGGAGGAGTTCTCTAAATTTTGTGTTTAAAAACCCTAAAATGAGAAACGTAAGTCAAACACTCCTAAAAGAAATCCCCTATCAAACGTGTTGTTTTTTTTTTTGGGCCCACATTTTTCAGTGTTTAAACACTGAAAATTGTCGTTTGAACTACCTTACCAAACAGGCCCTAAATCTTAAATTCTAAACTCAAAGTGAGACTACTTAGGTATCCTTGGGTGTTGTACCTTAAGAGTCCCTAATTAAATTCAACCATATGACCTTAGAAGTTGTAACTATAAACAATGAATTATATTGGCTTATTAGGAAATAACTCAAATGGTTGTGCTGCATTGACTTATAATAATTTACCTATATATAAAACAAAAGCATTGACTAATAAGATACATGGTTGAATTTAATTAAGGAACCTAAGGTAGAACATCTAAGGAATTGTATCTTAGTTTTGCCCCTGAACTTAAATGGTAAGGGAACTGTTTACAAGATTCTCTTTTTTAATGATATGTAACTTCTTACAAGATTCTTGAGAGGCTAATTATGTTATGCTCAAAGCAAGCCTATGAACCTAGCCTTTCCTTTTTACTACAAATCTCATCAATTTTAGCACTTCAAGCTCACTAAAAGACACTTTCTGTCTCTCATCTTATTAAAAGGATTTGGAACATATATATTACAAATAATCTGGAAGAAAACAAAATAAAGTGAATACAGAAATAAAACTATAGAAGTAACAATTAAAGAATGACATCATGCTAACTAATGTTGATATCATATTCTTTGTTGGCTAGTAGGCTAGTTGAGCCTTGGTAGGCTTGTTGATGTTCTTGCACCACTTTATAAGGTGATAGCTTATAATCTCCTTACAGCTGTTCAAATGTGCAGCAGTAGTGCAATAAATATTTAGTTATACAATCTGCCTTTGCTTCTGGCAGCATTTTCCTTTTATCTCTCTCTCTCTGTGAAAATTTGCATATAATTAGTGTTCCATCTCCACTTTCCAGCTTATTGATTTTTTTTTTCATCCCATTTTTCATTAATAGGTAAACTTGAAACGTGTGGAGCACTTTGTCCAGGTTTTGGCATCTCATGAATGTGCAATTTTTAGAAGACGACGCCAGGTATCTGTTTGAGATGCTTCATATGATGAACATGTATTTATATATAATATTTTATGCTACCTTCCTTCATTGCAGTGACGTTTGATGGGCACTAAAATTTTTCTTGCAATCAAAATAACAGACCCAAGTACACAGGAAATGTACTATGGGTGCAATACAATTAAGATCCCAAAAAACAATGATCAAACAAAACAGGAAGAGAAGAAAAAGAAAAAATTGTAAAGCTAAGCTCCACTTGAGTAGAGAAAGGAAGAAGAAAGACTTAATCTCTAAAATAGAATGTTTGCATCCCCCAAAACATCTAGCATTCCATTCCTGCCAATTACACCTCATAATGCAATGTGGCACAAAAACCCACAAAGCTATATTGCGATGTTGACTGAAATTTCCTTGCCAAGAAGCAAACAACTCAAAGACCTTTTGCGGCATAACCCAGTGAATACCAAACAAGCTAAACACCATTGTCCATAATTCATATGTTATAGGACAATGAAGAAGAAGGTGATCCATGGATTCCCCACACCGTTTGCACATACAACATCAGTCTATCACAATAATTTTCCGCTTCCGAAGATTATCTATAGTCAAGATCTCACCCAAGGCAGCAGACCATGAAAAGATTGCCACCTGAGAAGGGACCTTCGCTTGCCACACCATTTTCCAAGGAAATGATATGACATTAGCAGGGGATAGGGAATGATAATATCCACGAACCTCAAAACCTCTAATCTTAGTGGGCTTCCAACAAATTTGGTCTAAACCATTGCCCCGCACAAACGTTGAATAAATTATGTCCATAAAAAAGGCTAAAGATTCTAATTCCCAATCTTGCACTGGATGAAAAAATTGAACATCCCAGTGAAGCCTACCATCAGAGAAAACCATAACATCCACTACTGCGGACGCTTTAGATCGACTAATGCTGTAAAATTACAGAAAGGCCTCCTTGAGGGGACAGTCCCCACAGGACTCATCCTGCCAGAGCTTCACTCTAGTACCATCTCTCACATCAAACCGAATGAATTTGGAAATAGCCAACCAACCTCTCTTGATTGATTTCCAAAGAGAAACACCATAAGGGTCTGATACATCTTTAGTACACCAACCCCCCCATTCACTCCCGTATTTTGTCTTAACAACCCTTCTCCAAAGAGCATCTCTTTCAGTCCCATATCCCTACAACCATTCGCCAAGCAAGGCTTGGTTAAATCTTCTCACACACCAAAAACCTAACCCACCACTCTGCATTGGTTCACAAATCTGAGACCACTCCACTAAATGTGACTTAGATTCATAACCAATGCCTCTCCAAAGAAAATCTCTTTGTAGCTTCTCAATACGATTGGCCACCTTCACTGGAATAGGAAGGAGAGAGAGAAAACAAGTAGGAAAACTAGAAAGAGTACTCTTAATAAGAGTTACCTTGACTCCCTTAGATGGTACATTCTCTTCCAACCTGCTAATCTCTGCTCCATCTTCTCTAGAATTGGGTCCAACTCATCTTATCCTTCACTGCAGTGACTTATTCTAGAAACCTAGAGAACTCAACTCATATACATTTCTTTCCTTACATTTGTTTGTCCTGACAACTGCATATTATCCTATGCTTAGCCACTGTTCATGTGATTTTTGTATGAAAATCATTAATTGATTGTATTGAGAAAATGCAGTGGCTATGTGCTATTAAATTATTTGCTCAATTAATTAACAAAGGATTGTACCGTAAATCAAAAGAAAAGTCATTGTTGTTTTTTTTTTTTTTTTTTTGAGGAGGAAGAAAAAACTTTTTTAAAAGAAAGTACTACTTCATTCGAAAAAGATGAAGTAGCCTGAAAAACATATGTACAAGAAAACAACAAAAATGAAATTATGTTCAAGATAGAGAGTCTGAACAAAGGAATGGAGTCACTAGATGTGAATCCCTGAGCACAAGACCAATCATACAAAGTCCCTGCAAACAGTGCTATGAGCTGATCCCCTGATCGTTCCAAATCCTCAAAAATACGATTCTTACCTCCCTTGTTTTCGGTCTTTCTTATGTTCTAGCCCAGTGGGAGGGTGGTTAGCTGGTTGGCTTTAGGCTGTTGTATTAGGGCAACTATGTTGGTCCAGTTTGGTTTTAGTTTTAGGGTATGTTTGGATGTGCCGAGAAGAAATAGCTGCTCTTTCCCCATACAAACGTAGTAGGGGATTGGGAGTGTGTAAGCTAGGAAATTTTGATTAAGTCATGCAGGGCTATGGAGATATCTGGTAGAAATAAGTTATCTGTGGAGATCTGTTGTATCCTTCACATACAGGGGGGACTGGAAGGATGGTCAACGAGGGAGGTAAGAAGTACTCATTATTGTAGTTTATGGGGGTTAGGATAAATTTTGCAAGGCATGTCTAGTATAAGGTAGGCAAGATGTATGGTGTGGAGATCAACCCCTGAAAGAATTGTATCTTAAATTATATGTCATTACAGCTAACAAGGATGCTTCTGTTAGATCTTTTGCTTGAAGGCCTCCCCTTGATTGGAGGGCATGGCCATGGAATATAAGATTTTCTCTTGATGTTAGTGATTGGGAACTAGAGTCAGTTGACTCTCTGTTTAAGGATTATGTTCTAAATATTAAAGCAATGAGGGTCCCAATCAAATGAAGCAGAGGTTAACTAGTTATAGTCAGTTTGATGTTTGCTCATACTACCAGGCTTTAAGAGGTGGAGTAACATTTCCTTGAAAAAGTATTTGGTGTATTAAGGCTCCAAAAAGGTTTTTTTTTTCTTTCCTTCTTTCTGTGGACAGCAACACCTGGTAAAGATTCCATCCGGTGATAATCTTATCAAGAGAGGGATTACGCTGGTAAATCATTGTTGCATGTGTAGTAGTAGTGATTAAATTGTAGATTATTTGGTCCTGAATTATGTCTGTCTATGACTTGTAAAATTTTTATCTCTTATGCTTTTGGGTTCAATGGGTAATGTAATGTCAAATAGTGTTGTTAAGCTACTTTCAAGATGTAGGAATTGATATGGTAAATATTCTTCATTTGTTTGGAATTGAGCTTCGTTAT
Organism: Quercus aquifolioides; assembly: GCA_019022515.1. Classification (NCBI taxonomy): domain Eukaryota; kingdom Viridiplantae; phylum Streptophyta; class Magnoliopsida; order Fagales; family Fagaceae; genus Quercus; species Quercus aquifolioides. Next base: position 29,906,685 of record CM032335.1, on the reverse strand, counting down.
GCCTTTTGTGAACTTTTTGGGGGGAGAGAAATCATTGTACTTTTGAAGGTGTAGATGCCTTTTTGATGATAGCTAGAATTGTCTTTGTTAGAACCTTGTTTGAAAGTTCTCATGTTTTGGGCCATAGTGACATATGTTCTATTATAGACTGCATTGGTTCTCTTTCTTTTAGATCGTAGCTTTCATTTATTCTTTCTTGCTAGGACTTTGTGTATATTAATATGTACATGATTTAGTTCCTTTTAGTTCCTTTCCTTCAAAAAAAATTTACAAGATAGAAATCTGGGACAAGCGTCACATAGATTAAGTTTAATTTGAAAATAATTATTTTTAGGTGATGAAATAAATGTCAGCGGTCAGCTGACCCTTTAATAGATCCTTGAAGGCTTGAGTACAGGAAAGCATTTGGTTTTTTCTTGGTTTTGTGGATGTTCTTGGAGTCATCTTTTGGTCTGGATTTTTTAAGTGTTTTATTCTGTGGATGTTGATATATTTTTTCTTGTCCGCTCCTCCTAACTACTTGTTTGGCCTCAAGAATGGGATAGAAAAAATTCAGTATGAAGATAGATGGGTCGGACACCTTGCAAGATTTTAGATTGTCCTGTTTTTGGACAAAAGAAGACCTGATAATGTCCTGGTAATAGAAATTCTCAGTTTGCACCCTCCTATACTATGTTTTCTGAGATTTTCTGGAAACGTTTTTGGAATAAGTGAGGAATGCGTAAGTTGTAATCTATATTGTCTATATGTGAGAAGTGTGGAAGATTTTTGCTCATTGTCTGGTTGGATTCTTTAGTGATTCAAATCTACTGGTTAGGTGTAGATATTTTTGCTCTTGTATTCTTATGGGTTTTTCCTAGCCTTTTGAATTCAATTCTGGCTGGTTGGTGTCTCGAAGACAGATTGATGTGGAAAACACAAATTTTTTTTTTTTGATAGGTAATCAGAAGAAATATTATTAATGAAATAAGTAGGAAAAATACAAGTTGTTCATTATGATGAAAAAAAAAAAAAAAAACTCCAACTACAGCAAGAAAGAAATCATGAGAAAACACAAAAAAAACTTTTATTTTAATTTAGTACTATTTATGTTTGCAAGTCAATTGTATATATATGTTTTAAGTCATAGTAGTTTATTAGGCTATTAGTATTTTAATATTTGGTAGTAAGGTTAGTAATTAGGCATCCTATGCCAATTAGAATTAGGGTTTAGCAATCCTTTATAAGCAAACTATTGTACTCTTTTCCAAGGGGATAATGGGATTACGATTTTGATGAATGAAAAAAAATGGCATTTTGGTTTCTTTGGTCTGGTGCAGACTCTAGTTCCACCCTAGGTGCTGATTTCTAGTGGTTTTCCACGCTTTATGTTGACTCCTAGGTCATATCCCTTTATTTTCTTGTCTTTTAATTTTACTATTCAATTGTTCTGGTTGTCTTGTGTCATTGATCTACCTGAAATGACCTCTGCAAGGTTTGGAATCTTTATATGGGCCTACGCATGCCTTAAGTAGTCTCAGGCTGCATACAACTCTCATTATTGTGCTTGGTACAGCATCCTGATTGAGCACCTTCATTTTTGTACTCAATTTGAGTGATAAATCCACTTTTTATTGTTTTTAGTATGGTAGAAAGATTTTCAATTAATATTTGACAAGATTTTCTAGAACATGAGTATATTGTAAAAGGTAAAAAACAGTTATTTTCAATGCAGAAATTTCAGAATATTTCATATTTTTACAATCTGTGGACTGATAATGTCTATAAACAATGTCCATTATTCAGATGCAGAAGGAAAGAGGACTCCGCCATCGACGATTTTCAAATAAGAAGAATACCCGTTCTTCAAGTAACCTTATAAGTCAAAATCACCGAAACGTGAGTGTACTATATAATCAAACTTTGAAATTATAAATTGAGTTTTTTACTTGTGAAAACTGAGAATTTATAAAGATTTTAATGTCTTTGAACCAGTCAAGTTCTGTTGAGACTCAAACACCAATCAACTTGTCATCCGTTGGCACAAATGCAGTTGTGGATGAGGTTTACTGTTCATTTATGCTTTTAAGATGCCTATAAATTTCAATGTGAGTGGTCTCTAGTATTCATTTTAGCTCTTGTTGCTTTGACAGATTAAGCTGGGGGAAACAAATGGTTGGAAGGAAAGATTTTATGCTGAAAAGTTTGAGGCTGAAACTAAAGATGTCTGTGAGAAAATTCGGAGACATGCGGTTAGAAAATCTACTATGAAATTTATCTTACTTGAATTCTATGTTTGAAGAATCTGTCCTGCCCTTGTTTTTCACTCTTTATAAGTATTTCAAAATTTTGAGCTCAATGCCTAGAAAAAAGTTATATCTGGAAATAAATTTTTGCTTTATCCCTGCTGGCCTGGTGTCACAAATGACGCATGTGCATTATTAATTATCCATTTAGTGCAAGAGAAAATTATATTTACTGCACATAATTTTACTGTATTTAAGTTATTTCTACTTTAATTTAAAACTGTGAATTTAGGAGTGGTTTGATATGAACATGATGTCCTTTTTATGAAAGAAATCTTTGATGAACTATAAAAAAAAAAAGGGAGTGGTTTGATAAACATCCTCTGTATGTTAAACATATCCTCTTTTGAATAAATTTATTTTCATTTAAAAAAAATTAAACTGTGAATTTAGAAAAATTATAGCATTTTTTTTGCTTGATTTGTTTCTTTTTATTGATTGAATTATTGGTTTTTATTTTTAGTTGAAGTGATTGTGTTGAATTGTGCTTTATATATATATATATATATATATGCGAGTTCATTTATGCTGCACATTCACGGTGATGTGTTTTATTTTTGTTTACATTCACCTCTGCTTTAATCTGCTGGGCTTCTCTAGGAGCCTTGACCATTGTTATTATCTTTTATAAAAAAAAATATTGTTTTTATCATATACAATTTTCTGAAGTAATGCAATTGATGTAGGTTTCTAAATATATTGAAGGGATATGTTGGGTCATGCATTACTACTACGAAGGAGTATGCTCCTGGCAATGGTAAGTGGTGCTTTCTTATCTTCCATTTTAGAATTTTCTTTTAACTTCCTACTATAGTTGTCATATCACCATTCTTGGTTCTTTCTTCAATTTTTCTATGGCATTGCCTTAGCTGCTTGCAGAATCTCTCTCTCCTCCTTCCATTGAAAAACCTGACTTCGTCAATACCTTATCATTGTGCAATGCTCAATGTATATTATGCAATGCTTATTTTGAATGTAGCAGACAATTTCAGTTCTTGATGACTTGTTCTCATTTTCGTAGATCATCCTAATTTCCTTGCCTAATTATTCTTAGTTCTTGATTTGCAGGTTTTACCCATATCATTATGCCCCGTTTGCTTCAGACTTTAGTGGTGTTGATCAATTAAAAATTGAATTCACATTAGGGAAACCTTTCAAGCCATTTGATCAGTTGTTGAGTGTATTGCCTGCTGCAAGGTTTTCAGTTTAATTGTTTATTTATTAGTATATTTATTTGTTTTTCCTAATTTATTTCTGTAATAAGATTTGACCAAATGGGTGCACATGCAGTGCACATGCTCTTCCTTTGTTTTACAGGAAGCTGATGACAGATATGTCATCACCTTTATCAGATTTTTACCCTACTGGTAGGATTTCTGCTGAGTAGTTTATCATTTGCAGAGAAATTCTTATAAATTTTACTGCTTTTTAATATCTGATAATAATTTTTTTGGCAGATTTTGAGCTTGATATGAATGGGAAACACTTTTCTTGGCAGGTGATGGTTGATTCTATGTGTTAATATTCTGTCCAATAGTGTTGATCTAAACTAATTGTGTCTGAGTTGGAAAAAATTTTGATTATTTTTTTCATGGGTAAACCAAGTCACGCATGCGGAGTTATTGATTATATTTCCTGGCTGTCAAAACTTATGTCATAGATCAGTGTAGTCAAAGGCAAAAGCTGCTCAGCCTAGTAAAGCAATGTGCCGAATTCTAAATATAATGAACTCAAATTGTATCATACATATCTAATGCATTAGAATTTTACAATCAAGTGTTTCTTAATTGACATTTGTATTTTTTTCGTTATTTATCAAAAAAAAAAAAAAAAAATTGACTTTTGGATTCTTAAGTCGTTTCAACAATTGCAACAACAAAGTATCAGTCTCAAATTTTTTGGGTCAACTATGGATTTTCAACATATTAGTTTACAGATTAGTTAGGGTCAATCACATGTATTCTTATTCTCCATTCTATTCTAATCTGAAGTCATATTCTAAGTTACTTCCCTAATTGACATATCCTTTTATTTTATTTATTTATTTTTATATAATTTCTACTAATGTTATTTTTGGTCTTCCTTTACCTTTTCTCATTCCCTCAACTTATATCAACTCACTCTTTCTTACCAGTGTATTCGCTCTGCTCTGAACATGATCAAACCATCTTAAGTGACTTTTTCTCATATTTTCATCAATGGCTATATTGGACTCCTAATGTTTGGACTAAAAATGAAAATTTTAGGTTCTTTCCAAGGACCGCTTAATAATTTGATTTTAATCTACACTATGGGAGGTCAAAATGTAGCAGCTGGAAATTTTTGTGACTAAATAGCGATAGGGCCAAACTACAACTGGGTTAATTCTAATTGAAAGTTTGTCCCAGAAACGCAAAATCTGTCAATTTGGATGGAATCCTAATGATTTTATTTTTTTCAAACTTTCGGGAGTCATGCGTGGAAACTGAAAATTTGAATGTAACGTAACCCTAAAGATTTTATTTTAATCCAAACTTTAGGGTGTCAATTGTGACAATTGGTGTTTTGTGGACTAAGTTGTGATAGGACCAAATGACTATCCTACCTCTGCCACCTCTTTCCCCACCTCCACCACCTACATTACCACCTCAATTCCCAATACTTACACCTTTTAGCTATCCTACCGTTTTTCTTCCCACCACCTCCTTTTCTTCAGGGGCCTCAACCTAACCAGCATTATACCCACACCCCACATGTCCAACAGTCAATTTCCTTTTTCCCAGTGCCACCCAAACCATCTCAACAACACACCAATTCTTTGAATTTAGATGACTAAGCTAATTGACTAACCTACATTTCTTGGCTTTTGTGAGTATGAATTTAAATGCCCTTTTTCTTAGCTTCTTTTAATTTTATTTTTGACAATCCAGAAAGTTTCATACATTTCTCTTTGGCCAATAATTTAATGTGCCTTGTTATTCTTTAGCTTTGCCAATGTTTGTAACTTTAATGACATTTTTGTGAGCGGTCATTATTTTCTTAATATTACTTTTGATGGGCAGGCTGTTTGTAAGTTACCATTTATTGATGAGTCACGCCTTCTTTCGGAAATTTCAAAAGTGGAGCATACATTGACGGTAATAATTGAAATCTATGTTACTTGGAATTTGGTTTGAAAGTTTAGTATGGGGTGTAGGGTTTTGGTATCATATCGTATAATTCTTGAATTTCATGACATGAGAATATTGTTGAATAATTTGATCAACTGCACTATGCAAATTTAATTTAAGAGAAAATGCTATGTACCTCCTGTAATGATGACGTTGTGCCCGACTTTTCAAATGTTACACTAAACCTTCCTGATTGGACCAGTATGACACCATCAAATTTTCTGACGGAATTTCACACTTTGGATACACTCTACCTTTTTCTCCTTGGCTTCTCCATTTGGCTGACCCTCTCTCTCTCTCTCTCTCTACCTGTTCCAACTAACTGGAACATGGTTCTTGAAGGTTTTTGATGGGTGGCCAGTGGCAACTTCAAGAGAGGTTTTGGGTGGTCTCAGTTGGGTTTTGGAGAAGGGGTGTGGCAATTTTTCTAATGCTGTGGGTCTATGGAGTTTAGCAGCATGGTTTGATGGTGGTCGGATGCCTGGGGGCAGGGGGGGGGGGGGGGAGCAGTCTGAGTCGGCAGGGCTTGATGGAATTTCTAGGTGGTGTTAGGAAATTGTGTGGTGGTGGTAAGGCAATGGAAGATCATATTGTGATTTGTGGCCATGAGGGGTGGTTTTCAATTTTTATTGGATAAAGTTTCATTGATGTGTATTGGATGGCTGGGTTTTGGGAGCATAGTTCTCTGGAGGTTTGGCAATGGTTTTGTGGCTTGTGGCTGGCAGTTAACGGGCTATGGTTGACAGTGTGTGGGAAATCTGACCAGAGTTTGGCAACATGTGTGAAACTTTGTGAATAGAAATGGAAAAAATAATGGTGACAGCTTAGTCCAACGTATGGAGGGTTTAGTATAACATTTGAAAGGTCTAGGGGGTAAAGTGATTTTGACTCTAATCAAGTGAGGTTATATGGTATTTTACCCTTCAATTATTGATTTTTTTTTAGTCAGGAATTTGAGTAAGATCAGCTTGTTCCTATTTAATTTTCCACGATTTTCACTGAACGTTAATAATTTAAATGTTGGTGCTATAAGAATGCTCAAGATCTCTTTTAATTTATAGTGACTAAAACATTGCTTCTACTTTCATTTCTGAACTTATACAACAAAATAGTTATGTCAGAAATAATCATACCCTTATTTTGACATGTCAAACAGAGGTACTTCACATACATACTTATGATTTGACATTTGAGAAACTTATTGTCTTATACTCTTAATTCTACTGTCATTTTCTCCTCATTTACGGTTTCTTATATAATATCTTTGTATAGGATGAAGAAAGATGCAGAAATAGTTTCAGTCTGGATGTACTGTTTGTTCATGCTTCACATCCTTTAACAGTGAAGATACTTGCTTTCTGTCAGAGAAAAGCTGTTCATCCAAAGTTTGCTGGCACTAAAGTTAAGCGAAAAATTAATCCAAAATTCAGGTGTGTAATTCACAATGTCACAGAATCTATATTGATTATTTCTTTTGCTACTGTGATTACTGGAGTGGCTGAAACTGCTGTTATTCTCTCCCTTCCTTGAAAATGTGCTCAATGTTCTCATCTTTCAAGTATTAGAGAATCAAGTTATTTATAAGGGAAAATTTGACTCTATCAGGGTTTGTGTGGTAATGTGTTGAACAAGTATTATTCATTTCTAAATAAGTGGTTGAAATATCTGCTATTCTTTTGATGAATGAAATTTCTGCTATTCTACTTACTAGAGAATGGAACCTTTTAGGTTTTCAAAACATGCATGGCACTTGCTGGAATTTAAGATGTTCAGCTCTATAATTGGTCTGTGTACAAATAATGGAACTTGCATGGGGTTCAAGTTGGTTCAAGTTGTATTCTTTCTTGGGTAGGAGGGTTCCAATTGTAAACCAAAGACTGCCTGAAACTATTTTTCACCTTTTTCTTTTAATATTAAAATTGAAAAATTGAGCTTGTATGTTTCTTTCATTTTCTTCAAGGCTTGTTGCTTCATGAACTTTATAGTTTAGCTTTTCCTATCAATTTCATGGTTTATTGGATGTTAACCTTTGCATGCAATGATGGGGCTATAATGGGATGGAGGGTGAGGTCTAGGGAAGGCCTGGCTACCTTGAATTAGCCATAAACGAGGCCTGGCTACCTTAAATTAGCCATAAATTTCTTGGGTAAATTACAACTTACCCGCCTATGGTTTGATTGAAATTTAAGTTGTCTACCTGTGGTTTAAAATTTGACACTTTATCCACTTGAGGTTTGACCGAAATTTAAGTTGCCAACCTGTGGTTTGAAATCCCATGATGCAAGTGTTTCGCTGGATTCTTTTGATCTTATTTGATCTTGTATTTTTATGTTTTTTGTGTTTTTGGAGGAGAGAGACATAAAAGTTGAGCAAAATTACATATTTAGCTATGTTTTTAACAGAAGTGGGTTATGGAACTTTAACTAAACTAATCTCAGGTGGATAAAGTGTCAAATTTCAAACCATAATTAAACAACTTAAATTTCGGCTAAACCACAGGTGGGTAAGTTGTAATTTGCCCAAATTTCTTTTTAGATTTTATTCTTGCTTTCTGTGGTTATCATTTGTTATTTCTGTCTTATTCATTATGGGAGCTTCCATTTTTTTCTTTGTTGAATCAAAAGTCAACAAAGACTTTTGAGTTCTTGGTTGAAGAAGGCAACACATATTATCTACTATGTATTATGAGAGAGGCCGAGATTCCTTAAGATTGGTATTCATGGGGAACTGATTATTTATCAATGTTGAAGAACTGATCTCTAAACAATCACCTAATTGGTTTGTGAAATTGTTTTGAGAGGGAGACAGTTTTCATTTCTTCAGTGACCCACTTTCAACTAAGCAACTTGTCCATCATAATGTTCTCATTTCAGTTCTATGAACATGTTGCTTTTTAATAGCCCAACATTTTGTACCATAGAGCATAAATAGTCTTATAGTAGTCAAATCAATGTCACATCTTTTTATTTTGAAAACCTAGGTTATGATAAAGCTGACCTAAAGTGACTAGTCTACATGTACTAGCGTTAAAAAAAGGATGAGATCTCACCCCTTCATTTCACATAACGACAATATAATGTTAAATATCTAGGTTCGTTAAATGTCATATGCTAGTCTCATGACTTACCAAAATAGGATGTAACAAATTAACAATAGCTAGTTTTTTCTTCCCTATCAAAAATAGAATATAAAATAAAGACAGGGCTCGTGCTAGCTAGTGGGCATGATCCAAGTAATTACTAATTAGTTACCTGGTTTGCTTTGGATGGATTATTGGATCCTCCTACATCAATATGATGAATATTCAGGAGAGAGTTGACAACTTCTAGTGTTCAAATCCCCACTTAACCTATCACTTCAGGAATTCTTCCTTTTATTGAAGCATAAATAAATAAGGATACATGCCCAACTGTTTCAAGCTAGACGAGTTGTTCTGCTTTTTTTGATAAGATATTTTTATAAAAAAGAGACGAAACTCAAGCACGTGGGATACACAAGAGAGTCCCCTTAAGAATTACAAGTGAAAATTTGTAAGATTTACAAAGTTGATAAAAGAACAAAAAAAAAAAAAAAAAAAAAAAAATCCCTGCTAATTGAAGTAGACTAGTAAGATTTACATTTATAAGAATTTAACAAAATGTAAACTCAATTTTAGTGCTCATAATTTTTTACTTATATATTTACTCATTAATGGATATGTTTTTTAAATTTATTAATTAACAATATAAAATTTTCAAAATTTTTCCTTATGTAAAATAAAAGCCATTCATTGTCCCTAATGGACCTCAAGTATCAATAATCTAATAAGATTTATTTTGACCTATTTTTTCTGATCAGTAAAGAGTAAATGTATTAGAATAAAAAATATGTAAAAGAAGTATTTATTTACTTGCTTTTTTGCAATATATGTCTTTCAACTGAGGAGATAATAGGTGATTCTTTTTGGGCTTTTATGTGAATTTTTTGCTAATCAGAAGGTACTTTGTCTAATTTTGCAGTGATGGAATGAATGGGTACATGTACATTTCCGATAAGCCTGTGCAGCCTGTGGAAATCTTTTCACCAATTGAGGACATGGAGATTATTTCTAATAATGAAGTATTGTATGTTCATGAATTTGCTTCACTTGTAGACTAATTCAGCTGATATGGTACCATTTCTTTATAACTAATTGCAAATACTGTTCTGTCTTCTGCAGATCAGTCTTCTTCAAATGCCCACCATTCCATTCTCACATCACTAGTCTATCAAAAGGAGTAAAAGTGCCTCGCATGGTATGTTTTGGCTCTTTTACTTTGGTCCCATTAAATTAATGTATTCATTCTCTGAAAACTTGGGGACCTCAAATAGGGCCTGGATATGCTGCTAAGTTGTGTAATATATAGCTCAAATATAACTTCCTCCTCTTATAAAAAGCAAGGTGGAGGGTGAGGTCATAGCTCCAAGCTGCATTGGCTGCGAGTTTGACTTACCAAAAAATATTGCTGTGAGTAGCTAGCTGATTAATATAATTTAAAATCCAATGGGTCAGGTGACTCAGGTAATTTGCTGCATTGGAATCTGAGTAACTCGTTGATATATTTTCAAAATCCCTTTTTGTCAAGTCATATGTTGGATGTCCGGCACACAAAAATTGAACCTATGTAATGTCTTGGACTTATAAAAGAGAATCTTAGGTGCAAGAAGATATTGTTTATGATGCCTTAAGAATGGACAGAATTTTTTTTACCTCTAAGTTGGTGAGATATCTTGTAAAGTACATCTAGGCGTAAAGTTGAAGAAAAATAATTTGAGAAAAACATCTCAAAAATATATTCAGAAGGTAATATATTTTGTTGGAGGGAGGGAGTCAGCGTAGAGGTAGAATTCCTTTCCGTTTTGAAAATATGTGGTTGAGGGTGGATAATTTTGTTGATAAAGTGAAGACGTGGTGGGCTTCCTATTTGTTCCAAGGAACCCCTAGTTTTATTCTAGCAAGTTGGCTGCCATGAAGTTGGATTTAAAAAAGTGGAACGAGACAGAGTTTGACAATGTAACGTTTAAGAAGCAGGACCTTTGGAGCAAGTTGAATGTTTTAGATGCTAAAGAGGAGAAGTTAGTACAAGTTAATCTTCGTACAAATATTGAAAAGTTGACTCTTTTAGAAGAGATTAGTTGGAGACAAAAGTCTAGAGTGTTGCATTTGAAGGAAGGGGACGCCAATACCAAATTCTTTCATAGAATGGCTAATTCTAACAGAAAAAATAATGGTATTGAAAGCCTTAATGGTACCTTGTCTTCTAACCAGGGTGTGATTACAGATTGCATTACCCATTTCTTCATGAATTTGTATTCTGAGCACCAGGTTGTTCGGCATTTTCCAGATGTGTTAGTTTTTCCAATGATATCCGGTGTTAATGCGGACTGGTTAGTTTTTCCAATGATATCCGGTGTTAATGCGGACTGGTTAGAGAGACCTTTTGAAGAGGCAGAAATCTTTGATGTTGTTCAGAGTTTTAATGGTGATATATCTCCTGGTCCAGATGGCTTCCCTATGGCTTTTTTCCAAACTTGCTGGGGGATTGTCAAGCCTGATCTTATGGCTGTATTTCACCACTTTTTTGCTAAAGGTCAGTTTGAGAAAAGCTTAAACGCTACTTTTATTACTCTCATCCCTAAAAAACATGCAGCAAGTGAGATTAGGGATTTCCGGCCCATTAGTCTTGTTGGGGGGGTCTATAAAATTATTGCTAAAGTCTTGGCTAACCTTCTTTGCATGGTTATGGGGGATATAATCTCCGCATCTCAGAATGCTTTTGTGAGGGATAGACAGATCTTTGACCCTGTTCTTATTGCTAATGAATGTCTTGATAGTAGATTGAAGTCTAGGGTGTCGGGGCTGATTTGTAAACTGGATGTTGAGAAGGCTTTTGACCATGTAAATTGGAGTTTTCTTTTGCATATGCTAGAAAGAAGTGGGTTCTCAGCCAAGTGGAGACAATGGATTTTCTTTTGCCTATCTACTGTCCGCTTCTCTATCTTGATTAATGGCTCTCCTTGTGGGTTTTTTGGTAGCTCCAGAGGTTTGAGACAAGGTGACCCGTTGTCTCCTTTGTTGTTTATGTTGGTGATGGAAGCTTTGGGAAGAATGTTGGATTAAGCAGTTCTTGAAGGCCGCTTGTCAAGATTTAGTGTGGGTAACTCGGAGGGTAGATCCTTGGCAGTGTCTCATCTCCTTTTTGCGGATGACACTCTTATTTTTTGTGATGCTAATCTAGACCAGATTTTGATTTTCCGTATGATTCTTATTTGGTTTGAGGCGGTGTCGGGGCTAAAGATTAATCTGGGCAAGTCTAAATTGGTTCCGGTTGGAGTAGTGCTTAGTATTGATTTATTGCTAAATGTCCTTGGCTGCAAGTTGGGCTCTCTGCCAATGAAATATCTGGGTCATCCTTTGGGTGCTAATTTCAAGGATAAGACTATATGGAATCCGATTGTGGAGAAAATGGAAAGGAAATTGGCGGATTGGAAACGCTTGTATCTATCAAAGGGAGGTAGAGTCACTCTAATCAAAAGCACCCTTTCTAATTTACCCACTTACTTCCTTTCTCTATTTCCTATACCTGCTAGTGTGGCTAACCGAATTGAGAAGCTTCAGCGGAATTTCTTATGGGGCGGTTTTGGTGATGACCTAAAATGCATTTGGTTAAATGGGCTACTGTATGCACTCCTATTTCTTCGGGTGGATTAGGGATAAGGAAGATAAGACTTTTCAATATAGCTCTACTTGGGAAGTGGTTATGGAGATTTGGGATTGAGAAGGATGCCCTTTGGAGACAAGTGATAGAGTTGAAATATGGATGTCTATGGGGGGGTTCGTGTACCAGATCTGTTAAGGGTCCTTACGGTGTTGGTTTATGGAAGAGTATCAGTTAGGGTTGGCCTTCTTTCTCTCGCCATATTCTATATGATATTGGTGATGGGTCTAGGGTGAAGTTTTGGCAAGACCGTTGGTGTGGAGAGACACCTCTTGCAGTTAGCTACCTAACCTGTTCATATTTTGCAGGAATAAGGAGGCTAGTGTGGCTGAGCTTATGAAATCCCTTAATGGTGTCCTTTTTTGGGATGTGAGTTTCTTTAGGGGTGTGCATGTTCGGGAATTAGAGGCTTTGTCAAGCTTCATGGAAACCATATATGGTTCTTCTATAAGGGGGTTTGGTGAGGATAAGATGTGTTGGATTCCTAGCAAAGCTAAGGGGTTCTTGGTGAAAGATTATTATAGAATTTTAGTTGGTCCTACTATCTTCGGTTTCTCTTGGAGAAGTATTTGGAAGCAGAAGATTCCCTCTAGAGTAGCTTTCTTTGTATAGTCTGTTGCCTTAGGGAAATACTTGACGATTGATAATTTGCAAAAAAGGAAGGTGTGGATTTTGGATTGGTGCTACATGTGCAAGAGTAATGGTGAATCGGTTGACCATCTCTTCCTTCATTGTCCCGTTGCTATGGATCTATGGTCTATGGTTTTGGGTTTATTTGGAGTATCTTGGGTTATGCCTCATACTGTTTTTAGGGTGTTGGCAAGGCAGCTTTGGTCGTCATCAAAATGGTTATATATGGTCCATCGTTCCTCATGGCTTATTGTGGTGTCTTTGGAGGGAGAGAAATAGTTGTTTTGAAAATATTGAGAGATCTATTCTGGACCTCAAGCTTTTCTTTTTTAGAACTTTGTTGGATTGGTTGTTTGCTTTGCAAAACAAATCTTTCCCTTCTTTTTTTGTTGTCCTAGATTCTTGCAATTTTTGTTTTTGATTTGTTGTCCACTTGTTCACTCCTTGTGTACTAGGGTGTTTCCTTTTTGATATCAATATATCTTATTACTTATCAAAAAAAAAAAAAAAAAAAAAAAAATTCAGAAGGTAATAAATATTTATGCTATTTTAGGAAATTCTATATTGTATATTTTAGGAATGTGTATATTTTACGAAAATTTTGTTAATTTATTTTCTGCATCAATTTTTTTTTTCCATTGAATATAAGTCCTCATTAATGTTTTTGTCATGCTTTTTGCACTTCCCAGTCTGTCAGGAAGAAGGACATTTTACCTCCACCTGTTTTGTGGCATAAGAAGTCAGCTGTCCTTGGACGCATACATTCTGAAAGGTGAGTATTTCAACTGTTTCCCATTTTCCAGTGAAGACAATTATATGTCCCATTAAATATATTTCACTTAGTTTGTTTTGAACCATGCCTGAGCATAATGTAATTCACAAGATAAGCAGTAGTAAATATCTACCTATTTAATAAGCATGGTTGTATCAGATCAGGCTTTGCTTATTTAATGCTTCAGTATTATCTAGCATGAAATAAAACTTGCAATTAAACTTTTAAAAAAAAATTGTCAGATTGGAAAACTATCAATTAATCAATTGCTTCTAGGATACTATGGTAGTCATTAAAAAATCATTTGTGGCTGAGTTCACCCAATTCATAGTCCTACACACTTGCCCAGTTTTCATGTGGATTAGGTACAAATTCTATATGACCCTACGTTATAATGGGCAAAGGTTTTGATGTCATGGTTATTTTCTTGATAGTACTTGCTGTGTTTTCGTTCTATTTAAATAACTGACTTGGATCAGTGCTTTGGTTTGAATACATATCGCTAATATGAGTTCAATCTTTTTCCAGGTCCATCCCTAAGTCAATCTCAGGTCATCTTCTAGCAAAATTAGCTCGTAAACTTCTATCTAAATGTTACCCTCCGAGAAAGAAGTGGGGGTCTATGGAACTGGGTGACAACATAGGCGCGGATGGATTCACATCCCATTTGAATTTGATTGATACTGTTCCACAGGGTGGGGCTGGATTTTATAAAAACTGCATTTATTGTGATAATGGAGCTCCAGATGAACAAGTTGGTGAGACTGGAGCAAATGGTTTGGAGTGTGGCAGAGTACCAATTACAAATCATGTTAATCGCAAAACACTGATTCAAAGTTATAAACCGAAACGGAGCAAAGCCATACGTGCAATGGATTTGGAGCCATCAATTTTTGAGTTAGCGGCTGAAGCTGAAAAAAAATGGGTTAATCATGAAGTCCCAGATACACATGTTGGTGAGACAGGCACAAATAGAGTGGTATGTGCACAGAATTTGGAGCCAACAATTTTTGAGTTAGTGGCTGCAACTGATAAAAATTGTGTTGGAGTCCCAGATAATCAAGTTGGTGCGAATGAGGCAAATGGATTGATATGTGCTAGTGGAGTTCCAGATAATTGTGTTGATGTCAAATCTAAAAAAAAGAAACGGAAACAGAGCAAAGCCGGAGGTGCACAGAATTTGGGGCCAACAAGTTGTGAGGTAGGGACGGGAGCTGAAAAAAATTGTGTTAATCATGAAGTCCCAGATACACATGTTGGTGAGACAGACACAAATAGAGTGGTATGTGCACAGAATTTGGAGCCAACAATTTTTGAGTTAGTGGCTGCAGCTGATAAAAATTGTGTTGATGGAGTCCCAGATAATCATGTTGGTGCGAATGAGGCAAATGGATTGGTATGTGCTAGTGGAGTTCTAGATAATTGTGTTGATGTCAAATCTAAGAAAATGAAACGGAAACGGAGCAAAGCCGGAGGTGCACAGAATTTGGGGCCAACAAGTTGCGAGGTAGAGATGGGAGCTGAAAAAAATTGTGTTAATCATGAAGTCCCAGATACACATGTCGGTGAGACAGGTACAAATAGAGTGGTATGTGCACAGAATTTGGAGCCAACAATTTTTGAGTTCGCGGCTGCAGCTGATAAAAATTGTGTTGTTGGAGTCCCAGATAATCAAGTTGGTGTGAATGAGGCAAATGGATTGATATGTGCTAGTGGAGTTCCAGATAATTGTGTTGATGTCAAATCTAAGAAAAAGAAACGGAAACGGAGCAAAGTTGGAGGTGCACAGAATTTGGGGCCAACAAATTGTGAGGTAGGGACAGGAGCTGAAAAAAATTGTGTTAATCATGAAGTCCCAGACACACATGTTGGTGAGACGTGCACAAATAGAGTGGTATGTGCACCAAATTTGGAGCTAACAATTTTTGAGTTAGTGGCTGCAGCTGATGAAAATTGTGTTGGAGTCCCAGATAGTCAAGTTGGTGCGAATGAGGCAAATGGATTGGTATGTGCTAGTGGAGTTCTAGATAATTGTGTTGATGTCAAACAGAGCAAAGCCGGAGGTGCACAGAATTTGGGGCCAACAAGTTGCGAGGCAGGGATGGGAGCTGAAAAAAATTGTGTTAATCATGAAGTCCCAGATACACATGTCGGTGAGACAGGCACAAATAGTGTGGTACGTGCACAGAATTTGGAGCCAACAAATTTTGAGGTAGGGACTGCAGCTGATGAAAATTGTGTTGATAACAGAGACCCAGATAAGCATGTTGGTGAGACTGGGGCAAATGGATTGGTACATGCTAGTGGAGTTCCAGATAAAAATTGTGTTAATGTTAAATCTAAGAAAAGGAAACCGAAAGGGAGCAAAGTGAGAGATGCACAGAATTTGGAGCTAACAATTTGTGAGGCAGGTACTGGAGCCAATTTAAATTGTGTTGATAACCGAGTCCAAGATAAGCATGTTGGTGATAGCGTATCAAATGGATTGATATGTGCTAGTGGTGTTTTGGATAAAAATTGTGTTGATGGAAAATCTAAGAAAAAGAGACAGAAACGGTGCACAGTGGGGGGTGCAGAGAATTTGGAGCCAGCAATTTGCGAGTTAGAAACTGGAGCCAATGAAATTTTTGTTGATAATGGTCTCCAAGATCACCATGTTGGTGAGACGAGCAAAAGCATTGGAATATTCTGACGGGGTCCAAAATAACAATGTTGGTGAGAATGGAGCAAATGTATTGGCCTTTGGTTAAAAATTGGAAGAAGTTTGATGAGAGGTGTAGGAGAATAGAATTGGAAAATGAGCTGAGATAATAGGGTCCCAAATGTATTGGCCTTTGGTAAAAAATTGGAAGAAGTTTGATGAGAGGTGTAGGAGAATAGAATTGGAAAATGAGCTGAGATAATAGGGTCCCAGATAACCATTTAGGTGCAGTTAGATTGGCCTGCCATTCGAATATGGAATGGGACTTTGTGAATGGGATTGGTGGTGAAAAGAAAAGAAACTGCTGAGTTTGCTGATTGGAGACAAAAAGTGGGGTGGAAAATTAGTCAGAAACTGCCATGATAATGGAGTCCCAGATTGCCAAGGCAAGAGATAGTAGATAGGACTGAAGTTCGGAGAGAGAGAGAGAGAGAGAAGATTAAGTTCCAGATAATGTGTTTGTGGCACAGCTATTCGGGAGCTAAACTTGTATTACAACATTTTTGGTGTCCTGTACAATTTTGCTGCAGGGAGTAATAAATCATAATGTTTTAAACATTATAATGTTGTGGACTTACGGGTGTCATGTACAATTTTGCACCTAATTTAATTATAATTATTTGATAAACAAATACCCACAGCTTCCTGTTACCATTTCATGTACCGGTTTTTATTTTCATATATTGGCCAAAAATAGTATGCATATAAACTTCATATTTGTTGGCCGAATAGTATCATGCAAATAAATTCAATATTTGTTTTCTACTTATAAAAACCGAAAGAGCATATTAAAACTGAGAGCCTTGATCTGAATGCAAGGGGCCAGATTTGGGCCGGGCTGAGGTAGAGTAAATGATTGCTAAAGTCATACCCCTGATGTTTGGGCTAATATTAACCAAATTCAAAACTTTTCAAAACTAATCAATTTGGTCTCTAAACCCAATTTAGTCCCTAAAATAATTGAGAAAAAATAACTAATTGTTTAGGGACTAAGTTGCTCTAGGGACCAAATTGGCTAGTCTTGAAAAGTTTTGGACCTTAGTGGAATTTACCCAAAAGATTAACTATGTAATAAGGTTGGGCTTGGGTACAAAATTAGCCAATTGGTTGCCTATACTCTGTGTTGCTCGAGCATCCTATATGCACTTTGCACAGTAAATTTCCCATCTGTTGCTCGAGCATGCGGTCTTCTAGGACTCAAAGGAATCCTCCTAATAATGGCAGTTTCCTATGGAAGAACCAATCTATTCACAAGCTCCTCTTTCCATGTCATAGTGTTCTCATCTATTAGGTCTCAAACTATACCTGTGGGCAACTGATTTGAGGGAGATATCACCTTAGAAGTTGTAGGTGTTGGAAGCAAATGGGTCATTCCAAATATGAACTAGACGTCCATTCCCAATTCTCCATCTCAATCCCATCTTCATTACTTCCCTAGCTTGCATAATACTTTTCATAGTATAAGAAACATTCGAGGTGAGTTCTGCTCGTATGAAAGGTAGTATTTTGATTTCAATATCCAATATAGCAAGGAGTCTTGACAAGTCTGAAGTTTCCATCATAGCCAATAGTGCTAAATTGAATTGGTGGTCTCTGAAACCAAGACCACCCCGTGACTTGTTTCGGTTTGCAAAGCTTTGTCCAACTCATCCAACGAATTTTTTTTCCCACTCCCCTGATTTCCCCACCAAACTTTACTCATCATGGCATTGAGTTCTTCACAAATCCATTTTTGAAATAAGGAAACAACTCATAGCATATGTTGGGATGGCTAGAGCTCTACTGCCTTCAATAGAACTTCTCTTCCTGCTAGTGATAGTAATTGCTTCTTCCAGCCCTGCATCTTCTTTCCTATTCTCTCCTTCAATGCTGAAAAGGCCTGAGAACCTTTATTTTTTTTTATTTTTTTTTTATTTTTATTTTTTTGCGTATGATCGGTGGTAATCACCACATGAAATTCTGTTACAATATAACTCATCCTTGAGCTCCCATCCTTCCCTTCCCAATGGAGATAATGAAGGTGAATATGATAGGTCGCTCTACTTCCATTACATTACAGGCACAACACTATCATTTTACAAAAGAAAAATTACATCACTTTTATTTTTTCAATAATAATTTGATTTCTAATTAAAAATGGATAACATGTGATAAGCAAAAAGTAAACTTTAAGTTTTGTGTACGATAAGGGTCACGAGCTTATTCTAGGTGCAAATTAACACTGGTTGTATGTTGATGTGAAAAATATAGCATTTTTCATTGTAATTCAATATTTCTAATAGCAAATTAACACTGGCCATGAGCTTCTTCTTCTTCAATTACTTCTGCTTGGCTGTGCCCCTTTTTAGTACTTCAACAATAAAGCACTAAAAAGGGGCACAGCCAAGCATGTACCTTTCCCCTGGTGTGTTATTAACTTATTGTGGTGGAGGCAGAGTTATTTTGACGTAAGTTGGGTTATGAACTAGAAATAAAGGATCATTAGGTGCCTTTGGAAGGAGAATGAAACTTTTTTTATAAGCCATATTGTCTTTGAGAAGGAAACTTTTTGTGCTGACCTATTGTCTTTGAGAAGGTGTCTATGAGAATGGAATCTTTATGTAGAGTGCATTTGGAATTCTTGATGTAGTTCATTTGGAAGGAGAGATGCTAGGACAACAGGGACAACAGCAGCATTGACACACAGTATAGAGTATGTGCACAAGTACAAAAACTAAAACAATTGCATGAACCAAAGTTTTCATCACAAAAACTAACCAAAGTATTCATGAACACTAGTGCACATATTTGCAAATATGCTCCTTCAGTTTTGTCTAACTGCACTTTTTCTGAAGAAATACTTAATTCTGACAGTTTTAATTTAATTTGCAAATTGTGATCTGATATGATCTAATATAATTCCATGTGATTTAACGTTTTAAACTTGCAAATTGTGATTTAACGTTTTAAACTTACCTCATGTGATCTAATATGATTCCACCATAACATTTTTGCTTTTACAATTGATAGATGCAACAAGTTCTCATGCGATTCCTTATTTATAGTTCCACTGTAACATTTTTTTTTCCTTTTAGAATTAATAGAGGCGACAAAGCTTTAGCATTAACAAGCGTGAGGTACTACTTCTAAATGTAGATTTCAATTTTGTTTTTGTTTTAAATCCCAATTGATAAACAAACAATTTCATTACTTCAATTTATAAATTAAAAAAAAAAAAGATTTTTATCAACCATAGTATTTCATGCTATTAAATTCCTTATACAACATTCTAATAGCGATCAACAATTTTTTTCCCTTGAATAATAATAATTTAAAATTTACTAAATTCAAATTTCAGCAAAAAAAAGTTTACAAAATTCAAATGAATACTCATAAAATTCTTCAACATTTTAGGGCATAGTACTAATGGAAATCAATGTCACACTTCCTTGAAGGATTCACAGCCACCCTTTATTCACGCCTGAGACATTAAAACATCTAATACATGTCATAATGTCAAAGAATTTATATATAAGGGATAAGATTTGTGCACCATAATTTTTAAGCATCGACTTTATTATGAGTAAATAAACGACTACGTGCAACGAATCTTATAGGTTATGTCCTTACTTGGTCTCCTTTACAAAGAGAACCAATATTCAAATTCTCCTTTCCAATTTATTATGACAATTGAATTATCAAAAAATGAAAAAAAAACAAATACATAGCTAAATAAAATGTCAGTTCCTTAGGATTGAAATCATGAAAAGGAACTTATGTAGTTGTAAATTTTTATTACTTCCCCATATGTGCAAATTTCTCTATTGTTTCTTAGTGCTGCTGTAGTTGCACTGGTGTTGTCCAGTTTTGTGTTGAGGTTTTGAACTGACTTTATAGCTGTTCTTTTGAAATGAAATTGCTTATTCATCGAGTAAAAAAATTATCTATTGTACAACAGGGATTGATCACTGGGCTTCTCAAAAACCCAAAAAAAAAAGAAAAGAAAAGAAAAAAAAAAGAAAAGAAAAGAGTTTGATACTCCACAATATACATCTATATTTATACTATATATTAAAATGGAAGCTTTATCATTTGATTCTGCTCTTTTCCCGTTGTGCCATTTAGGATCCTACCACTAGCTCATTTTTCCCCATTTTTTTCATTCTTATTCAATTATTCTCCCGTGACAGTTTCTTAAGTCAGATCCTAGTCACCAACTTAGTCGTAATTTAAAAAATAAAAAATCTTTCACTTTCACTTTCACCCTCACCCTCACTACCAATGGCTCCACCACCACTATGCTCAACTTATTAGGACTTGATTTGCCATCAAGGTGTCGTCCATACAGGAGCCATCAGCCTCCACTTGTACCACCACCAATTTTCCCGTGATCGTGATCACCACTACCTCCTCTCTTCACTCAACCCATTCCACCAAATATTCAAACTCGTATAGCTAAACCATGGCCAAACCAATCACCCTCCTTACCCTACCCCATCACCATGCACCTCACTAGCATCGCAACGCAACGATCTCCACAACTTACAACACAAACTCCTTATTCCCATCTTCTTTTTCCACATCCAACACAAATTCCCCTCTTAATTTTCTGATTTCTTTACTTTTACGTCAAAATCCATCCCTTTGAATCTCTCCAAAACTATAGCCCCCCTCAAGGGAAAATCAATCATTTAATGAGTGGATCGGAGAAGTGTTTGGGGAGGAGGGATAGGGTGTGGTTGGGGGGGGGGGGGGGAATGGGAGGAATTTATTGGGATTGTTCGGGGTTTGTGAGATCTAAGAAGCTATTATATTGATAAATGGTTATTAGTTAGTAAAAAGTGACGTTATTAGTAGGTTCACATAAGTTCAAACCAGTAAAAATTTGCTACTTTAACAATTTGTAAAAATATTATAAAATAGTTTGTGAATGTAAATTTTTTGAATTATGCATATTCACAGAACATGAAGCAAATCTTCTTACCAAGTTTAAAGTCGGTTCTGACGTTGCAGTCTTTCTTGTTTTCGGAAGCATGTCTCCAAGCATTTTTCAAAGCATTTTTCAAGGCATGTTTCTTCAATTTCCATGGTTTCTTTGAGGCTGAATGGATCAAGCGAATCAAGTTCATCAGATTTAGCTTGTATTATTACTACAAGCATAAGAGAAGTCAAGCCCATCATTGCCACTAATCTCCACATCATATTTTTTCATAGCTTCTTGCCTTTCGCTCAGCTTAATTGTTATGTCATTTGGAGGCTCTGCATATATATAGTACTATATATAGAAACATAAAATTGAAAGGTTGTAATTAAATACTTCATAATGCATAATAATTCAGATAAATTTCAAAATAATGACATTTTTAGTTTTTACAAAGAAAACCCTTCGTTATTTTTTATTTTATTTTTATTTTTTATAAAGCAAATTAGAATGCTTTTCACATATTTTGCTACAACTTAATGACATGTGTGATTGTGATTGATAAACCATCACTTTTCATGGATGATTTTTTTTTTGTTATTATTATTATAATTTATAACTGGGTTAATGACCAATATTTGACTTAATAAATTGTCACACATGACATATTATTATTGAGTGGTAGGACCACTAGACATTGCTAACGTGGTCCTCCTGATGGAGCGAATAATTTCTCATTGTTTTCTTTTTCTTTCCACAAATCTCTCATCTCACTTTTATTTTCCTCTTACTAGCCTTTCAGTTTTCCCAATTAATAGTGATTAATTGATATATAGTTTTTTGAAAACCCTTTCATGCCTTCAACTATCCGGATAATTATTGGGTACTCCCGAAATACCATAAATGCGTACTCCTTTTTCTCGCATAACTGTGGGTCCTACTAATTAAATTTATGGTGAGATCCACAATTAATGTGAGAGAGGAGGAGTATGCATTTTTGGTACTCCTGAAGTATTTAGTAATTTTCCCAACTATCCTCCCTCCTTCCCACATTCAGCTTCCTCCCTCCATTCAAATACAATCAATTCTTACATTTCAAGACATTATTTTATTCTTACTTTCTTTCATTTACTCTTTTGGTTCAAACGGCTTCTCATGTACCTAACTCTTCTCATCAAATTCTCCTTACTCGGCCCAAAAATACAAATGATATAAATTTAATAGAGTAATGAGTTTTTTTTTAGAGAGTTTCAACTTATGACATCCGCTCCTGATGATAGTTCTTTATCATTAAATCAAGACACCAATCAGTTTTTGGTGTAGGCGGAGATTGAACCCTAGATCTCTTATATAAGCATCAGAAATTTTACCAGTTGAGCTAACTGGAACTCACATAGAGTAATGGGTTTCAAAACAATTCTAATGGCTGAAGATTTTTTTTTTCCATACTTTATTTTTAGTTTTGCATAAATTATCTCCCTATTTCTTTATTACCTTAATTAGTAGGGAACGTGAGAAGCCGTTTGAACCAAAAGAGCAAATCAAAGAAAGTACGAAAAAAAAAATACAGTAATGTCTTGAAATGTAAGAATTGAAAATACAAATGATATAAATTTAATAGAGCAATGGGTTCCAAAACAATTCTAACGCCTAACGGCATGAATTTCTTTTTTCGTACTCTATTTTTAGATTTGCATAAATTCTCTTCCTATTTCTTTATTGCTTAGTTTTTTTAAAAAAAAAAAAAAAATTTCATGCTTCTTGGCTCAAATAATTTTTTTTTTCGTTTCTCACAATAATTTTCATGTTCAACATGAATAGAACTAGAATAAAGTTTATTAGGAAAAAAGGTCATGTTCACAATGACTTTGGATTTTGATGTGATTTTTTTTCTCTTGTTTTTGAATTGTGGTTTTATTGGGTTTTTTTTCCTATTTTTTTTCTTTGATTATAATTTTTTTTATACATTTTTTTTTTAAAGAGAGCAAGTTTGGGTTTAAAAAACATTTATTTCGGAGATTAATTGCCAATTTTTAGCATACTTTGATGATGTACAAAATTTTGTAAGTAAATATTATTTAGGAATGGATATTTTCCTTACCTGACTTTTAGAGTAATTGAAAACGTATGATCTGTTTTTTTTTTTTTTTTTTTAATTATATATATATATATTTATACAAGATAGAAATTATACTCTAGCCTAATCTAAGTGTAAGGATGACAATTTTACCCCGCTTCACCCCGTGCGGGTTTTTCCCGCCCCGCAAAGGTGGTGGGGTGGGAATGGGGCAAGATTTTAGCCCCGCACCACGGGCGGGGCGGGGCGGGGATAGATTTAAATTTTTTAGACCCACCCCTCCCCATCCCCGCCTCGTATTGCTAAGAGTTATAATTGTAATTTTTTCATACCCTAAAAACCTACTGTAGGGGGTGGATTCGAGCGCTCTCTAAGGATTGAGAGAGTGGGCCCAAGCCTAGCTAACCCTTCAATAAATTTGTAGAGTATGGGCTCAAGAGTTAGGCCTTAGTAAAGAAGGCAACGGCCATGCATGGTTGTACGTGATTACTAACAACTAAAACGTGGGTTTGAACACACAATGAGGCTCCTCGGACGTGCCTTATGGAGCTGGAAATTCTTATTATCTCTTTTCAGGAAGGTTACAAGGGTTGAGAGAAAATACTTTGCTACAGTATTCCTTTTTCTCTGGTTTTTTGTCCGTCCCCTTCACAAGAGGGATTTTTACATTATATACTTCTCAATCAGTTGATCCTAGCCCTACATTTGTTGCTCAATCCGGTTTCCACTTGAGTGCCTGTCCCATCAGCCGCATTCTCATACCTCCAGTGGGTTGCAGCGCTCAAGACGGCACTGTTCAGAGGTCCTATCCTCATTAATGCGGCCAGAGCGTTAGTTGAGGGCATTTAATGTGGAGGTGACAGTTCGCCTGGGACTTGCTCCTCCGCCATGCTTCAATGTCCGGTGATTGGTTCTTGCTATTTGCTCCTTGGATGCTTGGGGAGACTCCCCTTAAAGGTGTGCCGTATGCCCACTTTCTGTCCTCGGCCTACCGAGGATGTAACCATCCTCGGCAATGCTCCTTGAATCCTGGGCTCTAAACTTTCGTCCTCGGACCTCGGATCGTGGAGGCGTCCTCGGCATGGGCCTCTGGGCTTGGCTTGGAGTGGGCCGGGATTGCTGACTTATTCTGGCCCCACACCTACTATTAACAAACATATCAATATTAGCTTATTTTATTCTACCCAATATGGTTCTCTGCCTTTATTTTGTTATGTGTTATACTATGAGATTTCTTTTTTCTTTTCTTTTTTTGTGATTTTCTTGTTAAACACTTGGATGTATTATTCAGTTTTTTCTAAAAATTGATTTGATTTGATGGGATAAATTTAATTGTAATTTCAAGTATATTTTTATTAATGAAATAGGTTTCATTAAAAAAATTGTACTCGTTGTAGGACAAATTAACAAAAAAGTAGAGTTTTACGGGGTGGGGCGGGACTTCACAGGCCCCAAGGGGCGGGGATGGGGTGAGAAAGATTTTTCCGTCATGCGGGGTGGGGACGAAGACCCCATCCTTCGGCCCCGCCCCGCCCCATTGCCATCCCTACCTAAGTGTATATGTATGTGATGCTCCCTCTTGGAGACTTGAATCATAACCCTTGCTACTTACACTCTACAAGCACTTATACTTGTGGAGTGACCACCGCACCAAGGATACACAGTGTAGTATTTGTAATTATGCATATCTACAGAACAGGAAAATGGGTCTTCTTAATTACCAAGTTTAATGTTGGTGCTTAATTCTCAAAAAAAAAAAAAAAAGAACAAAAAAGTTGGTGCTTAATTCATGGACATTGCAGTAATAGTTGCTCTCTGAAGCTTGAGTTCAAGCATGGTTTAAATCAAAGCTCGTGCGCTTGGGACGAAAATATTGGAGAAAGCGAATGCATATCATTAGCCTGAGCTAATCTCCACATACATATCATTTTTTTTTCATTGCTTCTTACCTTTCGCTCCACTTAATATATCTTTTATGTCATTTGGAGGCCGTTTGGAAATACTATGAGGTTTTACTAGTTGAGCTATACACCTCAATATTTAAATTTGTCTAAAAATTATATAGTTATAAATAATAGAATAATTTATTCTCGAAAAAAGAAAAAGAAAAGAAGAAGACCTTAATTATAAGAATAGGAAAGTTTGAGGAGACTATGAGCTGGGAAATTTTCTACTAAAGGATTTCTCTTTATTATATATTCGAAAGATAATTGAAGTGGCTGTTCAAAATTTAGCATGCACCTTTGAGATTGAAAGAGGTGGAAATAACACACGCTGGGAAACTCGCTGTCATCAACCGATCTTCCGGTTTCTTCCCTAAAAGAGGTAGATGCAACTTCTTCCTATAGAGATAATCTTCTATCTGCATCCTCCAACACCCAAAGTCTGTTCTATCAAACTTCTCAATCTTTGTGTTCATCTATTTTCTTCTAGGGAGGGTGTTAGAGATATATGCTTAATGCCAAGAACAAAGTTTGGCTCTGATACCATGTTAAATATATTAGCAACGCGATGTGTTATACCATGTTGTATATGCTAGAGTGGATGCAGAAGGGGAAGTACAGAATAGGAACACCGAGAACATGAATATTACGTGGTTCAACCTTGTCAACCTACGCCCACAGAGGAAACCTTTAAGGGCTATATCTTTATTATGGAAGAGTGTAGACAAAACCTATGTTATAATGAACCATAACATGAGTATATATAGACGACTAAACCCTAGACTACTAGTACAAGTAGGAGTGGGCTTGGGCCTATTAAATTGTGCTAATATGTGTAATAAATCTCTAATAGAAGCATAAATAGTAGCAATCAAAGCAAGAGTGCAAGACTGGTACTGTCATTTTTTTTTTTTTTTTTGGTAAGCTGGTACGGACATATTAACTAATGATAGGGGTATTTTTTTCCACAAAGGACACCAACAAATTTTGACCCGTCAGTGTAGGCATCTCTCCCAATGGGACCCACAAGTTAGTGCCTGTTGGGATGAGTCCCCTATTCAAAGTTCTCAATATCTCGACGACTCGATAGTCCACTCCTCTCTGAGACCCGTTGAGTAACTCGTGTATGCCCAACAGGCGCTTTATGCTTCCTTCCTTATCCACATACCGACGGATGGAAGAGGAGGTAGACCGAAGGATGATATGACATACTGACGGTCGAGCTACTGGGTCCCCACAAGCCTTTACGTATTCTCCACTCATGTGTCCCTACATGGAAATAACTTGCACACCATATTCAAAGACCCTACTACACGTTTATATCTTCCATATATGGGAAGATATGCCCTAAGATCTCTGAGTCTTAACTCTAGATCTTCTCTACAAGGAAAGCCCCTACACTTAAGGGATTGTGGTTAGCCCTATGTTGCTATATAAGCACCAAACCTCCTCCTCTTTAAGGTACGTGAAATTTCCTAGCTCTCATACTACTGAGTACTTAGAGAGTCTTCTATCACTGACTTAACCTTTGAAGAGTCTTTGGACGGCACTACATTGATACTCTCTGTTGGTTCTTTGATTTTTTGTCCTTCAGGTACATTTATTGGCACGCGTGTGGACGATCAGCTTACTGACATTTTTTGTGCATTATCAACTAATATAGTAATATTATTACCAAAGAATAAAAATAATTAATTTTAAAAAAATGAATGTCGAGAGTCTTGTAATTCAACTGGTTGGCATCTCTTTATATTTTCAATGCAGAGATTGAGTGAAAATGATAGTTCTTTTACTTTGAATGAAATTAGCTCCTCTCATCTCATATCTATATGGATGCGAGATCGCCCTACTTCCATTATTTTTACATTACAGGCACACCACTTTTATTTTAGAAGAAGAACAATAAAAAAAATTACATCACTTTTATTTTTTCAGAATTTGTAGCAAATAGCCAAATACTAATGAGAAACAATAAGTAATGAATCTTGTCACACATTTTTTTTTCTAATGGGAGTCACATGTTGTGAAATTTTAAAGTACTCGCAAGTGTACGAACCGTACCGAAGTATAGTTTGACAAAAACGAGGTCGAACCCACAAGGACTTGAATGAACGTAGGAAAATTAATTAAACCTTAACCAAATTAATCCTAATCTAGTTTAATAAAAATTGGTTGTTTGCAATTAAATAAACTAAACAAATAATAAAATTAAGCAAATAGTTAAACTAAGCAAAAGATATAAAGCAATAAAAAGATGTAAACAATCAAGAGAAAGAGATTAAGGTTTTGGAATCCACCTTGTAAGTCATATCAATATATATTTATGATCATTAATTTTTCCCAACCACTGCATGATAATCTAGAAATCAATCTTGCTATCATGGAAAATATCATCATTAAAACTTATGTTTAAAAATCTAAAGCATGTTCTTCTTCGCTTCTTAAGTATAAAACCAAATCATCAATTGTACCCGTAGCCAAATAAATCACAAGATATATCCAATTCTAAAAATCAAATCATAACTTGTATCCATTGACAGACAAATCACAAACGATATCCAATTTTATAATCAAGAATTAATAAACCAAGCATTAAATTAATTAAGACAAATCCTAAATCATGAGAAAAACATGATTGAACTCATATCTAGAATCTCATCTTAGTCAATTGATATGAAGCAGGAACAATTTAAATCATTAAAGAACAACTACTGTGGAAAAAATCAAATCACGTAAATATTACTGATAATCCTTAACAAGGTTTCATCCTCAACCCTAATTATAAATTTAGCTACTCATGGTAATTGAAATAAAACACAAAAATAAAATACTAAACATTAAACTAGACAAATAAAATAAAACTAACTGTCATGGCAGAAAACCAAAGAGGTAGCCACGCCCTCAATACATTTAGCCCTCAGCCCTAGCACTAGCATCCGTCTCCTGAATTTTGCCCTAAAAAGCCTTTAAATAGGTCAAGGAATCCTATTACAAGTTGAATTCCCATTTGGAGAAAATCTCAGATTTTTAGGCTTCACTTAACCGACTATTTTGGCTCATTTAACGTCAGAATTCGGGCTTTTGGTAAACTACAAAGTTGTAGCCCTTTAAGTTAACTTTCCAGCCCAACTTGAATCATCTCTATTGGACATCTGAGCCGAAAGTTATGCCAAAAATACTAACTGATATGCAGGCTGGAATCCTAATCCGAATTGGACTTGGATTTGGTGCAAATTTCCTTTAATTCCTTACTCCAATTGGACTTAAATTTAATTGGGTTGGTCTTCTCTTGAATTCATGCCTGGCTGGATGTAAGTTGGCTTGATTCAATTGGCTTAGCCCCACTTTGCATGTAAAGCCCTTGTTACCTGCAACACAAAGATATTATATAATCAGTCACAAAATAACATAAAAGTAAAGCTAAATATGTAGATATGTGAGTATTTTATTGTATATATTTCATGCACATCATCACACTTTCTTGAAGGATTTACAGCCACCCTTTATTCGCGCCTGAGACATTAAAACATCTAATAAATGTAATAATCGAAAAGAATTTATATATAAAAGATAAGATTTCTGCCCTGTATTTTATAAGCATCATCTTTAACAACTACGTGCAAAGAGTCATATATATAGTTATATGTCATTGCTTGGTTTACTTTACAAAGATATCCAAGATTCAAAATAACAATAATAATTACTGGCTAAATAGAAGGTCAGACGTTCCTTAGGATTGAAATCCTGGTGCTTTATCTAAAACATGCATGCTTATTCATGGGTAAAAAAAAGAAAAAAGTATCCATTGTACATAAGAGATTGACAAGGAATATACATGCATGCATATCTAATTTATATCATTTATAATAATGAAAGTGTTGCATGTAATTTTGCAAAACTCTTATTGTGTCACAAATGTAGAGAGAGAAAATTCCCGACCTATCATAAGCTAACACATCATATTACTAAGTTCACAAAATACTGCCAATTATAAAGCGCCACGTACTACTATTAGGTTTTGCTATCACTACTTAAAAACCAACAAAATTTTGTCAAGTGTTGTTGAAATAGGGGCATAAAATGCATGCAAAAACCAATCACACATCAGTGGGTGTAAGCGATGACATAAGCAGCTCGGTGCGTGTAAGCGATGACACAGGCAGTTCAATCGGGTGCTGACATGTGTTACCTTGAAAATCAAAACATTTCGGCCAATCAAAAGATGCCACGTGTCTTGGAGAAAAAGTCTTAAAGGCCTTTCCAATCAGACTGTGACACATGTCACCAATCAAACTTCGCCATGTGTCGCTCACCTATCCCCAAACTCCTATAAATAGAAGCCTTCCTAAGGCATTTCTACAAACCAAGACATCCAGAGTACAAGCAGCATCAGAGAAGATTTAGAAAGTACAGAAGCTTTGCAGGAATCAAGCCTCAAAGCCTTCAAGAACTTCAACCTCAAAATCAAAGAACATTCGAAGCAAAACCATCCAAACTATCTGCCTAGATCTTAAAGTTTGCTGGAATCAAGTTCAAAAGCCTCCAGAAACCTCAACAAGCCATAAATCAACGAAGCTCTACGGATTCAAGCCTGCAAAGCACCGAAGAACTTCCACCACAAACCTTTGAAGACGAAGAACACGCGAAGAACATGAAGAACAAAGAATTTCTAACAAGCTCATAGTCATAGATTCATTGTAATTCTGTTTCAAATGTCTTCGATCCATCCTTTAGCCAAATTGAAGGATATTTGGTGTTCGAGTCAAAATCACATTATTACACTTTCAATTAACAAGTCTATCAAGGAGATCGAATCAAATGATCATTCTTTTGTAATTTCAGAGAATTATACCACATATTCATCAATACAAATTCGCATTTGTGAAACTATTTTACTTGTTTAATTTATTTCAAACTAGAAATTTAGTCATTTACAAATTCTGGCACACCCGGTGGGAATCTTTGCCTCTCATCTCTTTCTCCTTCAGAAGAAAAGAAATTCGACATCTTTTGCTATTAGCTTCAATGGCCTCTAGCAAGAATGTCCAAAAACTAGCAATTGATGCTTCCATTGCCGATGATTATGCTGGTCCAGTCACTCGCAGTCGATCTAAAGCTCTTGATCGACTTCAATCCCAAACAACCAAAGAAAGCAAGACTATCATCTCTCTGGAGTTTCTTGCAAATAAGGAAGCTACCGCTAAGGATTCATTTGTCTTGAAAGATTTGGAGATCAATAATGAATCATCCACAACAAAGACCTTTTCTATCAACTCTTCACCATAGTTTTCAAACCCGGACCAGACCGGGCGGTCCGACCGGGTTAACCGGGAACCGGATAGGAATCTGGTTTTTTAAGCTTCAAGAACCGGGCATCATAAGTAATTCCGTGAACCCCTTGAACCGGGGTTGGACCGCCCGGTTCATGCAGAACCGGTGGCATGAACCGTACGGTCCAACCCCGGTTCAAGCATGCCTCTTAAATAAGAAAAAATTCGAAAATGCGCTTACCAGGATTAGAACCCATGCACGGTCAGATATGCAGCTGGAGCCTAACCACTCAGCCAAGCTTGCAAGTTGGTGCTCAACAATAACAAAAAAAATACTTAAAGTAAACTTAATGCAATTTTTTTTTTCTTTTTTTATAAAAACAACTTAACACAATTCTATTCTACTTAATTAAATTATCCATCTCTTTTAAGGAATATAAAAAAATTATAATTAAAATCCTTCAAAGATATTCAACTTTACTTCAAAAATTAATCATAAATTTTAATGTTTTCATGGTTATTATTTTATTTTATTAACTTTCTTATTTAATTATTAAATATATTCTTGAAAATCATTAAATTTCCCTCACATATATAGATATGTTAGTCAATTTTGCTAGTTTTATAAATTTAATATTTATATTTAGGCTTTAATTAATTATTAAATTAATTATGACATCATCACGGTTCGACCCCGGTTCAACCTCGGTTGGACCTCAAAAACCTTGAACCTCTCCCTTTTACGGTTCAATGAACGGTTCGGATTTGAAAACCTTGCTCTTCACCCGTGATGAGAAACTTAAGGAATGAAGTACCTTTGATTCATCCTGTTTCATCATTTTCTCCATCATATCTAGAGGTTATGCTAGTAATGATGACTAACACCTCTACCATAGAAGAAAAGGTGATAGAAATGGAACAAAAAGTCACCTTTCTCACAAAGACACTTGAAGATAGGGATGTCAAAATTGCAACCCTGATGAACAAACTGGAGGGTGCAAGATTTGGGTGAATTGAGCCTTGACCCTGAGCACCCAATCTCTAAAATGGCAACCCCACAATCTCCAAAATGAACAAACGAAAGAAAAAAAAATCTTACATATCTCAACCAGACCTTGGATGTGTATTAGAGCATTCTCATCAAGAATGCTATAAAATATAGCATTTAGCATCTCAAAAAATTACTTTATTCATTTTAACAACTCACTTTACAATATACCCAATATCAAAGGTTCTATTATTTTACCACTTTATTTAAATATTCTTTTTTTATTCTTTCTTTATGTTTTCTTTATTCTTTTTTTATGTTTTCAATTAACTACCATGTACCTGTTAGTTATAAAGTTTTTTTTCCTTCAACTACCAAGTGCCCCCCAAATACTTGCACCGGCCTCAAAACCTTCAAGCACCTTCTTGATTAAATCAATTGCACTATCAAGTTGTCCTGCTCGACCCAACATGTCAACCATGCACGAGTAATGCTCCAATCCAGGCTCAACCCTGTGATCTTTAATCATTGAATTGAAAAAACCAAGCCCCTCTTCAATTAACCCACCATGACTACAAGCAGATAACACTGAAATAGCTGTCACAGCATTTGGCTCCACTCCATGTTTCATTAAACAAATATATATATATATATATATATATATATATATATTTTAACATCTTGCTACAGTGGGCTGCTAGAGATAGCAGCCCACTGTAGCAAGATGTCAAAATTAATAGCATCTAGCACCATTGATGTAGTGTGCTTTTTTAAAATTAGATGTTAAAAAATAGCATTTATAGCATTCGACATCTTTGATGAGAATGCTCTTAGTGTGGATTTTGTGCTTGGTAATCAACCTACCCAAAGGAAGAATGACTTAATCATGGTGTTGGTTGATCAATTCCCAAGATGGCTCTACTTAATTTCTCATCTTGAGAAGACCGTGGATACCTCAAGTATTGTAATTTTTTTCAAAGAGGGCTACAAATTACATGGACTATCTACTTCTATTTTTCCTAATAAATATGCCAAGTTCCTTGCTCATTTTTAGAGAACTTTATGGAGGAAAGTAGGGATTAAATTGAGTTTAGTACTTTTATCCTCAAACTGATAGTCAAACCTAAATGGTAATAGAAGCTTGAAAAATTGTTGATATGTATAGTTGGTGAGAGTCTATAACTCTTCTCTCAATTAAAATTATCAATACTTCTCCTTTTGAGGTGGTATGTGGTTCTAAGCCTTCAAAAGTCATAATTTTTTTTCTCCTTTATCACCTTTCTACGAAGGCAAACAACAAAGTTGTGGATATTGTAGATTTTTTTGAAGAATTTTCATGCTCAAGTGAAGTTCAAAAATGTAGAATCCAATGAAAATATAATTCAGCAGTTGATGTTCATCGAACCAAGCTTCTTATCAAGGAAGAAGTCCTTGTGTGGGTGATTTTGAGTAAAGAAAGGCAACTTGATGGGTCTTTTATGAAGCTGAAATGCTGAATGATAGAAAGTGCAGTCTCCATCCTTAGCGCAATGATCACTCTACAAGTATTAAGTAATTGTAAGGTGTGAGGGGCAAATGTCGAGTTCAAGTCTCTAGAAGGGAACTTTCACATGTATACTTAGATTAGACTAAAGTTGAATTTCTATATTGTATATATAAAATAATAATAATAAAAAGTCTAAATTCTTTAATGTGAAGCACTTATTGACTTATCATGTGTTTAAAAATGTTTTTGCTACTAGTATTTGGGGATGAGGATAACGACATGGTGTCGTGGGTGATGGGAGGCTCATCAGTAACACAGATCTCATCCTCATCAGTGTCGGAAATGGGTACATTGGGTGGGGGTTGATGTTACCATAAAATTTTTATTTAGAGTACTTGACAACGTTAGAGATGGGGAAGTGGGGGTGACAAAGGTCTTTGTTTTTATTATATATCTTTTATTTGAATGGTATTATTAGTATTGTGACAAGGTCTCACTCAATAAATTTTGATACATGGCATTATATTAGTGAGTCAAATGACCATTAGACATTTATGACATATAATATGTACTAATGCTCTGTTTGTTTTAGCAATGATATTTTCTAGAAAATGAGTTATTTTTCAAAAAGCATTTTCTATAAAACTATCTCATTTTCCTATTTTTGGTAGCAATTTTAAATGAGTTGAAAAACAATATTTTAACTTCCCTTATTTAGCTTGTTGTGAGATAGAGTTGTTTTCCAAAAAAAAAAAAAAATAGTGAAAAAAAATCTGTAAAAATAAGTCATACTTTTTATGTTGACTAGAGATAGTTTTCCTTTAACATTTTTTTTTTCCTGATGCTACCAAACACTAAAAAAATATGGAAAACAACCTTTACACAATATTTTCCATCGAAACAAATAGAGTGTAAATAATTTCCCATGAATGTCAATACCCACTTTTAAAAATGGAATCAACATTTTCACATTTTCGATTTTCATAAAGGTATTTACAATCTACTTCTAAATTCTTTTAAGATTCTTAGGAAAGTTAAAAATGTCTTAAAAGATTATTTAAAGATGTCTCCAATAATCCAAGATCTTTTTTACATTTTTCATGTACTATATAATTATGTTGAAGAACCATTATATCTAGCAACTGGTTTTGACAAGTAGGGTTAGCTGCCCATAGGTTTTAGTAACTAGAGACGAGTTTAAAGGGCTCTTCTATAGAACTAATTTTTCATGTTAAAAAAAAATATAAATAAATAAATAAAAACATTGAAAGAATTAAAAATTAAAAAGGCTCAAGGTTTTAAGGTTGGGTTAAGGTTTGTTGGGAGGTTGAATTGTGATAACATTATAATTAATTTAATAATTAACTAAAATGTAGATAAATGAAACAAATTTTAAATGAGGAATCTTGATTACAAAAATATTTAGGGAAAAGGCTCAAGGTTGTAAGGCTAGGATGAGCTTTAACTAGAGGTTGAATTGTGATGACATCATAATTATTTTAATAATTAATTTAAATAAAGATAAATGAAAAAAATTTTAAAGTGAGGAATCTTGAATAAAAAAATCTAGGGAAATTAAAATAATGTTTAAACATATTTACAACTTATATAAGAAATTTAGAAAATGGTAAAGCATAACAAAAAAAATATTAAAGTTAAAATTAATTCTTTAGGTTTAAAACTATGAATATATATATATATATATATATATATATATATTTGAGGTGGCTAATTAAAATCAAATGGCATAAGAAATAATTATGAAGGGTAAACTACATATTTTGTCTCTATCATTTACAACATATTTCAATTTGGTCCTCCACCTTTCAATTATGTCAATTTGGTCTCTAACATTTCAATGTTATGTTAATTTAGTTTCTATTGTTATATCTTAGATGAAAATTGATGACATGTCAAACGGTCAAAATAAAATTTTAGTGTATTGTCACATAAACAAAATCTAATTTTTTTTATTTTGGCCATTAGACACGCCATCGATTTTCATTCAAAAAATAATGGTAAAGACTAAATTGACAAGGTTTTGAAAGGTTAGGAAACAAATTGATATAATTGAAATGTTAGGGACCAAATTAAAATATGGTGTATAGGATAGGAATCAAATATATAGTTTACGTAATTATGAATATATAAATGAAAGTCTATTTATTTATTTTATTGATATGGCATGCTTTTCGAGATCTAATATTTTCATTTCAATGTTTATTTTTTAAAAATTTTAAACTTTGTTTTTTCAAATTAATAACTAACATGGACTGTGTGGTTGAACCTCGACAGGTTCTAGTGAATCATCCGGTTCAATCGTGGTTCATAAAATCAATTTGAAAAACCAAATTTTGAAATAAAAATAAAAATAAAAATAACTGGCTCTCAGTTTGATTCCTGATTAACATGATTAAACCGAGCAATCTGGTTTGGTTTTCCAAACATAGATCACCGCGACTATTCATTCCATCAAATTTGGTGTTTACTATTTTATCAAATAACTTATTCAAAGCTTTCTTAGTATCTTGTTTGAGATTTAAGTCAACTACCTATTTGTTGTAGGTTAATACTCCCAAGTCCCACCGTCCCAATTTGTTTGGAATAATGCTAGAGATACAAATTATTTTACAAAAAAATTTACAAACTGTTGATGTTGTGAGTGATTATTGATAAATGAAAAAATGATATTAATGGTGAATCTAGATGAAAACCAATAAGAGGTTGTTCACATGAACATTTTGTAAAAAATATTGTAAAATAGTTTGTGGTTGTAGCATTATTCATTTGTTTGTCCTGTTTCAAAAATCAAACATTTTAAGGGAACACTATTTATTGTATTGTTTACCTTAGGTATAAGTTTCCCAAAATACTATCATTAATTAAACTACAAAAAAAAAAATAGCATTGACTTTTTAAACAAAGTAATGGGTAAGATAAAAATTCTATTTATTAATTTTAGAAAAATGATTTCATTTTGGGACATCCTAAAATGGAATAGAGAGCCAACAAATTGAGACGGATGGAGTATTATCTATCTCAAATTTAACCTCTACGAAGAGAGATAATATGAACAAAGATTGTTACTCAAAATGGAACCTATTTTAATTTGTTTTCTCTTATTTTTTATGAACAAAAGAAAGGGATCACAAGTGTGATCACTACTCTCACACCACTTTAACCATCATATTGCGTTATGACGTGAAATCATTTGAGCACTAATAGAGTTTGTCATTACTTGAACTCACAACTTCTATTAGATATCTTGATACAACAAATATATATATACATAAAAGTAATTCTTAGGCCTGTCCAAAAAAAAGTAATTTTTTTATTTTTTTAGAGAGTTTCAACCTATGGTGTCTGCTCCTGAAGATAACTCTTTATTATCAAACCAAGACACTAATCAGTTTTTTGTATAGACCGGGATTGAACTCTAGATCTCTTATACAACTATCAGAAACTTTACTAATTGAGCTAATTAAAACTCACAAAAAAAATAATTTTTAGATACTCTCAGAACACAGAAAATGATGTTTTCTCATCTTATATTTATGATACGACTCATTAAAATTCATAATGAGCTCGCACATAAAAACAACAGATAATTGAACACAATCCCTCTCACACGGGCACACGGCAGCAGCAACAGCAGCACTCCATTTAGATTTGGGCATTTGCGTCCAATCAAAAGATATGCAAAACCCGACTCCCGTTACAATATAGTATTATTTATTCCTGCTCTCGTTATTCATCTCCAGTCCACTTCTTCCAAACCCAAACCCTAAAATACAATACACACCTAGAGAGAGCAAGACAGAAAACCCTAGAGAGCCTCAATGCCTCGCAAAAAGCACGCTGATACAACAGCTCAATCGTACTTCAGCATAGGTGACGAGGTTGAGGTCACAAGTATCGACCACAACCTACGAGGCACGCTTTTCCCGGCAAAAATCATAGGCAGGGATTGGAACGCAGACAAGTTTGTGGTTGAATACAAACACTTGGAAGCCAACGATGAACCCTTGAGGGAAGAGGTTGATTTGGTGCTGTTAAGGCCCCTTCCGCCACCGCCTTCCGAACCCGGTTATCGTTTCGAGTTTGGAGACGAAGTGGATGCTTTTTTCAGTGGAGGGTGGTGGGAAGGAGTGATCACTGAAGTTGATGATGAAGGGTCATTGTTCTGGGTTTACTTTAGGTTTGCGAAGCAACAGTTTCAGTTTCTACCTTCAGAGCTTAGGGTTCACCAGGAGTGGGATAAGGGAGCTTGGCTTCCACCTAGGGTAACAGTTTCTTCTTTATTTGTTTTATGTTAATGGGTTTTCTTTCTCTTTTGTTATTTTTTGGTTTTTCTTCACCTTGTACCCCAATTGGCTTCTTTCAATATTCAGAAGGTATGCATTGTAAATGTTTGATGAAAAAACTGACAGAAACTTGTACGGAACTTAGGGAAATACATGTAGTATTTGTTGGAGTGGAATTATGATAGACATTTTCTTTTTAAAAAATAATTCAATTGTTACAGTAAGTTGGCGGGGGAAAATCTCTCATAAGAGAGGCCAAACAGTGTCATTGAGTTACAAGAATCTTGGATTCCATGACATACATTTAGTTATTAGAAAGAACACGATAATTAAAGCACTCATTGTTTGGCATTGATGAATTAAAATTTTATGGATATATATATATATATATATATATATCTTTAAAACCTAAACAGTCATACTCCTGATCCACAAGAATTTATACATGCATAATCAAATCTCTTAGACAGATGGAATATAATATAGACACTGACAAATAGAGTTGGGAAACACTTTGGTATCCACTGTCACCCAGGGCCATCAATCATGTATTACAATTAAATTTTAGGCTAAATCCTTCTCCTTTTTCGCGGTATTCATGGCATTCTTTTGATGTTTTAACCAGTCTTATAGCAGAAACTGGCATTTATTTTTGAAAATGACTAGTACAGGAAAAAAAAAAAAGTTTTTCTTTATAGTTCTATGGGCATTAATTTTTCATATTCATAAAATATTATTTAACAAATTTTTGTCTTCCTTTTGTAGAAGAAATACGTTTTCACAATTATAGTTGGACAAATGAAAGTCAAGTATGCCTACTTAGTATGCTACTAAATGGAAAATTTGTCTATATTGAGCTCAATAATCATCATTAAGATTGTACATCTCTACCTATCAAAGTCATTGGTACCTGAAAATCTTTATTTATAATCCATTCTGGGAAGAGTACTACTACTATGCTCCTTTCAGAAATATCTTAGTCAAGTCTAGGGACAAAGGTGATTTTTGTCAATTAACATAAATTTGGAAATTTTTACTTTGTCATGTAAAGTAGTGAGAAGATAAGGAGAGCAAGCAAAATAAATAATAATGGAATGTGTAAAAAATGCAAAAATAACTTTGAAACTTGTCTTCAAGATGAAATGTCTCTTTAGAAACTTTTTCTCTTTGCAGAATGTAATAATTTTGTTCGATATTTAATTCTCTTTCAGGAAATACTGCATCTTGGAGTCCTTGTTTCTTCTTTCTCTTGTACTAGATAGTTTAAACTTGTGAATTGCTTTATGATTTGAAACCCCTTTTGATGCTTTCACTTGGTTGAGAAAGATAGTCTTTAAATAACTTCTTGAAGATCTTATATTCAGCTTGATTAAGGGCTTACAATGGAGAGTTGTCCTTATGAGATACAGAAAATTACTTAAAGAACAATTTTCCAGTCACTGTAAACTGGGTTTTAATCCCCATTATTATATTATATCATTTTCTTCTTAACTCAACCCTTGTTCTTTTTCCTTTATTTCGTTCTCTTTTCTTCTAGGTGCTATATGTCATTCAGAAATTAAATTCTCGTGTAAAATTTCTTGATTATGATAATACACTTGCTTGCTTTTGTCCAGGTATTCCTTCTCTCTTTTACTTCTATTCTTGTAGCTTTCCTTATGTTAAAGCATTGACACAAGTTTACTTAAAAATAAAATTTAATTATTTAATAATTTTTTATTAAATTTTTTTTTTTATTAAACTTGTTGTAGGCATGGACTTTTGATTCTAATGTACAAATGTGCCAAGTAAAATAAGGTCACAAACATTAATGAAATAAGTACCACTTTATAAGCTGTATCATACATGGAAAGAATATAGAGGTAGATAACTGTAAAAATTTGTATATTGTATGCAGAGTCTGTACAATCTATTCAAACTAAATGTTTTGTAATAGTCATAGCAGATTCATGCTTTTGTACCACTTTATGTTCTTGTTTTGTTTGTTCATCTTTCTTGTTTGGTTTACAAGATCAATCTTCCTAAAACTTTGGATGCAGGAAGTGTCCATGAGGATGGAACCAAGTTCAAGCAACTCAAGTATGAAGAATCTTAGCAAAGGAACGCAAATTGAGGTATGCAGTGATGAAGCTGGGTTTGAAGGTGCTTGGTTTTCTGCAAAAGTTATCAATGGTATTGGACAGGACAAATACCTTGTTGAGTACAAGAGCCTGAGAACTGAGGATAACAAACAGTTTTTGAGAGAAGAGGTTGATATAAAGCACATGAGGCCTCGTCCTCCTGATGCTGTTGTGGTTGATAGTTTCAATCTGAATGAAGAAGTTGATGCTTATTACAATGATGGGTGGTGGGAGGGTGTGATTTCAAAGATCCTTAAGGGCTCAAAATACAAAATTTACTTCAAGAGAACAAAAGACGATGGGGAGTTTCGTCACTCTGACTTAAGACCACATCAAGATTGGATAGATGGAACTTGGGTCATGGCTTCTCAGGTATGAATACCTTGTTTAAAAATTTACTGACGAATTTTATTTCTTTTCCTTTTGATGTACTGTTATAGGAGTTGTTTGAGGGGGCGTAGAGAACTTGGTCTGTCAGTAGTAAGCGTCTTACATTCCCTTTGAGTCACAAGAGGCTGGTCAAAACTTAGTTTAGATAATGTGTTTGAATTGAATTGAGAACAGTTGTGAAAAGTCTAAAATTCTTCTGAAAATTTTGGTTTCTGAAAAAATTTTAACCAGTTTTTGATTCACTGATATATAGAGGACATAGTAATAGAAAATTAATTTAATGGTTATGCATATCTTGTTCAATTCAGACAAGTTTTTTGTTGATTGATAAAAGAAGAACCTGCTTGGAAGTTATGAAGTTCAAGTGCATGGTCACAACTGTTTAAACTTTAAAGATCAAAGCTTTTGAAAATCATTTATTTCATGGCAATATGAATTTTACAGACGTACCAATATATTGATCAAAAGTTAATCCATATATGCACGAGGAAACAGAAGATTCTATAACATGGTATATTGAATTGTAAGCAACTGTTTACTTTCGAATTTCTGTTTATGACACTAATAACTATCACAACATCCCCTTTTGATATTTAAATATTGCATACTTATTACTAAAGATCCTTCTTATGATTTACTAACTGGGAATCTTTTTCAGGCATTAAAGTTCTGATTCATCAAAGAGGGATGCTGACTATGTAATGTTGGTGGGACATCTGGTTCATGCATCTTCAGATTCATTGCTGCTCACATACCATTCTGAGGGGTTGTGTAATGTAAATCACCACTGTTTCCTTGAGCAAGTGACCAAAATGTACATGGTTGTTTGGCTAACAATTATAAATGCGATGATTGCCCTATCCTGGCATTGACTTGTCTGTTAGATATTGGAGACTCTTACTAAAACCTCTAGCTAATCTAGTAATACTTAAACTTAATCCTTCAGACCTTGGCATGCATTTTCATATATTATAATGGTTCCTTTCAGTATATCACAAAATTGCAAACATTGGTTATTGGATTTACAGTTTACTGACTTGTGGGCAACCCGTGGCTCAAAAATGGTTTACTTGGCCATTTGTATTCATTTGTAGAGGCATGTGCTTTGTTATTATTCAGCAGTATGTTATTATTCAACCATGTTTGTGAATCTTTTGTGGTACCATGTCTGTGGTTCGAATCCCACTCACCCCTCAGCCACTATTTCCCAATCCAAAAAAAAAAAATGTTTGTGAATCTTTTGGCATCAAAGAAGTGAGGTACTTGGCTCTTAGTAAAGGTCGCTTCTCCTTTCTTGGAGAAAGTTTCAGTTTTGGACAACGTGGTATAGAATCAGCTTGCTAAACCAAAGATTCCCCTCTTGTATTGGATGAGTAGTAGTAACAACTTACAACCCATAAATCTAGTTGAAATTTATTATTCCCGAAAATAAGCAAGTCCTGACGAATTGTGTCTGCTAATGGCAAAAGGGAT
The DNA here is from genome assembly GCA_019022515.1 of Quercus aquifolioides. Lineage (NCBI taxonomy): Eukaryota > Viridiplantae > Streptophyta > Magnoliopsida > Fagales > Fagaceae > Quercus > Quercus aquifolioides. The sequence goes on along the minus strand of CM032335.1, from coordinate 29,865,460 downwards.
TATTAAATATTAACATTGACCTCGTTCATTTTACTTATGCTTGCTTGATAGTTTTTACTTTTTAGACATTAAAATCTTCTAGAATTACACTAAATAAGACCACTGACAGAGCAATAGGCATCATATAGAATCATTAATAATTTGGCGGTATTAGATCAATTAATTGGAGCTAACAATCACATCCCAAAAATTTTTGGGGTTAGCAAGAGCGACAGATCTGAAGATTTAAGTTATTTTTCTTATAATTTCTCTTGCCATGCGTTGATACAAAAATGCTGAGTCGCAGAGAGCAAGACCAGCAACACAAATTCACATATGAACATACCATCAACTTTTTGAGACAGGAAAAGGTCACTTGACAGTAAGACAAGACGGGTGAGATGGAAACAAAATATTTTACCCTAAAGAAATTTTCGGAGAGACCAAGTTCATAGATCGTAGCGTTTACATCAGTAGGAACAATTTCAACAACTGACACTACACTATATTCTCGAGAAAAAACTCAATTTGGCATACTAAGGACCAGAATGGTCAGCCTCCATAGTTCAGCCCACTTCTTCCTACCAAAAAGCTCAAGAAATTGCCAAGTTACAACAATATAAAAAACTAAAAATAGATCCATAGATTCTGCGAAAAAATCTATAGGTCCATAGTTCCATATAGGACAGCAGATAACCAAAATGTATTCATTCTAACGAAGGTACCAAAACCATTACTGAATAAAGGTCAACATATCCATGCAATCCACAAATTCATAAACTCAAAGCAAAGCTAAGTTGTAGCCAAGTCCAGAAGATAAATGGCTCAAACCAAAACTGCAAAAGACGGTTCAACATTAAAAAATATTTAGACTGCCTGATGTTATTATTAAACCAACTATTTCTTCTCTTCCTTCTCAGCTTCTGCTGCTTTCTTCTGCCTGACACCAATATGACGGACGTTCATCCGCTCAAGACGGAGTTTGTCATAAGCCTTGAATGATTTCATCTCTTCAGTAACCTTCACAAGCTCCACGGATGGCTTCTCACGTACAATGGGCAAGTATGGGCCTTGGACCTGGGTGGCAGATGCAAGTTCCTCAGGTGCAGAATCACCAGCCTTCAAGAAATGTGAGAAAATGAGAAATCAGGAAACACAAGCAAGCATCCATTTGTACAATAAAAGCACTTCAGACATTAAAACACACCTTAAATTTGCCGACACGCCTTGGGAAGACAACCAATTTGGCCTTAAATGTCTTCAGCCTCTGAACATTAGCCTGAAGACCCTCCAGGGAACGATTCCTTCTGCGATGATCAACTGCAATCCCAATGGACTGTGCATACTTCTTGGGAATACCTGCAGCCTGTTTATAAAAGAATAATGGGGGATTTAACTTGTTAAACCATAACACAAAAAGGGAGATGATACCAGCATAAATTACAACAAACAGAAGATAAAGCACAGCTTATAGACAGGCAATAATTGCAAGCATGGGATTGCTAAAATATTGCTTACATAATATAAACAATGATACCACCCACTTCAATTTTTTTTTTTAAGTTTTACAAAATGATGTGTCAACTTTTGAATACATATAAAAAAATGTAAGAAACTTTGTTATTGTTGTTGTTAATGTGGCACCAATTACATAAGTTGCCATGTCAGTTTAGTAGCCTTTAGTATAGGCGGTACTACCAAGTAAGACAGAAGGAAGACAAGGAATCAGTCTTCTGCCCAATTCTGATTGCACAACTTATCCTTCAAGAATATTTTTAAAATAACCATTTTCAAGAAATAACTATCTAATTTCAGAACAAACACAGCAGTTACAAGTCATCATACTGGAAGTAGAAGTTTAACAGACAATAACAAAATCACCCCACCTTCAATTCTTCCAGAGAAAAGCCCCTTCCAGATCTCACTTTCATGTTATACTTCAGTGTCTGTCCATGTACAATAGGACGGAGTTTTCCAGTAGTAGGGCGGGGGAAGATTTTGACAGCCTTCTTCTGGCGAGCTGGTAATAATTTAACATATGAGTCAGTCAAATATCACGAAACAATATTATTTTGTACTAAAATTGGAGGGTGGGTTATGTTTACGTGTATGAACAATCAAAGTGTAAGAATTCAGGACCAAAACAGGGCAAACCCAGATGCAAGAAAATAATATACCCACCAATTCTTCTTCTCTCCTTGCGAGCTGGTTGATTGAACCATGTCTTCACATAGTTCTGCCAGTGCTTTTTAAAATGCCCATTAGGGATAACATTGTTGTGCTTCACCATTTCTTACCTGTAAGTAAATTCAAAGAATGATATTACAAAAATGGAGCAAGGAAAATCTTAGACACAATGAAATTCACAAAATGAATGCACCAAAAAAGAATATACATGGGTCCAAGGGCCACTCCTTTTAAACTCGCACACAAACAAAGATCTCTTTCTATCACTGCTTAATCTAAACATGCTTTTGACATTCACTAAACTCTAATAAACCATGTTCTTGGTTTTAGCTACCTTTTTCTTTTCTATTCTCGTATATCAATAAAAAAGCAGACCCATTTTTCATCAAACAATAAACGATTTACTTCAACAAAAACAGGGTCATTAGCAAACAAAAATAAATAAATAGAAAAAAGGACGCTTTTGTATGAACATATACAACAAAACCTTCATCTTCAACATAAAATCCTTCGTTTCTTTCAATTTCCCCACAACCCCATCTTTTATTTTTTCGCAGCTACCAAACAGGGTCAAATCGAAACAGACAGAACAAAATGAATAGCAAAGAATTCATTACAGAATAAACAAAAAAAGAATGGCTTTGAGAGAGCAATAAACCCCAGAGATCTAAAACAAACAAACGCAAACCCATGTGTAGTTGTACCCTAAGATTTGCAGTAAAACAAAAGTATAGTACTACTAGTCCTTAAAATTTTCTTACCCAAAGACAGCTTTTTTTCTCAGCAACCAAACAGAGATAAGAGAAGGTAATAGAAATGCAATAATGGAACGAACCAAGGCAAGAAAGTGAAAGAGAAAGAAGATATGAATTTACAGACCTGAGCAACGAAGAAGCTAATCTCTCTCTCTCACTCTCTCTCTCTCTCTAGCTCGCTATAGCTCGGCCGCAAGGAAGGATTGTATTAGGGTTTCTTAGAGTTTTATATAAAGAGGAAATGGTTGCGAAAACGTGAAAACCCTAAATAGGGTTTTGGCTGAGCTGGGCCGCTACTTGGGCCTTTTTTTGGGTTTTGTTAGACATCCATAATTGGATGGTAATGGGTCGGATTCGAACCCAACGGTTCATGGGCCTGACATTATGAGTAGTATTTTTTTCGAAGAGAGAGAGAAAAGAAGGAATATTATGCTAAAATGCAAATTTTATTCTTATCATTTTATTCTATGAAGTTGAGTTCACATGTTTTTAATCACCATCAATCCATGCGCCTAAAAAAGTGTAGTGAATTATTAAAAAAAATTTTTTTTTTAAATACTAAAAAGTTGTTAAATTTTCTTTTAAATAGAATTAAAACCTTAAATTTAAAGGGGAAAAAAAATGGTTTCCCATTTGGAGTTTGTTTTATGAGTGAATGTTTTTATTTCTTTGTCTTGGATAGCATTTTGAAAACTTCATATAAATCATCTTCAGATATGATATTTTATGATAAGATGATCTTAGTGATTTCAATTACATCCAATGGGCACATGCATCTTTCTTTTGCACTGAATATTATGGATCATGCTAATTGGTAGCCTACTTTATCAAATTTCTTCCTAGTCACATATCTTTATCATTTTCAATCCATGTTACTCAAACCACGCCCTATTAGAACATGTATTAGATTTATCTTTTATCATGCACCTCTATCATAGTTAGCCAATATTTTTCAAACTATGCGTGTAATTAGTGGCCTTCACGTATAGATCTATACTCGTCATTCATGCATCAGTAAAAAATATAATGAAATTGGCTTTCTATATCATTATCAAATATGTATGCCTTTTATTACTTTCATTAATATTACTTTCTAATTTGCTAAAATAAATGTGGTTGAAATTGTTAAAGATATTAGTGTATTACGTAATGGCCCAGAGACTCAATTTAGTATAAAGCCCATCTAGGGCTAACTGTAGTTTCTGCTCTCTCTATATATCCTATATAAGGTTCATTGTAAGCGTGAATTGAGAATATAGAGAAGGTGTAGCTGTTAAGGGTTTATCCCATTGACATAGGTTAACAAGCCAAGCCACATAACTCTTTGTGTTCTCTCTTTACAAACTCTACAATATTTTCTCCTTTAATTTCAAAGTGGTGTCAGAATTACGTTCATGTGGCCTTCAATTGCTCACCAAATTTGCTGCCTTTTCCACATCTCCATCATAAAACTTCAACAACAAGGCAATGCCACTACCGTGATCAACCATCTCAGTCCACTTCAAAGCTTCTTCCAAAACACACTATGCCAACCAATTCTCATTTCACTAAGCACACCAACTTCTCAGGCCAAACCGATCTCCCTCGTTAACCTATTGTCCCAGTCACTTGCCGCTGGTCTCGCCTTTTAAGTACAATAACTACAATTAAAACCTTAATAGTACCTCATGCACAAATTCAGGGAATTTTTTTTTTTTTTTTTGAAATTTTTTTTTACAAATTATTGATGTAGTGAGAAATTATTGTTAAGTGAAAAAGTAATGTTAGTGGTGGGCCATATGAGAACTAATAAGAATTTGTCATATTAATAGTTTGTAGTTGTAGCATTACTTTTCTTTTAATTATGCATATGTGAGATTCACAACCAGAAAGAATGGAGATTCTTAATTAATATCTTGATAGAAAATCTCAAATTAGAGATTCAACTATAAAAATTACATGGATTTGCCATTTAATTTAATATATGAAGAAAAATTAAGAAATATCAAAAAAGAAATTTAATTAATAAATGAAATAGACTATAAAATGTTTGAAAATAAATATTACGTGTCTTTGGGTCTTAGGTGCAACATAGTTTCACTAATTTCAAATGATCATCTCTCATTAATTTCAAATCCAAAGTGGATCAAATTGGTGACTGTCACAAAATCTTGTTTATTTATCACTGAAATAAGAGATTCAACTATAAAAATTACACGGATTTAGCAATTAATTTAATATACTGAAGAAAAATTAAGAAATATTAAAAAAATTATCACTTAAATAAGTTTCACTCAAAATTTAAGAAAAATTACACTTTACCATCCTAAACTATATCTTAAATTACACTTTGCACCCTAAACTTTTCGAATACACATTTTGCACCCTAAACTATGACTCTTGTTACACTTTGCATCCTGATGTTAAGTTTGCCATTAACTTGAATGGAAATCCAAAGTTTAGGGTGTAATCAAGAGTATACTTTAGGTTGGTAAAGTGTAATTTCTTCTTTGTTTTTAAAGGATTGAGAAGAGGACAATTGAGTCTTTTCACATGATGTTATATTCTTCTATCCAAGTTAACAACAAACTTAACGTTGGGGTACAAAGTGAATCAAGTGTTATAGTTTAGGAGTGCAAAATATGCATTTAAAAAGTTTAAGGTGCAAAGTGTAATATAAGATATAGTTTAGAGTAGTAAAGTGTAATTTTCCCGAAAATTCATTATGGTGCAAAAGACATAAGCAAAATATCATCAACTCACCATCTTTATGCAAATAATAATTCCATCATCTTTAAGCAGCTTCTAAACCATACTGTTTTTATTTACAAAGTGCTATTATGAGAGCTAAATTAATGTTTTGGAAATAATAGGGCCAACAGTTTTAGTTTATATATACATCCACAACATACGAACGTCATTATGTCCCTTGGGTTAAATTGAGGTACAATTTCTTTTATATATATATATATATATAGAGAGAGAGAGAGAGAGAGAGAGAGAGAGTCCTTAAAGACTGTACCTTGAATTTCCTAATTAAATTCAATTATATAATTTATTGGCCAATACACCATAATGTTTGACTCAATGACCATTGCACTTTCTTGTATATATATAGTTATGGGAAATGTTAGTTTAGAAAAATATTGGTAGAAATATTTTATGGGAAAAGGGGAAAAAAAAGAAGCAATTAATTGTTTTGATGCCTTTTTATATTCCTCATAAATATATATAGATATATATATAGTTATGGGAAATGTTAGTTTAGAAAGATATTTGTAGAAATATTTTATGGGAAAAGGGGAAAAAAAAAGAAATTAATTATTTTGATGACTTTTTATATTCTTCATAAAAGTAGTATCAAAACTTTACTAAAATAGTTTATTAACAAATAACCTAAGGGACCCTATAACTATAGCTTCTAAGATCACATGATTGAATTTAATTTTCACAATTAAATTCAACCACATGGTTGCATTGATCAATATAGTATAGACCGTGTTATCTTTTCCCAAGGACAACGAAATTCAATTATATGGTTTATTGGCCAATATAACCATATGGTTGGATTTTATTAGAGAACCTAAGGTACAACACTTGAAGTACTGCGCCTAAGTTTTGCTCTTCTCTATTGTGCTATAACCTTTGCATCTGGAAATTTATGTTGGTATATAGTCTTGTAATTTTCAACCTCTATTGATTTTTCCATTGAAAATTTTTTCCCCTTGTTTCAACTTTCCTTTTGTATAATAGCATCCAGTTTATTTGAGAAAGTTATAATCAGAGAAGGAAAACATGGTCAGAGAATTGTTGCAACTGCAAGCAATGGCAAAAAAGAGAGCGGGCATCTTGTGGAGAATTTAAAAACTTCAAATGTTACCATTGCAATTGATAGCAAAAATTATATATTACTTTCTTTCTAATTACATTGTGTTATGGCCCTAGCAACTGCATGAGATGAAGACAGTAACAAGTGGGATGTGATCCATTAGAAGTTATTATCTGTTATTAGGACTCTTTGAATAATTGTCATTTGTTTTTGGTACTGTAAGAAAAAGCAGTTGTTACTTAGGATAGGTGTTATTGTATCACAAGTTTTAGCTTATCTTTTTCTCTAATCTCATTGTTCGATGAATTCCAAGCATGTAAGGTCCTGTATAAGAACCACAGTTAATAATAGAAGGGATCATTATTACTGTGTAAAGAATGAATATGTATACAATAATAATAATTGGAAAACGTGTTAATGATTTTCATTTCTAAGAAGCACAATTAACATAGCCCACCATTGGCAAGCCAGACAACAAAATAGGTTGAACACAGATTAATTGATTTTTTGGGACTTCCCCAGACCATAAACTTGACAGTGTATTTTAGATTAAACCTGGTATAAATCATCTTTCAATGTTTGACAGCATAGGCATAGCTCTCCTAAAATATTTCCCATTTCTAAGCTTCTTGGTCTTCCCCTTTCTACCAAGTGCAAACTTGCTCTTCATTTTTTCCAGCTTCGCTTTCCCCCCTTCTATGTCAGCTCGAATAGCTTTATCTCTTCTGTCATCAGATAGCAAAGCTAATCTGGCAAACTTCTTGGGCCTCACTAGTCCAAGTCTCTCAGTTATGTCCTTGAATGCAGGAACAAGGCCACGTCTAATGAAGCATCCTTCAATGAGCTGCATGGAGTTTGATTCAGGGAGAGATGCAGCATCTTTCAACTCAAGGTCCAAACAAAATGGGGAGTCCTTTAACCACATCCTAAGGGAGTGTGCCTTAGCTATGAGGAGCCCGCTTCGTGTTTTACAAGGCAGAAAAGGGGACCCCATCTCCCAAAGGCAAGCCATCAATGTGCTATTGAGGGAAACCATGTTATACTCTGCCGTCCCTGTTATCAGAACAACTGATTTTGGAGACTCTGGACAACCCTGCAATGATGCATCCTGCCAAGTATAGAAAACCATATGTTAGGCACAAAAATGATTGTCAAAGTCCTCGTGAAAGTTCAGTGATACTGGCAGTTCCTATGGCAGACCCCAGTAATTAGGATTAAAGTTCGTCCTCTCTCTGTGAATTACATGTTACATTTGCATCCTTCTCAGCTTTTTAAAAGAATGAAAATCACCAAGCACGCATATGAATTCAGATTTACATCATGTTTGTGTTTGTGTGCTCATGTTCATGTCTGTGGATGAATGTGCAATTATGCAGGTATGCTTGAATGCATGCAGGTACCTAGATGCAGAGAGACTAGAATAAGGCAAGATCTTTTACATACATACCAACATTAGTTGAAATCTTATTTCCCAGAAATGCAGAGACAATGTTTTATGCTTTTGGTGATCTAAAAAACGCCTGTCATATAATTGCTTGTATAAGGCCAGGGTCCTAACTTTATTCTTTTTCTCCTTTTTTTTTGGGTGCTTAACGAAGATGCTACTTTAGTAGAACTATGGTTTTTTATTTTAATTTTGTTTTAAATTCAAAGAAATGCAAGAATGAAGTATCTCCAGTATGGTTCTTTCTATAGAAAAATCTTTATTTTTTTTGGGAAGGGGGACGCAAGGGGAGGGGGTAGATGTGCAATTACTGGCTCATTGTTAGTCTTTCTATTTTGATTCCAATAAGCTTCCACATTGATATTCATCCCAAGTTGGTGAAAGAACAAGAGTTTGCTCCTATTTAGTTGGCTAGTAAGTCTCACAAAAGGTTCACATCTCACCATGTCAGTATTAACTAGGAAATATAAAATTTGAAAAAGAGTATCATCAAAGGATAACATTCAGTTTGATTATATACTTTCAAATCATCTATTATAGATGCTTTTAATAGACAATCCATTTCTTTTCCAAATTTCATAGATTTGACTAAATCTCATAGGAGGCAATCATCACAATCAAGATGATGTCTGACTTGTGGTAGACTTGATCTACTTTTCCATCCTGTCTCAAGCTTAAATAGCTAACTTGAAAGGTAGCTTAATTAGATCAAGAGCATTCAATGAAGGAAATCAAATGCATGCCCAAGCTACTAAACATGTGAGTTTTATTATTCATACTTAGAAAACAGGTCAATATAACACCCAAAAAACTCCCAATTCACCAAAAAATCAAATAATAACAACAATTGCAATTACTTGGTTAGTAACAAGTTAGTAATAGACTAAATTTATTACTATTCAAACACCAACAGTGACCAACCAGTCTTGTCTTTGACTCTGCATACTTGCATGATCGTTATAACCAAACCTCTTTTTCCCTAAAAAAAAATAGTACATGGGCAATATGAACACAAATTGAATAGCTGTCTAGAGTATTATACATTTTTTTTTTAATTCTTTCTTCTGGAATTTCAGCAACTTATTTACATCAACTCATAACTGGTTTCCTAGTATGCCCACATTCACTTTATAAACCCTACACCAGACCTTTTCTTTTTCTTTTTTGAGAAGTTATAAACCTCATACCAAATCTTAGAATCTACAAACCCCAAGACCACAATCTTTATTGAACTTTTGCTGACTAATTAAGTGCTTGTACACATGAACAACAACAAAAAGGGCATGAAATATGGGAATAGTCCCAAAAAGATTTCTTTACTGCAAAAATGGCTGGTTGAGTCAAAATATTGGCTTCCCAGTAAATTTACGTAGGAACCAAGATACAGGATACATCCACGGACCTTTCCACTCATAATCCAATTTACCACCTTGACTAACATATTTGACAAGAGTATTGAAAATGGTCAACCTTTAATACAAATGTTATGATGTTCTGAGAGAGAGAGAGAGAGAGAGAGAGAGAGTACTTTAAATTGATGAGTTGCGAGGCTTTGAAGAAAGAAAATTTAGAGATGAGCTCATAGCTTTTTACTTTGGAGCAACACTCATAGATGATAAAATACAAAATCCATTTAAGGTGTATCATTGTGGTGTGCACAACAACCTTCAGAAGCAATAGTAAGAATGAGTGCTGCAGAAATGGTGGAAGGTTCAATAAACACACAACCACAACCAAAAACATAGACAAAAGTAGTGACAGAAGAGCAGAAATGTAAAAAACAAGCCTAATCCTGGCAGGTTCTCTGTTGTGCAAATAAGCCAATCCCCAGGAACCCCATATTAATTAAATCATAACTACCTTGGCAAAATAATTACGAACTTGACAGCTTCCATAGTGACCAAGCATTTTATGAATTCGTTGACAATTTAGCATCTTTCCATAGCATGAACAATGACTTCAGTGAATCATGAGATGTTCATTTGGAATAAAATCATGCTCACTGCTTCAAACACATTTAGGTTTCATGTACAATACATGAACTAATGGGCCATCTAGGTCAAGTGGCCAATATGTTCAATTGGGAGTTCTCAGATTTTAAACTATGTGAATGACTCCAAAAAAAAAAAAAAATAGCATTCTATTTTAACAAATGAAAAACTAACGTTTTGAAATTGACTGACGTTACACCTATATATATATATAATTTAAAAAAAAAAAAAATTTCCAATAACATGCTACAGGTAGCAGACATGTGATGGACTGGCAGAAAAGAATATATGTGGGTGAACTGTTACTTGTTAACAATTCATAAGCTCGTCCCAATTTCATTGGGATTAAGACTTTAGTTGAGATGAGTTGATTTCAGTGACATGCTAATAGTAATAATGACTAACAGCATCCTTAGTAAAAGCCATAGAGATTTATTCTAAACTTCTGACAATGGCAGCCTTAAGAGTGCTATTAATAGAAATGAAAAGGACGAGAACTTGCCTGCATATGGTCAAGCCATAAAGTAAGACCAACAAGAGCTGAACCAGCAGACAACTTTCTAAAATCAGCCTTCCAGTCCTTTTCAGCTACTCTGCATTTAATGGACAGTCAGTTATAGGCAAACTAATGGAAACTAATACATAACACATACATATCCTACTCAAGCTTTTCTAGGCAAAAACAGAGTTCTAACCTAGATAAACAAATAACACGAATTGATAGTTCAAAACTGCATTTCCTAGCACCTACCTGAACACGTCATGGTGATAGATGCTCCTCTTGATCGCCAATTGGAAAACCCATGAAGCTGTAGCCCGGAGTTCAAATGCCCACAATAGGTTCTCCAAAGCATTGACAAAATTAAAGGCTGCATTGTCTTCCATGGGTTCTAGTTTCTCTAGACAATGGTCTACCTCTGAAACAAGTGACTCAGATCTTTCTGTCAGAAGCCTACAACACAAGATTCTCTCAGAAACAAATTCACAGGAGAAGTTTAGAAGAAACTAAAAAGTCCATTGGCGACACCTTATCTTCATTCTAAAATTTGAAAAACTAATAAATACCTGATGGGAAGATCAAACCCCACATCCCGGAGTGCATTTAAGAGGATAAGCATCTCACTTGTCTGCTTGCACAAGCTTGCAGCCCTAATGAAGCATGTCCATACTCTATGGTCTGGCTCCAAACCACCTTCCTTCATCTCCATGAGCTTTTGTATTCCAGCATTATAATCACCATTCTTGAGATAAGCATCAATGACTGAACTGTACGGTAGTGTATCAAGATTTAAGCCAGTTACTTTCAAATTGTTAAGCACTTTTTCAGCTTCCTGAGGCTGTCCAGAGCTGCCATAAGAAACCATAAGCAGATGCATTGTGGCAATGGTGGGTTCTATTCCTGCCTCTTTCATCATGCCCAATAGCTTTTCTGCTTTGGAATGGTTTCCAGTATTTCTAAAATTTTTCATCATTATATGATAAAAGGAACGATCCAATTTAGATCCATTTGACCTTAATTCTTCAAAAAGTTCCTCAGCTTGTTCCAACAGCTGCTGCTTACCAAACGCTGCAATCAGGCTTTTGTATGTGTCTAACTTAGGTTCCAGGCTCAGCCTTCTCATTTTTTGCATCAGTGACAAACCTTCTTCTGGTCTATGATCCCTACAGTACATTATAATCAAAGTATTGTAAGTATCCTCATCTGGATTAAGTCCAGCTTCTTGGATTCGCTGGTACACTTGAGCAGTCTTTTTGAAATCCTCAATTCCTGCATATAACTTAAGAATTGAATTCCATATTGAAAGATCAGGTTTAAATCCTGCCTCTTCCATTTCAGATACCATGGCTTCAACATCCCTCACTCGCTTTACCTTGCACAACAAACCAATCATAATCCTGTAAAGATGCATGGTGGGAAAATAACCAGCAGCCTTCATTCCATGATATATTTTCATCACCTCAAAAATATCTCCAGCTTGAGAAAATGCTTCAAGCATCAAAAGAATAGAACTTTTACTTATCTTAAAACCAATATCTTGCAACTCCTGGATTACCACATAAAGCTCTTTCAATCTCCCATCAACAACTAAAGCTCGCAATAGACCATTTATGGAATCTACAGTTGGGGAAGGGCCATCTCTCATCATTGTATTAAAAATAGCCCGGGCTCGCTCATAGCAACCACTTGCGGCATAAGCTTGAATTAAAGCATTCCAAACCTTCCTATCCACTGTTGTACATTTTTGCCTAAGATTTCCCACCAAGCTTTCTGATTTCTGCCATAGCTTCAATTTCCCATAGGCCTCAATAACATCAACGTACATTGAGACATTTTCAAACAAAATACCTTTCATTTCAGCCTGATCAATTAAATGGTGGGCAGTCTCAGGGAAGCCCATTTTACAATATATGAGTACCATAATTTGGTAAAGATTTTCAGATGGTTCAACACCAAAGAATCTCATGTCAGAGAAAAGCTGAGAAGCTTCACCATAGAGTTCATTTTCTTCACAGCCTTGAATCAAGGTTTCATACAAGATAGTACTTCCACTAAACGAACCAAATCCCCTAGTATTAGTGTATTCCTTCAAGGCAGCATCCAATTGGTGAGCCTTGCTAAGAATGACAACCAATGCTTCAGTTAACAGTTGCTTTGAGCCAGGAGCATGTTCTCTCAAGAATTCAAGCAATTCACGTGCTTCTAAGTGCCTTCCAGACGAACTATATGAACTCAAGATAGATACCAAATTCTCACGTTCCAGTTCATAGCCACTGCTGATGGCCAATCTCAACATTTTAGCAGCATGGTCATAGCATCCCCCCTTAACAAGAATGGAAGAAATAACTTGTGGATTCATCCCACATATTTCTTCCATATCTCTCATCACTTTTTCAATACCTTCCAAATTATTTTCCCTCACAAATACTCGGAGCATGAACTCATAAAGGGCATGATCAGGCGTGAAGCCATCACACACCATTTCCCGATACACCACCATTGCCTTCTTTGTATCATTGAACCGCAGTAAGATATCCAACATAACTGAGTATGCTAGATGATCAGCCCTAATCCCAGACCTAAGCATGCAATCAAACGTCTCTTCAGCCTCTGCCCGCATCCCAACTTTTGCATACCCACAAATTAAAGCACTATAAGTCCGCAAAGTGGGTTTAACTCCTGCATCCAACATCTCTGACATCACATTTGCAGCCTCCATTATCTTACTCGCTTTCCCTAGTGAATCAATCAAAACAGTGTATGTAATTGCATCAGGATTTCGAACTGACAATTTCATGTCCTTGTAAAGCTGCAATGCTAAATCATGTCGGCCCTGCTTCCCATACATGTGGATTACAGTATTGTATGTCATCTCATCTTTACCAAACCCCATTTTTATCATTTCTTCCCAAACCTCCTTCACCTTCTCCACATTCCCTTCCCTTGCAAAAGCATATAACAAAGAATTATACGTCACCGCATCAGCCAAAAACCCTTTTGACTCCAAATCATTAAATATCTGCATAGCTTTGCTAGACAGTCCACATCTCCCATACACTGAAATCATAGCATTATAAGTCCATAAATCAGGCTGGCAATTATGTTCCTCCATATCATTGTAAACCTTCACAGCCTCCTCCAAATTTGATTCACGTGAACAAGCACTAATAAGAGTATTGTAAGTTATTATATCCGGCCTAAGTCCTGACCTCCTTACCTCATTCAGAAGATCAATAGCCAAGTTAGGCACCATAGCACCCGACTTCAAACGGGCATTAATCAAAGTATTGAAACTCACAAGGTCTGGCTCGCACCCTCTTTCGCGCATTAAATCAAGCAGTTCTTGAACCTTATTGAACCTCCCATTCCTCGCATACACACCCATCATGGCATTGTACACTTGGACAGTATCACCCACCGCAGACTCCGTCCTGGCAAAAATCTCCACAGCCAAGGCTTCTTGATTAGCCTTTCCAAGAATCGACAAGATGGTGGCAAGCATCCTTGCATTTGGGGAGAACCAATGTCGCAAATTCAACCACTCGTACACCTCCAATGCACGTTGCCAGTTCGACCGGCCCACCCATTTCACCACAAAGCAAAAATCAGTGGGAGTCATCTGAACTTTCCGGTCATCCAACACATCAGCCACAAACTCCTCAGATTTCAATCCTAAAATCCTATCAGTCAAGAATTGCACTCTCTCCCTCCAATCTTTAGCTCTCTTAAGGGCCAATTTAGTCATTCTCTTAAACTTAGTCTTGCTAGGCCTCCCCAACACTTGTTGGGTTTCATCATTCATATTCAAAGATTCTGATTCTAAACCATCATTCCCATTCTGGGTTTTCTCTTTTGTCCCAGAATCCGAGTTTTTTACAGACAAACCAGCATCCTCGACAACATGGGTCAGAGGAGGAGATGGAAATGTGAATTGGGTCTGAGAAGATTGGTAAGTTTCAGTGAGTTTCAAGTGGGGCCATCTCACTGATGGAGAGGCTCTGCTATAGCTAAATTTCTGAGTGTTACTGTTACTATTACTCCTATTGTCGTTATTAATAGTCACTGGGTCAGAACCAGTGCTTGTAGTATCAGTAGTAGTAGAAGTAGCAGAATTTGAAGAACAAGAAATAAAGAAGGTTTTGCATTTGCATACCTTAGTAGATGGGTCTGGTGAGTGTAGTATTAAGGTTGATGAGGTAAAGGCCAGCGTTGGTGAGGAAACCATAGCCTCAGTCAGCTCAGTTGGTTTGGTTCGAGTTTGGGGGAGATATATATATTGCTAACAGATATTTCGTTTTGGCTTGGCGCGGAGAGAGAGAGAGAACAGCTGGTGGATTTCAATCAATCCAAACGGACCGTAAGTTAAGTGGATTTCAGGTCAAATTTTATAAGTGGGCTGTATTGGGCTCTGAACAGCTGCTCTTTTTTTTTTTTTTTTTTTTTTTTTTTTTTTTTTAAATAAATTTTTTTATAAATTTTATAAATTAAAAAAAAAAAAAAAAAAAAAATCAAGAATTCATTTGTATTTGAGTAATGTTGGTGCCACATAAAATGACACAACTTGTGCTACAACTCGTTCACGTAGTGAGTTGTGAGTGGTAGAGATGTGTCCCTACATAGACCCATCATCTCACATTTACCACTCACAACTTACCACGTGGGCGAGTTTGTGACATAAGTTATGACATTTTATATGGTACCAGCATTACTCATTTTGTATATATGGGTGTCTAGCAAATTAAATAATAGGACGTAGGTTTTCAGTTAACTCAGCTAGTAAAATCTTTTATCGTCAAATAAGGGATTTAGATTTTGAATTCCGCTTACACAAAAAATCTATTGATCTCTTGGCATGATGATAATGAGCATTTATCATGGAGCGGATATCATAAGTTAAAATTTTATCATATCAATAAAAATATAATAACAATAATAATCGGAACGGTTGTTAATAATAATATTTTTTTGTACTAACGTGGGTGTCTAGAACTCTTATAGTATTTGACTATTCCATTGAGTATGTGTAGTCCACATATCTTACACACAAGATAATTATAGGTAAGGTAAATTATGAAGAGAACAATGTAAAGAACAAGAAAGAACAGAATAATAAAGGGCTTAGAAACACATTGAATTTTTCCTTAAACAATATTTGCCCACACTCAAGTATTGCTAAATGGTTTCTGCAAATTTGTTCCTATGATACAACTAAGTCAAGAATTCTACAAGAAGCAAACTTAGGAAATTCTTGTAAATTTTTAAAAATAGTGCGTTAGAATAAAATCTAAGTATAGGATCATAATTTAACATCAGGGGTTATGACCCTTCAAAAGGTATCTTAGGAGAGTCACGGTGGTACACTGTCCAAGTTAGAACCAAAACATAGCCATTAGAGACAAGAAAACTACACAAATTTTGAGCATAATTGAAATTTTTAGGACACGAGTGCTTATCGGCACTTACTCGTAGAACCACAAGTGGCAATTGACACCTGTGTGTGCACTCTAAATATGCTCTAGACATAGCTGCTGATCGGCACCCAGTCGCAAAGATATGGGTGCTCTCTAAATATGCTCTAGAGATAGGTGCCGATGGCAGCCAGTCAAAAAGACAGGTACCGATCGGCACCTATGTGTACATTCTTGGTTTTCTCTTGTTTATTTATATTTTCTTCACTTCCTATGCTTTTCTAAGCATCTTTACTCTCCTATGTTACCTCCATTGTATATACCTATATATAACCGGGTGTTTGTCACATTTTGAAAATATTGAACTGGTGCTTACTGCTTAATGCTAAGAGCATAGCATATTTTTTTGTATTGGATTTTTATTACGTTTTTTTTCATAACATGCAAACTTCTAACCCATGTACAAACACAAACACATGTATGATTTTTTTTTTTTTTTTTTTTTTTGCATAAGAAGTTATTATTAAGGCAAAATGGGGGGAACCGGCACATCAACTTCCTTATAAAAGACCCATTGAGGGATGAAAGAGATGGGTTGGGGTCCCCAAGTTGAAGAAAAAGAAGAGCATATGAGCGAGTTTATTACAAGAACAATAACAAGAGGAAAAATTTACAACAGAGAAGCAAAGGATTAAGCTGCGAATATCAATGATGATGGACAAAATTTCCCTAGGGGGATTAGCCGATGAGCAAGTAATAGAATCAATGTCAATCTTTGCATCGCCTTTATAAATCACAAACTTACAACCTAGGTTTAAGGCAGTGGAAATGGCCAGGACGATAGCTTTGGCTTCACCCCAAGCAGGGGATTGAGGAGGATCTTTGGCAGTATAAACCAAAATAATTTGAACATTAGGATCACGACCAACAGCAGAGATGAAGGAGGCATGTGGGGTAATGACAACATCAAAATTGAACTTGATCCGACCATGTGGAGGGGGGACCACTAAGCAGAGGAAGTAGGAGACTTAGACAACCAGGCATTGGAATGAGATTTGTAGGCTCGGTTAATTTCATCAGCAAGTTGATTAGGAGGAGAGGAAATATCTTCGAAAATCAAGTTATTCCGACTCCACCAAAGGCGATCATAGGCTATTGTAACTAGAAGGGGAAAGGATCGGCCAAAAAATGGGCAAAGACCAAGAAGATTTATTGGGTTGAGGATAGACTTGACCCACTCAGATGCTGTTTTTGGTGGTATGGATGAAAGGTTGATAGGGATGCTTGTGTGTTGCCAAACTATAATGGCAAAAAGGCATTGAAATAGAATGTGGACCACCGACACTATATGATGTATGATTATAAACACAAACATATGTATGATTACAACTAGACAATGTATGTGGTAGAAAGGTTAAAAAAGGATAAGGTTAATTATTAATTGTTGCACACAATTTATTTATTTATTTATTTATTTACAAGATAGAAATTCTACTCTAACCTAATTTAAGTGTATATGTGTGTAAAGCTTCCCCCTAGAGACTTGAACCTCGGCTCTTGCCCCCCACACTTCACAAGCACTTATACTTGTAAAGTGACCATCACACCAAGACTGGTCTGCTTTGAGGTGGTTGATAATAATAACCTCTTAATCACCTTTGAACACCACATCTTGGAGTCCAAGTTCGAGTGCGTATAAGATGGCCCTTTTGCATGCCAGAGCTTCCAAGTCTGCAACCGTTGGAGGTAGTTTGATGCGTTCCGAAAGGGAGGCGATAACCATGCCGTCTGAATCACGAGCTACTACTCCCAATCCCACCAAGTCTGTGTCTATGAAAGTTGCTCCATCAAAATTTATTTTGTAGACTGAAGGTGGGGGTGGCCGCCATTGTATATCCAAACTATGATATTGTGTTTTCAAAATATGATTTTATCATTTTAATTGAAATTGTGATTCAAAACATGATTTTAGTTTGTGTACGTACATACTGTGTCATGTGTGATAATCACTACTTAAAGGATAATACACTTTTCTTTTTCTTTTTCTAAAAAAAAAATCTAAGATGTAAATTTTACTCTAGCCTAGATCTAAGCATATGTGTGTAAAGTTGCCTTCTAAATACTTAAATTCTGGCCTCCCACTCTATAAGAACTTGTACTTGTAAAGTGATTATCATGCCAATGGTGCACGATGGTAAAGATAGTACATTTAAAATGCTATCAATCATCTCCCAAGGAGGCAAAGAGTGCTTGAGTGAAGTCTAAAAGATGAATAGAGTGGGACAGAAAAAGTGTAAAAAAAGATAAGCAAGGAGCTAGTACGTAATATGAGTTCATTCTTTATTTAAATTAAGGAGTACATGATTCTTAAAATAAAAATAAAAAATTAAGGAATGCATAATATGATGAGCTTATTTCTTTATTTTGCACCAGAAAAGGCATCATGCAAATTTGTAGATGCTGCTTATTCTGATGGATTCCAGTTATTGCATTCGACGTACTTATCACCCATAGAGCAATTAGGTTGAGTTATTAGCAACTTGCAAGGGCCATTGTCTTTGATACTCCAAAAACAATCTGTGCAAGCTATGTCTCTTTGGGCTTCGTAAATACAAACCAATGTAATTTCTGATCTCCTTGCCAATACATGCTATAGTAGAATCGTGTTTGATCCCAAAACGCCAGGATGGACAAAGAAATGGTATGAGTTGGTAGGGCTGAGTTCTTTTAACCCAAGATCATCATTCTTCAATTTACAATGAAGGTTAAGCCATTGTTTGTTACTCAAACAATTAGTGATATGAACTGTTGTTAGAGGTTGACATTCACAGAGAGACATTAGACTTACTAGGTTTCTCTCATGCCGCCTAGGGTTATCTGCTAGGGTTTGCTAGTCAGGTATTCCTAGCGTCGAGTGTAGAATATTGTCCCTCCTTTCGTGGAGGTTTCGCTGTTCCCTTCAAGCCGTTGTGCCTGGCAGGACGGTAGGTGTTGTTGTGGTTCTCTATTACGGTGGGGTGGGGTCGAGCTTCTCATTATTATGGCGACTATTGAGGATCTCTGGTCTCGGTTTTCCCTGACAGAAGATGAAGTGAATGGGGCTGATGTGCCTCGGAAAAAAGAGGTTGCCATTGTTCGTTTAGAAGCAAATTTTTTTATAAAGTGAGTGGTTAACGCAGAGGCAATTAGTCGGACTTTCAAACCACTTTGGAAACTTATTGGAGAGATAAAGATTTGAGACATAGGAGGTAACATACTGCTATTTGAGTTTGATGATGCGTTGTATTTGGAAAGAGTTCTGGAACTTGAGCCATGGACCTATGATAAAAGCATAGTTGTTTTCCGGCGTGCGGTGGATGTTGAATCAGCGCCCTTGCTCTCATTTGATTCCGTTACTTTTTGGGTGCAACTCCACAACGTTCCAAATCTATGTCTCACACAAGCAACGGGTGAAGCAGTGGGTAACACAATTGGGTCTATAGTGCAAGTGGCTAATCCGGAGGATGATGGTGAGGGGGGCGAGTTCTTGCGAATTCAGTTATTGATTGACATTACAAAGCCCCTTCCGCGGTGCTGTAAACTATGGTCAGAGGGAGAGCATGTTGGATGGGCTTTGCTTAAGTTCGAGCGACTCCCAAACTTTTGTTATTGGTGTGGGAGAGTTACTCACAACGAGAGAGATTGTGAAGTATGGCTTCGGGGGAAAGGAAACTTGAAAAAAGAAGAGCAACAGTATGGGGACTGGCTTCATGCTGAACCGGTGCGTAACGTTAAAAAAACAGTGGTGGTTGTTTCTGGAAGTTCCCGTGGAAAACCGCTGTGGAAGAAGGGACTTGCGATGGAGAAGAAACAGTCAACTACCAAAGATTTATCCAGCCAAGGTGCTCATGGCTTAGATTTCGATAAGGGGGTTATGGAAAACAGTTCTCAGACTAAGGCAGTGTCTATGGAGGCCGAACCATCAGGTGTGATTGTTACTAATTTTGATATTTTGCATGGAAATGTGTTTAGTGATATTGGTGGGAACTCTGCTGATTTGAATAATAGCATGGGTAACTTGGTGGGCCAACCAACTTTCATCATTCCCAAGCAAAAGGCCTTAAGTATGGAGGGTGGGGTTGGACTTAGTGAGGGGCGGGATGGTGTTTTTTCTTTTAGTGCAAAACAGTCCCTATTAGCAGACATCACTAATAGGGCAGCCACGGAGCCTCTGAAAAGCTCTAAGCAAAAATGGTCACGACTATTGCGTGAGGTTGGAGAATCTGATTCAAGTTCAGATATGGAGATTTTAAAGAGTAGGCGTCCGGAGTTGGAAACTTTGGACTTGACTGTTAGAAAGAAGAAAAGGGTTAGTGCAACAAGTAAGGGGGGTAAAGAAAATGATCAGGTGGTGGCTGGTTCCCAGCACTACCAACCACAATGAGTTACCTTAGCTGGAATTGTCGTGGGCTTGGGAACCCACAGACAGAAGTCAAACTTGCTGACTTGGTTGGCAAAAAAGATCCCAAAATGGTTTTCCTCATGGAGACCAAAGTTGATAAGGAGGTTATTGAGAGGATAAGTCGTAAATTGCAGTACAAAATTTTTGTTGTTGTTCCACGCCATATTAGGGGAGGGGGGCTAGCTTTGTTGTGGAAAGAGGATTTTGCAATGAAAGTCCTCACCTTGTCTGATAATCACATTGATGGGGTGGTGGATCAAGAATGGATGACGCCTAGCGTTTCACGAGTTTCTATGGAAAGCCTGAAACTGACAGCCGGGAAAATTCTTGGAATCTACTTAGAGATTTGAGTCACAGATACAATTTACCTTGGATATGTCTGGGTGACTTTAATGAAATCCTTAAACTCGAAGAGAAGCAGTGATGGTTGGATAGGCCTGAAAGACAAATGCAGGGGTTTCGGGATGCATTGGATTATTGTGCTTTTAAAGATCTTGGTTTTAATGGCTTCCCTTTTACTTGGTGCAATAGAAGACCAAGTGTCCATTATGTTTGGATCAGATTAGACCATGGGGTGGCAACATTGGAATGGATTTTAAGGTTTCCTACTTCACGCATTCATCACTTAGAGTGTTTTCATTCAGATCATAGACCGCTTCTGCTTATTTCAAATGCTGAGCAAAAGAGGTTCTATAAAAAGGGGCGGCCTTTCCGGTTTGAATCTATGTGGCTTAATGATAAATCTTATGAGGATGTGGTGAAACATTCATGGGCTGACTTAAATGACTCTAACCCGATCAGAATTCTGTTAAAAAATATCACAAGCTGTTAAGAAAACCTTAGCACATGGAATCGTGTTACCTTTGGGCATGTGAGAAACACTTTGGCCGAGAAATTGAAGGATTTGACTCATGCCGAGGAGGCTTGTTTGTACAGCACCAATCCGGACCAGATTGAAATGCTTCGATCTAAAATTAATTTTCTTAAGATTAAGGAGGAAGCAATGTGGAAGCAGCGCTCTCATAGTGAGTGGTTGAAGGAGGGTGACTGCAACACTCGATACTTTCATTGTAGGGCCAATCAACGAAATAAGCATAATTATATTTTGGGGTTGGAAGATGAATTTGGTATTTGGACTGAAGATGAAGATCAAATGGGTAGAGTGGCAAGCTCTTATTTTGATACTATGTTCACCACTTTGAATCCAATTGGCTTTGATGAAATTTTGGGTGGTTTACTCCCTACAGTCACTGATGAGATGAATGTTAGTTTGAACAAATCATACAATGCTGAAGAGGTTCTCAAAGCTCTCCACCAAATGGCCCATCTCATTGCACCAGGACCAGATGGTATGTCTCCTATTTTTTACAAATCTTTTTGGCATATAGTTGGTAAAGATGTGATGGAGGTAGTTCTGACACCTTTAAATTCAGGTTCCATTCCAGAATCTATTAATTCTACCTTTATTGCACTTATCCCCAAAATAAAAGACCCAAAGAAAGTTTCAGATTTTAGGCCTATAAGTGTTTGTAATGTGGTTTACAAACTCATTGCTAAAGTGTTGGTTAACCGTTTGAAACTGATTTTGCCCTATTTAGTTTTTGATTCACATTGTGCTTTTCTTTCGGGAAGGCTAATTATTGATAATGCTCTGGTTGCATTTGAGACCCTCCATTTCTTGAAGCGAAAAACCCAAGGTAAAGATGGGTATATGGCTCTAAAGCTTGATATGGGCAAAGCTTATGACAGAGTGGAGTGGGAATTCTTGGAAAGGGCAATGGTGCATTTGGGGTTTTCTGGTAGTTTTGTTGCCACTATTATGTCTTGCATCAAGACTGTATCATACTCTGTTTTGTTTAATGGGGAGACAGGTAGAACTATCAAGCCCAGTAGGGGGCTGAGGCAAGGTGATCCATTGTCTCTATATTTATTTCTGCTATGTGCCATGGATCTACAAGGTCTACTCCACAAAGCTGAATCTGATGGAACCATTAGGGGAGTGTCAATTTGCAGGAATGGGCCACATGTTTCTCATCTATTCTTTGTTGATGATAGTGTTCTTTTCTGCCATTCTAAAGAATCTAAATGCCAGGAAATCCTCCATATCTTATCTGTCTATGAGAGAGGTTCGGGTCAAAAGATAAACAGAGATAAGACAAACATCTTCTTCAACTCTAATACTCCCCAAGATATCCAAGTCAGAATTCAACATCTGTTGGGTGTTCTAGCTATCAGGCAATATGAGAGATATTTGGGGTTACTTGCATTTGTGGGGAGAGCGAAGAAGCAAGGGCTTGCCTGCATTAAGGAGAGAATCTGGAAGAAGATCCAAGGTTGGAAGGAGAAACTTCTATCCCAAGCGGGTAGAGAGGTGCTCATCAAATCTGTAATCCAAGCCATTCCAACCTACTCCATGAGTTGTTTCAAACTTCCCAAGGGATTAATTCAGGAAATTGAGGTTATGATCCACAAATTTTGGTGGGGTTGCAATGGTGACGGCAAGAAAGTGCATTGGGTCAAATGGGAAAGACTTTGCCAAGCTAAAGAGTGTGGAGGCATGGGGTTTAAGGAGATTGAGAAGTTTAATGACGCATTGTTGGCCAAACAAGTTTGGTGTATGTTGAAAAATCTGGATTCACTTTGTCATAGAGTTTTTAAAGCTTGATTTTTCCCGAATTGCTCTATTCTTGAAGCTAACCCCTCGGCTAATGGGTCGTATGCATGGAAGAGCATTTTAAGTGCAAGGGATGTGGTGCAGAAATGTATGGTTTGGCGGATAGGTGATGGTGAAATAGTGAGTTTAAAGGAGGATAAGTGGCTCCTGGACCAAGTGTACCGTTCGGTTAGTTCCCCTCTCCCTTCTGTTCCCCCTAATGCAAAGGTTAGTTTGTTTATTGATAAGGAGAATGGAACATGGAAGGAAGCTGAAATTAAACAAAATTTTCTGCCACATGAAGTAAAGAAAATCATGAGCATCCCTCTTAGTACCAGACTGTCTCAAGATAGCCCTATATGGTAAAAAACGCCTTCGGGTATTTTCTCAACTCTAAGTGCCTACAAGCTGTTGGTTCATGATGCTTCGGTCAGCAGCCTAAGTAGCTCAAATCCTCACCCCCAAAGACATCTTTGGAGAGGTGTTTGGATGCTATGAACCCCAAACAAGGTGAAGCACTTTACTTAGCGAGTTTGCAATAACTCACTTCCAACAATGGACAACTTGCATCGTTGCCACATAACCCCTTCTGCTTGCTACAACGCTTGCCAGACCCTAACTAAAGATATCTTGCATGTGGTTTGGGGTTGCCCTAAGGTGGCAAATCTATGGAGTACACTCAGTTGGGTGCAACACTCAATTCCTCACTCTCCGGGGGATTTTTCTAACCTTTTCTTAAGTTTTTTGCAGGTTCGGGATGATTATAGGGTGGAGATCTTTGCCATTTCAGCTTGGCTGCTCTAGAATAGGCGTAATTCCATTCATTTTCACCATCCGACTCGGCCACTGAACCAGGTTTTCTCGGAAGCTGCCAGAATATTGCAAGATTTCCTTGAAGCTCAAGATGACACACCAGCCATAGTTCGGAACCCAGTCCAGCAGAAATGGTTTGCCCCAGCACAGCCACAATACAAAGCCAACTTCGATGGAGCTATTTTCAAAAGCAATGACTCGGCCTGTTTGGGTGTGATAATTCGAGACACCAACGACGCAGTCATAGGCGCTTTGTTAGCCCGAGTCCCATTGCCCCAGTCCGTGGCAATGGTTGAAGCTCTAGCTTGTCGGAGAGTAGTCCAATTCGCTGTTGAAATTGGTCTACATGAAGTGGTTTTTGAAGGTGATGCAGCAGTGATCATCAACGCCATTGCTCAGGGATTGGCCAACTAGTCCTTGTATGGTCACATAGTTGATGATATTTTAGCCCAAGCTTCTCTTTTATCTTCCTATATTTTTTGTTTTGCTTCTCGGTTATGTAATACAGTAGCAAACGCCTTGGCCAAACGTGCTAAAGTAGGACCTGACTTACAAGTTTGGTTAGAGGATTGTCTTGAAGACATTGCCCCTCTGGTTTTGGGTGATGTCCCTTAATGTGTTTTTTTTCATTGTTTCAATAAAAGCCTAGCCCGTTTTTGGGGTCTGGTTTCTCAAAAAAAAAAAAAAAAAAAAAAAAAAAACAAACAAACAGAAAAAGAAGAAGCAACATAAGGGTTGTCAGCAATAATACAACTCTTCCGAGTGGACTCATGATGTTTGTAATTCCTTTTTGGTACTTTGAGAAGATTATTGATTATTTGCTTATTTATAGGGTCAGATAGAAACCAGATATAATGGAATCCCATTTGGAACATCCTCATGTCATTAAATGAGATTGGTTCAATATGGGAAAAATGTAATTGCTTAGTACAAACCGTCCATTTATGTAAGATGCTAAAATCACAGAGCTCTTTAAAGCAAGTGAATCAATTTTGTAAAGGAAACTCTTTTTTTTTTTTTTTTTTTTGAGAATGTAACGGAAACTGTTTTGATATGACTACATAAATGAAATATTTTGAATTTGGTAAATACTGGTGCGTTGTTTCAGAGTTACAACAATATATATGTGTGTATTTTATATTTTTATAAATATATAATTTAAAATTCACATTTTTTTAGCCCAAATATTAGTTTAAGTACATTAACCTAATATATTAATTTTTTTTAAAGGAAAAACCTAACATATTAACTTAAATAATATGTTTTATAATATATTTTTGAGTTATTCTTTATTGTAAGGTCTAAAACATTAATATAGGTAGAATAACCCAAAAACTCTTTGGCACATTCTATATAATATTTAATTCAATACAATTTAGAGCAGTATTGGTACCTATATTTCTCAAAATAAAAAAATAAAAAATGAATACTGGTACCGATTTAATAGACAATACAATTATGTTGGCAGTACAATCGATAGCAGTCTGGTATTGATTACCTTGGTTTAAAGGTTGGCTTATATAGTAATAATGGTATAAACTATAGAGTAATTATTTTTATAATTTAATTATTACAACAAATGGGAAGGGGATTCAATCCATGATTCTACTTGTAAATGAGATTCATGTACAATGCTTTTAAATACAAAGAATTTTACAAAACTAGTCGGAGGTGATAGGGCAAAAATGTATTAACCCCTTGCAATTAATTAATTAATTACCCAAGTTAATTAATTAGATCAAATTTCATGCAATAGCATGGCAGCACAAATAAATCACCAAATTATTTAAATGTAGCGGAAAATAAATTTGACACAGGTGATTTGTTTACGAATGGGGAAAACCATCGAGGCAAAACCACACTGGGTGATTTTAGGTCACCAATCTCAAGAATCCACTATTATCAATTACAAGCGGTTACAAGTATAAAGAATCTTACTAAACCCTTTGGCCTATTCCGAAATACTAACTTACAGTTGAACCCTTACCCCAATACCCAATTGGACTTGTATTGTAGGAACAATCTTTCCCTTGATGCACGAATCCCAGTACGTGACTAACCAATGTGCACAGATCCCAGTCGTGACTAACTCCAGCAACTTGAAGAGGTTGTTGGCTGCAAAGTTCTTCAGTTCATCAATGATGAAGATCAGGAAACTCATTGGTCACAAAACTCTTGGCGTAAAGACGCGGTGGCTTCTTCAGAGAGAATAATGAACTAGGGCATTTTCTGCATGCATGACGACTCTTTAAAATAAACCTTATATATTTATAGGGTTATGAGAAAAGAAACCCTATACAAATATTTCAGCTTGAATCAAAAATCAGATTTGGAAGTTTTGATATCATAAGTTTTGACAGAAACAGCTTGTGTTGAGCTTTTGTCGAGCTTCGACTTTAAATCTCGATAGAAGTCTTTCTGTCGAGATTGTTGTCGAGCTTTAATGAACAACTCTTCTTCACTTGTTTCTTGGTCAAATCTTCATAGCTTTAACACTTGACTTGAACAACATGTTTCTTGAAGTCTTAAACCCATCCTAGATTTACTCAATTACAAGTAAAGTGCATTTTGTTAAAGGATTAGTCAATTACATAAAATATGTCTCTAACAGGAGGTATGATAAAAATTTGACATGACTGTTTGATATATTCTATGCCAATGCAATAAATGGATTCATTGGAAGCTTTAAGTGAGAGAGATAGATGTGAAGAATCTAAACAGATATATTAAAAGGTTACATGAATTTGATTCTATTTTTTTAAAAAAAAGGCAGAAATACATGTAACGATCTATCTGTTTGTATTAATTAGTTTTTTGAAAATAGACCTTTTGAAAAAAAAAAAAAGATTTTTAAGAATTGCATTTAAAAAATGTATTTATTAAAACGTATTTAAGCCATTGGTAAAATCTAATTAAAGTATTATTGTTGGAAGAAACTCAATGTGAAAATGTGTATATATAATTTTTGCAATTTGTAAAAATTAAGTACTCTATAAATTGTGATTTGATAACGTACCTTATTCTTAGTTCTAAAAAAGCATTTTTTCTTCGATTTTATAACATGGGTTCGCCAGATAATTACTAATACTTAAATGGCATGTGTGGGGGGAGAAAGCCCAACCCAACGTATTGGGCCCAAGGCCCTATATGAGGAACACTGTTCGTCCGAGGAGACCAAGACACTCAGTCAGAGGCCCAAGTAAAAGGAGAATGTCTGGAGATGAGTACGTGCACTGTCCGAGGAGATGTTCATATGTCCGAGAAGCCCGTTACCCTCGGATCCGACGAGGATTTTTGCCCGACACGTGTATGGGAGGTTCAAGTGATCTGTTTGACAAGTGTTAAGGGAGAAAAGGGGTCTCGGACACACAAGAAGGTAACAGGAACAGAGAAATATCAAGGAGACAGACTTCAACCATTGCATTTAATGCACTGCACCTACCCTCCTGGCCGCATTTATGTGGAGAAGACCCCTGAACAGTGCATCCCCAGCTACCGCCACTCAGACAGGGCTAAAGGGGGAGTATGATGGGACATGCACTTAAGTGGGCGCCTAGATGATGGACAAGTGGACGGTGAAGATCTAGAAAGGCAGTACTATATAAGAGAGAGGGGTCCCTGATAGAATGGGATCGAAAAAGAAGAGAGAGAAAAGAGGGTATTACTTTACTGTAGCTCCAACAATTGTAACCAAAGTTCATCAATGAAAATCACCTCTTCGGACGAGACATTTACACCCGTCCGAGCACATATTAATTCAAATCTTCCTGTCAACATTGCCGTTTAATACTGTTATTTTCATTATTAGCCTAGCTCTTTCACCCACTCTCTACAAATTTACTGTTTTGGGTTCAGTGGGCTCCAAATCCACACCTTCTTGGGCTTGGGCTGCAGAATCTGACCCTACAATTGGCGCCGTCTGTGGGGAGAGCTTGTGCAAGGGTGAAAACAACAGTTGATAATGGCAGGACAAGGTGAACAACAAGCAGAATCCAGGGCATCCCAACACGTGGATCATTTCGTCAACTTAGAGAGGAGACAGAACCGTGAGGGCAGTGTACACACTGTGCGCCTTAGCCAGGGCCAATCACAGAGCGGAAGTCACATGTCCCATGCAGAGAAGAACCGTGACTTACAGCTGGAAGTGGAAAAACTAAAGAGGGAGTTGCGCCACGCAAAGAGGAAGCGGGCTTCCTCGTACTCTGAAGATGATCTTGATGACGAGCAGGACGTCTCTTATCAACGCAAGTCTAAGACACCAGCTAGCGAGTCCTACACCTATGTAGAGGAGTCCCATCGTAAAAGGGAGCATAGGAGCCCATCACGCGAGGACGTGGAGAACGATGCCATGAACAGGGCTCTAAATCAGATATCTAGATCACCCTTCACGCGCAGGATAGAGGAGGCCAGACTCCCTCGGCGCTTTAATCAGCCAACGTTCACCGTCTACAATGGTAAAACTGACCCCGTGGAGCATGTGAGTCATTTTAACCAGAGGATGGCTGTCTACTCCAGAGATGAAGCTCTGATGTGCAAGGTTTTCCATTCCAGTCTTGGGCCCGTTGCCATGAGGTGGTTTGACGGTTTGAAGGCAGGCTCCATCAACTCCTTCAAAGAGCTCACTCAGGCATTCGGCTCCCGTTTTGTTACATGCGGAAGAGTGGCCAGGCCTTTCTTTTCACTGCTATCCTTGTCCATGCAGGAAGGCGAGTCCCTGAAGGCATATTCAGACAGATACTGGGAGATGTTCAATGAGGTGGAGGGTAACAACGATGCAATGGCCCTCAGCACGTTCAAGCTCGGCCTCCCTACTGACCACGGTTTGAGGGCATCCCTATCTGGCAAACCAGTCACAAACGTGCGTCAACTAATGGACCGCATAGAGAAGTATAAGAGGGTTGAAGAAGATCAGCAGCAGGGCAAGGGAAAGGATAAGATTATCCCTCAGGAGAGGAGAGATTCGCGGTCGGACCGGTACAATTACAATAAACCGCGGAGGGATTTTGCCGGACAATCAGGATCGATGAATCCTCAATCGGTCAACACCGTGTTCAAAGAGCCAGTACACCAAGTCCTAGAAAAGATCAAGAACGAATCATTCTTCAAGTGGCCGAACAAGATGATAGGAAATCCCGAGAAACGCAACCATAATCTCTACTGCCAGTACCATCAAGACCACGGGCATAACACGGAGGATTGTAGGAGCCTGTGGGATCACCTGGACCAATTGGTTCGCGATGGTAAACTGAAACACCTTCTGCACCCCTCCAGCGGCCGAGGGCAGATAGGCTCGGGGCCACGCAGGGACGACCCCTTAAATCCGCCGC
This sequence comes from Quercus aquifolioides, assembly GCA_019022515.1. Taxonomy (NCBI): domain Eukaryota; kingdom Viridiplantae; phylum Streptophyta; class Magnoliopsida; order Fagales; family Fagaceae; genus Quercus; species Quercus aquifolioides. Next base: position 29,836,155 of record CM032335.1, on the reverse strand, counting down.
TTGGGACTATAAACGTCGTCTTTGCTGCACCGGGGAGAACAGGGTCCTGGCCATTGAAAGTTATGTCGGTAGGTCGACCACCCGCAGGGGAGTCGAGCCGAGGACCGAAGAGAGCTAAATCTGGTGCCCCGCTGGTTATGGGATTCTCGGACGAAGACATGATCGGCACCATCCAACCCCATGATGATGCACTAGTCATCACCCTCAGAATAGGAGGGTACGATGTAAAGAGGGTGATGGTGGACCAGGGCAGTGCCGTGGAGATAATGTACCCGGACCTCTACAAGGGGCTAGGCCTAAAACCCCAGGACCTGACGCCATACGATTCCCCCCTCCTTAGCTTTGAGGGAAGGCCTGTCATCCTGAAAGGCCGGATACGCTTACCTGTGCAGTCCGGCTCCGAGGTGGTGGAGCTGGACTTTATCGTTGTGGACGCATATTCGCCCTACACGGCACTCGTAGGCAGACCTTGGATTCACGCACTTGGGGCTATCCCCTCTACTTTGCACCAGAAGGTCAAATATCCATCAGGAGGACAGATACATGAGATCCGAGGAGACCAGTCTGTCGCTCGACAGTGCTTGGTAGCTGCCATTCAGCATAGGACCCCAGCCGAGTCCTCGGACGTGGCTGGGAGGGACTTATAGCAACTACAGTCCCGGGGATTGCCCTTTGAAGAACCAGATGAAAGCACTCGATGCGAGGATCTAACGAAAGTGCTCATTGGAGACGATCCTGACAGATTCTTTCAAGTTGGATCTCAGCTGCCTCTTCAAGAGAAGGAAGAGCTCATAGAGTTCCTCAAGCGAAATCTTGATGTTTTTGCCTGGAGCGCTTACGAAGCCCCAGGGGTGGACCCGGAGTTTATATGCCACCACTTGAAGGTGAATCCACTGGTCACCCCCAAGCAACAACCTATTCGGCGCCCATCCAAGGAACATGCCGACGCAGTGAGAGACGAGGTAGCGAAACTCAAAGCAGCTGGGGCTATCAAAGAGGTTTTTTATCCCGAATGGCTAGCGAATACCGTGGTGGTAAAGAAGAAGAGTGGGAAGTGGCGAGTATGCGTAGACTTCACGGATCTGAATAGGGCATGCCCCAAAGACCCTTTCCCTATGCCGAAAATCGATCAGTTGGTTGATGCCACTGTCGGTCACCCTCGGATGAGCTTCCTAGACGCCTTCCAAGGCTACCACCAGATACCATTAGCCCTGGAGGACCAGAAGAAAATTGCTTTCGTCACTCCTATCGGTAACTACCATTATAAAGTGATGCCGTTTGGCTTAAAGAACGCAGGAGCTACCTACCAGAGGATGATGACGAGGATGTTCGAGCCACAGCTGGGCAAGAATATCGAGATTTACATAGACGACATGGTGGTGAAGAGCAAAGTTATAGCCGAGCATGTGAAGGACCTTGAAAGTACCTTTGAGATTCTACGGAAATACAAGCTACGACTAAATGCTTCTAAGTGCTCGTTTGGGGTAGGGTCCGGAAAGTTTTTAGGATACATGGTCACCCACCGAGGAATTGAGGTCAACCTCGACCAAATAAAGGCCATCAACGATCTACGAGCTCCTCGGAATCCCAAGGAGGTTCAGAAACTAACCGGAATGACCGCTGCCCTCAATCGGTTTATCTCTAGGTCAGCAGACAGGTGTCGCCCCTTTTTCTCTCTACTCAACAAGTGGAAGGGATTCGAATGGACTGAGGAATGTGCTTTGGCGTTCCAGCAACTCAAGGATTATCTGGCTCGGCCGCCAATCATGTCCAGTCCTAAGCCAGATGAGGTACTGTTCGCCTACATCGCTGTAGCTCCCTATGCGGTGAGCCTGGTGTTGGTACGGTCAGACTCTGGTGTACAAAGGCCCGTCTATTACGTAAGCAAGTCGCTGCATGAGGCTGAGATTCGTTACTTGCCACTGGAGAAGGCTATCTTAGCAGTAGTGCTTGGCACACGGAAGCTACCTCACTACTTCCAAGCCCACACGGTGATCGTTCTTACACAACTCTCACTCAAAGCTATACTCCGAAGTGCTGATTACACTGGTCGGATTGCCAAGTGGGGTACAATTTTAGGGGCTTTCGATATAAGATATATGCCCCGCACATCGGTCAAGGGACAGGTCCTCGCAGATTTGGTGGCTGAGTTCACGGAGCCCCGGCTAGAAGAGGTAAAGCCCACGTCGGGCATGGATGAAAAATCAGTTGGCATGATCTCCCAACAGAATCCCTCCCATTGGGAAGTGTACGTCGATGGCGCGGCATACCAAAGAGGCTCTGGAGTTGGGCTAGTATTGATATCCCCCGAGAAAATCATTATCGAGAAATCGCTAAGGTTGGACTTCTCGGCAACGAATAATGAAGCGGAGTATGAGGCCCTACTGATGGGAATGACTATGGTCCGTAGAATGGGTGGGAAGTCCGTGGAGTTGTTCTCGGACTCAAGATTGGTAGTAGGTCAAGTACAAGGCGAGTTCGAGGCGAAGGACGAAAGAATGCAGGGATACTTGGGTCGTGTTAAACATCTGCAATCAGAGTTCGAATTTTTCAGTTTGCTGCACATCCCCAGGAGTGGCAACTCACATGCTGACTCCTTGGCTACGCTTGCCACCTCTTCGGCACAAAACCTGCCGAGGGTCATCCTCGTCGAGGACCTGCACAGGCCTACGGAGGCAAAGTCAGGGGGAGTCCAGGTTCACCAGATCAGGGCCGGGCCGTGCTGGATGGACCCTTTAATCAAATTTATCAAAGAAGATATATTGCCTGAAGAGAAGGGAGAAGCGGATAAAGTTCGGAGGAAGGCAACTAAGTTCTGGTTATCCGAAGACCAGAAACTATACAAACGCTCCTATTCGGGACCATATTTGTTATGCATACATCCCGAGGCGACTGAGACATTGCTAGAAGAGCTGCACGAAGGAATCTGTGGAAGCCACACTGGAGGTAGGTCCTTGGCTCACCGAGCCCTCACCCAAGGCTATTGGTGGCCTAACATGCAAAAGGAGGCGCACGAATACGTCAAAAAGTGTGATCAATGTCAGCGCTTCGCTCCAAACATTCACCAGCCAGGGGGAAATCTTAATCCGCTATCTAGCCCATGGCCCTTCGCCCAATGGGGCTTGGATATTGTGGGACCCTTCCCCAAAGCTGCAGGAAACAAGAAGTACCTCCTGGTCGGAACAAACTATTTCACCAAGTGGGTTGAGGCCGAGCCACTAGCCAATATCAGAGACGTTGATGTGCAAAAGTTCGTGTGGAAGAATATTGTCACCCGGTTTGGAGTTCCTCACACTCTCATCTCGGACAACGGCTTGCAGTTTGATAGCAGGGCATTCAGGAATTACTGCAGTGAGCTGGGAATTACGAACAGATACTCCACTCCAGCCTATCCTCAGGGCAACGGACAAGCAGAAGCTATCAACAAGGTTATACTGAGCGGTTTGAAGAAGAGGCTAGATGATGCGAAGGGTAGGTGGGTAGAAGAGTTGCCACATGTGCTTTGGGCTTACAGGACTACGCCTCGTAGGTCCACTGGGGAGACCCCCTTCTCAATGACCTATAGGGCTGAAGCTGTCATTCCTTTGGAAACCGGGTTCCCAACGATAAGAACTAGCTCGTTCAGTCCGGCCGACAACGATGAGCAACTACAGAAGAGCTTAGACTTGATTGAGGAAAGAAGGGAGAATGCGATGGTTCGACTAGCACATTATCAACAGAAACTCAGGCAAGGTTATGATGCTAACGTAAAGCTAAGGCCTCTGGAGCCTGGCGATCTAGTGCTGAGGAAAGTTGTAGGCACCGCAAAGAACCCGGCTTGGGGAAAACTAGGACCCAATTGGGAAGGACCATATCGTATCACTTCAGGCGCTGGTATTGGAGCATATTTCTTAGAAGACCTGGATAGTCATGTAATCCCACGCCCTTGGAATGTAAATAACCTCAAGAGGTACTTCTATTAATCAAGTCTTCTCTTCAACTGATATACCAATTCGCTGCGTAAAGTTTTCTCTCAAGTGTTTAAACTTAAATCCAATCATGCATGTAGTCCTCGGACCAGATGATTAGGGTTAGTTAACACTCATTCGCCACCAGCTTAAGTGTTTAAACTTAAATCCAATCATGCCTGTAGTCCTCGGACCAGATGATTAGGGTTAGTTAACACCGTTAGCTCAAGTGTTTAAACTTAAATCCAATCATGCCTGTAGTCCTTGGACCAGATGATTTGGGTTAGTTAGCACTCAGTTACAGTTCTATAGTGTTTAAACTTAAATCCAATCATGCATGTAGTCCTCGGACCAGATGATTAGGGTTAGTTAACACTCATTCGCCACCAGCTTAAGTGTTTAAACTTAAATCCAATCATGCCTGTAGTCCTCGGACCAGATGATTAGGGTTAGTTAACACCGTTAGCTCAAGTGTTTAAACTTAAATCCAATCATGCCTGTAGTCCTCGGACCAGATGATTTGGGTTAGTTACCACTCAGTTACAGTTCTATAGTGTTTAAACTTAAATCCAATCATGCCTGTAGTCCTCGGACCAGATGATTTGGGTTAGTTAGCACTCAGTTACAGTTCTATAGTGTTTAAACTTAAATCCAATCATGCATGTAGTCCTCGGACCAGATGATTAGGGTTAGTTAACACTCATTCGCCACCAGCTTAAGTGTTTAAACTTAAATCCAATCATGCCTGTAGTCCTTGGACCAGATGATTAGGGTTAGTTAACACCGTTAGCTCAAGTGTTTAAACTTAAATCCAATCATGCCTGTAGTCCTCGGACCAGATGATTTGGGTTAGTTAGCACTCAGTTACAGTTCTATAGTGTTTAAACTTAAATCCAATCATGCCTGTAGTCCTCGGACCAGATGATTTGGGTTAGTTAGCACTCAGTTATAGTTCTAGTGTTTAAACTTAAATCCAATCATGCCTGTAGTCCTCGGACCAGATGATTTGGGTTAGTTAGCACTCAGTTACAGTTCTATAGTGTTTAAACTTAAATCCAATCATGCCTGTAGTCCTCGGACCAGATGATTTGGGTTAGTTAGCACTCAGTTACAGTTCTATAGTGTTTAAACTTAAATCCAGTCATGCCTGTAGTCCTCGGACCAGATGACTAGGGTTAGTTAACACTCCGGTGCAGTTCTAGTGTTTAAACTTAAATTCAGTCATGCCTGTAGTCCTCGGACCAGATGACTAGGGTTAGTTAACACTCGAGTACATTCGAATCCTATAATCCTGAACCAAGCGACAGGTTAGTCAATACCCCCACGCAGCTATTGTCACTGGGGCTTAGTGCTAAAATTCCTGATTGCGTTTAAATTGATTCTAACTTACAAATGTCTTCCTTAGTTATGTTTAATTTGAAGCCGAGGGATAATAACTTATGTTTAACTTGGAAAGACATGCGAAACTCGCATAAGTACTCATTCCAATCGTTACTCGTCAATAACTCTTATTCGGCCTACCCTTTTCAATGTTAATTTCGATTACTCGCACCATCAATATGATGTATCAATCAAGTTATTTTGCATTATTACGTCATAATTGCAATGTATAGCTATGTGTGTGGCAATAATAGGTAATGAGACATGCATCAAAAACATCAAAGACAAATAGGGAGCCATTCCATTAAAAAAGTATATATACAGGGTCAACAAAAAAGGAAAAGTTACAACTCCTTAGACAGAAAACAAAAGAGTACAAGTGCAAAACAAAGGCCCTATGTAGCTACTCTTTCGCTGGAGGAAGCACAGGGTCAGCAGCCTGGCCTGTCCGATCAGGGGCTTGGTCTTTGGGCTTAGCAGGTGTCTTCTCTGTGCCCGAACCTTGGCCCTTGTCTTTGGCTGGCTCAACTGGTATACCCTTGTCACCTGGCTGACTAGCCCCTGGGAGTGCATCAAGAGTAGGTAGAGGAGCATGACTGACCAAGTTTGGCTCCGAAGCCTCTGGAAGCTGTGGGACAGGAGGGGAATCTGTTCCTGGGAGCTCTCGGATATCAGGATCATAATATACGCTCCCAGGCAGCCTCAGCTCCGAGTCGGCAGGGACTCCAGCTGCATCCAGGGCCTTGCCCCAACTTATGACGCTGTAATCTCGGCTGACCGAGGCGAATTGCTCTAGAAGCTGGGATGTGGTTGTCTCTACCCCCAGCTGGTACGCCGCCTTCCTTTCGGCTTCAACCGCCTCCTTGGCCAGTCTAGCGTTTTGTTCAGCCACTTGGGCACTCGACTTGGCTTTTTGCAGCTCAGCTCTGAGACCCTTCACCAACTCCTTCTCGGTTGCCAGATTGATCTCTGCCATGTGCAATCGTTTACGCTGCTCCTCGGCTTGTGTTTCAGCATTCTTGATCCCGGCATCGAGGCTTCGCTTCTGAGAGATCACCTCTTTAAGCTCCTCAGACATCAGAGCATGTTCCTCCTTCAGCTTGCCAAGAGATGCCTCTGCTTCCGACTGGGACTGGGCCGCTGCTTGGGCTTTGAGCCAAGACTCCTTGTTACACTCCTCGGCCACATAGACCTGCTGAGTAATCTGCATGACAGCATTTTCAATATTAGGTTAAGAAGAGAAACAAAGCCAATTAAAGATAAAACCTAAACTCAGGAATGGCGCACTTACCATGGCTAAATCCCTCTTCAGGGACATGAATAGCTCCTGCTGGGTGAAGCGCTTGTAGGAGGCCATATCATGTGGGAGGAGGAGTGGTTGCTGCAGGGCCTCGGCAACATAGCCTGCCCTCCCTCCGTCATAATTCCTGAGTGAGGTATCCCACAGGATTGGAGCGCCATCCAGCTCCAACTTCGGAGACCAGATTCGCGGTCCTCCTCCTCGGCGTACATCTGCCACTAAAGCCTCCTCTTGGTTTTCAGTTGATGAGGCCCTGTGGGTTCGGTTGTCTTTCGCCACCTTTTGCTGCTTAGCCCCCTTGGTTGGTGGCACCTGTTTTTCCCCAACCTCAGTGTGGGGTCTCTTCTTCTGCAGGTTTGGCATGGGTTTCAAGTTTGGGTCAGGGACCTGGATAGGCACTGGAGGAAGTGTCACCCCTGTTTTAGATGTCCCAGCATCTTTCGGATCGGACTTTTTGCCCCTGCCCTTCATCAAATTCCTCAGATCCATATCGTCGTCCGAGGAGTCTTCTAAGTGTGCGGCTAGTAAATTAAGATGGGCGCCTGATTGCTCGTAGGTCTCCTCCTCGGCGTCTGAGACCTCTATCACCTGGTTTACTCCTGAAGCTTCTCCCTCAAACTGAAATCCGTCTATTTGTTCTTCTAGCGAGGAAGTGGAAGAGCCAGCCCCCTCACCTTCAATCTCTTGTCCGAGGGGAACTTGCTAGAGTGGTTGGATAAGGGGAGGTATTGCCCGAGGAATTGGACGGGGTACAGGTTCAAGATCGTCTGGCGCCAAGAAGCCCTTCCGACCAACGTCAATACGCGCAAGGCGATGGTCTCCCTGGACGATTGCGTTGCCGACCGGTTGAAAACCCTTTGGCTTCCCTGTATATCCAAGAATAAGGGGAGCAGATCGTAGTTGCCCGTCCTCGCTCACGAAGATCTCCGACCTTAAAAGGTAATTGAGGGCAGCAACATTCGTTAGGCTGAGCCGAGGAGAAACTTGTGCCTTATCTGTTGCAAGTAAAAAAAAAAAAATGGTTAGAAACTCAGAAATAGTGACCGAAGAGAAATCAAAAATAGTTAAAAGACGAGAACCCTAAGCCTATGGTCAGTGTGCCTAAATCTACATGTCACACCTGGCTTCCCATGCTTGGTTGGGCAACCATGGCCGTCACGCCAGACGCCCGAGACGATCACATAGTCGTCTTTCATCCCTTTGTTGGATTTGGGAAGGCAGGAAATGAGCCTGACAACATCCGACCGGGATTTTAAGTAGTACCCAACATCTTGCTGGCTGTGGCATTCGTACATATGTACCACATCACGCCAGGTGAGTCCCAACCCCATGTGACGCTCAAGGTCCTCAATCGCTCCTAGGATCCTAAACATATTGGGCGCGCACTGCCAGGGAGTAAGCCTATGGTTCCGAAGGTAATTGGTGGTGATGGGACCCATGGGGATTGTCATTCCCCCTTCTTTGAAGGCGATGAGGGGGATAACCACCTCTCCCGTCTGCCGGTCTATTTGTATCTTTTCTGGGGGGCAATACCTCACACCCACGTTAGGGGGTATGCGATACGTGGTCCTAAACGCCTCTAGTTGCTCAGGGCTATCCACCATATACTCGAGTTTTCCCATGGTGCTTAAATGAAACGGTTGGCCGAAGAGAGAACTAAATGATTTGACGGACGATAACTCACCAGGACTAAATCGGGGAGAAGATTTCAGGCTCGTAGGAAGGTTTGTGATGATTCTGGGGAGGTCTGAAATCAGCGACTGAGAGATTTGGACGGAGTGGCGCGTCTGTTCTTGCTGGAGCGTCTGAAGATTTACAAAGTGAGGAAGAAATGACTTCCTCTGAAGCTTTATACGGGGTCAAGCGAAGGGTCAGGGGCACTCCCGCCCAAATCCTGAAGAAAAACCACAGCCGTTGGATCAATCAGCCACCGTTGGATGCGAAGGACAAAACGCCGCCTGGTGCAGTTAATGCAGCGCCTTGGGAATAAGGAAACCGCAGCGGCATTAATAAGGCGTCTGTTCCCACGTTTACACACGTGCCAGCTCGGTTGTGCGTGTTTCCAAGCTTTCGCTCCGTGGCAAGTCAAAATCCTACTTTTTCTCCTCGGATGCGAGAGAAAAACTACAATTTCGAGGGGCTAATGTGGGGGGAGAAAGCCCAACCCAACGTATTGGGCCCAAGGCCCTATATGAGGAACACTGTTCGTCCGAGGAGACCAAGACACTCAGTCAGAGGCCCAAGTAAAAGGAGAATGTCTGGAGATGAGTACGTGCACTGTCCGAGGAGATGTTCATATGTCCGAGAAGCCCGTTACCCTCGGATCCGACGAGGATTTTTGCCCGACACGTGTATGGGAGGTTCAAGTGATCTGTTTGACAAGTGTTAAGGGAGAAAAGGGGCCTCGGACACACAAGAAGGTAACAAGAACAGAGAAATATCAAGGAGACAGACTTCAACCACCGCATTTAATGCACTGCACCTACCCTCCTGGCCGCATTTATGTGGAGAAGACCCCTGAACAGTGCATCCTCAGCTACCGCCACTCAGACAGGGCTAAAGGGGGAGTATGATGGGACATGCACTCAAGTGGGCGCCTAGATGATGGACAAGTGGACGGTGAAGATCTAGAAAGGCAGTACTATATAAGAGAGAGGGGTCCCTGATAGAATGGGATCGAAAAAGAAGAGAGAGAAAAGAGGGTATTACTTTACTGTAGCTCCAACAATTGTAACCAAAGTTCATCAATGAAAATCACCTCTTCGGACGAGACATTTACACCCGTCCGAGCATATATTAATTCAAATCTTCCTGTCAACATTGCCGTTTAATACTGTTATTTTCATTATTAGCCTAGCTCTTTCACCCACTCTCTACAAATTTATTGTTTTGGGTTCAGTGGGCTCCAAATCCACACCTTCTTGGGCTTGGGCTGCAGAATCTGACCCTACAGCATGTATTTCAAAATGAATGTTATTAGGTTGTGTGGAGGGAGTTTGATCCATAAATATTTTATTTGACAACAAGACTTTACCAGTTAAGATAACTGAAATCACAATTTTTTTTTTTAAAAAAAAATTGAGAATCACAAATACTTAACTTATTATTAGTCTAGTCCAGCGTATAGACATGCTTAAATCCACACTCAACAACATGTTGGGGCGTCAACTTATAATTGGATTACAACACTTACACATGAGAGTACTACGAGAACTAGCATCAGATGTGTTAAATGCTAAATTTTTAGCTTTTAGCATACCAAACACCAAAAACTCAGCCACATCAGATACTTCAAATGTCAAAATTTTGGCATGGGGCTACAATGTCGTTCTAAAAATGAGATGGTATGGGCTAAAATGCTAAAACTTTTATTTATTTTTTATTCACTCTTTCTCTCCTCTCCACTAACTCTCACCTTTGTCTTCTTTTTACATTCTCTCTCTCGTCCCTCTCTGGTGGTGGCTTTTCGGTGGTGATGCATGGCCGATCTTGTGGGTTGTAGACAATAATATATGGGTCTTAGGCGGTGGTTTGATCTAACAGGTTTTGGAGGTGAGTTGCGGTGTTGGTGGTTGTGGGTTGCAAGAGTGGGGTGGCAGTGCTGGTTTCGGTTTGTGGGTCACCTAAGGTTGTGCCCATGGGTTTTGTGGATTGTTAGATTTTCGGTGGGTCGACATTCTTGTTGGTGGTATTGGGTTGATTTTGATTGGTTGAGATCATATTCATCTCCTCTTCTTCTTCTTCTTCTTTTTTTTTTTTTTTTTTGGATTTGTTGTGGTGGTTTTGGTTTGATTTTGGGGTTTTTTTAGTAGTATTGGTGGTGGAGCCCGCCTATGTGTGGTGTTACTAACTTTATAAATTTTTTTATTTTTTTATTTTTATTCTGTAGAAGTTTTATTGAGAATATTTTAATGGGTTGGGAATTGGGATTTTAAAATGGAATATCTGGTGTAAGATGCATTGGAAAGTGATTTGTTATAATAGATTGAATAACTTTTTAGTGCATGAAAATACCATTGTTTAGCACAACTGATGAAAAAGTGAATTTAATAACGTGAGACTTGAGCACTAGCATCAAGTATTGTAAAAAAAAAAAAAAAAATTGCTACTTTAACACATCAAAAAGCTATTTTTTCTATTTTAAGACACAATTTTACAATACACCCTACATCACGTATTCTATTTTGTTACCATTTTATTTAAATATTAATTTTTTATTCTTTTTAGGCGAAACTACATTATTGGTTCCTGAAGTTTACCTATTGAGCGCTTTTAGTCCCTGAAATTTCAACTTGAGTGCTATTGGTCCCTAAAATCTCAAAACTAAGCACAATTGGTCACTCCACTAACTTCCTTTAGTTTTTTTTTTTAATTATGTGTCAAATGGAAAAATGAGTTGGCATATTTTTAATGATGTGGCAACATTATTTAGGAGAGTAGAGTCTAAGGGTCGTCAATGGGCCGGGTTGGGCCGGCTCGGCCCATTTTTACTTGGCCCATGGGCACAATGGGCTGGGCATAATAGGCTATTAACTAGTTAATGGGCCGGGTCGGGCTAGGCCGAAAAAGGAAACCTTAGCCCATGACCCTGCCCATGGGCAATGCCCATTTTGTCTTTAGCGAGATGGGATATTGGGTTGGGCCTAATGAGTTACCCATAGGCTTGTGTTAGTATATTATTTTATTATTTTTATAAGGAAATAATCAATTTTTTATAAGGGAATAATCAATCTATTTTTTTAAATGAAAGAATTAAAGAATTTAATACTTAATTACAAATTTTTTTATAGTCAAATCTATTTAATTTTTTATTTATTAAGGCTTTAAATAGTTTTTTATTTTATTTTTATCTTTAATAAAAAAAAAATGTCAAATGGTTAATTTAAATTTGATAAACTACTAGAAAAATATATATCTAGTAAACTAAGTTTAGCACAATTACTTTAGGTATCTTACTGGTTGAGGGAGTTCTCTTAAGAAATTTCTCTATAATATCTCAAGATCAATCCTTCATACACTTCCTATATATTTTTGTTATGAATTATGAGTTATTAGGCTGGGCCAATGGGTTAGGCCAACGGACTGGGCAACGGGTTGGGCTACTGGGCTAGCCCACCGGGTATCCATGGGCATAAAAACTAGCCCACGGCCTAACCCACTGGGCTAGTGGGCTACCCATGGGCCTCAATAACAACAGGCTGGGCCGCCCATTAGCTCGGTGGGCCGTCGGGTTTCTGGGTCGGGCTGTGGGGCATGGGCTATTTGATGACCCTTCTATATGCAATTGCTTAACATGCAATTCCTACAATATGTATGAGATGGCACAATAAAAATAAGACATGTCAAAAATTGCCTTATAAACAAGTACAAAGCCAGCTTAGCAATTACTATTGAACCAAAACTCATTTCATGTTATTCTGTAATTCTCCCACACTAGTCAGATCCAGTTGCCGTTGCCAACATCCATACTTCAACTTCACACCATCCGGTTTTGGTACTCTCCATGAACTTGGCCTGAATCTTCAAACTTAAAGACCCAAAAAAGACAAAGCAAAGAAACTTTCATTTTGTTTGCAAATTGAATAAACCACGAAGTACAAGACATATAGGGGACTAGATCTATAGATGCAGTTTTTGGTGATAGCAAAAGGCAATGGTGAACACCAATTAAGGGAAAAATCGGGACCTCACCTCGTCCGACGTCCATATTAAAGGTCCCCAATAATATGTACAAGGTATGAATTGGATCAAATCTAGTTCCCCTATAACTCAACGCCCATTCAGCCACATGAGAACAAGTTTGCTCCAGAAATTTAATTTTAAATGTTCATGGCAAGAGATCTGTTCCAGGTATTGCATGTATGTAGGACCATGTAGGTTGTTAGAATTGGCTGCGCTCCAATGTACGGAGATCTAGTTTGCGAACCTCCTTAATTGGCTTGTGGTCTCCGAAGATCTTACATGGATTTCACTAGAAGTTACAGAGAGATAGAGAGAACGAGAGGTAACAAAGAGACAGAGGGGTAAATGGAGAGGAGAGATGTCTAAGATTTTTTTAATTAAAAAAATGTTGCCACATCATTAAAAGTATGCCAACTCATATTTTTGTTAGCTACATAAGCAAAAAAAACTAACGGAAGTTAGTGGAGGGACTAATTGTGTTTAGTTTAGAAACTTTAAGGACTAATAGTGCTTAGTTGAAACTTTAGGAACTAAAAGCGCTTAGTAGGTAAACTTTAAGAACCAATAATATAGTTTCACTTTCTTTTTATCACTTTATCATACCACTTTACAATACACTCTACATTAAATATTCTTTTTACTACTTTACACTCTACAATTTTTTTTTTTTTTTTGAGGAATAATTATAACATGCTGCTAACATTGCAGCTCGAACTCTTTCCCTCCTAGACCTCCAAATACTTTGTACATGAGGAGATGCCAATTCAGTTACAAGGCCTTTGACTTGCACTCTACATTAAATATTCTTTCTTTTTACTACTTTCAGTTTTTTTTTTTTGGGAGGGAGTAAGGAGAGAGAAAAATTTGATTAATAAAAACACAAAAAATAAAAAATAAAAAATAAAAAATAAAAAATAAAAAATAAATACAACATCTTAAGGCACAATTCTTTTTTTTTTTTTTTTTTTTTTTTTTTTTTTTTTTTTTTTTTTTTGCGGATCTCTTACGGCACAATTCTAAACAACAGAATTGCATTGTAATGCCAAATGAATTTGGCATTTATCATATCTCATGAGGTGTAGTATTTGGTGTCTAGTGTGGCAAATATGCTAAAAATGTCGCGGCACACTTATGCCAATGCTTAAAGAATGCCGTGGATTTGGGTATATATTTGTCCTTTTGTCATGCCCTCATTTTCGGGTTTTTTTAGAAAATAACTACTAAATCCAAACAATATTATTAGTTAGGAAACGTTTCAAACATATTGCATTTTTAGCAATTCGACTATAGAGGAGTCGATTTTACTGTTCATATTATTTTTTTTTAAAAAGTCGACTTCAGAGGAGTCGAGTTCTACACAAAGAAGTCGACTTCAGTGGAGTCGACTTCTTTACACAGAAGTCGACTCCATTGAAGTCGACTTCTTTACACAGAAGTCGACTCCACTGAAGTCGACTTCCCCAAAAACCCACCATCTCCAGGTCCACACAACTAGCTTCCAGGCGAAGCATTCCAGGCGAAGCACGAACCCAGGCGAAGCCAGGCGCCAACGAACCCAGGCGAAGCCAAGCGAAGAACCCAGGCGCTGACGAACCCAGGCGAAGAACCCAGCAAGACCGACGAGCAAGCGAACACCGACGAACCCAGGCGCCGATTTCTTCACCAGACCCCGACGAACCCAGCAACACCGACGGCGAAGCACGAACACGCCGATTTCTTCACCAGACCCCGACGAAGCACAAACACAGGCGTCGATTTTTTCACCAGACCCCGACGAAGCAGAAACCCAGGCGCCGATTTCTTCACCAGCGACGAAGCACGAACCCAAGCGCCGATTTCTTCACCAGAACCCAGGCGAAGAACACGCTCGGGTACGGCGAAGAACACGCTTCTGGTTGTGAGGTTTCTTTGAATTTCTACACAGGGAAATCGACTTCAGTGAAGTCGACTTCTTTGTAAAGAAGTCGACTCCACTGAAGTCGACTTCTTTGTAAAGAAGTCGACTCCACTGAAGTCGACTTCTTTGTGTAGAAGTCGACTCCGCTGAAGTCGACTTCTTTCCGACGCCGCTCACGCAAAAAGGCATTATGAATAGTAAAATCGACTACTCTATAGTCGAATTGCTAAAAATGCAATATGTTTGAAACGTTGCCTAACTAATAATATTGTTTGAGTTTTGTAGTTATTTTTCTAAAAAACCCCTCATTTTCCCTCATCAATCACAACTACACGTTTTCAGTTATAAAACACAATTTTGTGTGTGTTTTTTTTGATGAAACACAAGTTTTTTTTTTTTGGTTCTTCTCCTCTCTCTCTCTCTCTTTCTCGAAGATGGGAGCTTGAGGAGAAGAATGGAGAAACACAAGTGTGTTTTGTAAAACAAACGCAACCATGTTTTCAATATTTGCTTGGTTTTGTCTAATGATGGTAGGGACCAGGGACTATTTTCTCATCTCTAATAGCAGTTAGCACCTTCTCACGCTGTCGCTCTTTCTCCAAACCTGTAAGTTTGTTTTACCTTTCAGATATTTCATGTTTAAGACTTGCATGTTTCACCAATTGGAGCACTGACCCAATAAACATTCATTAAGCCTTTTAAGTTTTAACCTGTATAATCTTTGTTCATATCCTGATTTTCTTCTTTCCAGTACATTTAGATTCATGCCCTGTCTTTACTTCCTTATTCATACCAAGTACACGCTCTTTCATCCCAGTTAGCTTCTTTCTGAACTCAGTTTTTTTGGTTTTCCTCATTCTTCAATCTTTTAAGCTTAAGCCCAGAATAACAATTGTTATGGTATAATATTTATGATAACTGTTTGAATTGACGAGGACCCATTTGCTGAAATTGTTGGATTTTGCAATATTGAGTTGCAATTCAGGGTTTAATTAGTAATTGTTGGAAAAAACTTTTGTGTTTTTCTACACATTAAAGTGAAATTGAGAAAACTCACCTGGTAAATTTTCTCTACGATGATATAAAGTGTTGCAATTAGGTGTGCATTTATTGTTAAAGTTGAAATCTAGATTTGAAACCTTTAAAAGAGTTGAAATTTGGGTGCTTGTAAGGTAGATTTTTTTTTATTGTTTTGTGGTATTTTGTTTTCACATAGATTTTGTGTGACACAAGTATTGTTAAAGTGTTTCTGTAAATTTGTCCCAATGATACAACTAAGTCAAGACTTCTACAAGAAGTAAATATGGAAAATTCTTGTAAATTTCTAAATGGTGTGTAATTAGTATAAAATTTGAATATGAAATCACTATTTAATGTCATTCTCAAAAAAAAAAAAATCACAATTTAATGTCAATGGCTCATTTTTTTTTTTTGATAAGTAATAAGAATAGTATTAATCAAGAAGAAAAAGTGAATAAAGCAATTACAAGGTGTTCATGATGGTGAACACAAGAAAAAGCAACAAACAACAACAAATATATAAAAAGCAACTTAAGGGAATATTCTAAGAGAAAAAGGAAACTCAACGATGGAAGAACAATTCGAAGAACCCAACACCTAGACAAAAAAAAAAGTTCTCTAGCATAGAGCTTGTAACTGAACAAGTGATTTCTCTTTAGCCTCAAAAGAGTGCCGATTTCTTTCCATTCAAATAATCCATGTCAAACAGCTAGGAATCATATTCTATATGTCCGAATTAAATTTCCCCAGCCAGTAATTCCTACAAAACACAAAACTTTCCATAGAACCTGGCATGACCCATTGGATCCCAAACACTTGAAGCATATGCATCCACAACGAGTGAGCTACAGGACAATGGAGGAGAAGATGATCCATAGATTTCTCATTACAGCAGCACATACAACACCGATTCACCAAAGCGAGACCCCAGGGCATTAGATTATCCAAGGTAAGGACCCAACCATGAACTGTTGTCCACATGAAGACCGCCACCCTTTTAGGAATCTTAATTTTCCAAATACCCTTCCAAGGGAAACTAGGGATAGAAGCACCCCGGATCTTATTGAAATAGGACCGAATATCAAACTTACCATTCCTATTAAGACACCAATGGGAATTGTCACACCCAACACCCCTAAGAATTTGAGATTGAATGAAATTAAGGGAAGAGAAGGCAGCTTCTAATTCCCTATCGTGAAAGTTCCTATAAAATCTCACTCTCCTGATAACATAAAAAATTAGAAATGCAAGCTTGTCATTTGAACACGCATATAATTGAGAATAGAGCATTTTAAGTGAGATATCCCCAACCCACCTATCATGCCAAAAAAGAATACAAGAGCCATCACCCACCACTAGGGCCAAATGTTTGGAGAATCTTTCCCAACCTTCATTAATACCACACCATAAAACACACCCGTGAGCCCTTCTGCAGACTTTTGTATTCCACCCTTCTTTTGACCATTCAAAAAGCATCTTAGGAGAGTCACGGTGGTACACTATCCAAGTTAGAACCAAAACATAGCCATTAGAGACAAGAAAAGCACACAAATTTGAGCATAATTGAAAATTTTAGGACACTGAGTGCTTGTCGGTACTTAGTCATAGAAACACAAGTGGCAATTTGACACACGTGTGCACTCTTCACAAAGACATAGGTGCGATCGATACCTATGTGTACATTCTTGGCTTTCAATTTATTTGTAAAAATAATCTTCTTCACTTCCTATTCTTTTCTAAGCATCTTTACTCTCCTAATCACATTAATTTTATATACCTATATATAACCTGATGTTTGTCAAATTTTGAAAATATTGAACAGGTGCTTAATACTAATAGTAAACCACATTCTATCCCGAGAAGATGTGATGGGATTATTTGAGGACTAGCTGAGCATGGTTTTGAAATTCAAATTGGACCGTACGGTCAAACCAAATTAACTGAAAACTGGTCAATAAATCCGATTTTTTAAACTAACAAAACCGGAAATTCATAATTTGTAGCAAACCCCTTGAACCGAGGTCAAACTGCACGATTTACAAAACCGAAAATGGTTTTACCGGTTGGATAACAGTTTTTTTTTATTATTTTATTATTTTATTATTTTTAATTTCTTGAAAATAGGCGGTGGTGGTCCATCTATTGTCACCGCTGGAAGGCCAGGCTTGATATCTCGTTTCGCCAAAAGCTCCACCATCATTAGATCTTGTTCTACTGTCTCTGGATCTTACTGTTGAGTGTTTGGTGATTTGGTTGGAGGGAGGATGGATCTGTTTTGGTAAAGATAGATTAGAGGGATAGAGAATGAGATAGGGAGAGTGAAAGAAGAAAAGAAAGAAGATGAAGACAATTAAGAGCACTTGCAGCAGTAGTGGTAAAAAGCTAAAAAGCTATTTTTAGCACCACTAAAAAGCTATTTGGAGCTGCAGCGGTGGAGTTATAGCCAAAAAATTTGGCTTCTTAGCTACAAAATAAAATACTATTTTGTGTTCACATTGCTAGTTAGAATATTTGTGGTGTTTTTTTTTTTTTTTTTTTTGGTAGTGGGATGTATTATTTTATTATAGTAGATATATTATTGTATTGTGATGTTTATATTATTTTATTGTATTGAAAGCTAAAATATATCCACTGTTGCAGCATGTGAGTAAGTAAAATAGATAAAGTAATTTTTTGTGGTGTCAAATAATTAAAAATATAGCTCCACTGTTGTAAATGCTCTAAAAGAAAGGTGAGATCTGACGCTTTATTGGGGAGAGGGTGACATGACATGTGAGACAGTTACTTGGGGAAGTGTAATTTTTTTAATTAAATAAGATGATATGTGTGGAGTGTGGCCATAGATTTTTTTTTCTTCTCTTTATTACCGTTTGAAACTCTAGGTGAATAGGTTCAAATTACAACTTAGAGAATCCATATTGGTAGAGCTATTTTTTTAACTATTTGGCATTACAAAAAACTACTTTATCTATTTTACCTTCTCACATTACAAATCATCCAACGTTAGTCATTTTATTTTAACTTTTAACACGATAAAATAATATAAACACTACAATAAAATAATATTTCATTCAAACGACAAAACATAACCACATCGACCATCAAAGCCATAGAAATCACTGCATAGCCACAGCCCCGCCACTGTAACCAATACCCATAAAAAACCAGTGAAGAAGAACAAAAAAGAAAGCAGAAAAACCAGAAAAAAAAACGAGCAGATCGACAACAACCCAGATCAGAAACACAAACCAAGAGGCTGAAACCCATAGATCGACAACAACCCACGCCCGAAACACAAGAGAGAGGCCGAAACCCATGCCTAAAACACAAACCCAAACTGAAACCCATGCCTGAAACACAAACCTGAAATACAAACACAGCCCGAAACTCAGCCTGAAATCCATGCCGAAACACAAGCACAAATGCCGAAAACAGAGAAAAGACGCCAAGATGGGTCCCGAAACACAAACCCAAACCGAAACCCATGCCCGAAACACAAACTCAGCCCGAAACACAAACACAGCCTGAAATCCACGCCGAAACTCAAGCACAAATGCTAAAAACAGAGAAGAAAGGCTGAGATGGGTCAGCGTGGGTAAGCTTCGAACTTGGGACTTGGGGCTTCGGGGTCTGTGGCGGCTGGGCTCGGCGGCAATGGGTCTGTGGTGGCTGTGCTCGTGCAGATTGGCGTGGAGGAAGAGAGAAGCAGATGGAGAGGGAGTGAGGAGAGAGACATGGAGAAACAAATGAAATGCATGAAGAAGAGGAAGAAGAAAAAGAAGAATAAAAGAGAGAATAAAAATTAGTAAAATAATTAAGGCTCCGCTTGGGAGTTCATAAAGGAAGGGAATGGAATGGAATGAAATGATCATAAGGGAATGGAAAAGAATGGAATAGAATGGAATGTATTTAAGTAAGGGAAAAAAAATGGAAAAGAATGGAATGGAATGGAATTAAGTAACCTTGATTGGATGTTTTAAAATAAAGGAATGGAAAGGAATAAAAATGAATGGAATGTAAGTAATCTTGTTTGGGAGCAACATGGAGGGAATGGAATGGAATCATTTTATGACAATATTCCTATTAGACCCCTATTTTAAAATAAAGAGTTGAATATATAGGGGTATTTTGGGAGTTTTAGTAAAAAAATCATTAAATCTAATTCTATTCCCTCTTATTCCTCCCAATTTCGGAGGGAATGAAAATTTGAGGTTTTAAGGGAATAGAGAGGAATGAGTGTTCCCTCCTACCTATTCCATTCCCTCCCACTTAAACTCCAAAACAAGGGAATGAACTTTCCATTCCCTCTATTAAAACTCCCAAACAAGGGAATGGAAGAATATTCTAAAATGATTATTTTCATTCCTTTCCATTCCATTCCATTCCCTCCTCCCAAGTGAGGCCTAAAAGCAGTGTGAATGCACAAATAAAATTTTTATTTATTTATTTTACCTTTCAGCTACAGTGCACAGTTATTTTAGCTGCGCATGGTAGCTGTGGAACCAAAAAATATAGCTTTGGCTCCACCATTGTAGTACACATTTTGGTATTTGGTGGTGCTAAAAATAGCAATATAGCTATTTACCACCACCAATGTGGATGCTCTTACAAGTCCAAGGTCTAGTATAGTATTTTGTATTTAAAATAATTATTTAAGATGAGACAAGACATTTGTGGTTGTGGTTTTTTTTATTTTTGTTTGAAAGTTTAAATGGGATATGGCAATCCAAACATTTGAAGTTACTTTTAGAATTATATTGGTATACTGAAAAACTGTTATGTGGTACAAATTTGGTAAAGTATTTGAAATAGAAAAATATTTAATTATTTTTGAATAAATTTGTAAAATAATATCACCTTAACTTTAATTAAGATATACTTGAACCTCTTTAAATATTATTTTTGGCAAGATTGTTAATTTTTATATATTTTTTAATATTAATTAATTATAACATCATCATGGTTCGACTTCGGTCAAACCTCGGTTCAACCTTAAAAACCTTGAACCTCTCCCTTTACTGTTCATTAAACAATCTGGGTTTTAAAACCATGTTGCTCAGGTGACTGTCCACAACTGAGTTTGAATTATTTTTAATCTAAGCGTTGTTTATTTGGAATCAGAGGAATACAATTATACATGGATGGAAATTAAAGGAATTGGTTGGCTAAATAAAAGATCAAGGGATTATTTGGAAGAATTTCACCAAGCACAAGACCAGTTGAACATTCCAGATACGAATGTGAGTGTAACTGCATGGCATCCTCCTCTTGCATCGATCTTCAATTGAACTTTGATGCTGCAATTTTCTAGGACTTGAACAACTTAGGATTTGGTCCAATGATCCAGAATGTGAAGGGAGAGGTGATGGTGGCTATGTCAGCTAAGGGTCCACCCATGAGAGATAGTGAAGAGGCTGAAGTTTTGGCATGTAGAAAGCTTTGGAGTTTGGTATTGATGCAGTTTTTTCAAAATTGGTTGTAGAGGGAGACAACGCCAATATCATGGGCTCCATCTCTACCATTGGTGTAAACCAGTCTTGGTTAGGCCAAATTATTGAGGACATTCAAAGTCTTTCTCTTGGACTTCGTTGGATGAATGTTAGCCATGTAAAACGGGGTGCAAATAATGTGGCCATTCTTTGGCTAGGTATGCTAGGAATATTACTGAGGATATGTGCTGGATGGAGGACTCTCCTTCACCAGCTTAGGAAGATTGTACTATGATTTTTTATCTTTTCATTGAATGAAAATTGAGTTTGTTTCCAAAATCACAGGTACAAATACAAACACATTTATGATTACAATTATACACTGCACGTGGTAGAAAGGTTAAAAAAGATAAGGTTAATTGTTAATTGTTGCCAGGGCAAGCCAAAAATTTTAGTTTGGCAGGGCCAAGTTCTGATACTAGTATATTATTTAAGGATTAACTCAAGCCCCCACACACACGTGCGCGCACACACACACACACACACAAAAATTAATTTTCTAAGAGAACTTATCATCTTCTAAATTTTAATGAATATATAAAAGTCGTGTACTTATATTAAATGTGTATAAAAATATATAATAAAAAAATATAATGTAGTATCTCCTATCAAAATTATGCATGATGATGATGTTTCATATAATAAAATTAATCTTTTATCATCTCCATATTGAAATTTTGAAGATTTTATTTTTAATGGAACCAATGAAGTCTTCAAGTTCAAGAATAATGCAAGACTTTAACGCATACAAGAGCATAATTTACACCAAAAAAATGCATATTGTCTCTATAACTACTTGACCAATTGGTCTTTTTGTTAGGTTCTAAAGACTTAGGATTTCATGTATTTAGAACTCTAATATGTATTGTTGGCAAACCATGATCAAAATAGGTTGTTTAGTCTTGTTTAGACTTGCTCAAAGTTGGTTATTTTATGTAAAGTTGGAATCGAGCTGATGCAGTAGTTATTGTGCATCTTGGCCTGGCTCGATTGATCGAAGCTTAGGCTCAATCAATCGAATTTCGCACAGTATGAGTTTTTGCTGCATAATTCCAACTCAGCCCTAACTCCTAAAACGTTTAGGGTTTTATGTTTTTGCCCTAGGTATATAAGGCAAATCCTAGCCACGTTTTAGAGGTTGCTCATAGTGCTGTTTGTGTGAATCTCTTGTGAGATTTGTGATGAGCTTTCCTTCACACAAGCTTAGG
Organism: Quercus aquifolioides; assembly: GCA_019022515.1. Taxonomy (NCBI): domain Eukaryota; kingdom Viridiplantae; phylum Streptophyta; class Magnoliopsida; order Fagales; family Fagaceae; genus Quercus; species Quercus aquifolioides. The sequence goes on along the minus strand of CM032335.1, from coordinate 29,814,232 downwards.
ATTATCAAGAAGGAGATTCGTTCAAGAACTTGATGATCATTCATTTGCTGCCATAAGAGCTTAAAGATACACAAGCGGGAGTGCTTGTACTTGCTGGAGAATCCAAGAAAGAAGGAGTCCATGGTTTCGGAGCTTGCACGAGGTCGTGTTAGTAAGTTTTTACTGGTGGGTAGCAATAAGATGTTAGTGGTCTAAGTCTTTTTGTAATACTTCGATTCTTTTATAGTAGATTCAGGTTTACCTTGAGGATAGCTAGGTTAAATCCTCCCTAGGTTTTTACCGGTGTGGTTTCTTAGGTCATCATATCTTTGTGTTATTTATATTTCCGCTGTTATATACTTGATATGATTGTTTGATTGTGATAACCTAGATTTGCATAATTTGATTAAGTTAATCACTTGGCTAATTAACTAGGTTAATGTTGTTGTTGTTTAAGGGGTCTAAAAACAAACAAGTGGTATCAAAGCGGGTTGCTCTTTGTTTGTAGATCTTTTGATCTCCGAGTTGATCCTTGACTTCTGTTGTCATGGAACATGGACACTCTCTTGTTATTCCTCCCCACTTTGATGAGAATAATTATGCTTATTGGAAAGTAAGGATGAAAGCATTCCTGAAATCTATTGATGAGAGAGTCTGGAACTCCATTGAATACGGATGGGAGAAGCCCACTACTCCTGTGAGTGAGTGGCAAACTTCTCAAAAAGAAGCAGCTGGGTTCAATAGCAAAGCTATGAATGCCATCTTTAACACTGTTTCTATGGAGGAATTTAAGAGAATCTCTAATGTTGAGGTTGCTCACACTGCTTGGAAAATCCTCTAGACTGTGCATGAAGGCACTAAGGCTGTTAAAATTAATAAGTTGCAGCAGTTAACATCTAGATTTGAAAGCATTAGGATGTCTGATGATGAATCTTTTGATGAATTTTATGCTAAACTAAATGACATTGTTAATTCTGCATATAATATGGGTGAAATCTATGATCAACCTATAATTGTTAGGAAGATTTTTAGATCTTTGATTGAGGACTTTAGACTCAAAGTGACTGCCATCACTAAGAGCAAGGATATGGACTCCATCCCTGTTGATGAACTTGTAGGATCTCTTCAGTCCTATGAGTTGGACCTACCCAAAACTAGCAAATCCAAGTCAATGGCTCTTAAGTCAGTTGATGATGTTGAGGTTGGTGGATTTGATGATGAGCTCTCTACTACAGAGATTGCTTACCTTGCCAAGAACTTTAGAAACTTTCTCAGGAACAGTAACAGAAAGGCAAGAGGTACAAACACTGCTGAATCTAGAAACTTTAGGAAGAATGATCCCATTATGTTAACAACAATGAAAAACCTAGAGAAAAAGTTAGTCAATCTTCAAACAATTCTTTGGGCCCTTAGTGTTTTGGATGTCAAGGGTATGGTCACATGAAATCTGAATGTCCTACATACTTGAGGTCTAAGGGTATGGCTATGGTTGTAACCCTTAGTGATAATGAAGTTTCTGATGATGAGTCCGGATGTGACGAGAATGGAAACTTCATTGCTTTCACTGCTACTGCTGTAGTCAATGAAAGTGTGTCTATTGAAGAGAACCCTTCTGATGGGGAACTCTCTGATGATGCAGATCTTCAAGAAGCCTACAATAAACTTTGCAAAGTTGCTGCAAAGGATACCATGAATGTTGAATTAGGCTTAAAGAAAATTGCATCTCTTGAGCTTGAAAAGAAAAATCTGCTTGTTGAATTGTTTGATGCTAATGAACTTTTGAACAATGTGAAAACTGAGAATATGCTCTTGTTTGATAAAGTTAAATCTTTGGAACATGATTTATCTGTTGCTAGATATGCTAGTTCTAAACTTGATCAAATGCTGAGTGTTCAAAAGGCTCCTTCTGACAAATCTGGATTAGGTTTTGTTGAAAGCATCTCTGTGTCTGCACCTAATTCTATAAACTTTGTTCCTTCTTCTTCCTCTGAACACCCTGTGAGTGAGGTTGTGAGTAAGACTGCTAAACCTGTAAAGGTCACACCTCCTAGGAAGATTAGGGTCGATCTGAAAGAGTCTAAACCTAAGGAGTCTACCCTTTCTAAGGACAAGATGCATGGTAAGCCTGTTTGGGTTTGTCATTTTTGTGGAAAGTCTGGACACATTCGTCCAAACTGTTACAAGCTGCAAGCAGCTAACCGAGCAAATAAGTTGAAGTGCCTGTGCCTCAAGCAGAAGATCCTATGGCACTTATTGGTGAATTGGTAAAGGCTCTAAACCTTTATTCCAATCCTGGAGTTGGAAATCACTCTAATGAGAATAAGAACTCTAATGCTCGTAGTGCATTTAAAAGGTTTTGGATGCAAAAGGCTCGATTTAATTGAGTCTTTTTGACATGGTCCTTGTGCTTCATTACTCTACTCTTTGTGACCATTGTTCTTTGGTTTCTAGTTTTTCTTTTTTGTTTCTAGGATTTGCATTGCATAACATTCATGCATTTCATTCTAGGACTATTTTTTGTTTTTTCTTTTCAAAATAAAAAAATAAAATAAAATAAAAAAAAGAGGAAAAGGAAGCAAATTGTGTCTTGTATTTACTCTCTTGGTTTTTGAAAACAAGGTTGGTCAATTTATTTTCACATAACATGTCTTTGTACCTTGTTTAGCTTGGATGAGCTTATTTATTGCACTTTACTAGTTGAAACTTTGTAGTGCATGTTGTGTGGGAAGATGTTTATGGTTTTTGATCACTTTGTCTTGATCTTGAAGTCACATGCCTTTGATTGTCGGACTTGATCCTTTTGAGAAAGGCATAAATAACCATCTCACCACTGTTCACTAGCCAATCATGAACATCTTAGTGCATATCGTAAGATTTTGTGCTCGAGAAAGTGTAGCACATGCACAAAAAGAACATAAGGTGTAGCCTCGGTTTAAATGCTTAAAATTGGTGTGTACATTATTGGGCTTAAAGCTAAATCAAATAAATAAAATTGGTGTGTACATTATCCCGGCTATTTTAATAAGTTTCTAAACAACTAAAATTGGTGTGTACAATATGAGGCAAATTCAAGAAACTTACATGATTGCAAGCTTATGATCTAGGAGATGTGGGAGTTATATGATGTAACTCTTTAGGTGATAGTCTCTTTCAAATTCTATGTGATGAATTTTGTAGACTTTGTGTTTGATTTCTATTCACATATCACCTCACATGTATCTCAAGCTTTTACTAGTTGCACACACTACACGAGTTACTCTTTGCTAAACTTTGTACATGTTATTGTGTGTGTTTTTGGTCTGACCAACCAAGTTTGAAAATACTTTGAGTTTTATGCAAAACAGATTTGTTGCTTGAGAATTAAAAAGGGAGATTGTTTGAAATCTTATTTTTGGGAAAACTGGGTTTAAATCTTGGGTTTTTGGAAAGCATTTCATATCATACTCATGCATTTTATTCATCAATTTCAATGCTTTGAGGAGTTTTTGTCCAAAATGTGTTTTTGTTTTTCAAAACTATGTTTTTCTCTCAAAAATTTAGTTAGCCTCTGTCTGTTTCGATTGATTCAATCTGTTTTTCGATCAATCGAATTTGTTTTAAAAATTCTTTATCAGTTTCTGTCTGTTTCGATCAATCGAAAATCGTGAATCAGGTTTTAAAAAAAATAAGATCTTGACCTTTTCAAACACCTTTTTCAAAAGTTCTAAACTTTTTCTCTCTCTCTCTCTCTCCGATTCGGACTAGGCTCCACTTTAATTTTTTGTCGTTTTCCTCTGGATTTTTTGCAAATTTTTCCTCTCCCAAAGCCGGTAAGTCCATTTTACCCTTTATTTTGCTTTTATTTTCACATTTTATGCATTTTTCATGCATTTTATTTGGGAATTTTTGGACTATGAAAATTTGGGGTTTTTGGTATTTTTGATCTTTTCTTCCACAATTGATCAATGGGTTTTAGTTATTGGAAGTTATAAACATGTTCTATGATGCTTAATTTGATCAATTTGGTGTTGTGTGAAAAATTGAAATTCTAGGGCTTGAATGTATCCGATTTGGGGTTTTTGTTTAATTAGGTTAAAATTGATGAAATTGGCTTGTTAAATTGATGTAATTGATCATTATAATATGCATTCTAGCTTGTGTGATGATCAATTGGTCAAATTGTTCATAAAAATAAACAAGTGGTTTTCAAATTTTGGGGTTTTTGTTAGAAACTCTATGCTCAAGCCAATTTTGTGAATTTAAAACCTAAATTGAACTTAGTTTCACTGCATTAGAGCATGCATCATGACATTTAAACTGTTCATGCATCATATAAATTTTTTTTCTATATTTGTTTTGAGCTAACTTGCAGTCTACCTTT